>CM019155.1:108409351-108442157 GCA_009733165.1 Naja naja | reverse complement strand
ATCTAAGGGGAGGAGCAAAATGACTATCAGATTTCTTCACAAACAACTAAGCCAGTTACAGCTGATATGGAGACTGATAGAGACTAAAAATTAACAATAATCTAACTCAAAGTGAGGAGAGCTTACCCTGGGAGAATACAACAGAGTTTATGGCAAAACAATGCCTTCTCAGTACAAACAGTTGTCTCTATATTTGAACAATTAATAACCATCCAACACGATGTAGAGACATTAAGAAAAGATATCACTGTCTTTCTGCAAGCACAGCATCGGGCTACAGACCCCTCCAACGTGCTTACAGCAGACCTGGGTAAATCCCATACTCAGGGTATGGAAGAAAGAAAGAGCAAAGACCCAGGGAAACAGTTTAAAAACCTGTTAAAAGAGGCAGCCCTCTCAGAAAAACAGCCGTTCCCAGACAAGGCAACAAGAGGAGGAGGTATCGATAGAAGTTTCATTAGAAGCCAGGAAAGCATCTCCCCTACAATCACATAAACTCATTGCAATCACAACAAATTGCTTGAGAATCCATATGAACAGACAATTCTTGAGACTGGAGTACTAAGAGTGCTATACTAAATTCCCTAAGTCAGCTTCTTCACTGCCATCAGGGGCAGATTGATCTTCGTGCTGCTGAGTGGCTTCCTGAGTTCCCAAGTTGGAAGCGGATACTCCTGTCTTTCAAGCAGCCCACCATACCACTGATGTTGTTTTAAGATGAAGGCACATTTAGCCTCCTCCAATTTTTTCCCATCAGAGTTTTCTGTGAGGAAAAGGTTAAACCTTTAATTGTTAATGCAAGCTCCCACGGCTGCATTATCAACCTTGAAAAAAAAGAAGAAAGTGGGAGTCAACCAGCCTTGGCAGATGGCTACTTAACAGCACAGAAACGGGCCTCATTAATGCTTTTTAGCTTTGCCGAGAAAAAGAACAAGATATCATATTATTCAAACTAGAAAATTTAAAAAATCCTTGTTGGTCACAATGGACACTGCTGAACCGCTTATAGATCTGGTCTCCCAATAATTGAACCTCTTACTTCTCCCCAGAGGGCAAGGGACCACATGAATATGGGAGGGAAAACAAGCCAAGCAAGACACGGGGGACCACTGGAGGCTCAATAGAGATGGAGATACTATCATCCTTATGTGAATATCCTATGACA
Organism: Naja naja; assembly: GCA_009733165.1. Lineage (NCBI taxonomy): Eukaryota > Metazoa > Chordata > Lepidosauria > Squamata > Elapidae > Naja > Naja naja. The sequence goes on along the minus strand of CM019155.1, from coordinate 108,440,992 downwards.
CCATCAGCACCACAATAAGAGATGGGAGAGGTCCCATGACAGTACCATCATCTCAAAGTCAAATGAAGCATGACCTAATAACCCCTCACCCTGTATTTAGAGAAGAAGCACAGGAATGGCAAGTTCTGCTAGCTGGTGCTAAAACCCCTTATCCTGAACAATTTTCTCAGAAGTCTACACAGGATTTAGATGGGTCTCCCCTCCTTTTAGAGAAAGCCAATTTGGTGAGAGATGACACTTCAGTCCATTGCAACAACCCTACAACTTCCCTTTGTATAAATCAAGTTTCCTGATGAGCGGCAAAAGATGATCCATTATAACCTGGAATATAGCAGGCTGGACTTTTCCATCAAAAGACCAACTTTTTTGACTATATATCACAATTTGACATCCTCTTCTTACAGGAAACCTGAACCCTCTTGAGATACAGCTAGATGGTTATTGGACCAATTCTATCCTGGCTGTACCAAGTGGAGTGAATGGGAGAGCTAAAGGGGTATTGTGACATTAGTTAATACAGCCCTGCAATTAAAATGTATATCACTGCCACCTTTTTCAGCCATGGGTTGTGACTACCTTACTTTTAAACAAACAGGTGGAATTTTGCTTTTTTTATCTACATTCCCCACTCAATAAGGATTTGATGACTTCCTGTTTTGAGCCTCTTTGTGAACGGACCAAAATCTGCAACTGTGTGTAGTTTTGATCCGGCTCATGGAGACCCCGAGCCGGCTGGCTTTGGGTTGAAACCACCCGAGAGGTGGTGAAGGTTGAGGGAGCTGCCAGCAGGGTTGAGGAGAGCCATCTCTTCTCCCCAGCTGGTTTTTTTCCCTTTCCCAAAGGCGCAGAAGCAGCTGGTCAGAAATGGCCACCTCAAAGAAGAACTCGAATGGAAAAGAATGTGCAGGAGGAAGCTTGAAGGAGAAAGTGTGATATACCGGCTTGCAATTGAAAACAACTATTAAAGGTACCCGAATTTAAACAGCTAAAAACAATGCTATCTCTAAAAGACTTTACAGCTAATGAAAGGTTAAGAGGGAAAATTGGTCTCTTTTTTCCCCTCAAATACTGATCCTTCAACTGGCTTGGAATATCAAGAAAGGATTTACAAGAATTGGACATTGATTCACTTGGATATTAATAGGCTGCTTTCAGCTGAAAATAAAGTACCATGTGATAAAGACTTTTGAATAACTTTAAAGAATTCTTTTTAAAAAGAGTCAAAGATAGAAAACAGAGGGGGGAAAAGAGCTTAAATAGGGTGGAGTCTGGAAACAAAGGATACCACCTGGAGTTAAATTGTATTGAGTGGATTCACAACAAGACGTGAAAAGAGTACATAGTAAAGGAAGCTCAGTGCAAGCCAAGCCCCGGAAAACTGAAAGTGAAAAAGAAAATAAGAAACGGCTGTGGATTATTGGAGAACTCCTGGCTAGAGGATCTTAGCGAAGGATTAAAGTCATCTGGGGTTGCTTTAAAAGGGAAAAATCTCTTTCAGAATGTCATCACTTTTGAAGAACTAAAAACACTATTTAAAGACATTAAAGAAGAGGTAAAATGATAGAAATGGAGATCCTGAAATATAGAAAATTACAGGAAGCATCAGATGAACAAGAAGGGCGGGACAAAGAAGAAGAAGCCATCTTCAATGATCAAATGACTCTAAAATGGGTTAAGAAAAGGGGAAGAAAAGGGAAAAGAGGAAAGAGAGTTAAAATCTAAGATTGGAGGCAACAATAAAAAAAAGTATAAAATGGGAAATAGTTATAATACGCAAGGAGCCATAAGGTAGGATTTCAGAAGGGAATTGGACATAAAAGGGGAAAAATGGAAGGGAGAAGAAGAGGGGGAGTTGACAAGAAGAGAAAGTGGTAAAAATTGAACCAAGATGAGCAACAGCAAGAAAAATACATAAAAATTAAAATCCAACAGTTACTGAGAGGATTCTGCAAGGGTACGTGAGATAAATATGGTTAAGTTAGAAAGAAGTTAGTATAGTTTTTTCTTTCTGTTAATAAGTAAAGGAGGTAAAGAAGGTAAAGAAGGAAAGAGAATAAAGCCTCTAACAATTTAAAGAGAAAGTATGGAAATTATAAGACGTATGGAATGTTTTAATACTGTTTTTCTTCTTGATGATGAAATATAGTGATGTGGATATTAAATGGTAATAAAACAGAAATATCTTAAATAGAAATGAATGAAAGAGATAAATATTAACAATGGCTGAATTGAACTTCAAAAGAAATAATTACTTTAATTATTATTGTTATATGTATGCATAATCTTCTTTTTCTTTTTCTCTTGTAAAGAATCTAATGGATATGGCTAGATGATATAAAATAGAGGGTAACAGAGGTAATAATGGTAAAGGTGAAATATAAAAGTTAAACAATAATTGGTTAGAAGAGATAGAGGTCTTATCCTTTAGGGTAGTAATTACAGGGTAAAATATGTTTTATAAGATAATATAAAATTCTAAACAAGATAGACAAAAGTGTAATAATGTTGATTGGCAAGATATTGAAAATTGGAAAAAGAAATGTAATTAATGAAATGATGGAATGATGAAATAACTGAAGCAAGACTATAGAAGCTAGAGAAAGGGGAAATTATGGAAAATAGTGGAATTTGCTATGATAAATGGAATAGAATATACAAAATGAGTGTATAATTGAAATTATAGTTGCATGGAGAAGGGAGGGTCCGGTAACACACTGTTCTCAAAAAAGAATTTTTTGTTTTTGTTTTTATATTTGTCTGTATGCATTTGTTTGCGGGAATGGTTCTGGGATGATGAAGTGTTATAAGATAAATTAATCTAAAAATATGGAATATTTTGTATGTGAGAATATATAAAAATAATTAATAGATGAGAATGGAAAAGATGTACAAGGAGCTTTAATCTACCGGCATACCATATGTTTTTTCTGTGTATGTTTGTCTAAAATAATAAAACTTTTTTTCAAAAAAAAAAGAAGGATTTGATTAACAAGATTTGGGATGACATAGAAGATTTTATCCTTGGCTGGCAATAGACCACAAACTGGGTTCTTATGGACTCTCACCAGTATTCTTAATGTCCCTAGGCTTTGACCAAGCAAAGCAAGTAATAATCAATAGAATGAAGGACATGGAGTTCCAAGAAGAATTAAATAGGTTGGCTAGCCACAGCAGGGACAGAATCAAACAGGGAGTGGGGGAATCGGCAAGATATCTGAATGATCTGACCTTCCCAAAACAAAGAATAGCTTTCTTTAGAGCCAGATTCAATATTCTCCCATCAGCACTTCTTCAGGGCAGGTATAAGAAAACACCAATAGCAGAACAGGTATGTATATGTGGTAAAGGAGAAGTTGAAGATATCTCACATGTTTTATTGTAGTGTGAGCTATACAGAGTTTATAGGTCATTGTATATTCTCCCCTTACTAGAGAGATTGCTAGGGAGGGCAGACAATTTTTATGTAGACTTTCTCCAGGATTCAAACCCAGGTATTACCCGTGTAGTAGCAAAATTCTGTGTTGCTGCAATGTCTACAAGGAAAAAACTGGTTACAGAATTATAGCGGTCAATTTATGACAATTTTTGTAGATAGAACAATCTTTGGAAAATGATATTTACACACATACTTATTGGATCTCCACTAATACAAACTAGGGAGTGACCCTAATTGTTTGAGAACGTGTATTTTCTTAATAGGGATGTTATTATCCACTAGTAATGTCAGTATTTTTATGTATATGTAAATAGTGGTGTCTATTGCTGGTCAAAGACCGTAATAAAGTTTATTCATTCATTCCCATAAGATTTTTTTTTATTCATATTTATATCCCGCCCTTCTCCAGAGACTCAGGGCGGCTTACAATTTTTGGGATACAATCCAATGCACTCAGCAATAGCCTTCATTCCATTGTATATGCCTGCTTATTACTAAGCGGCATTTTTACAAAGTCAGCTTATTGCCCTCAACAATCTTGGGTCCTCAATTTACCTACCGCGAAAGGATGGAAGGCTGAGTCAACCTTGAGCCTGGTGGGATTCGAGCCTGCACTAATTGCAGGCAGCTGGAACTAAGTGCTAGGCTATTAACAGCCTGCACCGCCAAGATGGTGATGATGAACTTTTATTCATTAAACATGAAACTCAGTCAACTGAACATTTAAAAATGTATCACAAATATCATTGGCTGGCTCTAATGGTTGATACAGGTTGCATCCTAGGTATCAACCACGTATCTTCTTAAAATGTATGTTGTTCTGAGTAGCGCAGTCTTTTGCAGCTCTGCTGGCACTACAGTGCAAGCTGCAACTTCTTATGTATTTTGCAGAATTCTTGGACATGGTACCAAGTGCCCCAATGACAATGAGAATCACTGTTACATGTTTCATCCATAATCGCATAGTTTTGATGGCCAGGTCATGATATATTTATTTATTATTTATTTATTAATTCGACTTATATGCCGCCCCCTCTCCAGAAGGACTCAGGCTTACAAATAAAAACAACACAACAATAAATTAGATAAAACCAGATTAAACAAATCAAGCCGAATTAATACTAAAATCCCAGCATTAAAACTCTAAAAAAACCACCCTATTTTAGATATCTAGGGACAAATTTTGACTTAGGAACTTCTAAGCAACTTGGTCTTCATATATTTAAGAGAACATATGATTCATCACTATATCTAAGATTTACCTTATTGGTGAGATGGGTGGCAAAGATATTTCAGGAATAACTATTGTCCAAAGATATTTCAGGAATAACTAAGTAGCCTGGATCCTATATTTTTCCATATCAAGGACAGTTCAAAAAATGATGTGAAGCAAATTGTCCCTCTTTCCAGGACTTACACATTGAGAAGAAAGATTTGATCTATCACTCGCAAACAATGGTTTACCACAAAGTGCTCATGTTAATTCCCAATAAAATTTCAAGATCTGAAAGCTTGAACCTCTCCAAAGAAGTATTTCTTGGCCTAAAGAAATAGACAAACAACATTATTTCCAGTTTGTAAGATCCAATTTTTATTGGTTGAAACCCACCCAAGATTTCTTTGGTTCACAGTTTTGTTTTGATATATCCAAATTCCTGTACAAAGCTCCGAAGCAAGACATGCCAGCAAATGATGCTGAAAAGGATTTGGTGTCATTTTGAAAGCTACTTGTTGCCATCACAATTAGTTATCTATTGTAGAGGACATAGGGAATGGCCCTGGAGGACAGGAGGAAGAGTCATTATCAATTATCAGGGAAGTGAGGTTCAAATATGGGCCAAGAAAATAACCTGAAAAAAACCTCTCAGACAAACCCCTCCCTAGTTCAAATGAAATGGGCAAGAGGGAGAAGGGAAGTACGTTCAGATTTAGAAGATTCAGTTACTATAATTGTTACAATAAAAGTAGTCCTGACGTATATGACATTGTTTCTTAGAGTGGTCTTCCTTGTAGGGTTGAACATCAATCAACTGACATCAACCAACCTTTTTCTTCTGCTCTTCAAGGCCGTTCTCTATTCTTATCTTCAGTGAGTTTGTCCACTTTCCTTTAAATACAATAGTTACACATTTTATTATTTGATTTTACTATTTTACTATTTGAAGAGCATCTAAGATGATTAAAGGCCTGGAGACTAAACTATGAAGAATAGTTTTAGGATTTGAGTTTGGCTAGTCTAGAAAAAGAAGGACTGAGGGGGACGGGACATGATAGCAGTATTACAGTATTTGAGAGGTTGCCACAAAGATTGGGGATCAACTTATTTACCAAAGCATCTGTAGGGAGGACAAGAAACAATAGAGGGGAACTAATCAAGGAGAGAAGCAACCTGGAATTAAGGAGAAACTTCCTAACAGTGAGGACAATTAACCAGTGGAACAGCTTTGCCTTCAGATGTTGTGGTGCTTCATCAATGGAGGTTTTTAAGAAGGGACTGGACAGTCACTTATTTGTGATGGTATAGTATCTCCTGCTTGAGCAGTGGACTGGACTAGAAGACCTCCAAGGTCCCTTCCAGATCTATTCTGATTCTGATTATTAAGCAGCATTTTATCTGTCTTGAGTCTTTAATCATTCAACCTCATAAGATGTAAATGGGAACATTTTCCTTAAGTTTAGCTTGCCTGGTCAGAGGTGATATTCAGCAAGTCCTGACCAGTTCTGGAGAACCGGTAGTGGAAATTTTGAGTAGTTCAGAGAACCGGCAAATACCACCCCTAACTGGCCCTGCCCCCAACTATTCTCTGCCTCCCAAGCCCCAGTTGATCAGCTGCGTCTTCTTTTGTTGTCCTGCACAGGAGAATGGAGCTGGAAAGCAGGTTAGTGGGGTGGGGAGGGAATGGGATTTTACAGTATCCTTCCCCTGGAGAGGGGTGGGAATGGAGATTTTACAGTATCCTTTCCCTGCCACGCCCACCAAGCCACGCCCACCAAGCCACGCCCACCAAGTCACACTCACAGAACCGGTAGTAAAAAAATTGAATCCCACCACTGATCCTGGTGACAGTCAACCTTCCTGAGTAAACCAGACAGAAAAGTAGCTAAATTTACTTTATTGGTTACTTGCAACAACATAATCTTGCAAGTCTGAAAGTACAGGAAACCTTAACTGCTTGAGCCAAGAGAGCAGATCTTTCCTAAGTTTCTTTCACTGACAGTTAAGCCACTGGGACTCCTATTTCTCTTATCTAATTGTTTTCTAAGCAGTTTCTCTTCCACTCATCCCCCAAGGTCATTCCCTCATTCCTTTTTCAGTAACTTTATGAATACATCCATATATAGCAGTTTCCTTGGTAATAATATGGAAATGATTTCCCCATCATTTTCCAGGGCTTTTTTTTGCCTATCCAGCCCACAGCTGGATTTCCTGGTCTCTAATCCAAAAATTAACTATATTCTAATCTGCTTACATTTTAGATATCAAAGTTAGCTAAGTATTTGCTGACATTTGCTGACTCATCTATTCTGAAAAAATGAGAAAAATTCTGCATCCAAATTACTCCCTAATATGTAATTTTATATACTTCTATATTGACCCCACAGCTCTTTTTTCTTAGCTAAAATTGTGGTTTTTCATAGTGTGTTCTGCCACTATGATTATTTGGGATTTCTTCTGCTGAGTTTTTTACTTGTACGATAACTCAATCTACTTGGAAGCATAGTGGAGCTTCAAATACTTTTAGAGCTTCATTGTCTTGACCACTGTTAAAATTACAGTTTTCCACTCTATTCACCGAGTTGACTATGAATAGGAAAAGTTTAAGCAGAGTCATCAAACATCCATCACTTTGGCCTAAGTGGCCAAAATGAACCCCTCTTCTTAAATTTACAGTAATACATTTATGTTTAATAGAATTCTGTTATACTCTTATTGTCAATGTGATTTGCGGGATATTTGTCAAAAAGAAACAAACATGCTGAAGGTTGTGGTAGTGTGACTGACTTTAACAATGTCAGTTGCCTCTGCCATGACCATTTTCACTTTCTTGGACACTCTTCTCCCTTGTTTCATTTTCTTCATTTTTACTCACTAGAAACTTTATCTCAATATATTAAAAGGCTTCAGTGTTCCCCCTCATCCCCCTCATGCAGTTTCTGTGAATTTGTGATTTCTGCGTTTAATTGTTTACCTATGCTTTTAGATCATACCTGGCCATTCCAGTTTCTTAGACCAACCTATGTCTAAGGTCAAGACACACCCTGAAAAAGTGTAAACTTTGCCTACTTTTACAACATGAGATGGGAACAGGAAAAAGGTTGCTTTTCTCTTTCTCTCCTACCCTGAATCACTCTTTCAAACAAACAAGAATCATGTGACAGGTGGATGCACCTTCCAGAAGCTGACTGAAAGCTTTTCCCTTTGACCTTTTAAAATTACTATTTGGCTGGCAGACTAGCTGCTGGTTTTATACATACACCTCTCTGTTGACATATTTCCAGCCATCTCTTTTAAAGAAGCCTGCAAACAGTCTAAAACCCTTTTCAGCTGATATTTGCTCAGCATTGTATTTGTGTTTGCGTCTCTGTGTTAAGCTAAGAGAAAGTACCTCTAAAACATTGTTATTTTTCAGGCTTCTCCTGTAAAAAGAAACTAGGATTTGCTTTGTCTGTTGTGTAAAAACAGATGAAAAGGAAGGAAGGAAGGAAGGAAGGAAGGAAGGAAGGAAGGAAGGAAGGAAGGAAGGAAGGAAGGAAGGAAGGAAGGAAAGTAATATAAACTAATAGTTAATTATATTGTTGTTTTTTTGAGGATCATTTTCATGATGAAATCGACTCCAACCTACAAAAGTTCACTTCACAATCCATAGGTTTCTATTTAAGGATTCTCTTTCTTCTTAGACTAGAGCCCATAATATAATAAAGGGAAAACACACCCATTATTTTGCACTGCAAAGACAACCAAAAATATAGTGACTGTAGCTGCCAAAAAGGGGGTTTCCTTGGGCTACCCAAATGTTTTGTTTGTGTTGCATCTTTCATATCTTTCAAAGACAAATATACAATATTTCTTAATGATACTCTATTGAAGTACATCTCATGTTTTGGTTATATTTGTATATTAAAAAGGTGACAATGAACAAAGTTTAAGAAATAAAGTGCAGCTTTATGCTAGATTGAGGGGGTGGGTTGAACTAGATTTTTCTTCGTCAGCAAATCACAGAGAATCATATCAATATGAGAAAGAAAGTTTATTACACATTTATTGATTTAAAGAAACCATATAACATGATAACTTGAATTATGGGATGTTCTGTGTTAACGAGTTGAAGATAAGCTACTGAATGCAGTAAGAGAGTTTTATTATGTAAATTAAAGATGTATAAAAATAAATATATTATTTAATGAATTCTTTAAAATGGAACAGATTAATGAATCAAAGATATTTCATTGGTTGTTTAATGTATTTAGAAATAAACTTATAAGGAATGCTTGGGATAATTTTAGAAGTATGTTGTTTAGGAAAGTGAATGTGTATATAGTTTTGTAAGTAGAGGATATACATTTTTGGTTGAGAAATTGAATGGAGTGACAGTTTGCTAGATTACATAATGCAACAAGACTCATGGATCTGAACATTAAGGTATCAAAGAACAAATTAGGTATGTTTTGACATGGACAATAGAATGAATGATAACAGGTTATATAAATATACTGAAAAACTAAAGTAGATGATTATAATTGTATTCCTTATTAAATGTTTATTAGAGATGGGGAAATACAGGAGATGAGAAAAGTAATTGTGCAAATGCTGGTAGAAAAGTCATGTAATATGTTGGGAAGAATGAACATTTGTTAAAATAAACTAAGGTGAGTGTATATAAGTATGTGTTTCTCTTCACAGTGTATATGGAACTAAGAGATGGGTATGTCAAAGAAACAAAAACAAGTTACATGCATCGAGAATAGATTATTTAAGAAATATTTTGTGTGTAAAACAAGAAGAAAAGCCATCAAGAGCAAGTGGATTAATTAATGACTGATCGATTGATTGATTGATTGAATGAATGAATGAATGAATGAGGATTGTTTTTCAAAAGTGAGTATTTTGCGTAGCGAAATTGTGGTTCAACTGAGTTTCATTTACATATATGTAACAATAAAGAAAAGGAGGGGGAAAGGGACCTAGTCCAAATTAAATAATTTAACTTAAACTAAACTTTAACAAATTTAATTCAGAGACTGAGGTATATATCATGCACCCATCTACATTATGTAGTAAGATACTATATTATCTTTGACTATATATGGAAGGTATTTTATTCCTTCTTGTGCATAACTTTTTGTTAAGTTCAGTTTACTAATTGTTTAAAAAGTATTGGCATCATTCTGTTTTTACTAAGAAGCAAGAATAAACTTGAACATTTTAATGGTTGCAACTAAGTTATTTGTAACAAAAAATAATGAAGATAGGAAAATAAAAAAAACCAAATAAATAAATTTATGCCATTAACCATCAGTTATCCCTTAACAGCTCCATTTGTTGCAACCAAAAAAGCTGTTTACCTCTTTGGAAATGGGCATTACATGTATATATTTATTTTTAAAGCTGCCCAGCTTCTCAGTAACTCTGATCAATATACAGATTGTAAATACTGGAAAGAAGAAAAGAAAGATGGTCACTCAAGTGGAACAGATATAAGAACCTCTCACAAAGAAATTATATAATCCTTCCTAGTTCAAAGTCCGAAGAAAGAGCCAGGTCTTCGGGACTCATTAAAGGGGAAAAAAGCAGGGGAGATGCTGTTCGGGAGGATAGTAGGTCTGCGCCCGCCAGAAGTTTTCACGCAGGCACGCTGAAGCGCGCACAGGCGCTAGGATCACTTCAGGATGCTCAGGTGTTCTCATTTTCAGCAATACAAATTAGTCCTGAAGGGGGAAGTTATTTTTTAATCTGCTCTTGCTAAATAACAGAGTCGCAGAACAAATCATCCAGGGAATCTCACTACATTTCCTTTATCTCGTATATTAGTTCTACTTCATTCTTGCTTTGAGAGAAAGAAAAGAGAAAAATTCAGAAAAGGCAATTATTTCTTGGAGTTTCAACCATAAGAACTGGGGAGATAAATTGCCCCCTTGGAAGTCCTGAGTGTTTTCCGCGCCAATCGTCCGGGCATAGTTACAAGCACAAACATTTAAATACTATAGAACACAAACCGAGGATTATTTCGGAGTAAATTTGCAGACAACGGCCTCAATCCTTTGCAGATTTACTCCTTTTCGGCGTCAGTCTTGAGGCCTTTCCGCACTGCAGTCTTCATCGCAAAGTTATAATTGCTCTATGAATGCATCAGATGGAGAAAGGCGCAGCCTTTGCTCGCCTTCGTCACAGCGACAGCCATCCATATCTTCGAGCAGTGAAGATGTGTTTTCGAGCGGCAGGTGCCACTTCCCTTTGAGTTCAGCGAGCTTTCCTTCTTAGAGTGCGTGCAAAGCTCATTCTGTAGCGCCGAGTGTTGAATGTCTGGCCTGATATTGCGATCCAGAGGACGCGCTGATGCTCACGGAAAACGAAGGACCCTTACCCACCGTTACTACATCTGATACAGAACTATGTATCTCTTTTCCTGCTATTGAAATTAATTCATGCGGGTTCAGAAACTAGTTTGCACTGCGATAGGGGCAAGCGATTTAAATGCGGGTGGTACCAATGAGAGAAAGCCTGATTTGCGGCGAAGGGCTTTTTAAAAGCCTTCTTAAGGCGCTATCCTAAACTTTACTTCTCCAAGAGAAAGGAGAAGGGAGGATGCAAGAATTTGATTTCACTTCGGGAGTGTGTGTGTGTGTGTGTGTGTGTAATTATAGACTTCCCTCCCTTACAGCAGCGGCAATATTTGTCGGGTAGTTGCTGCGACTTTATTGTTCTGTTTGCTGAGGGATTGGGAAATGAATTAAGAAATAAGACTTAAATCGATTATTTCGGGAAAGAAGGTGGTGGATGTTGTAGTTCCCTAGGAAATCAGCTTGTTGTTTTAAAATGCAAGGGACTGCTTAAAATGTTATTGTAGGATCCATCTAAAAACTTTCCATGAAAAACTGCCGGCTGTGATCCTATGCTCATCTGTTTTGAGAACAGTTCCTGCCCTCCCTCACCACCACCAGCAGCACAATAGATGTCTTGTCCTAGTATCCAGAATCTGTGAAGATCTGGATGCAGAGGAACAGAATTTAAATGAGAAGCTAAGTATACATGGATCTCCCAGATGTGGAAAACTTCCATCTCTCCTTCTCAGTAGGTTTAAACTTCTCCAGATGAAACCGGTGCGCAGGTTGGGACTCTCACATATTGCTTTAAGAATAGATTACACTTATAGAACTGTGCTGAGATGGATAAGTTAACATGGACCTTGAAAGACAAAGAAGATTCATTATTCTATGTGGTGTGGGAACGTTGATATAATTGGTTAGAACGGAGAAAGTAATGGGATTAAGAACTATTAATTAGAGAGTTAGACAGAGCAAGTATACTTGAGAAGGAGTTAATAGTATATAGAAAATTATTATGTAAATATCACCACAGGTTGTTATGAATGTAAGATTTTAAATGTTTTAAGGGTATTTGTGTGTCTAGTTCGTCTCTTTCAATGTAAGTTTGTTCGTTTTTTTTAATTCAATAAAAGTCAATAAAGTATTTGAAAAAAAAAGAGAATAGATTACACTTTTAATCAGGAGGATCTTCACTAGGATCACCAAGCCTGATGTTCTTTCTCCAAACCTTATTTGGTTTTGCTGCAACTTCTTCTGCACCAACCTTGACTAGGTTGGTGCAGAAGAAGTTGCAGCAAAACCAAACAGTGAAAAATATTTGAACTCGAAGGGAAGTGGCACCTGCTGCTCTAAAACACATCTTCGAATGAATTAAAGAATTAAAATCTGCTCACTCCGCTCCACAGTCACCTGTCATTTCAATGGCACCACGGACAAAGATTATCCTGCTACTGTCGATACCAAATCTACTAGGTATATCTAGTTCTCCTATTCAGTTTGCAAAAACCTTCGATGCATGTAAGGGACGAGAAGTCAAACCTTGAAGATGGTCCAATCAATTCCAACCAACATGAACAATGCAAAAGCAGAGGGCTGTCCAAACATTTGAAGAATCTCAGGTTCCCTTAATGGGTTATAGGTTAATTAATATAACTTTCTGTCAGTTTTTTCAGGAGTATGACTTTTTCAAGAGGTCAATTTGCATGAGAAAGACATTAGTTATTATATTTTCTATTTCAACCTGGCATAGGAATATTATATTAATATTCACATATCACATGTCCCTACATCATTTTTTTTAAATTGATACATTGGGGGAGGAGTCTCCATTTCTTTTCTGCTTGTTTACCCCTTCAAAAGTCAGTCCATTTCAGATTTCATCTCAGGCATCCAAGTAAACAAATATGAATCCACAAAAATGTAATTGTATTGTATTTTTCTATAGTGTCGGGTTTTTGTCCTTCCTTCCTTCCTTCCTTCCTTCCTTCCTTCCTTCCTTCCTTCCTTCCTTCCTTCCTTCCTATCTACATACCTGCATACCTACCTACCTACCTACCTACATACGTACGTACATACATACATACATACATACTTTGTAATCCAGCATCCCTAACATATCTCCTGTCTAGTCTGGACATTTTAATTTTTTTATTTCCAAATGACTCCCAATCAAGAAGCAAAAACATAAATGTTTTAATCTAATATTTCTAAAAACATAGATTAGTTGTTCTAAGTACCACTCTTCCAGGAAATGTGCATAGTACATTTATTCAATCTGGTACAATCCTGTTGCTTTGGATTACAACTTAGTTTCTTGCTGGCTACAGAATTAGGGAGCTTCTAGCTTTCTTTCAAAAGGAAAATTAAATAAAAGGGTCCTTGTCTGCATTACTTTTAAGCAGTCTGATCCAATATGGAGACAGTGTCTGTTTCATAACTAGTGAGGTTTATCCATGGCATAACTATTTCAAATAGAATAAAATGGAGTAGAAAGTTACTTTAAAAAAAATAGATGACCTTTCCCCTCATCTGCACCCTTCCTTCTCCTCCTCCTCCTCTTCCCCTTTCTCCATCCCTAAAATCTAATCTACCTCTCTCTCAGAAATAAATAAAAGAGGAGTTTTAACTCTGTTGCAGACTGGACTGGAAGGAAACTAGGTCAGAAGCCTCAATCTAGAAGCAACTGCAAGGAAGAAGAGATGCAAGGTTGGTGCCAAAGGATGGAGAAATGTATATTGAACTCACGGTTTTCCAACAGCAGTGCTGGAACAGCAATTTAGTATCTCTTCAGAAGTATATATTATATCATTTGCTTTGTCAAATTAAAAAGAATGCACATACATCCAAAATACACACACACACAAATCAGAATTAACACTGTAATGCAACACCAAAAATAATAGGGAGGGAAGAAACACCAAACAAATGCATAAAATAACACATCTGGAGTCTACAACAAAACCTTGTAGTTTAGATGGTCCCTATTTGGAGTGGTTATCTGTCAACTTTGCCATTTCCTACACTATTCCATTACTTGGATATTTGTTCCTCCCTTCTGCAGCTGTTAGCACCCCTGCTTTCCAAACATGTTCAGGCCTCGCAGCACTTTTATCCTTCTAAATATTTACCATACTTCTACAAGCCACACAGTTCCCCTGAGCTGCTCTTGTGGATGAATTTTAGAGAATAAAAAGATCATATATCTAACCTGGTCTTCATATACAGTAGGAACAAATAATCTTAGCTCAGGAACACACTCTGGAGTGTGTGGGTGTTAGAGAACATATAGTTAATGAATTATTATTATGAATGAGGTATCCCCTCTGGCCTTATACAAGCATTTTATCATTAATTTGAACATCTTCTCACCTTCAAAATAACATAATGATTAAAAATTTCAGTTACTCACAGTTACTCACACAGTCCCTGACCCCTTTTGTTGTTTTAAAGCCCCATCCTTTTAGGATTTGCAGCACTGATTCTCTCACAAATTTTAATTTGAGAATGCAAGAGTTTGCTCTCCATGCCTAACAAAGTTTTCAAATAGAACTCCAAATCCCTGCTACCTGCAAAATATAATTAAAAACAAAATTGGTCTGACATACTTGACACAGCTTGGCTTATGGCTCTTGCAGATAAAAATAACCCAAAAATGCATGCAATCCCACCTTCTCTGATATATAGACTAGGTAACATAACCTTAAAGTTGAGGCAGATAACCCCTGTCATAGAAATTCACTGGCCAGTTCTTCTCCCAAAGTCCACCAATGCATTTAAAATCTTATGTAGTGACTGATAAACAGCCCCAATTTAACATTAGATACAAATTATCAAAGTATCTTGTGTTGTGTTCAATAATATGTCATGGTTTATGTCCAATAAAATAAACCATATTATGGCTGAACATGATGACTGAATTTATATAAAATGTTAGGAGATTAGAAGGTTCCCACAATATACTGAGTCATAAATAAACCAATCCCATTTTAGTCTGGGGTATAATACTGTGTGAACCTATCCAATTAGGTATCCAGCTCTAATCTGTGACACTTTATGAACTTAAAATTTCAATCCCATTCATACTGAATCCCATTCCAACCCCATTCATACTGAAAAGTCTGAATGAGCTTATCTGCAAAACATATTATTTGAATAGTTATGACTATGGAAGTAATTTGTTCCTTAAAACTGGAGTGTGTGGGTGTTAGAGAACATATAGCTAATGAATTATTATTATGAATGAGGTATCCCCTCTGGCCTTATACAAGCATTTTATCATTAATTTGAACATCTTCTCACCTTCAAAATAACATTATAATGATTAAAAATTTCAGTTACTCACAATAATGGGACTTGGAATAAGTATTCTTATTTGTCACTGATTGGAAATAAAAGCAGATTTATGGAAAACAGTTAAAAAAACCCTTGTACTTGTAATAACGTCTTTTTACAGCTATTTCTTCCACAGCAAAATGAAACCTACAGGTGAAAGAATGTTTAAAAGAAAAGCCACATTTACAAGGTACTATAATTGCTAGCTTTGAAGATTTCATTCATGGACATCTGGTTTGAGATTGGCTTTCTCCAAAGAGTGTGAACTATTTTTTAAAACTTTCAGAGGAACACAGGTCCTATGTCTAATCTTAACTTTCCCAAACTAGACTATAGCTCCTAATATTTCCAAGCGAAGGATCGTCAGTTTTTGTCTGGTTTGAAGAAAACATAGCACACAACCCAACAATCTTTCAGCTCAGTTCAGATATAGATCTAGAACTCTGTATGGAGAAGCACAATACAAAACTAATTCAGATTCAGAAATATGCATTTTCTTCCAGATTTTGCATACTTTAAAACCAGCTGGAGTTTCTCAACAATATGCAATCAACAATTGTTCATTTCTTAAGTTACTGAACCCCTTAACAAAGGAACATAATTCATAGGTTAATATTTCTTGATTTCTTTGCTAAATATTAAGTTTTCCCATTCTATTAGAGATAATATTTAAACAAGTTATGTAAATAATTATAAATGAAAAAGATCTTGCAGATGTTGTCTTTTCCCCAGTTGGAAAATCCAGTAGAAATCTGTCTAGATAACATGCAATGTATTAATTTCAGTTTCTGGGAAGTAGCAGTTTCCCACTCCCCTTCCCAACCTCTGTAATTGTCCAACTGAATCTGTGTTAATATATGAACATTTATTAAATGAAGTCATAACTATCTTCTGTTCTGCCTCTGCATCCCATCTGCACCATTGACAATATAGTATATCCCAATCTCATATTTCTTTCTGTCCAGGGATTCATTTAGATTGATTCCTTCCTTCCTTCCTTCCTTCCTTCCTTCCTTCCTTCCTTCCTTCCTTCCTTCCTTCCTTCCTTCCTTCCTTCCTTCCTTTCTTCCTTCTCCATCTCCAACTCCCATCCTTCACATTTATATTATACCCATTTCCAAAGATAATTAAAAGAAATTGACTCTGATCTTCCCAATCTGGGTACCTTTCAAATTTAATCCTTGAAAAAATTTAATCATAGTTTTCCAGATAATAGAATTCTATAGTCATCACTCCACATATAATAAAAGTATTACTGTTCATTACAGCAGCTTTATTTAGATGCACATGGGGAATAACAGGCAAGAAATAATAAGTGTATTTAAAGAATTAAATACACTTCAGACTTTTTTTTCCCTCTTTTTTGATTTAAAGGATCTTTATGAGGGTCTGCTTGCTGGTCAGTGATTTGGCAAGTCCAGGGACTGGATCTTTTAAGTGATGGCCTACATTTTTAGAACTTTCTCCACATAGAATTAAATGGCTGCTTTAATAGAAATTTCTGAATTTTTCCAGTTTGCTATATTTTACCAGGTACCAATATAGTGCTCTTTTAATTTTTTTTTTACAGTGTCAAGGGATTGTGAAAGATAGTTGATTTCTTTTAATCCATTAACTGATGAACTAAGGCTTTTTAAAATGTTCTGTAGGTAACTTCAGAACAGATAAACTATGACTCTATAGATGTTTTTTGGATTACATTTTCATCATCCTTGATTATATACCATTCTGGCTGGGCGGATGGAAGTTGAACAAGAGCTATGACTGTGAGGCCTCAAAATAACATTAATGAATAACACTCTCATTTTAATGCTTTTCAGAAGCAAATGTTTTTCTCCCTCCCTCCCTCCCTTTGTTTTAATCATATATAATTATTTATAATCAGAGTTTTCCAGGAAAGTGTTTCTCAATCTTGGCAGCTTGAAGACATGTGGACTTCAATTCCCAGAATTCTCCAGCTAATTTCCAAGGTTGAGAACTCCTCTAGATGATTTCGTATTAAACTTGATTATATTAATTGCATATGATGAAAACGAAGGAGGGGAGTGAAGGATAAAAACATTCACTTTTGAAAAGTGATTGGTTTAAAATACGAGGATGTTATTGACTGACAAACCCAGGAGTTGAAGTCCATACATCTTCAAGTTGCCAAGGTGGAGAAACAGTGCTCTAGACCTATATAAGGAGGAAGAGGAGGAGGAGGAACAGGAGGGGGGGGGGAGAATATAGCTACTGCATTTCATAGCAGCTTACTAAAGGACATAGAACATAAGAAACTGTATAATGCTGTATGTTGAATTATGTTCTGATGCTGAGGGTTCAGTGACAGCCCATAAAGTTGTGGGTTTAGATAAAGAGATAGTGGCAATGTTTATGCTTTGCATTTATTTGATTTTTGGGGACAAA
Source organism: Naja naja (assembly GCA_009733165.1). Lineage (NCBI taxonomy): Eukaryota > Metazoa > Chordata > Lepidosauria > Squamata > Elapidae > Naja > Naja naja. The sequence continues at coordinate 108,423,273 of CM019155.1, read as the reverse complement.
TCTAGCATCTTCAATTAAAAAGATGTGATGTCATAGACTTATTTATTATTTATTATTTATTAATGGGACTTATATGCCGCCCCATCTCCAAGACTCGGGCGGCTTACAATAAAACAGACACAATAAATATTAAAAAGAATTAAATTAATGGTCCCAATTAATACAAAACTAAAAGCCAAAATCTAAAACACCCCACCCATAGGTCACAGCCGGCTTGGTCAAATAACCAGGTCTTCAAGTCATGGCGGAAGGTGCGGAGGTCAGGGGCCAAGCGGAGCCCCAGGGAAGTTGGTTCCAGAGTTCAGGGACCGCGACAGAGTAGGCACGTCGTCGGGGACCGCCAGCCGGCATTGCCCAGCTGATGGGACCCCAAGGAGTCCCTGTCTGTGACCCGTACAGGGCGGTTAGTATTCAATGTCGGCAGCAGTCTCTCCCTTAAATAATAAGGACCCATGTCATGTAGGACTTTGTATGTTAAAGTTAAAACCTGAATCTCACCCGAGGGCAACCGGCAACCAATGCAGGCAGCGCAGGAGGGGCTAACATGGGAGAACGGAAACTCCCTCACCGCCGCGCACGATTTTGCACCAGCTGCAGTCTCCGGATGGTATGCAAGGGCAGTCCTAAATAGAGAGCGTTGCAATAGTCGAGCCGCGAGGTAACAAGGGCATGAGTGATCGTGCAGGGCATCCCGGTCCAGGAACGGGCGAAGCTGGCGAACCAGCCGGACCTGGGCAAAGGCCCCCTGGCGACGGCTCCCACCTGCTCCTCCAACCGAGCCGTGCATCCAGGAGGACCCCAGGTTCCTCGCCCTGTCCACAGGGGCAACACCACTCCCCTATGGTCAACGATGGACATTCTAAGCTGGAACGGGATGCCGGTATGTACAACCACTCAGTCTTGGCCGGGTTGAGTCGAAGCATGTTGCCGTCCATCCAGATCCTACCGCATCCAGACAACGAGTCATCACGAGAGGGCATCACTGATCTGGTTTGGGGTGGAGATATACAGTTGAGTATCATCCGCATATTGATGATACCTCACCCCAAAACCACAGATGATCTCACCCAGCGGTTTCATGTAGATGTTAAATAAGAGGGGGAGAGGACCGACCCCTGAGGGACCCCACAAGTGAGCGCCTTGGGGACGACCTCTGCCCCCTGCCAACACCGATTGCGACCACCCCGGAGGTAGGAGGAGAGCCACAAGAACAGTGCCCCCACCCCCAGCCCCACAAGGCGTCGCAAAGGATACCATGGTTGATGGTATCGAAAAGCCGCTGAGAGGTCTAATAGGACCAGGACAGAGGAAAAACCCCTGTCCCGTGCCCTCCAGAGATCATCCAACAGTGCGACCAATGCCGTCTCCGTGCTGAAACCAGGCCGGAAGCCCGATTGGTACGGATCGAGGTAGTCCGTTTCCTCCAGGAAAAGCGGAAATTGCCGGGCCACCACACTCTCAACAACCTTCGCCAAAAAGCGAAGGTTGGAGACTGGACAAAAGTTATCTAACACGGTCGGGTCCAGGGCAGGCTTCTTCAGGAGGGGCCTCACCACCGCCTCCTTCAAGGCGGAGGGAAAGACACCCTCTCTCAAAGAAGCGTTGACAACTGCCTGGATCCAGCCGCAGGTGACCTCCCTGGCGGCATAAGCCAACCAGGAGGGGCACGGGTCCAACAAACATGTGGTGGAACTCAGGCGCCGCATAATCCCGTCCACTTCATCCTCGGAAACAGGATCGAACTCATCCCAAAACGTAATGGCCAGACTCCCCGTATCCCGCTCCTCTAACCACTGCAAATCAGAGGACAACCCGCTCCGAATCCGAGCGATCTTATCCGACAGATATTGCCCAAATTCCTCAGCCCTTCCCCGCAACGGGTCCGGCCCCTCCTCTGGATGAAGAAGGGAGCGTGTGACCCGAACAGGGCGCTGGGCGGTTATCTGCGGACGCTATGAGAGCGGAGAGATAAGACATTCTCGCCGCTCTCATCGCTCCCAGGTAAGTCCTAATATGGGCTCTTAACTGGGCTCGATCGGCCTGGGAGCGGGTGGCCCTCCACCTGCTCTCTAAGCCCCTTCGACGGCGTTTCATCTCCCGGAGCTCCTCTGAGTACCAGGGAGCCATTCGGGATCCACGGCGTGTAAGGGGTCGCATGGGGACAACCCTGTCGAGGGCTTCCGACGCAGCCGTTGCCAGGCGGTCGCCAGATCCTCGGCAGAGCCGTGAGTCAGGGAAGAGGGAAGAGGCCCCAGCTCCGTCTGGAACCGCTCCAGGTCCATAAGGCGCCTGGGGCGGAACCACACGTGGCTCCTCATCCCAGCAGTGGGGGCGGCTTGTTGGAAGACCAGCCGTAGGAGATAGTGATCAGACCATGGAACGGGCAAAGACGTAAAAGTGGTCTGCCCTCTGTCACTATGCCACCACTCTGAGACAAAAACAAGGTCGAGAGTGTTCCCCCTCATGAGTGGGGCCATGAATTAATTGGGTCAGGCCATGGCTTCCATGGAAGCCATGAATTCCTGGGCCAATCCCGACGCACCCCAGGGAAGGCAGATTAAAATCCCCAGGACTATAAGGCCTGGGATCTCCACCGCCACCCCGAGAGGACGTCCAGGAGCCCAGGCAGGGTTGCTGTCACACAGCTGGGAGAAAGGTATGCAAGCAGCAAACCCACCTGACCATTTGGCCCCCACTTCAGGAGGAGGGTCTCACTCCCGCCTATCTCTGGGATAGTGACCTCCCTTGGAAGTAAGGTCTCCCTAATAACCACAGCCACCCCACCACCCCTACCCTGGGCCCGCGGCCGGTGCACAACTCGAAAACCTGGAGGGCATAATTCAACCAGAGGGACACCTCCCTCCGGGCCCAACCAGGTCTCGGTGATGCAACCCAATCTACCTGTTTTTTTTACACCAGATTAATTATTGCTTTCAGTAGAAAGAAGCTTCCTAGGGTCAAATGCCAGGAAACATTATTAGATTATGAAGTCCACTGGTTGTTTTGAATTTTAAGTTGTTTTGCTTTTATATTTATATATATTTATATATCTATGTTGGTTTTCTACATAGCCTCCAATATGACTTAAATAAAAAAAATATATAAAATATAAATATATTTGCATCAGGCTTCAACTGGTGCAAAATGCGGCCGCGCGGGTGGTGATGGGGGCGGCCTGATTCTCCCATGTGACACCCCTCCTGTGCGGTCTGCATTGGTTGCCAGTTGCCCTCCGTGTAAGATTCAAGGTGCTGGTGTTAACCTATAAAGCCCTGCATGGCTTGCGTCTGGGGTACTTGCAGGAGCACCTCCTACCATGCTGGTCCAATCGCCCAGTACGCTCCCACAGGCAGGCCCTCCTGGGGGTGCCGTTGGCCAGACGATGTCAGTTGGCGGTCCCCTGGGGGAGGGCCATCTCTGTGGGGGCGCCCACCCTTTGGAACCAGCTACCCCTGGAGCTATGTCTGGCCCCTGACCTGCGCTCCTTCCGTCGTGATCTAAAGACTTGGCTGTTTTCACAGGCTGGCCTGCATTGAGCGGGGTTGGGGATTTTAATATGGGGATATTTTAATATTTTATAATTATTTGGATTGGTAAATTTTGGAATAAGTTTATATATTGTATATATGTTTTTGTGTAAGCCGCCCCGAGTCCCCCCGGAGATGGGACAGCATATAAATCCAAGTATATATTAAATAAATAAATAAATAAAATGTGTATTACAGAGACAGGTTAAAATAACAGAAGCATATTAAGATTTATATACCTACAATCCCAAAAGTGTCTGATATTGAAAGTCTGGAGGATTGCGTCAGCATTTTCTAGGAAAGAATTTGCCACCTCTGAGACTCCAGATGTCAGTCTTCAACAATATGAGATCTACAACATTAGGGTTTATTTTATCCTCAGATTATAGAGACAGGAAGTCAGTTGAGAAATAATTATTTACTAGACCATCTGGTAAATGAAGTATACCAGCAGGAATTGACCAATAACTGCCTTAAACCTGATTCAGATACTAACCTATGCAAAACTGTATGCAATATGTATGATACATCATATACAAAAATAAGTGAATGGGGAGGAGAAGAAGGAAGAGAAATAGCTTCCTAGATTTAAAAAAAATCATATATGGTAAATTATTGCTAAAGGCAAATTCAAAACCTGAAAAAGTTTATTGCAATTATTTGTGAGCAAAAATCTAAAACAAAGATAGTTAAATTCAGAAAATTTTAGAAATCTGGACTGGATTAATAGTGTGATGTGAATGTGAATTTTTCATGAACAATTCTGCAGCTGCAAATAAACTCTTTTGCAGAGGATGATCCATAAGCCAGATAAGCATGCATCTTCCTCTCCTCCAATTTGCATCCTTCTCCAGGCATTATGAAAGGAGGGTGCATGCTCCTGTCATGGATCATCTATTGCAAAAGGGTTGACTTAGGGCTATAGAATTGTTCAACAGAAATACAAAAACAAACGAGGAAACATATGCATGAGGAATTCTGCCACAAATTTCAGCTACAGTCATCTTTTAATCCCACCTTCCTGAAAATGAGACATTTTATGGCTTCCAGTGCATACACGTATGCATCCCAGGCCAATGTGTTAATTTGAAAGCTCAGATGTTTAGTAGTATCTACAAAGCATACTAAGACATTTTGTTGCCTGAATCAGAACAACAAACAAACTCTCTGAAAATTAAGCTGTATAATACTCAAATCCAGCCAAATGCCATGTGAGACATTCTTCCCTCACACTTAATTAAATAACTAATAATTTGCTTATTTTTCATGGCAAAATAAATTTGCTACTCAAATCTGTTGTGTGAACCTATGCAGTGATACCAATGGCCCATAGTAATCCAAGTGAGCCAGTACAGGCTTAATAAATTACCCTCTGCTTTACAATTCCAGAGCTTGGAATATTAAAAATGCTTTATTGGTCTTTTACAGAATATGAAGTGTACCCTTCATCATTAAAAAGCAAAATAATTTGAGAGACTGATTAAGTTATTTATATAATTGATCCATTTTCCTAGTTTAAAACAAATTGGTCACTAAATACAGCAGGAATGCTCATTAAATAGTAAACAAATTCTTTCCACTAAACCTCCTTAACAGAGGAAAGAAAAAAGGAGGAGATTGCTTTGAAAATAATAGGGCTAATCATCTACTATTTTATAACCTTGAAGTAAATCTATGTTTGTTCTCAGAATTGAATGAAAATGTTTAGAAAAAGGGGACCATAAATGACATGATACAGGCAAATCCAATGACATTAGCTGAAGTGATAAAATGGCCTCAGCTAGGAGATAGAGAAATAGAATTTATATGACTGCCCAACTCAAACAGTGTGACTTACAAGAGACTTTCAAGAAACAACCAAGAGAAAAACAATACCAGATAACAACAATATGCTGAAAATTAGGGAGTGTCAGCAATATGTTAAACTTGTTAACTTTATCCTTCAGACAGAATTGTCCCTTGTTAAGATTTTACCATATTATTTTTTCCTCTTCCAGGTGTCCCATTTCTTTGGGTTTCTGGGACTTGCCACAATAAGATATAAGTGGCATTTCTGAATGAGAGGGTTCTTGAACAATTCCACTTCTTTTCTTTTTTTGCAGTTTTTTGCATAAAATGTATATTCTGCTACTTTTTTCTTTTTTCTTGCCAGATATTTTTAAAAAAGACATAGTGGAGTTTTGAAATTATTGCTCTTGAAATTATTGCTCATCTTCTCCAATTTTTTGTCATGTTGGATGGGAATTCTGGGAATTACATACCAGAATACCTAGGCATTAGATTGAGATAAGGTGAAACAGGACCCAATAATATTAAGTATCACTCTGTTATTCTCAGGAAGGAGGTTTTTTTTCTGAATTCAAAATTAGAATTGAGGGAAGTAATGAGATGTTCCAGTTCATTTGATTCTTTCAGTTATATTTCTACAAACCTTAAGGAACATACTTAATGGCTGAGGATTTTGGAAGTCTGGGTGACACCAGATTGCTGGATTATCAGATTTGGAGTCAAATTTCATTTCTTTTTTCTTCTTTTATAGTTGAAATAAATTTGTCCTCCCCTCTAAATATGTGCTGAATATTCAAACTTTCAGTAAAACTGTAGCAAATCTTTTTATAATTGGTATTTGATATCTATTCTGTTTTCTTTTCTACTAAAATCAATGTTTAGTAAATATTTATTTAATCCAATAGGGGCTTTAGAAAAAGAATATTCAGAATGGAGCCTCAGTGTCAAAATTTCTACATAATGTGAGGAGACAGAAATGTCAGAATACTGTTGTTAGCCTTTTAAATTGCTCAATTTAAAATGATTTCTGGAAGACAACAGAATTTTATCCTTTACAATAATTCTTATCATTATAACTTTATTTCTAAAACATTGTCTGAATGCATCAGGAGGATTAAAATCATTTAGAATATAGTTTACAACAACCTTTCAAGAATTATTTTAAAATATAACATTAAGATACCATTATTTATGGTATGAAATATTGTAATAATGCAAATATTATTATCATCTCATTAAAAAAAAATCCAAGGATGTTTATTTTTTGAAACAGGTAATATTTTTTAAAAGCAAGGGTTTGTTTCATTTTAATCCCAGCAGAGCCCTTTGATTTTAGACCCCAATTATTTCCAGTTTGCAATTCATCATGAACAGTCATTTTATTTCACAACCTAATTCTATACTTGTTCACGTGGAAGTAAATTAAAGAGATATTTGGAACCCCAGGTTCTTCTTTTTGCATAAATAAGTATGCTAGCTCATCTGTTTTTCTAAAGCTGCTAGGAAGAATCATGCAATTTATGTTTAAAAAATGTTATTTTTTTTTAATTGTCCTTTGAGGGAAAACACATTTATTTCAAAAAGCAACACTGCCATGTAACAGCTGTAAACAGGACTTGTCCACCTTTGCCATAAATGTATAACCTGAAATCATTAAACTCCAGACCAGCAGACATTCAGATTAAGGTTTTAGTCCAGCATTTCAGTTGCAGACTGGGCTCTTTCCCTTGAAGCACCTGGGGAAGCTGAATAAGAAAAGGGAAGGTAATGAAAATTTCAGTACATTTGCAAAACACTGAATTTTAAGCTTATTTTGTATCCAAAATATCATAATCAAAGAACTGGCATTTACAATACTTGTGGACACCTGGTTTCTGATCTTAATTCATTTAGTTGGTTTCAAGAATGCTACCCAGTTCTCTAAAGGTTTACAGAAAAATAAGTCTTACTACTTGTAGTCAAGTTTATTCCCAGATGAACATACATAATAGGCTGCAGCATTAATCCTGTAAAATTACTCTAAAAACTACATGCAAATTAGATTGAAAACTTGCATCACTCTTCCTCCCAGTACAGTTTCTATGCCCTGGTTTAGAATTCTGGGATTAGTTTTACCATCCAGAATTTGGCAGTTTGCTCCTCATTGATTCACTGCAGTTTCGTCCTCACTCATTCATTGCAGGTTTTCTTTCCTTATGAAAATCTTCTAGATAGATAGATAGATTAAATTGAATAGATTAGATAGATTAATGAATGGATGGATGGGGAGGTAGATAGATTAGTTAGATCGGATAGATTAAATAGATTAATGGATGGATGGATGGATGGGGAGGTAGATAGATTAGTTAGATTGGATAGATTAAATAGATTAATGGATGAGTGGATGGATGGATGGATGGACAGACAGACAGACAGACAGACAGACAGACAGACAGACAGAGAGAGGCAGGCAGGTAGGCAGGCAGGCAGGCAGGCAGAAAGACAGAATAGACACGTACACTTCCAAATACGAAAATAAAAAAAATATGTACTCCTATGAATCCTAGACTTTCATCTTATTTTCTCTGTCTGGTTTCCATATATTTGTGGCATTTCAAAAACCACCTTTTCCATCCAACAGTTACACTGCAGTCCAACTTATTAGATCAGACTGGGAAGAAAGGCTATTCTACATATTCCCCAATAGTTTTTAGTTTGAATACTTAGACATTATAAAAACTGTGCATAGCTTTGTAAACTTTCATCCAAGAACATTGTTGTTTGAGGCAAATTTTGGAAGAAATTGAATAGAATAAGCCTTCTTAAGAAAGTACTGTTTCTGTTTATGCTATGCACAAGTATTTTTGGCAGCGATGACCAAATATCTGATTTTCAGATTTAAGTACATCCATATTAAATTAAACCTGAACTGCCAGGTGTATAGATGTGTGTGACAGATTATAACAGTGGCAAGATGAAATTAATTACATTAAATATTAGACTGTAGAAGCAGCTCTGATAAATTATATGTTTATTTCCAGTTAATTTGTTATTATGTGCAGATGGAAGAGCCTAAGGGGAACATTGCTTTCTCACATAAACTTTGTATTCAGTGAATTTAATTAATAACAAAGGAGGATGAAGACAATTAGGAAATGCGCAGATATTTTTCATTAATTTATTGTCCAAAACACAGATTGTTTAAAGGGTAGTCTTAAGATTTAAACTGTGAAAGCTGTTAGAAAGTAGAATGAAAAACTGAGAAACTTTCAATATTAATTTCATATTCTATTTTATGCTATAATTACATCTATAAACCTAAACAAACACACTCAGAAATTTCTCCAGTGCATAGGGAAAATATTCTGCAGGAAATATCTTAATGGATGTTTTCATTTATCAGTTAGGTATTTTTTTTAAACATTGCAAAGAAAATATCTGTAGCAGGAGCTCACCCTTGAGTATGCAAAAAGTTACAAATAGAAGTAGGAAATCAGTGTAATGGTAACACCAACTAAGAGCTTGAATCCCGCCTTTACTTCCCTTTTACAGCCACTTTAGCGGTAATATTCCTGTGATCCTTTCAGTTTTCAGCATTTCTCAGACTACAGTTGTCTCCCATTCTGCTTATACCCGATCCGAAGCTCTTATTCTTGTAATCGGGGTAACCTGCATTTATGAAGGTTCTGCCTTCCCAACCTGGTGCTTTTGGGACTTCGTTTTCCATCCTCCCCAGCCAGCATGACTTCAGATGTTGGTTTGGGAAGGAGAGGAACACCGGATGGGAAAATGGTTTCTTTTCCGCATGCTCGGAGTTCTGATCAATTAGTGTTCAATGGATAACTTTTCAATGGCAAGGGACTAGTTTTTGTGGAGTCGCCTCGTTTTTCCGAATTAGGCAACACGGCCAGGAAACTTGCTTTAGGAGACCAGAGAAAATACATACTGTCCTGTAAACTCGCCCTCCCCCCTCCTCTGGCAAGTAAGACACAAATTTATGTGCATCTTATTCACAGGTAAATAGAGGATTGTATTATTATTTTATTTAATAATCAGTTGCAATCTGATTATTTTCAGACACCTCGTTTCTGATTTAATCTATTTGCACAAGAAAAGTGTGTTTTCAAGTTCGAAGCAACAGGAGATAAGTTTTTGCACAATCAGTTTGTTTGGATTTTTCACAATTGCATCTCAAATGCAAAACCTTTCAATCCGAAAGAAACCTACATGCAGATTGCACACCGGAAGCTTCCAAAGTTATTTATTTATCAGATTTTAAAACCGCCCATCTTCCTCTCAGAGTTATATTGGACCGAGGAGGGATAATTGCCCTATACGTGGAAACGCTTTTCCTCTCCAGCTCAGCTCGGAGAGCGTTTATTAAAATTGGCCTTGGGGGTGGCCTTTCCCTCTGAGAAACCTGTAAAATAAGGAACACGCGAGGGAACGTTCATAATATGAATCCACAAACTGTAAAACGAAAGGGCTTCCAAGCCAATCTCAAATGTTTATTTTGGCATGACTATGCAGAAAGGAAAGATCCAGCCTTAATTTCCTGAATCTGCTCTATAATTCTCCATTCATTCGCTTGCCGTCTCCATGGGCCCTCCTTCGCAACTCCGAATGCCAGGCAGGCAACTCGGCGCAGACCAGCAGCCTCTTGATTTCTATGGGGCTTCCTCTAACAATGCGCCCGGGTCGTAAACCTCCCCTTTATGTCGCCATTGCATCTTGGAGCCTCTTCACCCTCGGCTAATAGAATTGGGGCATGCATAACTGCAACACCCTTCATTTGGCCTTTGATGCACATCGCACCACAACTTCTTTCCAAATCTCGTACGCCTCACTTTACAATACCCCCAATAAAATAAGTTCTGGTTGTTTCGGCTTCCCCGAACGGATAGGGAAGGGGGAATCTTCAAAGTGCCCGGAGAATCTCCGGATGGGATTTAATGGCAGCTCCCGGCTGGGGGAGCGGATGCAGCGGAAGGCAATAGACGCTTGACTTTCAACTTGACGTTGAACTCCCCATCAAGGCTAAGGGACGACGCCTCTCTAACCTTGCCTTGCCTTCGAACTAGATTGCCTTCAGGCTCTGATCGGGTCTCCGGTCCGAATATCTGCGAACTAAAAATGGCCTTCCCAAAGGAAAATTTCCAGTTTCTAGGCATTGATGCCTTCTACTCTTATCAGGCAAATGAACGCACATTTTGGGGGCACGACAATTTTCGTCCTTAGTAGAGTATAAGCCACTATGACAGAAATCCAGTCTGTTTTTCTACCACAACCCATAACTTAGGGCTACAAAATCCGGACGAGTAAAGGGGACAGTAAAGAGGTAAATGCTTTTCCTGTCCATCACCCCGTTAATTTCTGTTGGACACTAACTGAATAAGAGTGGATGACTCAAAAACATAGCTTTTTTAAAAAGAAAGACTTTATTTTAGAGCGTTAAATTTTCCCCATCAACGTGTTCTACTGCAATCCCACAAGCATCCCTGGGATTAGGGCTGCAGTCAAGAGCCCATTTACTTGGGAGTAAAACCCACCCAATACAATAAGATTAACCATAGAGGAGGGTAGGACTGCACTGCCAGGCTCCATAATAAGCATAACTGAAATCAAAAGAACTTTCTGTTGAGCAGACACGCTTAGGATTTATATTTTACTGTATTATTTTTAAAAGTTAAGAAGGAAAGTCTTAAGACTTTAACATTTTTCATGGAAGATGCACAACATTGTTCCATAATTAGAAGTGGGGAGGGGGAGGGATAGAAAAATAATTTTGAAATGCCTTAGATTGTTAGAAGTAAAGAAACATAGTTTAGTAATCTATTTTTGTAAATGCTCATGGAGGATTTGAAAGTATATTTAACCTCTGCCAATTTGCACAGAGAAAGAAAGAAAAAGTGTTCTGGGTGTATAAGACAAAGGCTCACAAGCACAACATAGGGAGAGGCAATAAATTCTCCATTGTGAATTTGTAATCTTAAGACCTAGCTTATTCCCGTAACTGAAGCTTTTCCTGATATATTTAAGTAAAGTGCAACATGCTGGTTATATATTGGCACAGTAATGAAGGTTGAAGGCAGTGAATTTATAAATCTTCAGTGGCCTAGATGTTGCTAAAATAAACTATTTTGCTAATACGCTACCTTTATTTCTGAAGAATCATTTGGTTAGTTTCAAATTATTTTTTTCTTTTAAAAAATAAGGAGGAATAAGCCAATGTTCTTGAAAGAGTGGAGGATGCTGGAGCAGTAGTGCACAAATCTAGTAAACCCTGACAAAACTGAATATTTAAGTTTCGACCTGATCCCATTTCTCCAGGCAAACAAATGCCAGTCATCACCCAAACCAGTTTCCCTTACTTTCTGGAGTGAAGAAGATTTGCCAGAATTATTTAGTGTCTTCTGCAGAATCTTAATCCATATATTCTGGCAGCATCTTTGTAGAAGCTGTCCATTAATGAAATCCTGTTTATATTCCTCCACTTACAAATAAAAAAATGTGATGGACAAAGAAGACAAAGAAAGATGATGCTGGAATTTAGTATTTATTTATTTATTTATTTTAAAGATTTATATAAGCTCCCACATTACAGCACAGTTCTGTTTATTTTGCAGGACTGGATTGCATTGACCATCCAAGACTATTTTGTGACCTGAAACTTCATTTTGATTATACTCCGGTTATGTGAAAGAGTAGATAGAAGCAGGCTTTTGTTGTGGATTCAACAACACTGTTTGATTCAGGCAAATCCAATAGTTGAAATGTATATAACCCTACAATCAACCTCTGCAGGTGGGTAGATTCACATAGGATTGGAATGCGAGCTTATTTGCAATGCAATTTTATATATACCCATTGGGGGGGGGAGGTTTTTAGAGCTTTCACTTTGTACTTCCAAGTAGCTGGAGAGTGTAGCATTTAGGCTGAATGTCTCTGGTGTTCTGTACGATCCAGGTCCCCCAAGAAAAAAACAGCAAGGAATTGTAACACCTCAGAGACTAGCCAATGTATTATCCCATAGCTACAGGTATTGGCTCAAATATATTTATCAGATTCTGTAGACATTGGGGAGGGACTTGATCCCTTCCCCCATCAGCTGTCTGATATAAGATTCCTATCACCTCCTTTCCAGGAAGAAAACAGACCTCAAACAGTCCCCCTTCCCCCCCTCCTTCTTTTAAATATTTTATTCTCTGGCAGTTCCAAAGTTGATTAGCTGCATAGTCCATTGTGTTACCTTGGTCAGCTACATGGCTTGGGAAGGAATTATTTAAAGCCTTAGACAAAAAAAGATGAGAGAAACAGGAAGCAGGAGGAACAGATACATGAGGAGAGGAAAAGCTTTATATTGACTTTACATCCAAGTAAGCTCAAATCATTGAGCTTACTTGGATGTAAAAGGAAGACTATTGTAAGGGAAGAGTATTGTCTAAATAGCATCTGAAAATCAAACGTTTCAGACTAAAAAGAATACATTGCTGATTAGTTATACTATTGGAGGTAATGAACCTCTGATATTACTAATAATGCTTTTATACTGACAAGACTAGAGTGTTATCTTCCTTGACTGCAGAAAGAATTCTAAATCTCTGACTTTCTACTTAAAATGTGCATGGGTTTGATTTTTTTTAAATGCATGTTTACCTTTTACAGCAGTATAAATTACAATGTTTTCAACTTTTGGTTATACAATTGTGGTCTATCTATTTTGCTTAGATGTGTGACACACTCATTTTGCATGGGAAGAACTCTGGAACTTACATGCAGAACCTGGAAAGTCCTTTGCAGCTTTGCGCCTACTGCAATGCAGTAGTTACAGAAAGAAGAGCAATGCTGTCCAGGAATGCAGAATGGTTGCAATCCAACACATCTGGAAGTCATGGGCTAGGGAATTACTCTAGTGGGTCATGGACAGCCTTCCTCAGCTGACATCTTCCAGAAACATTAAAGAACAAATCCAGCCAAAACTGACTGATTAATAGAGGACATCAAGCTAAGGAAAACAAGCACATTGTCTTCTGTACATTTTGCAACAGAACACGTCTGGGGAATATAATCTTTTGGCATATTTCCTTACAACATGAAATTAAATAGTTACATCTTATGACTTCCTTTCTTCAGTCACATTGCAGTACAATGTATTTGTACTACCCTGTATTTTACACTGTCTATGAATGGTAAATAAATAATCATTCTCCCCACTTTAAATTTGTTATCTGTTTGAAATCTGAAAAACTATCCTAATGACTTATGGTATGTATGTATCCAAATAATCACAAATAATGTCATTCAGCTAACTGAAAAGAAAAAAAAGATGGATATTCTTTGCTACTGTTTACTGTCTCTGACTTCACAAGACACTTCGGTTTATGAAATTGACCTTTCTCTGTCTACAGAAGACATTGGATCATAAGTAAACCAATGGATCAGGACATAAGGGGGAGGGGGAGGGGAGGGGAGGAAATGGAAGGGAAGGGAAGGGAAGGGAAGGGAAGGAAAGGAAAGGAAAGGAAAGGAAAGGAAAGGAAAGGAAAGGAAAGGAAAGGAAAGGAAAGGAAAGGAAAGGAAAGGAAGAATCAAACATAAGATACTATAAAAATGCAGACTATGATCAAA
>CM019155.1:108076561-108408351 GCA_009733165.1 Naja naja | reverse complement strand
GTTTAAGTGAATTGTTGGGAATTATGTTCGATCTATTTGTGAATCATCGCAAATCTTGTGGATTTGGAGGCAGAGGACATAAATCTTGCAATAAACAAATAAATAAATCATTGCCTGCCAGCTGAATCCATTCATTTACATCTGGAGCTTTTCACAGAGAAGCTTGCAAGTAAATAGCGTGCAAAGTGCCAAGTAAGAGTGAAAGGAGAAGAAGAAGGTATGTTAGGATAGTTATAGTTGGGTATTATCTTTCTCTTTTTGCACCTACCTGTTTTGGTGAGTTCCTTCCCCCTCCCTCTCTCTTCCTCTCCCTCCCGCCCCTCATATGTATATGTGTGTTCTCTGTATACTAGCAATATTGTACAGAAATCAAACAACTCCTAGTTTATTCAGCAACTCCTCTATCTTCACACGGAGAATAAATTTGGATTTGAGTTCCCACCAGCACTACTGGGATTAGGCTTCTTGTCCATTCATTAGAAAGGTTATTCATGCTACAATATGGCAGTGTAATTAGTTGAAAGAAGGACGTACCTTTGGATAGTAAAAAGGAAGGGGGCAGGTAAAGACATGAAGGAGATTTTAGTTGTGGGGAGGGATAGAACTAGGTTTTTTTAAATTCATTTTTAAAATTAGATTTCTATCCAGCCTTTCTTCCAGGAACTCAAGGTAGCCCTGAGCTACCTCCAGAGCCACAAACTCATGGTTGTGTTGAGAGAAGATGACTAGTCAAAAGTCATTTATACTTTATTGCTTTCTGAGTGAGATATAAAGAGGGTAAAGGGGGGAATAAATCTGTTACTGAAAAGGTATTTCTATTTTTGCTCCTTGTGTGATTAGCTGCAGCCAAGAAAGAGACAACAACAGTGCAGATACATAAGGAGATCTCTGATCTCCTCTGGCTCCCTGTGGTTTTTAGTTTCTTGAGAGATTAATAGAAACCAAGAAGACCAACCGTTCTCCTTGCTGACAGATACTCTGGTGGGCCAAGAAATATAAGAAAGGGAGAGACAGTTTTAGAAATTCAACTGAATTTGCAAGGTGTGAGGAGCAGACTGAGGTGAATGAAGAGGACCCTGTTTGGCCTCACTTCATTTGCCCCTTCTTTTCACTATCCAAAGGGACCTCTTTGTTTCCATTAATTACTCTGCAAAGGCAGTCTGAGAGATTTCAATAAGATGGGAAATCTGACGAAGACCTTCGACATGAAGGCATTATTTGGAGTAGTAAAAGTCTCAACTGCTAAATAAATATGACTGCTAGCCCTATATCAGTGTCTCCCTGCCCAGTAGGTTGCCCAAGAACCGCGTGCCTTTCAATTTCGGTGCAACCAGGTATCTGCTCCCTCCCTCTGCCAACTGAAGAAGGTCCCCAGGGGCCTTTCAGTTGTGTTGCTTGACTTTACACTCAGCACTCCCTACTCCACAAACAAGCTGTAAATGTGTCAAACGGTTGGCTTCTAAAAGGCATCACTTGAGGTGGGACTCGGGCGCCTATCTCCTTCCCATTCCATGACGGCCAAAGCGAAAGTCTGACGCCTCAGGATCCTCCCCGATTAGGAGCAAAAAGGAAAACGATCTATCAACTATCGATCGATCGATTTGTCTTTCTGTCTCTCCCTCTGTCTCTTGAAAAGTTGTCACCGCGTGAGATACATTCTCAGGGAAGCCAGTATCCAAAAGTACCAGGGAACTGTTCAGCTAATTTAGCTAAAGAATTAACCTTGGTGGTGCAGGCTGTTAAATGCCTAGCACTTAAGTTCCAGCTGCCTGCAATTAGTGCAGGCTGGAATCCCACCAAGCTCAAAGTTGACTCAGCCTTCCATCCTCTCGGGGTAGGTAAAGTGAGGACCCAAGATTGTTGGGGGCAATAAGCTGACTTTGTAAATATGCCGCTTGGGGGGCCAAAAAAGCCCTAGTAATAAGCAGGCATATACAATGGAATGAAGGCTATTGCTGAGCGCATTGGGTTGTGCTCCCAAAAAAAATTGTAAGCCGCCCTGAGTCTCCGGAGAAGGGCGGGATATAAATATGAATTTTAAAAAAATTGAGACAGGAGAACGCTGTAATGGAAACACTGAAAACCTCTCACACAGATCCGAAGGGAGATAAAGTGTACCCAATTCTTTCTTTGCTGGACGGGCAACTTCGGGGATCGCCATCGTTTCTCCCTCTGCCCCTTGAATGGTACCCATTCTCTGGACGGGGAGGGAACTTGGTACTCTTCCCATCCCCACAAGGGAAGGCGCCGCCACTACCACAGGCCGCCCCTTTCCCCGAAGAGGAGACGATCCCGTGAGGGCGCTGCCCCTCCCGCTCTACTCCCCGCTTGCCACTACAGCATTTTCGCAATTGTTGCCCCCTCCCCCCCGCACGTCTTCTACCAAAGCGCCTCAGCCAATGAGCGACGCGTTCTGGGAAGCCACGTCCTTCGCTTCGGGTGGGAGCGGGAGAGGGCAGAAGCGTTGTGGTCGGGTGCTGGGGCGACTCTTCTTCGGTTGCAGCCAGCCTTTTAAAGCGGTCCTTCCGGCCTTGCCGCCTCCCAGTCCTCGCGTCCCGCTCGCTTCCATTCCCCGGCCAGAGCGAGGCGAGCAGCAGTCGCCCATGTGCCCTCCGGCCTCCCTTTACTCTGGATGGAGCCTGAGGCAGCCTTCGGAGGAGCCCGGAGGAGCCTGGACGAGGCGCCCAGCAAAAACCTGGATGGGTTGCTGAGCTTGCCTCCCTTCCCGGCCGGCGGCCCCTGTAGGAACGCGGCTCTCGCCGGGGCGGGCGGCGCATCCAACCCCCCAGCGCACGGCCCCTCCGGTTACGCGCCCTTGGATGCGCCCCAGCCTCCCTTCGGCTCAGGGGAGCCTTCTTTGGCCAAACAGTGCATCCCGTGTCCGGCCGTCTCACAGACTCCCTCAGCCAGCAGCACTTCGCCCTTCCCTTATGGCTGCTTAAGCGGCGGCTGCTATTCGTACCGAGTGGCCCACGGCGCCCTTAAGCCGTGTCCAGCCCCGCCCCAGGCCGCCTACACAGCTGAGAAGTACTTGGAGGTTTGCGGGGCTGCAGCCAGCGCCCCCGCCGCCCCAGAGGATTATACGACTCGCCCGGCTGAGTTCGCTTTCTACCCGGGCTACGCTGGACCTTACCAGTCCATGACCAGCTACCTGGACGTTTCTGTGGTTCAGGCCCTCGGAGGACCTCCGGGAGACCCCAGGCACGAAACTCTCCTGCCCGTCGATCCTTACCACGACTCCTGGGCCTTGGCCGGGGGCTGGAACAACCAAGTGTGTTGCCCCAAGGAGCCCAACCCTCCAGGGCCCTTTTGGAAAACTGCCTTTACAGGTAAAACTTGGTGCCTGGAGAGGAAAGAACTCACTGCCACTCTCGCAGGTCTTTTGGGGGGGGGGCTGATGGGAAGGGGTTGAGGAACCAGTCCTGGAGCATCAGGAAAGTGTTTTGGGTCGATTCTGCTTGGAAGACCCAGTTTCCAGCTAGGGGTGTGTTTTTTTGTCCCGAGAAGTAATTTTGTAAAAATGTGTGGAAAGTAATTGGTGGTGCAGGCTGTTAAACGCCTAGCACTTAGTTCCAGCTGCCTGCAATTACTGTAGGCTCGAATCCCACCAGGCTCAAGGTTGACTCAGCCTTCCATCCGCTCGGGGTAGGTAAATTGAGGACCCAAGATTGTCGGGGGCAATAAGCTGACTTTGTAAAAATGCCGCTTAGTAATAAGCAGGCATATACAATGGAATGAAGGCTATTGCTGAGAGCATTGGGTTGCGCCTGTAAATTGTAAGCCGCCCTGGGTCTCCAGAGAAGGGCGGCATATAAATGTGAAAAAAAAAATCAGTTAGGTAAGATATTTGCATGGTAATTTTCCACAGATTGGATAAGTGAGGTGGGGGGGGGGAATTGCTGGCAACAGTCAGGATGTAATTTGTCCAGGATTGAACCCAGTGCCTCCATGGTAAATGGTTCCTTTTCCCTTAGCATGAACACAAGTTTTCACTACAGAATTTAATTGAGGACAGGTAAACTTCAACTTGATATTTATTTAGTAGGCTTTGCCCTAATAAGTTGTCTATATAGAAGAACTGCAAACTAGAGGCAGAAGTGACATTTTGGAATTTTATATTTTTCATTTCTTGATGTCTCTTTGGATGCCTCTTGATTCTTCATCGATATTTGAAGCTGTCCTGGAAATAAGATTCATTTTGTTTTCCCAAAACATGGATATGACAGAGTGGCTTTTCAACAGATGCAGAAAATTGTTGGTGCCTCCATATTATTAATCTGCTATCAGAGATTAACCCAAATTTAAGACAGAGGCATGCAGTTTGGGGCATTCATTGCACCAAGGGGATTCTTCCAAAGTTACCATTTACCCAGGAAGGAAGACAAAAAAGACTTTGGGAGCTCTCCGGCCTAGCACGGTGTGCTGAGTATTTAAGCATTTGCTGGGCATACATCATCTAACCGATGCCACCAAGGAGAGGTTGTAAAAACTACTAGGCTGCCATATTGCCCAGAACAACCTTCCCCAACTTACTGCCTTGTTTTGAGTACAACTCCCATCGTCACCTGCCACCAGAATTTCCTAAAATGCCCAGAGCTTTATGAAGAAGGTAGCTCAGACTAAGAATTTAAAAAAAAAAAAACCAGCCAAGACTTTCCTTGCAAAAACTGTCCCTCCAACTCCCTATTCTACATGATAGCCTGAAGATAATAATCATGTCCTTTAGACCCCTGGAGAGTTCTCTGATTTTGTGACTGCAAAATGTTTCCCCTTCCTATACGGTGACTCTCCCTCCCCTTCTCTTTATTTGCCACTCATTTTAGAGTGTCCAAAAAAAAGTGGGGGTGGGGGAGAGGAAGGGCAACTTAAATTGTTTTAAAATATATCTTGGATCAGACAATCTTTCTTATGAAAAGAAATAAGAGGGGGTGGGAGAGAATTTGAGGAGCAGCCTCTCTAAACACCATCCCCCTGCCCAGTGTTGATTCTCTTTGTGGTCTACAAGTGGCTGGGGGTTAAAATTCTGTCTGATTTAGCCTTAAGAGATTGTGGGACCTCCCTCTTCCTGCTACTTTTAGTGCTGTCTCAAGGCCAGGCCACCACAATTTATGGCTGCAACCCATCAAGCCATTACCGGCAATTTAAGCTTGTAAAATTTGGTGAGAATTCTCAGGGAGTACATGTGCTTCTCCATGCAACCCTCATCAGCAGTTGCCAGGCAAGTGTTAGCTTAAAAGTTACTTTGTTATTTTTACTGGCTATTCTGGAAGCTAATCTCCCAAACCAAAATGGGCAAGATAGCACAACAGAACAAAAATAAAAACCTTCCTGTGAAAATCTCTGTATACTTCTACATTTTAACATGCTTCTGTTTAAATTACCTCTACAATAATTTTCTACGAATGTCAATGCATAAGATATGTTTGCTCCAGCTCATGCTTAAAAGGTTATTACCAGCTCTAGCCCAATATTTTTGGGAGGGGGAATGTCAAGGGGGAAAATGACCTATAATACAAGTGAATATTTTTAATTGAAAGATAATCAGTTTATTTTCAGTGCTGCTCTGACTAGCAACCACAAATCCAATCATATTCTTTCCCATATTGCTTAATTTTTATGTTTTTTTTTTAAAAAGTATATGCGTTAACATGCTGCTTCCCCACATTCAAGTAAGTATTGATTCCTGGAACTTCGTGGACAAATCCGTGTAGTTGTCTAGGCAGAATTTTTTTGAAGTGTTTTATCCATGCCTTTTTCCTGTGGTTAAGAGAAAGTTACTGATTCAAAATTATTCAGTTGTCTTCTGGGCCTAAAGCAGGACTAGAATTCAGGTCTCCCCACTTGTAATTCAGCACCTTAATCATTAGATCAAACTACCTGTCACTGCTTTAATTAACAACACACACATTTAAAAGATCTGCCCAAAGTGCAGTATCAGGAAAGAAATTTGCTTGTTTATTTTGAGCTCAGTGTTGAAAATTCTTTCTCAAAGTTTAAATTAAGACTGACAATTCATTGAAACAGTATTTTGTTAATAGGTATCTGTTCCAAGCCATAATATTAATTTCATTTTAGTAGCAACAAGATCTCAATGGTATATTACCCAGCCAATATTTTAAAATACAATGTATGCATCATTTCATTCTGTATTCTCTCACTTTTATTTATTAATATTAATATTAATAAGTACAACTTTATTAAGCTTATCCAGTACAGTTCAAGATGAATATGATTACATATAAAATGCTATCTTATAAAAATTATACAGATTTCACAAGCTAAACCATTTTTTAATCTATATCAGAGTTATAAGTCACAATATAACGTTTTACAAATGTATACATCCAATAGCATACACCCTAGTGGCTCACCTTTCCAGATATCACAAAATCACATTCTTTTAAAAGTATTTTAAAATTGGCCATTCTTCAATGATACCTTACTTTGATTCAATATTTCAAATTAGTTACCATATCTATTATTTCAGAACAAATAAATATAATAATAATAATAGGCAGTACATATTTAAAAATCCATCAAAAAGGAATGGGATTAGCTAAATGGGGCATTTGCAGGACATTCTCCCTGTTAATGGCAGTGGTCCCAGTGGTGGAATGAGGTAATTTTAGACTCAACTTATTCATTTTTTGAGGAGTGAAGAACCTTCTTAAATGGTAAGTGTATTATTTTACTTACTTGAAAATGTAGTAAACTGATTCACTCCATTATGCCTGTCCTCTGATTGATTCCCCGTACATCAATTTTGGCTTCTGCCACTGTTTTACTCTGAAACCATCAGTGACTTCCCCTCCCCAACTGAGTTATTAAAGCATGATATTGTTACAGTTATTGTTACTTGCTGAGGAGTGTGTGTACGTGCATGCATGCCTTCAAGTCAGTGTGGAATCCTGGTGACAGTCTGGGCAAGTCCCTGAAGTTTTCCTGGCAAGATTTTGGAAGTGGTTTGCCATTGCTTCCTTCTTAGGACTGAGAGAGTGTGACTGGCTCAAGTCACCCAGTTGGCTTTGAACCTAAAATCTCCCAATTTCTAGCCAAGTGCTTTAACCGCTACACCAAACTAGCTCTCATTATTGTTATTTACAGTTGCATAATTTTAAATAAATTAAAAACTATTCACATTCTGTAATTCTGCACAACAATTCACATTGCATAAATGTGTATTGCTTTTTGTTAATACATCACACCACATGTAGCTTGCAAGAAGCATCTATATCTTGCATTAATATTTCAGCTTTACACATACTGTGGTGCAGTATACTTGCCAGCTTCTCTATATATTTGCAAGAAACATTGTTATTAGAGACTAAGAAGAAAAAAAATGTATTAGAAAAAGCAATCTTTAAATTCCAACAAATCTATCTTATAGGTCAGGCATTTTCCAATATTGTTATGCAGCTTAAAGCAATTTAAAATCTAAGATATTACCATGTTTAGAGGATAAGCACTGAAATTAAAAAAAATTCATCAGTTCTGATTTTTAATTGTAAAAAGCATGAGTAATGATATTTAACTTAATTAACTCATTATGTGAACTCATGCTTTTAACAAAAATACCATATATTAGGTTCACATTGTGTAAGTATTATATATATATAAGATATATAATATATCTAATATATATCTAATATATATAATATATCTGTATTGATTTGTTTCATTATAAACCATGAAAATATGATGACTGAAGGTAGACATCTGAAATAATATTTATTTGTTGAAATCAACAGAAATAATTTTGAGTAAAAAAATTTCTCATAGACATTTAGATTTGTGCTTTTTAAAAGGAGTGCATAGCTAGTAGTGACAGAAACAATTCCTATTTAGAGTTTATTTTCTTTCTTGTGCTTGATTAAAAATGCAATCTGGGTAGTTTACAAGTATAAGCTAGAGTGGACTACTATGCAATGTTAATATGAATTGTTTTGCCTTGCAATATTTAATGTCAAAAGATTCTCCCAGATATACATTTATATTTTTTTAATTTAGTTCACTGCAAAATTGTACATTCCTGGATATGGAATTTGCCTTGCTACAGCACTATGAGCTGCCTGGGCGCAAGATCTGTGTTGTTCTTATGTTTAGTTCTTTTCCTCCATTTCAGTAAAAGGAGCAGTTTTAATAGCATTCTTAGCTACAATACACTCTTCCTCCAAAAGAACCAAGGGGCAAGTATTGAATTCCTTGAGCAATTACTACTGATCGAGTAGCTTTTTTTAAATTCAGTAATTCCCTGCAAGGAAAGAAACAGTGCCTTGTATCTGCAATTTGTATGAATTAACAACTCCAACACCTTGGAAGTACAATAGCATGCTAAAACACAGAGCTATGACCTTGGGTAATAGCCTAAATGTTTATCCTGCTTTAAAAGTTTTACCTGGGAATAAGGTTTTAGAGAAAGGGATCGGGCTGCACAACAGATCTTAGCTTCAAATCAATTTGCTTGCAAAGATCTGTCCCCACAACAAGTATGCTACCTTATCTGGACTCCTTTTGTGATTTTATTCTCTTTCATTATTATCAGAATAAATTAACCTCTATGGCTACTTTGTCTCGAGGCAGAAGGTTGGAAAAAAGGGGGAGGGGTATTGCAAGGATAACATAATAGGGTAATTGAAAGTAACACTGATTACTTGGATGGGGAGGCAGAGAAATTCCTCCTAAACAAAGGCCGAAATACCAGTTTCCCTCAATGCTGAGGCCTTCTTGGCTCACGCTATGGGCCTTGCTGCATTTTGCACAAATATTTTGACGAGATTTAATATAAAGAGAGCAGGATTCCAGACTCTCCACCCCGGTCTTGGAGAACCGACATGGAATGTGAAAATAAGAGGGGTCAGGGATAAACTGGGGGGGGGGAATCCCAGCGCCCACTGCCCTCTCCGGGGCCCTGGAGAAGAGGCCAACAAAGGGCTGGAAGGAGGGGGGGCTTTACTGAACATGTGCTCCTGCCAATCTGCCTGTTTGCCCCTTCACTCGCGGCTGCTTTAACCCCGTCTCTCTTTCTTCCCTCCGGCCAGACGCTGTAAGTCAATCGCCCCCCGAGGGCTGTACCTTCCGACGCGGCCGCAAGAAGCGAATCCCGTACAGCAAAGGGCAGTTGAAAGAGCTGGAGAAGGAATATTCCAGCAGCAAGTTCATTACCAAGGACAAGAGGAGGAAGATTTCCACCGCCACTAACCTTACCGAGAGACAGATCACCATCTGGTTTCAGAACCGGAGGGTGAAGGAGAAGAAACTGGTGGCCAAGGTCAAAGGCACCACCACCAGCGGCAGTAGTGGAGGCGGCGGCGACGCCTCTTGAGACGCGCGAAGGAAGGAAGGAAGGTGGCCTAGAGGGAACAGGCAAAGGAAAATCCAGGGGGAGCAAGGAGTCCCGCGGGGTCGCCCACGTGAGGCCTCCAAAGGCTCCCGCCCCCCCCTCCAAGGCCTTTTGCTAAGAGGCGACGGCCCTATTAGGGGCCTCCGTTGATCTCTCGTCACCTTTTAAATTTGTCCTTAATAATATATTTTTAATTATTATGGTTGTTATTGCTGCTTTGTTTCCCCCGAGAAATTAATTAAATTAAATCAAATCACTGCGGGAACAACCGATGATTAAAACAAAAAAACAAAAACAAGCGATACCCTCCGCTTTCTTTTCCTGCTTTTGTAAGAGCGGAAGGAGAAAAAGGAGAAGACACCGTGTGCAATTATTTTTCCTTTCTTTTCCTTGAAAAGAAGGTGCCTTAGGGCTTTTATTCTGCAACCTTGCTTTCTTTGTCTGAAATTCAGTAATCCAGAGCTGCTTTAAGAGGCAAGGAGGGTGGGGAAGTAGCGAAAAGGCACCTAAGAAAAAGAAAATCGCCTAAAATCGACCCGAATGTAAAATAAATTTTCAGTGACCTCGATGGCTCGTTTGCTGTGGGATCCATTCGTCTCTTAGCTGAATGAAGACATAAAATAGAGGTGAAAGAATAGTAATCTCTAATCTGTATAATATTGTAGTGTGTGTGCACACACTACAATATTATAGATATATATAGATATATATATATATTTACCTATGATCATGATACTTAGCATAATCTGTTTTGCGAGGGGTCAGATAATTACCTATACTATAAAATTACTATTATAAATTTTATTTTAAGATTTCGTGCCGCATATGAGGGCTGACCACCGCCTGAAGCTTTTGTTCTTGTTGATGGTGATTCATACAGTATTTGTATACTACCAAAAACTAATTAAAAGTGCCTTTGAAGACACTGAAAAAAACCGTGAGGGAATTTGCAATGTAATAAACACAAGTTACTGCATACCGAAGGAAAAGCCATCTTTAATGTTTTGTATTATTTTTATTCCCTCTTAGAGGTATCCATCAAAGTAAGATTTGTTGCTATAGTTCCGGGCTCAAATTTTGCCCTAGTCATTCTGGAATCATAACATTTTTGTCTATATATTTAACAAAGGGGCATAGAAACATGCGCACGTGCTTTTGCAAGCCATAGGTTCCGCATCGTGCAACTTTTACGGTTCCCGCTTTCTATTGCCTTGAAAGTCTGCTCGGATCTTCAGACGCTGGAAGGGGGATCCTTGCAATCCACGGATCCGTGCAATCCACGGCGCCTTCAGAAACGGGGGAGAAGAGCATTCGGCGACTTAGGAGCACGTTCCATCATCTTAGTGATTTACGGAGTGTTATATGGCGTCATTCAAAGGGTCGCGGAGCCGACAGAACAGCTATGATGTCATCGCTAAAACTTCCAATTGAGTGGTCTCCTGGTGACCACATGGAGTCTCCAAGTTGCCTTGGCAACAGGCAGGCTTTGTATAACCGCAACAACGGCTGAGTGACGCTGGAAGATGCTGTAAATCGTTCGCCAAGAAGTGGCCATTCAAAGCAACTGATTTTTTTTTTCCTGGTCAATACAGCGAGAGAGATTTACGTTTCGAAAATCTATTGTTCATATCTTAGATCTGGAGGCTGAGATTTTGAAATCGCTATGCAAAATGGCGCATAAGACTTGGTTAGCCCTCGGATCCACACTTCCACTGGAACCAACCAGCCGAAGCAACTGGAATTCTGCGGAAGGAGCCTAAGAAGGGGAGTGAGGCGCTGCCCTCGAAGTACCTCTAAACAAATGAACAATCTTTCCTAAAATTCTAATTTTGCAGAAGTATTTAGAAACGTCTCTGGAGCTCACACTGATTATGATTGGATAGGAAAGGACACCCTACATATCCGACCGCACGTTGCTTCACCGAAAAGTCTGATGCGAAGATGTGCAAGTATATTGCCTATTTATATATTTTTGTATTTCATAATGCATTATCCAAAATAATACAGTGATTGCACAAGCAGTACTGTATTTATTATTTGATCAACGATAGTTAAAAACGAATACATATGTGATATAAAATGCATGAGAAACCAAATATGGGACCGTGATAATGTATTTTGAAACTTCCCGCCTTTTATACTTTAGCCCTTTCTTTCTCCGAAGAAACTTTAGAAAGCTCAAAGAACAGAATGGAAATGGCTCGTCGGTTTACAAACAATTCCCGCTCCTCGTTGGGGTCCAACTTCGACCTTTTAATCTGTAACAGGAACCGACGGCAAATAACCACCTCTTCTCCCAAGCATGCATCATAAACCCCAGACAAAGGTCCCGGTTTTTATTTTAGTGCCTCAATTTATTTCTCTCCGCGCTGATAACCATACCCTTCAACTAGCAGGCTTGCTTAGTTGTCTCGCAGAATTAAATGCATAAAACTCAACAAGAAGTTGACGATCACCGAAAGAAAATGCGCCGGCCCAAGTTCAAGGATAGAGGTGCTCCGTAAGTCTCCAGGACACGGTTAGACTTTTAAAATGACTTCGCCTGTCAAGTGATTCGGGTTTTACAGCATCTGCTGTGCGGTGCCTACGTACTTGGTAGGTGAGGGAGGGGACGAGGGAAGGTCCGCCGTTATGCTCCTTAACCATATGGTAGAAAGAAGCAGAAAGCAAAGCAATGGCCAAACTACCAACAAGGGAAGCCAGGTTTTTTTTCTTCAATATTTTTCTTCTTCTTCGGTTGAATGGTGTCGTCTCAGAGACTGCTTGGACAAGTCCCCAAATTTTCTTGGCAGGTTTTTTTTTTAATATATGTGTATATATATGTAGAAGTGATTTGGTATTGCCTCCTTCCTAGCAAGGAAAGTGACTGACCCAAGATCACCCACCTATCTTTGTGCCTAAGACGGGATCTGAACTCACTGACTCTTGATGCCTTAAAATCACTACACCAAACTGGCCCTGCATGCTCCTCAATATGTACTTCTAAACTCGGGGAATTCGTATTCTTTATTTTATTGAACGTGAAATGCCTGTTGATCCTCCGACCCAAAGACCTAAAGATTTCTCCCCAGGCTTGCCAGAGTTCAGCTGATACATAATGTTTCCAGGGCTTGACCCTAACTAAATCCATTTAAAAAGAGGGATGCAGGAGCAAAAAAAGGGAACCAATATATATTAGACACGGGGTATACTGGATATCCTCCCCGCCTCTTCTGGGGTGATCTCCAGTTCTGAGTCTTTGTGCAAAGGCCCTCCATCTGTGAGCACATGTCCTCTCTTTCTCTTGCACCCCATATAATGAAAATGTCAACCTGAGAATGAAAGGAGAAAGATTGGAGGGAGAGAGCTTTAGAGGTGCTTTTGCGACCAATATTTGCTATGTCCAGTAGCAAGGCAAGGGGAGAACAATTTTCCATCTACTTTAAATCATGATTTAATTTTGACTCTAGAAGTCAGGACTTAGTATATACTCAGCAGATAGGCCGTTTTAACTTTGACTCAGGTCTCTCACCCTGGGAAGTAGAGGTTCTTAAAAAGCCAAATAAGTTAAGAGGTTTCCCTTGGAGGAAAATTTAGTGTATATAGCTGTGGAGTCCTTGGTGCTCTCTGACCTTACTTGCTTTCAGACCTTTCATTACCCAACTAGGTAACATCATCAGTGCTAGCGAGCACGAGGTTGGCTCCCTGTTTACATAGCTTGTTGATGGGTGTGGTTTTTAAAGGTTTGTTAAGGAAATGATGCTTGCTTTCAATATTAAGCCATGAGCGCCACCTTCCAGTTGCGAGGTTTAGCACAGTTGGCAGTGTTTCCTTCCCTCCTCCCCATTCTCTTTTTTTCCGCCTTTCCTTTTCCTCCTTTTACTTAATGGGTTCCTACCACATTAAAAGACTGAAATTAGTGTACGCCGCGTATGTCTCCTTTCGCATTTTCTATCAATTTTGGCGTATTAAATAAACCATTAAAAATTACCTCCAAAAGCTGTTAATTTCCTATTTTGTAGATCTGAATTTAGGACAAAAAGTAGGACAAACTTGATTTGGAGCTACTAATTTTACAAAACATCGCGATTAAATAGCCAAATCAGCCCTTGCCATATTTTGAATTTAAAAATAGTGAAAATTAGTAAGTTGCATGTTAAATAAGCTCTGTTATGTGTATTCTTCTCTCTCTCTCTTTTTTTTTTTTAACAATAAACTTGTATGAATACTTTCGTGGACCTTCATGTGATTACTATCATTCTGAACTAGGTGAACAAGGAATGTGCCGAGGTGGATAACGTTATATAGATTAAAGAAGATACCTTTATACAACATCACTTACCTTACCCACACAATTTTAACCATACAACTTTAAATGGGGGAGGGGAGAAAGACATCTTCTGTATATGTGAAATTTATTGTTTATTTCAATGTAGGTTGCTTCCAAATCAAATCAAAACCTACCCCTACTCCCTTGTCTAAAATAAAATACCTTCATTGTTTGCCTTCCCTATTTCCAATTCATGGAATGTCCATTCCCCAATTATCCTTTTTGTCCCTGACTCAATTCTTCTAAAAAGGTGGATTCCTGAAGCCGAATGGAGGAGGCTTCGCCTTTTGTTCGCAGCCAGAAAATTGGTGGGGGGATGGGTGGGGGAGGGAGAGAGGATTTGGAAGAGACCAAACCTCCGTCTAGTTGCTTTTTCTAAAATTGCTGCCAAAAGAACCAGATGAACAAAATGGCTGGCACGCATCAAAAACACAAGGGGAAGAATGGGGGGAAGAGCACGTCATGGGATCGACTCATAACTGATCTGAACAGGCACGCCAATGCTGATAGTAATTTTACCATACTCTGCATAAAATTCAAACCGCAAACCAATTCTGTGATCAAAATTACCCATTTATTCATTATCTGGACTTTAAAAGGATTTAAGTTTGATTTTACTAGCGTGTCTGTGATCAGAGAGATGTGTGCAGAGACAAATGTTCAACCGGCCAGGTTTTTCCCCTACTCACACTTCTTCAGATGAACTCTGTTCAAATTCTGCTTTTAAAGCCCAATTAATTTCAGCATCAGGAATTAATGCTATCTCAGTTCACCCTAGATTAACTTCAGAGGGATTGGCCTTTACAAATTGGTGCCTCTAAATGTGCTACATGCTGGTTCGGGATTAATTGTAAGAGTATTCTAGAAAGATTACTGGGTTAGATTTGGAGATAGGTAGGGACCCTGTGCCAATTTATCTTAGAGAAAGCCTAATGAATCAAGGGAAGTGTTGATCTTTGTAAGGACAAGTACAAAGTCCTTTCTTTCTTCCGTCTATACAAATGGTGTTTCATCTTTAAAAATCGCTCACAACTCAGGACCTTAAAAATATTTTAAACTGCAAAATCTTGAACATATTTACAAGGGAGTTAGTCTCATGGAGTTTAATAGCAATTAACTAAACGAGACTATATATTTAAGTCTATATAAATCTACATATTTAAATTTTCTCTAAAATCTGTTCTATCAGTATTAGTGTCACATATAAAAATCCTGTGTTCTAATTTGAAACAGCAGCAAATATCATCTAGGTAAATTCTTTCTGATTGCCTGCATGTTTGCAAGATTTGTTCATTACCCAATGGATGTAAACATGCAGGCTAACTCAATCATGTACAGTGGGAATTAGAGATCTGGGAAAGGTTGCTACATACAACTCAATGGAATGTGTATTGTGTATTCCCCTTTGTTTTTTGGAAACGAAAGTCAGAAAGATGTTGGTAACATCTTTTTCTCTGACTTATGGATGATATTAAAAGCCAGAAGCTTTTATAAAAGGTGTTACTAGACTTTTCCTCCTGATTTTTGGTTACTATAGACTAATGTTATTGGAGATTAAAATAAGTTTCTCAAAGCCTTCCTTCCTTCCTTCCTCCCCTGCTTGACTTGAGACAGGTCCTTCTACTTCTTTCCCTCTTCCAAAGTACTTAGATTATTATGTATCCCTTTCCTATAAATCACACAGCCTTTAATGACAGCTGTTTACCTTCCCTTCTTGTGGAATACAGACATTGGTATGCATATACATCCTTCTTTTCTTTTCCTTCCCTCCCCTCCCCATCCCACCCCTTTCTCTTTTCTCATTTAGATTCACTTGGGGACCTGAGGTGGGGGAAGGGGCCAAGAGCAACCTTCCCAATGCTACAAAAGATGGGAGAGGGAAACCTATAAAAAAACCTTTCCTGCTGCTTGTGGAAGCATGCCTGAAATTCTTCTTTAAGGCCTTAGAAAGAAACAACACACACCACACTCATGCTTTCCCCCATATTAAAAGCATGGGGTTTGTCTTTAACACAAAATACCTTTTACACAAAAGGAATTAGTGTTTTTGTCTCTGTCTCTGTGCTTCACCATCTTCTTAGCCATTTCTGTACTATTCAAAAATCTTTCTCTCCCAGTTCCAGTCTAGATGTCCCATTAACTAATCCCATTTTTCCTTTTAACTTCTAGCCCTCCACTCAAATTTATGTTCCTGGGTGAGGTTTTGTAGAGGTCTCTCACGTCCTAATACACAAAGCTGTGTGGACAAAAAAGGGGGGCTAAAATCAGTTCTTTTATTGTCAAGTTCAATGGCAAAACAGTTGTTGCAGTTGTTTCCGGAGAAAGAGCTAACATTCCAGTCTTTAAAATTAAGAGGGGGAGGGAAGGGGGAAAAAGGCAAAGGGGAACATTGGATTCATTTAACTTTCATGGCACAAGCATGACATGTGCGTATGAGTGGGAGAGAAAAGTTAAATATATTAGTAACTACTGGTAAGTTTTTTTTTCAAAAATGAATGAAATATTATTTTAGCCTTTTTATCTGAAATTGCCCAGTTAGTTTCTGGATGTGCTGGAAAATTTCCCTAGGTACAGAAATAATAAAAGTGACACCATAATCTATGACAACTTCTGCAACTCTTAGACATTTAATTTATTTATTAGCATATTTCCTGCTTTTATGCCATCTAATTTGATAACAGTTTTGGAGAACTAAGAAGTTTGCAATCTTCTACTACACAATTTGGCTAGTTTTAACAAGAATTTTTTTACCTTGTTAAAATCAATCAGGGTATAACTAAGTTAATTCTATTGCTCTCAGTAGGATTTGATATAATTATAATCCATCCCATGCAAAAGCTAAACCTAAAACCATCTTAACAAAATACACTTGCTGTGTTCACACAAGTTATATCTTTCAATAAACATTATAGTTTAAGGATGGCTTGTTTACTCAACATTGGCTGGTTTTTCCTCACCTTCTTCCTCTTAAACATTCTTCAGGCCTAACTTTGAATGTTCAGTTAATCCATCTAACTAACATGTCCCAACTTAATGTAAACTTGTTCTTTTCTCCAACTAGAGAAAAAGTTTATCAAATATTCTACAAAGGTTTGTAACATTCATTTCCATGAACTTGATATAATGCAGCTTCCTGTGGAATCCGGTATTCCTTCCAGTAATTTTGCAATAATAATCTCTACTCTGTAATTTGTAATTTACAGAGATTTTAAATGAATCCCCAAGGGACTGTTCAAGCTTTTGGGATTATATTTTTGAAGTGCTAGAAACAGTCATAATTTTAATTCAGATATATTTTTGATATAAAGCTTTTTTAAAAATTACATTTATATCCTGCCCTTCTCTGAAGACTCAGGGCGGCTTACAATTTTTTGGGATACAACCCAGTGTGCTCAACAGTAGCCTTCATTCCATTGTATATGCCTGCTTATTACCAAGCGGCATTTTTACAAAGTCAGCTTATTGCCCCCAACAATCTTGGGTCCTCAGTTTACATACCCTGAGAGGATGGAAGGCTGAGTCAACCTTGAGCCTGGTGGGATTCGAGCCTACAGTAATTGTAGGCAGCTGGATCTTAAGTGCAGGCATTTAACAGCCTGAGCCACCAAGGTCCTTTTCCATATTATATACTGCTTTTCCATATTATGTGCTGCTAAACAAATAATTCTTATTGAAATATTAAACTGAAATAAATGGAATATCTTTCTCAGATTAGCCTGCAAGGCAGCCTTTTTGAAGTTTTTGAAAACACACATTCCTATCTATAAGACAAGGAAATAAATATAGGCAGTAATTTTTAAATAGCTGAGTAGGACACACTTAGTAGATCTGACTGAATAGCAGATTTAGACAGATTTAGACAACTTGATCAAAGTTATAGTATATAGCTGTAAGAAAGATAAGAACTTTTGCACCCATTTTATTCTATCCAACTTTTTTTTCTATGTATGCTTTTAGAAAATACTTCAGAGAGAAATGGAACATATTTTATGGTTTTTATTGTTTTAGATCATGTTTTGTGAAATGGGCAGCTATATAAATGTTGCTAAGTAAGTAAAAAAATGAATAACAATAATCATAGATAATGTTCAAATAACTACCTTTACCTTTACCTTTATGTAAGAGACTGGTGTTACTTTATCCACCCAACTGTCATGACACCATTGAAGCCACTGAGCCCTTCTCTATAAGATTTGCTGAATGCTCAAGAACTGAAACTCAACCAAATAAACATACTTGTACGTGTGTGGGAACTTGGCTTTAATGGCCCCTCAGTTCCTTTCCTTGTATCCCTAAAATCTCTACTGAAGCTGCTATTATTTAATAAAGATAGGATCTGAGATCAGGACCCCACTTAGCAGAATGGAGTCCTGTCCTCTCAAACCTAAGTGGACCGACTTAGCTGTATACTACCACTTAAAAGACCGTCTGTCTCCTTATATATATGTAGGTCCAAAATCTGAAATAACCTAATCCTATCGCAGCTGTCATTCCAAGGATGGTAGCCACCATCTCTTATGATCTTGGGCTTGGTCATCATCTCTTTGGGCTTGTTTACTTCATTTAACATACTTAGACCCTTTGCCTAGAGTGCAAATGGCAGCACTTTGCTAACTGGGTTTGACTGACCAAAGACTAGTTTGATGTGACTCTGGAGTGTTTGGAGGAGAGACCAAATTCCCAGGGCTATAGATTAGAAAGCAGACCCTTGGCAATGTCAAACCACTTATGTATTTTTGGTGTGTGTGCACACGTGCTTGCGCGCACACACACACACACACACGCAAACACAAACACACAAACACAGCCTGACCAACAACAAAAGAATACAGTATCAGTAGAACTCCATTAGAAGACTTTACTCTACCTGTGTTGCCAACGTGTGTTCTTTGTGTTCAACATGCATGACATTTGTGCAGTGGCTGTTGGGCCCCTATTGCTCATTCTGCTGGGATCCACTCTACCCCAAAGCCCTGCCTAAATCTCCATTTATTGATTCCTTCTAGGAATTTTCATTCCTATCTTGCAGATTTTGTAATTTCTCAGCTTTAAATATTGTCTATGTTGAAAGTTACCTCAGTGGTCTCCAAATCACCTTTTCTCTTTCCCCCAGTATGTTCCCTCCAAAAGCCAAAATCCCAGTTCTGCCTTTGATTAATTTTCCCAGAATCTGCACCATTTTTTTTAAACATGTGGGCTTCCCCCCAGATTATTTGGCAATCTTGTGGTATCTGTGGCTCTGGGAAATCAAACATTTCCCCAGTGAATGATTTTATTGCCTGCCTATCCTCCTTCCTCCCCCTTCTCTTCCTTTCCTTTGTCCCAAGTTCATGGCTACACCGTAAAAGGTTGTACTGATTAGCGGGGAGGAGATGGGCAAGAATTTTGCTACCGACCTTAAAATCCTCCTACTTTCCGCTCCCTACCCACTAACTAGTATCACCCTCCACGCCTCCACCTCCCTGGAGTAAGAGCCTAGACATTATTAGAGAAAAGTTGTTTCCTGGGCTGGCTGAGAAAGGAGGGTGGGAGTCGTGTGACCTTCCTCTTTTACCACCAGCATCTCATCAAAACAAAACAACAAAATGGAGAAATAAAAAAATATATAACCACTTGGCTTTTTCTAAAAATAACATTACACATACAAGCAAGATTGTTACTGACAGAGGCGTCAGAGCAAAGAGGAGGCGAAGCAATGGCTCTAGGAATTGTTCGAGATGATGCAAGAACATTTGCGCTATAGAATTGCCTACTTCTCCTTCCCTCCCGGCAAGCGAATGGTAAGTTTAGCGCTACGAACCGCCTGTCCTGCGACAGACCGGGGTGGGGATGTCTCATTCACTGCACCATTGAAGTTTGAGCCTCCGGGAAATTCTTCTGCGGAAACCTCCCTTACGCAATAAAATCGTTTTAATTGCGCAAAGTCCCTTCGTTTTCTAACAAAATGGCAAATCTGAGCCTTGTTTATACTATATACAGAGTCTGTTGTACAGTAATGAATAGAAAGGCGACTGGAGGCGAGCTTTACGGTAAACTCAACGAAAGAGATTGCTTTCCTTCGAGGCAATTTTTGGAAAGCCAAAAAGAAAAATGAAAAACTTGCCTACTTATTTAAAGTGGGGGGGGGGAGAGAACGAGGCGTGTTCATATTAATTACTTTTGGGATAGACCACTGAAATCCTAGAGTAGGTGATTGAGGCATTACTTTTTTTAAAAAGAGGGTCTCCTTTAAATCCGTGTAGATCTGCGTTATTGAGGAGAAAAATACTGGAGGAAATTTTCCTGGATTTTTTCCAGACTGGGCGTTGGTCCCAATTCCCCCTCTAATTTGCACACGTCACCAACTACAGGCACCCGTGATCCAAACAGAAACCTGTAAAGAGCCAAAATATCCTTTCTGCTCTCCCCCAGCTTCAGTTCTTCTCTGTGGAGGCTTTCAATCTTGCTCGAACACTTTCAACTCTGCCTGTTCATTCGGATCCCCTAGAGGAACCACTTGACAGTTCAGAAATTGTTTTTCCTTTTTGTCAGAGGGACTTTCAAGACATTGGTTGCTGCCTGAGATCTTCTGAGAGGTTGTTGCCTCCTTAGAGAAGGCCAGATTTGCCAAGAAGGATCAAGATAGGGATCCCAATGGAAGCACCTCAAGGCTTCCCCTACTTTCTGCTTGAAGATGTCAAGCCAAGGACACCCATCACAAGTCTGAATGAATGGTTCCATCATGAAACCATTGTTTTAGAAAGATTCCCCCCCCCCAGTTTGATCTCCTATAGCAAGCACATTTCTGACCTTCAGTCTAAGCTGAATGAGGACAGATCTTGACCTTCTGCAAGGTCACATCCCCACTTCTCTTCTCTGCAGGAGAAATATACCCTGGTTGCTCAATCTGACTAGGTCATACCCTTCTTATTCAGCAAAGTTTCTAAAGCATCAACCTTTTGCTTAATGGGAGTGATAAGGAGTCAGCAACTAAGCGGGAAAGCAGAGTCCATGATCAGGCTCTGTAGACAGCACCCTTTCACATTCAAATCAGATACTTACTGTAAAGCACTGATAAGTGAACAAGAGGCCCTGATTAGGAGAATTTAGTAACCCTTGAAAAGATAAAACAAGGTAGTCAGAATTTGTCTCATTGATTTCAGTGGGATTTTTGTGCAATTTGTAGTCTGGATTCTACCAATTGCTGCCTTAAATATTTGGCTTCAATAAATGCCTTTTGTGTGTGTTCTTTATAAATGTTAATAGTAGTCAATAATAAACACAAACGTTCTCCCTCCCATTCCTCATATAATACTTTCTAAGAATTGAGTGAATGTCAGATTTTAGATCAAAACAATCTCCTATAAAATAATTTACTAGGCTTCATAATTAATGCAAATTAAATTTTGAAATGAAGGAGCCTGAAGCCTACAGATAATGATATGAATGAGCTTGAGATTCCCAGCATAACTGTATGCTTTTTATAGGCGTTCTTTTATCCTCTTCATCATTGGTGCTATTTTTATATTGAAATTCAGGATTATTTAATTCAGATCCTTTTGCATGAGGAGATACCATATTTGTAAGAGGATGGGATTCAATAAAAATAAAACCAATACAGCAAATATAAAGATAACAAAAAGAACTAATAATTCTGCTCAGTTTTTATTTTTTAAAAGGCTAATATCAAAAAATTTCCTTCTATCAACTTTTAAATTACATTTAGCAATCTATATTTATTTGTCTTACTTTAAATAATACATAACCTTATCTAATTTGCATTGTAGTCCTTTCCTGCAATTCTATATTCTTGAAATTAGAAGATAATAAATAATGATAGTTTTTAATGGGTGAAAGTGTTTTGTTTTTGTAGAGCAGCCAGTTTAAACTAGGATGTTTTCTTTGCAAAGGAAATCACAAATTTTCTAGATAATTTCTCAGGAGCACATTTAAATGTTCAGATCTGATAGTCAAAAGCTGAATCACTTATAAACATTATTTAGAAGGAGTTTGAATTAACCTGGGGAAGATCTGGAGGCTGAAACTTTTTGGTTGCAAGAATGAACATTTAATTAAACTATTGAAAAGGCTGATGCCCTTTTTGAAGGGAGAGATTCACTAGTATTTTTCATTCATTTCTGTTATATGCTTTACCTATGAAACAACATCCTACATTTTATCATTACGAGATCCCATTCAAGTGTTTTCTCTTCTGCATGAGTCTATTTGCAAGTATTTGTATTCACTGCTAATGAGAGTTAATGCATCTCATAAACAGAAATACTAGTGAATTAAAATTAGGCTGTAAGGAATATGAAGTATTGTACCTCAATATATGTTTCTCTGTGCATGCATGTTTCCTTATACTTTTGCAAGGCTATCTTGAATTTATATTATCTTGAAATTATCTTGAATTGTACTGAATCAATAGATAAAGGATGCCATTATTCCATTCACATGGTGTGCTTCCCCCTCACATTTTTTCCAATTGTTCCAGCTCTTTGCCAATAAAGTAGGCAGCTTCAGTCATGTTCATTTAATTTGGAATGAATCTGACCGATCAGTATTCTATATCCAAGTGAATGTATTCTTGCATTTCCTTTTCACTTATGCACATACTGGAATTCCAGCAAGTTCATTCTACCTTTCTGAAATCTATCCATTTTCGATATAGCAACCTTTAAAACAAGCCCAAAGCAGCCTTTAAATATCAAGTCCAGGTTCGTGGGTATGCAGAGAAGAGAAGGTGTGGATTTTCTGTCTTTTCCAGATAACTAGAAAATGGACAAATTATTATTTGAGGAAGGGACACGGGAAGGAGGCAGAAGGTGATTTCCTCCAAGTCTTGAGATTTTATTTATAAAAGAATGTAGACTAAAAATTAATTTTATGAAGTTGTAGTAGTGGTTTAAAAATTTATATCGAAAGAGTTTAAAATTACACCAGTCTTAGTACAATTCAGATTGTTCGAAACCAATTGTATGGTAATTTAATACAAGTACCTCAACCATAAAAGTGATAGTGGAACTTGAAAGCGAAGATCACTGTAATTACTGTAAATATTGTAATTAAGGCAAACTATATAAACTTTTTTTTTGTATGAAGAGGTTTTCTAGATAATTATGTGCCACAGTTTTGGATCCTTGCGAAAGGCATTGTGATGATGAGAGTTAGAAAATAAAATGAACACGTACGTTCAAAAACAAAAGGAGAAACAGTCACAGCACCAGGTTAAGAGGAACGACAACCTCCCTTGTTGCATATGCTGTTTACCATCTGGTTAAACATGTGACATCACAGGAACCAATTAGAACGCAGCATTCGTGTTTA
Source organism: Naja naja (assembly GCA_009733165.1). Classification (NCBI taxonomy): domain Eukaryota; kingdom Metazoa; phylum Chordata; class Lepidosauria; order Squamata; family Elapidae; genus Naja; species Naja naja. Next base: position 108,385,393 of record CM019155.1, on the reverse strand, counting down.
CCCTGAGTTTTATAACATTTTTGCTGAAGCTTGCCTTAAGAAGCAGGTTGTGAAATACAGATGAATACCAAACCAGTGGGTACTTAAAAGTGTTAATGCAATACTTTCTTAATGTATTGAGATAATCCTACAACTGCTTGTAAATTTCAGTTTTTGAATTGGCCAAACAGCTAGAATATTTATTTATGCTAGGAAGAGTGAGAATTTTTTTTTGATTTCTTAAATGTATTTAAGTAAACAGTTGCTCTGAGCTTGTATCCACCTTATTTTTTGTTTTTGTTCTAGTTAATAATACTAGTAGTGTCAAGGGTTTGCCGGTAGACTAGTTTATCATTGTCACCTACTAAAACCAGAGGTTGATGCCTTGAGTGAGATTATGGTGATGGTGGTGATATTAGAAGACTATTTAAGAATGAAGATCACCATCTAAAAACCTGCAAGAAAGCTAGAGGCATAGAGGTCCCAGTGTGTTTAGTAGAGGATTTTATTGTGCCAAATCTTAACTTTTTCATAAAGGGTTATAGGAGCCCCATCATCTTCCATTAGTGGCTATTCAGTTCTCTATTGTATTAGAAAATGTATTAAGCTGAAAGAAAATTGTACCGGATCTTTTGACCTGTAGAGCTAGTATTCCTACATATGTCAACAGAAAGAGAAGTTGGTTGTATACAAATCATTGTATGATTTGCTCAACCTTAAATATTCTTTTATTTAACAGAATTCTTAAAAACATTCTAACAATATTAAATAAATATGGCACTAACATTTTATCTTATGTTTAGAAGAAAATTATATTTATTCTGTATCATCACATAATTAAAATTTCCTATCCAAATGCCTTTATTATTACAATATTTCCCTTAGTCTCTCTGTCACCTATTTCTTTAGATTAATGTACTGTATAGAAAAAAGATTTCTTGGTTACCTGTACTGCTGTTCACTTAGCTATCTGTCAAATAAATCTATTATGCTTACCCTAGGAAGAAAGCCTTAGTTATTTCTTTTATGGGAAATTACTGCATTCTGAGCTCTATCTGTTTTTTAAAGAGACTAAGAAGAGACAGAAATTCAAGCATACTTTATTATATTGGAACACTCCAATAAATTCTCCTGTTTCCAGTCCCTAAAAAAAAATTTTTAAATAAATTTTGCAGAAATTGTGCCTTGGATAAATATCACATTTTTCTGGACTTTCCCTGACTCATTTTAAAGAATATTTATGCTCCACATAGCAAACTTTTTTTTCTGAACCAAACTGTTGCACTACCCATCAGGACAACAACTGGAAGATATTTCAATCTCCCATACAAAAATGTGTTCAAATATACAAATTGAACCTATATCCCATGTCCTTCCATTTCCTCACCATCCACTCAGAGCTGAAGAAGCTTTTTAGAGGAGAAGCAAAATGTCTTCAAAGAAAAACTAGAAAGTCCTGTTGCCTCTTGAAAAAAGGACTTTTGGAATCCTATGTTCTACTAATATGTCCACTCTGTATATAATGGCAATTAAAATTTGCAACTTTAGTCATTACTGTACAAAGTTTAATTTCTCTCATGATGAGGAAATTATTGCTTTCATTTTAAGTGACTAATTTCTAAATGTACCATGGATAGTGCCAACATTTTGCATCTATAGCTTTAGCCCACAGAGCCAGATGGTGCTTACTTCACAGTTTTTTTTTAATTACATTTATATGCCGCCCTTCTCCGGAGACTCAGGGCGGCTTACAATTTTTGGGATACAACCCAGTGTGCTCAGCAATAGCCTTCATTCCATTGTATATGCCTGCTTATTACTAAGCGCATTTTACAAGGTCAGCTAATTGCCCCCAACAATCTTGGGTCCTCAATTTACCTACCCTGAGAGGATGGAAGGCTGAGTCAACCTTGAGCCTGGTGGGATTCGAGCCTACAGCAGTTGTAGGTAGCTGGATCTTAAGTGCAGGCAATTAACAGCCTGAGCCACCAAGGCTTTGACTTTTATGTAATATATAAATACAAGTAGTCCTCAACTTACAAACACAATTGACTCCCAAATTTATGTTGCTAAGTGAGGCATTTGTTAAGTGAGTTTTCTTTTGCCCCATTTTACGAACTTTCTTGCTACAGTTGTTAAGCAAATCATTGCAGTTGTTAGTCAGTAACACAATTGTTGATTGAATCTGGCTTCTCTGTTGACTTTGCTTGTCAGAAAGTTGCAAAAGGTGATCACATGACCTCAGGCCACTACAGTCATCATAAATATGAGTGGGTTGCCAAGTGTCCAAATTTTAATCACGTGACCATGGGGGTGCTGCAATGATCATAAGTGTGAAAAATGATTAGTCACTTTTTTTTAGTGCTATTGTAACCTTGGTGGCTCAGGCTGTAAATGCCTGCTCTTAAGATCCAGCTGTCTACAATTATTGTAGGCTCGAATCCCACCAGGCTCAAGGTTGACTCAGCCTTCCATCCTCTCGGGGTAGGTAAATTGAGGACCCAAGATTGTTGGGGGCAATTAGCTGACCTTGTAAAAATGCCGCTTAGTAATAAGCAGGCATATACAATGGAATGAAGGCTATTGCTGAGCACACTGGGTTGTATCCCAAAAATTGTAAGCCGCCCTGAGTCTTCGGAGAAGGGCGGCATATAAATGTAATTTAAAAAAAAAAAAACTTTGAATGGTCAAAAGTAAATAAGAACTTGCAACAAAGAAATAACAAAGTAGGGAAAACATGCACAGTATGGTTTTTCAGATTATTTCCCACTTCTTACATAGTAGTTACAGGAGTCATCTCTATTTTCTTCTGTATAATAAAGTAATTTGTTACCTATGTGTGTCTGGGCATTTTTATGTACATGTCTGCACTCAACCCCCTGAATGTAATCATGGTGTATGCTTGTCAGTAGGTTAAGTGTGTGTTTTTGCTCCTTTTGTGTTATATTCCTCTCACCTTTTCCCTCTTTCTGTATATATGCTCTGGGTACCACAGAGCCAGTTGCATATACTCTGATCTAGACTCACCACCTGGAAAAAGGGAGGTTCAGAATGGGATGCTTTGGAGATTTTTTTTTTCTGGAACATTTTTCTCTGGAGCCTCTGGTTCAATTCAGTCCCCGGCAAATTCAAATTTTCTTTTGCCAGCTTGTCCTCCTATATCCAATTGGGTCCCATTCTGGTTTTGGAGTGATCTTGCCTATGGAGAGAGAAACAGATGGATGGAGTTCCAAGTTCTTTTGATTGAAACATTCCATTGATTGAAAAGAACAAAATAACAAGCATAACTGAGTTGATATGTAGTGGGGAAAAATCCAACATCAACAAGTAGATGAAACTTTATACTAGCAAATATGAACCTTCTGGCTGACACCTGCAGTTGAATTTTGACTTTTCTCACTTTTTATCTATCCTTTATAGTATTGAATTAACTAGCCACTAATTAAATCACTTCTCTTCTTTTGGCTCATATGTGTAGAACCAAGAGACAAAGGCTTGCTTCTTCTTGTATATAGGAAGATGTTCATGGACAGTTAATTTTAGTTATGATCCCAACATAGTTTCATTTGGTTGCACAGCTAAAATAACACTCCCCACACCCAAGTAGGCAAAAAATGATTACTACAAAGCAAGATTGCTGCCAAAATATGTTTTGCGGACAATATCCTTGCACCCGCACAGAATTCTGCACACATGTTTGGCAGATGTTTGGTATTAATGTGAGCTTCATAACTGCTGATAATGGATATAAGTCATTTTGCTTTGGGTCATCCAAATATGGATGGCCCAAAGCAAAAAAAGGGGCTGAAGTGAGGCTGTGTATGGTGCTACAAACTTGGAATATTTGTCATTCAAATGCAAAGTAGAAACTCCCAGCCTTAAAAAAGTAATTTCTCTCCCATTTTCAGTTATAAATGCCTACCTAATCACTTTAAATGGTATGTCCTCGTGATGCTATCATCCCCAATCCACAGGGGAGACAGCTTAAATTTGTCCTTAGTTGCTCCAATCTTAGAGTGTTGCCTCTTTTTCCAACACAATTTTGGCCATGGATGTCATTAAGGACAATTCATTGAAGATACAGTTTCTGACACAACAGACAGGATATGCCAAAAACTTACTGACACTTTACTGTGGGGACCCTCCCTCCCCTATGTTGGTGGGCACTGCCCTCCACAATCATTGAGTTTAGACTAGAGGAAAGGCAGGGTAGCAGTTGCCACAGTAATGCCCACTTGGTGTGTTCCAATTATAAATAAAGGCTTATGTCTTTTCTGAGTGAGCACTAAGCCTTTATTTAAAAATAGGGTCAGTGCTCTCCCTTATCTAAGGACCAATCCTCAAATCTATGTGTGTATGCTTGAGTGTCTGTGTTCTCATTCAGCATGGATCTGCTACATTCTTCCATCCTTATCTTCTCTTTCCCTTCTCTCCTCCTCCTGTTCCCTCTCTGTAGATAGATGTCTGTATGTTCAAGCATCCAGAAATGCAGACATTTGTGTTGCTCAGTCTTTGGAGACAGGAAGATATTACCAGCAAATTTTAACCCCTCCTCCCTTCCTGAGCTTAGTACTCTGGTTTAGTTTGGCTGACAAATCCAGGCAATCTGGAGTGCCCTTCTTTCCTGGCAAACCCTATCCATTCTATGGATCTTGCCGTCTGTCAAAATTCATTTGCTCCTGAGCCTGAGCCCACAAGAAAGAAGATAATGGATGCCCCCATTTCAATTTGCCCCCTCCCCTAGAATCAAGGGAATGCATAAAGAAGCTTTCCTTAACTTGTCTGGCATTAAATCTATAAGGACAAGAAAACTTGCCAGTATAATTATTGAGGTGGAATCGGAAAATTGGGGCAACAAATTTCATGCTGGCCTATTACTTTGTTGTTTCAAACTCTGGGATTGAGTTATGTTAAAGTGTAGAATTGGACAAATTGGTTTCCATTGCTGTGTTATCCACATATTTTATTCTATTGGTGCATCATGGACGGTACCCTCACTAGTGATTTATAATGTCTTATATCGTCATCATCCAACTATTTCTGTATTGATATTTTATACGTAATCCTCAACTTACAACCAATTTTATTTAGCAAATATTCAAAGTTATGATGCACTGAAAAAAGTGACTTACGATGGGTCCTTGCACTTATGACCACCACAGTGGATCTGCAGACATGTGGTCACAATTTGAGTGCTTGGCAACCAGTATGTATTTATGATGGTTGCAGTAGCCCAAGATCACATAATTGCCATTTGTGACCTTCCCATTCAGTTTCCGACAACAAAGTTAATGGAGGAAGCCCGATTCACTTAATGGTCATATAATTTGGCTAGCCTCCTGTTTTCCTCACAAAAACAACTTTGTGAGTTGGTTGGGGTGAGAGATAGTGATTGGTCCAAAGTCACACAGCTGGCTTTCATGTCTAGAGCAGGATTAGAATTCACGGTCTCCTGGTTTTTAGAACTCACAGTCTCCCAGTTTTAAGCCTGGTGCCTTAACTGCTAGACCAAACTGGCTCTCAATTCACTTAACAGCAATGGAAAAGGGATAATAAAATGTGAGTGATTTAACGGCTACATTGCTTAGCTTCAATAGTTCCAGTCCCATGTGTGGTCATACAGATAGTCAAGAACCATCTGTAATATGAACAAGCTTTTCCTTCCCACAATAGTGCCTAGGGAATAATGTAAGATGCTATAAATTATTATTAAGAAAATGGTCAGAGAGAAGGCATGTTTTCATATTCACCAAAATTTATATGCAATGCTTCATTTATAGGTAGTCCTCGACTTACAACCATAATCGAGCCCAAAATTTATATTGCTAAGTGAGACATTTGTTAAGTGAGTTTAGCCCCATTTACGACATTTCATGCCACAGTTGTTAAGTGAATCACTGCAGTTGCTAAGTTAGTAACACTATTGTTAAGCGAATCTCATTTCCTTATTGATTCTGCTTGTCAAAAGGTTGCAAAAGGTGATCACATGACCCCAGGACACTGTGACTGTCCTAAATATGAATCAGTTGCCAAGCATATGGATTTTGATCACATGACCTTGGGAATGCTTCTATGGTTGTGAAAAACAGTCATAAGTTACTTTTATCAGAGCAGTTGTAACTTCGAATGGTCACTCAATGAACTGTTGTAAGTTGAGGACTATTTCTATTTGTCTCTCACATCCGCATCATTTGCAAGCAACTTTTTCCCATATGTATTTCTCTGAACCTACACATTTTTATGTGGAGCCTCTGAAAACTGCATTGCAACATTCCAAGTCAATTTGGAGGATGGATGTAAGGTGTTACATTTTCCTAGCAATGCCTCATAAATGTGGTATTTCAACTGTTGAATTTCAGTGGTGAAATCTATGCTGATCTAAGAATGCCCTAAATGGGTGCTCTAAATCATGTGTGTTGGAGATTTCCCCATGCCTGCTCTTCTGATCAATTTGAATAACCAGAAAGAGCTAGGGGAGTAGAGCTGAAACACTTAAGAAAATACTACAGCCATCTTTGGTGTCATCTTTGGCCACTTTGTGGGTCTAATTCTGTGCACTCGGGGCTCTGGCATTGTTTATTGCCAGCATTTGGTCTCCAAGTGATTATTTCCAAGGGAGTGTACAGCTATCAACTGAGGGAAGATTTATATACCATGCCACTTGAAACATATTGTTTTTTTCCCACTCAGTTGTGTCCAGTTCCTGGACACTGCCTGTAGTTTTCCTGGCAACATTTTTCAGAAATGGTTTGCCTTCTTTCTAGGGCTGGTCCAAGGTCAGCCAGATTATTTTATGCCTAAAGTGGAACTAAGAATTCATTGTCTCCCAGTTTCCAGCCAGATGCTACAACCACTAAGCCAAACTGGCTTGCATTTGAGAGATATTCAGAGAGTTAAAGAGAATTCAAGTGAGGGTGGAAGAAGCTTCAAAACTTCCTGCTCATGTAATCATCATCTTGATTATGTAACAGTTTGCAAGGTTGTTGGAAATTGTGACCCTATATCATCCAAAGGGCAAATACCTGTACTTCCTACCATTGAGGGTCAAAAGAGATTTGAATCAAATATGTTGCTGAAAATCATGTTACGATGTTAAAAAACATATAAACATTTGAAAAGAAATAGGCATGAGCAGTGCTATTATCCCTTCATTTCAGAAATTTTCCTTATATATAAACAAGCCACAAATTTAATAGTTATTTAGGATGTTTTTAAGGCATTTATATCACTGGTAGTCCTTGGCTTACAACCACAATTGAGCCCAAAACAGTTGTTAAGTAAAATTGTACAGTTTTGTCCCATTTTACAACCTTTCTTGCCACAGTTGCTAAATGAATCACTAAAGTTGATAAACTAGTAACATAGTTGTTAAATGTATTTGGCTTCCACATTGGTTTTGACCCAGGGAAACTGCAACTGTCATCAATATATGCCAATTGCCAACAGTCCCAATTTTGATCATGTTAACATGGGGATGCCACAATGGTTGTAAATGTGAAAAACAGGCATAGGTCTCTTTTGTCAGTAACTTTTTAGTAACTTCAAACAGTCACTAAACAAATGGTTGTTAAGTCAAGGACTAATTATATGTTTATGGTTTGCAGTGTAGATAAAGAAGAATCAAAACTTAATCAAGAACATTTGAAAAGTTCAGCAGTTGAAGATTACTTATAATGGAACTATATAAAGCTTTCATGCCAACTAAATCGAAATTTAAAACATTTACATACTTAACACAAACTATTCAATGAAGTATATAAAACAGGGATACTGGAAATAAAGGAATAAAGATGGTAAGATACAGATAGTCTTTGACTTACAACAGTTTGTTTAATTCAAAGTTACAAGTGATTCACTTAGCAACTGTAGCAAGAAAGGTTTTAAAATGGACAAAACTCACTTAACAAATGTCTCACTTATCATCAAAAATTTTGGGTTCAATTGTAGTAATAAGTCAAGGACTACTACCCGTATTGGTCTTTCAGTTGAAATAACAGAATAAGGCCTAACTATACTGGATGTGCTACTAAGGATGCTCAGAGCAAAGCATGCAATGACCTTTATTTATTAGATTACCATGTTAAAATTATTATACTTAGCCTTTCAAAGGTTATTACACATCCAATCTTAATTAGGCATTCCATATATCCAATTAATATAGGGTTTCCATGCCTAATATTATATTTTTGAAATTGTGACTTATATACTTTTGAATGTATATATACAAGATATATAAGGCCTTCAACAATACAACAGTCAATATCATATGTTTAATAGGTACATTTTCAGTTTTTATTTTGTGTGACATTTAGTTTTTTTTAATTAACATTTTGGCTTTTTGTTTATTGAATTCATTGTTTTTGCTGAATATATTATTGTTGAACATTGTTTTGAAGGATTAAACAAAGGTAAAGTAATATAAACTAAAAGATTAAAATAGGATTACACAATTTTTGATGACTGAGACTACATTCAAGATTTCTAAATGGCGGAGTACCACAAGGGGTGACTGAGAGGGTTTGAAGTTTGCATATGGGCAAAAATGAGACTTAATGATTTTTTTAGAAATACAAAAATATACTCTCAAAAGATTATAGTGAGTATAATCTTTTTATAATAGCAACAACCAAAGGCATTTGTAAGGACCAGAAAGATGAGATGGTGGGTATGATCATGTGATCAAACTCTAACCTCTTTTTAATAGATATTTCACAGATGTAAAAAACTTTGATTGCCTAGTGGCCCCTGACACCTTATGTTTTTTGAGCCTCTTACGGATTCACTTGGCAAAAACCCAGCAAAATTTAGACTTATTACAAGTATTTGATGGAAAGAAGTAACATTTACAAAGCAAGAAACAAGAAAGTAAGCAAATATTGTTTACCTGCTTTTAGCAAGAAATCATCTATTGGTGCCTGCTGAAAATATCTCAGTAATTTTTGTGCTTGAGAAACAGTTTGATAAGATTATCTACTCTGATAAAACTTACATTCTTAATAAATAAAAATACTAACCGCCCTGTATGAAGTCACAGACAGGGACTCCTTGGGGTCCCATCAGCCGGGCAATGCCGGCTGGCGGTCCCCGACGACGTGCCTACTCTGTCGTGGTCCCTGAACTCTGGAACCAACTTCCCCTGGGGCTCCGCTTGGCCCCCGACCTCCGCACCTTCCGCCATGACCTGAAGACCTGGTTATTTGACCAATCCGGGCTGTGACCCATGGGTGGGGTGGTTTTAGATTTTGGTGGATTTTAAGTTTTGTATTAATTGGGACCATTAGTTTAATTCTTTTTAAATATTTATTGTGTTTGTTTTATTGTAAGCCTTGAGTCTTGGAGATGGGGCGGCATATAAGTCCCATTCATAAATAAATAATAAATAAAATGGGAAATTATTATTTTATCAAGTCTGGCAGGATTTTATCTGTTTTTAAAATGATACAATAAATATCTTTCAGGATATATACATAACGTAAATGATCTATTTTATGTTAAAGTTGTTAGGTGTAATGTAATATAAATAATGATAACAATAGTACCTTTTAAAAAAGTAAAATACAAAATTTCATCACTGATTTTGAGTAGCTATACTACTGATAGTTAAGAGTTTAATTTGAGGAGGGCTAGAAAAATGGTTTTACAATACTTGCAGCTGTTTTGATAAGAGTTATTCTCCTCTACATAAAATCAAGGTTTTTGTCAAAGAATTATGGCTATGAAGATACAGTAAGTGTAAAAATGTAATTAATGAACAATGAAGTGTTCCAGAAGTACAATTCCCAGTAGCCCAAGCAATAGGACTAATAATAAGTGAAGATGGGGCTTTAGTAGTTAAGCACTCTCTGGAGAGTGATAGATATATCCATGATCCAGAGAAACTTTGGAAACAGGGACTTAAATAGGACATGAATACAATATCTAGTATTAATGAAATTTATCAAACTATTTTTCTGATGGGAAAGAAGCCAGTAACTTTAAAAATTTGGCAATAGAGAAAGATAGATTTATTTCAAGCAAATTGCAGCAATGTTCAGCAAGAAAATGATTTGCAAAGCAAGTAATTCAAGCCTGTTTCTGAGGTTACATTCAGAGCAAAGGAGTTGCACGTTTTCATTTAAAGCAGAGTTCCTCAAGCTTAGCAGTTTTAAGATATGTGCAATTCAGCTCCCAAAATCCCTCAGCAACAGTCTCCACTACTACTTTTACACAGCCCAGTCCTGCCTTGACAGCACCAATTTTCCTTGGCTCCATGACATTGCCATCATCTAGACTGGGAGTGCAATAGCCATAAGTCATCATAAGTACTGTATTACCAATTTTAAAGTAGTTCTCCTCCCATTAAACTGACCATACTCTCATCAGAGTTTCAAGGATGTAAAATCTACTCTTGTGTGACTCATGATCTTGGAGAGGAACTAATTGCTAAAACCTGACAGTTAAATATATAAATTAGGCAGCACATTTCAATGTTTATGTTTAGGGGAAATAAATCTGAGGAAAATAGTTATCTCTGCTAGATTGGGTGCATTTATTCTTCTGAAGGAGAAAAAAAGACCAATAAATTCCTGCCAAAAAAAAGCAACAATGTAGAAAATCTTAGCTCTTTTACCTCTGAACGCACCATTTTGGAGAAGGAGAAGCAAGCACTTTTGTTACATTGGTTTCAAACATCTTCCTACATATCTTATTAAGAATAAACAATTGTCAAAGAGTAATTGATTGAGTTCTACAAATAGGAACCCAAGCACGATTCTTTCAAACTTAGTATTTTCCTATCATATCAAAACAGCCCCACATGTGTTCTTATTTATTTTCTCTCTGCATTTTGTTTATGTACCTTATTTTAGCTTGTTGTGCATCTAGCTTAATCTCCATCTGGAAGACACTCTTGTTTTTAAAATATCCTTTCTCTGGAGTAAGAGTTTGCACAAGTTCAAAAGAAAAGCAAAGTTCACGAGTGACTGACATTATGCAGAAATTTAACTATGGCAAAAATCAGTGCAGTGTTAATGTATATTAGCTTCACATGCTTCACTATTTTCTATTTGATCTTGAAGAGCTGAAGGTCATTCTATTCATATTTCCAAACTCAGCCACTCTGTGCATGGCTGTGGAAAAAATAACAAGAATCTAGAAGCAGACAAGAATTGCAGTCAAAGATTTTCTGACTATACAAAAATCTCACAGTATTTGCAGTTGCATCATTTGGCAAATGATTTTCTTCAGAATGGGTTTTGAGGAGATGCATAATCAGCACAAAGTATATCTATGCCCAACCTGTCAGCTCTAATTTGCATATATAATATTGAGCAATTACTTTAGTAGATGAACTCAGGATTTACAAAATAGCACACAAATTTTCAGTTTTTCCCAGAATATTTCATTTAGGCAAGATAATAGAAGTATGGGGCGAGGGAAGGGAGGGCAAGATTGAATATTATGACTAGAGCTTAAGCCATGTCCATACAAATTATAGTTGTAAAATCTGTCCCACTGCTGAATTATCCACTCATGCTTGAGTCAGCAGAAAAATGTACCGGTGTAAAATTTATTATCCCTTAATTCATTCCTATCTTGCCACTATTGCCTTTGATTAACTGCCAAGTGATGTTGTCTTAATTTTACATGTGCAAAATATGTTGTAAATCACCTTGACTCTTTTGAGGTAAGGCAATTTATACATTTTTGCATATCTAAAAAAAGCAAAACAATTAATTGGTTCTCCTGACATGCTGCTTTACATGGTCAATTCTGTAATTTAATTGATTCTGCCCACTTGTTATCATCTTCACCTTCCACTTGCTGAATTTTAGCAAACATAGTCATTTTCTAGTCTATCATCTGCTCATATCTCATGCCTCAAATAGGTGAGTTTCTGCTTGCTGATCATCCCTCAAGGGAGCAGTCAACTTTCCCCTGAATGTGTGGGTCCAGGGCAGATTGATTAGTTTTTCTAGTAGTCAGTGGTCCTCTTAGCTGGTGTTTCCAAATCCATAATTCAAAGACATCTAACTACTTTCTCCTGTTCTTTCTCTGTCCTTTCACAGTCATACATTATCACAGGAAAGACCATTACTTTAATTATTCTGATTTTTGCTGTCATTAAAATATTCTTATTGTTTTTATCATTTATTTTAAGTGGACTTCCTCCTTCAAATTAATTTCATCTACACTTTCCATCACATTGCTCATCTCTATCTATACTTGAGACCAAGAAAACAATCTACTTTACCCATCAAATATGTGGACTGGATATAAAAACGTAGACATCTCAGCATTAATACACATTGTTCACTTTGCATTTTTTTAGTTTTATAATGACACTTACTAAGTCTTTTTTAATTTTGCCTAATGAAGTGGTATCTTCCACATATTTTAAACTTTTAATGTTTCAGCATCCAATTTAATTCCCAGTTTTCAGTCCTGCCATTTTATAGTGCTACTTTCTGTATAAATTGAGCATTCTTGTTTTATCTCCTTCTCTATTTTGAATCATTCTATTTCTTCAAACACAGTTCTTAAATTAGCTTCTTATTCACTGTAAAAGTTCCTCCAAATCCAAATACGATGTTGTTGCACACCCATTAGTCTTAATATAATCTAGATTCTCATTTGAGGCACAACCTTCTCCCTCCCCCCCAATGCAGTTAACAGTAAGGTTAAAGTAAATCTCCTCCTTGCATTCTCTTGCTTCTCCTTTATCCATTCCATATTTGCTGTCTGATTTCATGCTCCTTATGCTTTTAAAAAAACTTTCCTGAAAACTGCCTCTTTTGCAGCTTTAAGCAGTTCAAAGGGTATTTCATCTGCAGCTGGTGCTTTCCTATTTGACAACTGATTTATTGCTTTTCATACTTCATTTTCCAGTGGAGTTAGTTGCTGAATATATTCTTTCTCTACAAATGTTTCTGTCATTCTATAATCCTGTTTGCAAAGGGCTACAATACAGTCTTTCCATCTTCCTGTAATTGCATTTGTATGTATTAGATTAGATTTCTACCATAACTGGTTTTCTACAATAGTTCCAAATTTTCTTGTGAAAAAGTTTGCTCACTTTCATTTTCTTGTTTTATTCCTCTCCTTGTTGATATTCTTGATTGAGATATTTTCCTTTACTCTATTTTCCTTGACACTGATTCTTTGGTAACACAATCATTAGATCACCTTGTTTTTGTTTATTGCCCAAAGTTTTAATGCTCCCATTATCCCATGGGCTTATCTACGTAGCTACAATGAGTTAAGAATAACTCAAAAAGCAGAATCATCATCATCATCACCACCACCACCACCATCATCGTCATCATCTTAATTTATTTCTCCAATTGCCCATTCAACATGCCAGGGAATTTATGCTGTTTGAAGCAAATCTTGCCTCTATAAAACAAATTCTCTGTTAAACTTTATTAAGCCATCTCCCATTTTTTTTAATCTTCCTGCAGCTCCAGCTTTTTCCATTTCTCCAAATTTTGTGTTCCCTGTCAATTTCAAAAGCTTTTGGAAAAAAAAATACTACTCACTTTCACTTTCCAGTTGCCTACAGTTTTCTAAGTTTCTAGTCCAATATAAAGTACTAAGAGCACTTTAAAAAAGAGGGAAGTAAATCAGAGGGCATGGAAGTAAATTTGTGCCCAGCTGAAATGTCACAATGATGAAATTATACAAAATAAATGTAGCACTGGGATAGAATTTTCAACGTTAGAACATTCTGATTTATGCATGTTTTTGACCAGCAAGTAATGTTGACAAAGGGGCAACAATACCAAAAGGGAGGGATGGTAAGAAAAGAACTTGTAATGGGGTATATTCTTGTACTTGCTTCCACAGGGATGTGGTAAGTTGGCTCATTTGGTTCCCTTAACCCTAAGGCTTTTTTCAATACCCTTATCCATTAAGGGAAGAATCTGTAGGTTGCCACCATCTTTTATTCCAGATGAAATCCCTCTTTGGTCTCTTATTCCGAGGAACATATTAGAAAACTTCCAGCCCTATTGGTCCCTCTGTCCTTTCAGTGACTTGGTAATCACTGGAATGTGTGGGAGATCAAATTTTCCCTCAGAATGAAGTTATTGAGATATTATATAGATTATTGTTAGGGAGCAAATTGGGAATTGAAGAGTAGGACATAGGGGAAAGGAAAACATAGAATTAGGAAGCATATTCAAATTAGAAATTAGGAAACGTATTAGTTAAATGATAGACAAGATTTTACTTTTCACATGTTATGAAGACTTCTGGAGTTTCTTGCTTGTTTATTGTTTGTCCATCTGCAATATAAGTAATCACAATGGTTATTCACCATTGCAGCTATTCCCATATGACCAGCACCTGCAAAAATTGGGTAAATGCCAGAGCATTTTTCTCCAATCTGGAGATACCTGGAAGGAAACTCCTCAGTTTGTATTTCATCTCTAAGAATTCTGGGAGTTGAATTTTTACCTATAAGTCTATCTGATTATCTTGCTGGAGCAACAACAAGGCTCTTATTGTCACGTGGCATCCATTCATTTCCAGAACTCATTTCATGGCCTTCCTTCTCTGATAACCTTGCCCGTTGGATTGCCAAAAAGGTTTCTTCACTGAGCTCAACTATCACTATGATATTATATGAAACTCTACCTACCTTTCTTTTTTATTATTTATATAAATATTTCTTAGGTTTTTTAAAATCTAGATGTCAGATGATTACTTCAGCCTCGGTATGCAGAAAACAAAAGTATTTGTTTCTATCTAAATCTTCATTTTTGCAATTTACTTTTATAGGGCAAAACATTACAGTTTCATCTCAAAAATTAATATGTGAGATGTGATCTCTTTTTTATTTTTTTATTTCATAGTAGGGCTGTATTTCTACTATCCTTCTCATCTTTTCTACTACCTTCTCCTATTGGTATCTTACGATTAGATTATTTTATTGTTTGAGAGCTTTTGTACCAGAGAGAAATTCTTTGTATCACTTTGCTAAATAAAATACACTGTTCTGTTTGTGTTCTATTCTTGCTTGAAATAAGCATTCTCTGTTCATAATAGATCTACACCTTTGTTTTATTTACCTTTCCATCTAGAATTAAGATTTGGCATAAATTTTGTAAATATATAGCCGCCTCAGTTTAAACATATGTTCATTTCTCAACTTTGCTATTAATCACATTTTTTCTTCATGTTCTATAATATCTTATGATATTTTGCAGGCTTCTTCTAGTAACTTGTACCATGTTTAAAGAACTCTTCACTTTAATCCTTTCATAAATCTCAACTTCTATTTTATCTTATGAAAAAGCCTTGTTTTTACTAGGTTTTACTAGTTTAAATATGCAATAACTGTATAGATAGTTTTTTAATACATATATTTGGTGTGAAAGCTACAATGAAATATTTGGGGTGGAGAAAAGAAACTAGAAAACAGAAGAATTAACCATATCTACCATATTAAAAATAAGTCACTTCCATCCAGAGGTGGAATTTTAACAAGGAGCACCTGGCAGTTTCCTCTAGCATAACAAAGCAGTTTATGGTTTTATACACCTTGTTAAATTTAGCCAAGCACATCCATTTACTTATTTGCTTCTAATGATTAAACTCTTTGCATATATTTCTATACAAATGGAATGTGGGTAGCTTTAGCCAAAGGACTAGATCCAGACTGAGTCATACTGTATGTAATTAACTGGTGAAAGTGAATTTTGCTGACCCAGCACAGGGAAAATTGCAATGTGGGGTAGAAAACTTGATGAACAGGATAAGCTATATTGCAGAGGGATGATGGGAAACGAGGGAATCCATAAACAAAGACAAAGGATCTGTTTACAAAAAATACCTCTGTCTAATTCAGGGTGATCCTCATTTCCCTTACTTATAGTTTCCCTCAGTCAGCAATCTCCCATGATTATCTCTTTAATAGATTTGAGAACAATGAAGGTTGGGGGAATCCCATTTTTACAAGTCTCATTCACTATACCAAATTTTGGATACAACAGTCTTTAGTGGATTTAAAGATCAGTCTAAATTAATGTTTCTCAATTTTGGTAATTTCAAGATATATGAACTTCAGTTCCCAGAATTCTCCAGCCAATACAGCTGGAAGCAGGATTCTGGAATCAGAAAATCTCATATCTTAAAACTACCAAGGTTAAGAAACACTGGTCTAAATAATGATTTGCTTATGCAGTCCTTGTTTAACTACAGTGGGCTCAATTAAACCAAGCACTGACTACCTTAGTTTAGTGTGATACATATGTGAGCTGGCCAATTCATACGCATGTATATGTGCATGCATGTCTGTGCATGTCTGTAGCAAAAAATAAAAACAAAACTCTGCCAGGAACTGAAGGAATGTGCATACTTATTGGTATCCTAGTTAACTTAATATCAGTCAGGGAAGTAGGAGGGGAACTGAGTGAGAAGCAATATACAAGAGATGTGCTAATTTAAAAGGTTAGAATTAAGTATATAACTATATCCCAGCCCTCCCCAATACAGATACCCTCCATCTTAGTTCAGTGTTTCCATTTGGGAAACTGAAGTCCCCATATCTTAAAGCTGCCAACTTTGAGACCAATAAAGATTTCAGGGCAAGTCTTAGGAACAATAGAATGAAAGCTTTCTTGCAGCTGTATTAATATATATTCTTGTACACCTTAAATTGACAGAAAAATATAATGGAATAATTTGTATTGTCCTCAATTTTCAACTATTCCAGTAATAAGGTTTGTGAGTGGTCCTGACTTTACAAATTCATTGAAGGACAATTTAAAGACAGTGACTAGTGAATTCCTCTGGCTTTCTTTCCTCTCTTACCTGACATCATCAGGCAGTTGGAGAAACCATCACCAACCATTTTTCTTTAAGTCTAATAGAACAGACTTGAATATGCTTGGGTGAATGCCTGAGAAGACGACTTTAGGTATTCCTGCTGATAACCTGTCACTTGTTCTCATTCTGAACACCCATTTTCCAATTCCAAAGGAAGTAGGACTTGCTTTCCATCTGAAGTTTGTGAAATAACCTCATTAGCATCTTCAAGGAACCTTTCCTTGTGTTTTTGCCTTCTAAATCTGTGTTGCTTCAATTCCTATATGCATCTAGATGGCATACGACAATTATGTCTTGAGCATAAAATATCTAATTGCAACACTAAATGGACTAACCAGCTAACAAGAACATAGCCCTTAGTTATTTATGCTCCCTAGGAATTCCTAAAAAACTCTATATGATGTAAATTAAAGATGGAATAAAGTGATGGAACATAATTATAAAACTGAAATGTATAATTATATTCATAAAATAATTGTGGATGAAAAGCCAGAGGTTTTTTTTAAAGAGGTGTTATGATATTATAACAGAATTTCATGTTGCTTAAAAAGGGAATTTAGGGAGCTGAGATAGAAGAAAATGTAATAAAAGTAAATTATTTTGACTATATAAATTTATATAATTATTATAATTAACTTAATGCTATGGAGTTTAGTTATGCTAGGTGGGGATGATGGAAATAGTCTAACCCATTTGTGAACACCAGGTTCGAATTGATTTGCTGGTATTGCCATATTAAATTTGACAGGGAGATTATTTTTATATTGAAGATACTGTAAAAACTAAATAAAATCTTAAACAAGGGAAAATGTGTTTGCAGATTGACTTAATAAATCAAGTAATGCCCCACACACAAATGCTTCCTCTCACTAAGTTATCCTGTTGGATAAGTATAATATAGTCTTAATTATTTTCTTGGAAGCACCATTAATTTAAGTAAACTTATTCCCAAGTAAATATGCATAGGATTCCATCCTGAATAACTGAGATAAAAAGAGGTGTGTGTGGTTGTGCTTGTGTGTGTATGTGTTCCCAGGTCCAGAGGAATTCCCATAATCCTTCCAACAAGAGTGGGAAAGGCAACCAAAATCCAAATACATTTTACCTTCTTGTAAGCATGGATAAATATTATATTATCAATGCAGAAAATATTTTGAATTACTAATATTAATGAAACCCAAAGCTTTTCTTCTAGGTATTATGGACCAACCGATCAAAAAACAGTTTGGGACATTATTTCTTTACATGGTGACTATTGTGAGGATTGTATATACTAATCATTGGAAAGAAAAGGGGAGGCCAACTATTGAAGACTGGATTTTAAAATGTGACTATATATATATCAGCATTTTTTAATGTTTAATGTTAGATGATGCTTGTTTTTTTTCTTTTTGTTCTTAGTGTTGGATGTTTGTTAATCTGGTTTTTTTCTTTTGTATTTTATTTTTGGTATTAAAGAATAAATAAATATGTGTTTTTTTAAAAGAGGAATTTCCACAATCAAATTCATATTATATAGAGATTTACCATGATATTTCCTTTTGGGAGTAAGCAATGTTATATTGATTTTCAGACCATTTTGCTTGTGTTAGCCATTCCCACTCTACCAACTTCTGTCCATTATCAGCTGATAGGTGGGGAGGATGGGGATACAAAAAGGCAAAATAAAAAGGCAAAAGGCAAAATAAATTAAAAGGCAAAATAAATTAAAGGCATAAGTTAAGAATAATAAAAGGAAAGATTACTATGGTTCCCACATCACAAATAGTGATGTGAGAACCACAGTAATCAATATCACTATGATATTGCAAATAAAATAGATATAGATATAGATATTTTATTTGCAATATCATAATGCAAATAAAATAGAGAGACAGTTTGCATTGTGAAGCCAAGACATTGCTTTTGCCAATCCCACTCCTTCCTATCTCTCTTATAAGAAGGCTAGTTCCAACTTTGCAGCAACCAAAGATCAAAATCAGATAGGGTCTCTTGTTCTGTTGTCAATCAATCAATTGTTCACTCAATCCAATTGACTAACCAGGGATTTAGTGCAGCTTTAATTCTTCCTATATTTCCAACATAATTTTTTAGATAATTCCTAATTCCCTCCAAAGTTCTCTTGAGAGGAGGTAATCGTGGAATTTAATAAGAAGTTCTCTCTGGTTTGTGGCCCAGAATTAAAGCTTCATTAAGTTTAAAAATGGATCACTTATTGTTATTGGCCTTATGTAGCCTACACTTAGCTGAACTTTAAGCGGCACACACAGTATTACTTCTTCCAATTTTATCTCCAAATACATGGAGAGCAAGAGATACTTCTGGAGAATCCCAAAACTGAGTTTAAAAATAAGCTTGAAGAAGGTAGTGGCAACCACTTTCAAATGTTGTCAGAAAATTCCATGCAAGGATCCAGGAATCAAGCTGCACTTGGAGAATTTACATGTATTTATGTGCATGTATCTACTTGTCCTTCCTTGCTTCCTTCCTTTTCTCTTTCCCTCCATCTATGGAAGTTAATGGCTGGAAAAGGCCATCCTGCTGAAATACATGTGTTTCATGTATGTATGGGGAATTTATGCTATACAGTAGATAGTAAAGAAAATGAATGCACAAAGAAATTGCTTGTGTAGCTTTGTTCTACAGCAGTATTATAGAAGTACAATAGAGAGAGAAAGAGACTAGGTTTTCTTTTACATTAATGCTCTGAAAATGAAGGCCACGGATTTTAAGAACTTGCATCAGTTCACTGTACTCAAGGAAAATACTCTTATTTATGTATTAGCACATTACTGAAGCTTTCTAATTGTTAGGGTTATTTTAAAACGCATTTTAAAAATCTCTAAAGTGACTTAAGGGTGTGTTTATTCCTCTCTTTTTCATTCACATATGAACACACATGAACTCCCCTCCCTATGTTTTCTAATGTCCCTAAAAATAAGAAAGCTTCTGTTGCAGAAGGTGAGATTTTCAGACCATTTTGCTTGTGTTAGCCATTCCCACTCTACCAACCTCTGTCCATTATCAGCTGATAGGTGGGGAGGATGAGGATACAGCAACTTCCTTCGCTCTTGGGAATTCAAAATATGAATTCAAAATAATATTATCACACCAAAGAAATGGAGTGATAGTGACTGTGGATAATAGTAGTAGTGGTAGTCCAATATTTTGGGAAGGCACACAGGTTGAGAGGACTGGAATACAACAAATAAACACTAAAGTATGGCAAAGCTTTTGACTGAAGTGATTTGTTAGTTATTGCCTGCCTTTCTGCCTTCAGTATTTCATTAAGAGTAGCTGTTTATTATTAACAGGCCTTTTGAGAACCATTCTGTTCATGGAAAGCTACATTCCTTCCTTCTTGACTAGTCTGTCTAATTTATTCATCTCTTTAGTACTTGCAGCACCTTGTCGAAAGCACCTTTTAAAAGTATACTTCAGTAACAATTTTATATTTTAAGACTGAAAAAAAATTAAAACCCTCCTGTCTAAAGAGAAAAGGGAAACACTGAAAATTTCAGTTTCCCCAAAAATTTTGAATTTTTTAGAGACATAACTTCATGCTACGGGGGTTTGTTTGGGTTATTAAGGAAGGGGGAATCTCTTATTAATATTTTCAGGTCTCTTTATTCTCTTTTTTCAGTTTTGTCTTGAAATTAAAATTGAAGGGATTGATTGTGACCATAGTTAAGACATCATCCAGAGATTCGAAATCATCTACATGTCCTCTATGAGTTTCTTTGGCGTTTGGTGCTTATCGCAGTGTGCACCTTCTGATTGTTACAGTGTGAAAACATTGCAAATACCACTTGTCTTATCTCTTATAAAACAGCTAGTGAGAGGGAAAATGTACTTAAAATTTCAGATGCTTCAAGATTCCTGGTTATTATATTTAATTTAGAAAAAAAAGCTTGGATTTGAGACAAAAGGGAACTTTAACTATACAAAATTAGTGAGGAAAAAGGAAGAGGAAAAAAAATATCCCAACATTTTCTATGCTTTGTGGTTTTACGCCTTTGGATTTTCATAAAATATTTAATTCTGTTAAATTTTGAAAATGCTTTTATTTCATTGATTCCTTATATTGATATCAGTACACAATTCATTTGAAGTAATATTTTGAATTTACATTGATATAAAAGCCATGTCTGAATTCATTATAGAATTTCAAAATACATTTAATTCACTTAATCTTCTTTATTGTAATCCAATTTTAACATTTTGGTGGAAAAACAATGTAAAATAAAATATCTAGAGAAATATCTTCGCAACTATTTTTGCTTTTCTTCAGTTACTGATTTTTGGTTCATTATTAATATATTTCAGAAGTGCCCAATAATGTTACAAATTGGCAGCAAGCTTGAGCATTGCTTTTTGTTCCAAATTTTGTGTTGTATTATGTATATAAATAGGAGTTTATTTAAATAATTATGTGGTATGAATAGAAATTCTAAAGGCTAACCTCAGGGCAGATTGCCTGATTGATAGCCAAATATCTAACTATTTTACCTAGTATATATTTTCTTCCATATTATAATTTGTCTTTCTTTTCCCTTTCCTTCTTTTATATGCTTACTTATAGACTTTTCACAACACTGTAGCATACTTAAAAAAGCAATTTAGTAATTATAACATTTGGATGTTTTTTTTAAATGTTCAAAGACTTTGATTTGTACATAATTGTTGTGCTAATGGGCTTTTTTGAGTGTTTTTTCATCTAGTTAATCGGTTTCTTTCCAGTCTGTCTTGTGTATATGATTAGCTTAGCTGGAGCCGATTTATTGTTAAGTAGAGCAAACTTGTTCAAATGCTTGAGATTTACAAAGGTAAACATTAATTAAACATAATTAAATCATTTCAACTGTTGTCATGTTTGTGCTTTTGAAAGAAATAAAATAAAAACAGCACTTTATCCCTTTATTCCAGTTGAAAGTCACATTTCAATACAATCTTATTCAAGCTTATTTGAATACTTACCTCATCATCACTGCATTGGTCCTTTTAATTCTTGTTATGACTGCATTATTTAAAAAAATACAAATTCAGTAAAAAAAATATTTAAACAATCATGAATACTTGAAATGAACTTTCTTTGCAACTTTCTTTGTCAAAAGCATCTTGATATTTTAAAAGAAATAGTTAAATATAGCTAACCAAGCAAAAAGTGTTTTAATGTGTTTGTGTGTGCATATTGGTATGTTATTATTTCAAATGACACAAATTTTGAATATTTTTCAAATTAATTTGTTCTATAAGAAACACTTTATTCTGAAATTACAATCTCTTTAGTAAGCAACTATTATTAGTGAGTGAGCACTGTTAGTTGTAGAAAAAATGTTCACAGCCATAGATAAAGGTGTGTATGTGTTTAATTTTTGTACACCATAAATGCCTGAGTTAGATAGTACAAAACCCCACTAGTTTTATTAGCACAGACACTCAAATCTATTAACTGCTGACGTTCGAGACCAGTGTTCGAAAGGATTAATCCTTTGTAAATAAGACCTGGATCTGGATTCCTATTTTTAAATGAATTTAAGGATTACCCACCCTGAAAGGTGAGAAGGCAAAGCGAGGGGTCTGCAACCCACATAATTTTTGTGTAGACCTCGCTTGTTACTGATGCGAACGTCTCCTTTCCATGAGGCTTTAAGAGCAGCCTGTCGTGCCGCAATCGGCACTGGGTTTCACACATCCCGGTGCCACAAGTCAGTGGAAAGTGCGTCTCTAACTTTCCCTGCGTAAACTTAAAGCAAAAAGGGAACCAGGAGCCGGAAGGAGGGCGGGGGTTTGTCGGGGCTTTCAAACCGGGGATTAGAAACCCGGGTTTGTCATTTTTATGCAGCCGTCAGACAACCTATAAACCTTAAACCAGATTTCGGTCAACATACAGGCCCCGCTGTTAGCTTCTTGTATTTGCACACTTCTCCCTTTGTGAAATAGTATCCCCGCCCCCTCGGGGCGAGTTTGTTCAACGGGAGCAAGGTTTTTGTTTTCCTTTCAAGCTTTCTTTTCGTGAGTAGGTTAAGGACGGTTGCAATTATGAAGGCAGGCTAAACCCAGACGAAGGGGCATCCAGGCAAGGACTCGGACAGAAACGTTCGGTATGTGTGTGTGTGTGTGTGTTGACAAGGGGAAGGGGAAACACAACTTTCACCAAAGCACACCTTGTCCTTGACAGAAACGAGACTTCCAATCTTCACGGATGCTCTTTTGATGAAAGGAAAGGCTGTGATTCTGGGAACCACTAAGAAGAACAGATCGATACCCGCGACTTTCATCTTTATTTTATAGTATTTTCTCTCCTCCTCCTCTTCCCCTTCCCCTTCATTCCCCACCCTCACCCCTTGGTCCCTTCCGCCAGTCGAGGACCACGCTTCGCGTTGGAAGACATTAAGGCTTCAAAGGAGGATGGGCTACGAAGCGTATCAGAAAGACCCAAGTGCCGCATCCATAAAAAAGGGTGGAGCTTCGATCTTGATTTTGTTTTTTTAACCACACGCTGCGGATTCTCCTGCTATGGTCACTGCCGTAGTTTTGAGCTTGAAGAACAGATCCCTGTGAAAATGGCAGAAATGGTGAAAACACCCTTTCCATTTTCGGTCATCCTGGTCAGAGGGCCATAAAAAATGGAGCCATCCCTGCTCTAGCAGAATTAGTAGTTTAAGTGGAATTTTTGTGGATTATTATTATTACTATGTACTATTATATAGTAATTTAAGTGGATTATTGTTTTTTTATTCTAGCAAAGATCAGAGTATTTGGGCAACTTGAAGTCCATTGTGCTTTTGGATGGCAGCATTTGGGACTCCCTTCCTGGAATACAAAGAAAATTTAAAGCAGGATTTCAAGCATCTGATAAAGTAAACTCCACAGAAAACTACTGTTACTGTGGTACTGTTTGAGATCAGTTAAACTCCTTAACTTTCCTGTTTGATAGAAAAGTCAAATATCAAACATTAAAACTCCCAGATTATTTAGGAGTTGTAATTGTAAAACACTTAGAATCAAACTGAAAGAGAACACATTAAATGTGTTCTAATGTAATCTTATGCATATTTATCCAGAAGCAGACCCTACTAAATTAGTGGGATACTCTGTGAATTTAGGAATGGAGCCATGGTATTAAAGACATCAGATTCCTGTGTACTTTAAAGCTTACCAAGATTACTACAGCATATGTTTTCATGCACCATAATCTGTCTCATCAGATACATAGAGTGATATTAGCCATTAAAGTGAAAATACATGCCTTAGACTTCAATGTGCCTCAAAACTCTTTGTTTTGCTGCAAAAAACAAAACAGACAACCTTATAGGAAATTGGTATCTACTGTTTTATTTAAGTGATTTTACAGGATCTAATTAACTATACAATCAGGGAAAGCTCTGGCCCCCTCTTTTGTATGGTTATTTCTGTCCCGGAATTAATATCACATTTACATTTTTAATTGCTACATTCCTCCCCCAAATTAAGTTATGTTGATATGTATAGCTTGCAGCCAGATATAATATGTTGACTTGCAGCCAGAAAATAGTCATAGGCGAACATAACCAAATGATGAAAATTGGAAAGCCTTTACATTTTTTTCGATGCTAGAATAAGAAATCTGATTCTATATTTTTTATATTTGTTGAGCAAGACAATGTATCTTTCAAGATGGAAACTACTGGGAACTACAGTATATTTCTCAGGTATGTATAACTCTTATAAGCTCTGAAAATCCTTAACATAGCTGTTACAATTCAAGGTTCAGAGTATCAAACCCCTACTTATCCCAGAATTTTCAGGAAAACGTTTTCCTCGCTATTTCAATTTGAGATTATGCCATAATCATGTGATTCTGGGTAAACTTAACTACTTTCCTGTTTATGTCCAAATGTTCCTAACAGCTTTCAAAGCTGGGAAGAAGATCCTCTGCTTACTATATGTTAAGCCTATCATGCTTACAATGAGTGACATACCCATGAATATGGACAAAGTAGGTAGTCCTCCATTTACAACCACAATTGAGCCCAACATTTCTGTTGTTAAGAAAGACGTCTGTTGTTAAGAAAGATGTCTGTTGTTAAGCAAGACAAAATTGAGCTTTACCACAATTGTTAAGTGAATCACTGGAGTTGATAAGTTAGTAACATGGATGTCAATGGCTTCTCCATTGACTTTGCTTGTCAGAAGATCTCAAATTTATTTATTTAATTAATTAATTTGACTCTCCAAAAAGGACTCGGGGCGGCTCACAACTAAAACAGCACAATAAGTTACTTAACTAAAATAAGATTAAATTAAACAAGCCAAATTCAACTGAAAACCCATTACTAATTTAAAATATAACCCCTCCCCCAAGAGGTCAGCACAGCACAGCCTGTTCAAGCAACCAGGTTTTTAAATCATGATGGAAGATGCGGAGGTCAGGGGCCAAATGGAGCCCCAGGGGTAGTTGATTCCATAAATGGCGACCACATGGCCCTGGGGCACAACAGTCATAAGTATGAACCAGTTGCCAAGCATCTGAATTTTGATCCCATGAGCATGGGGATGTTGCAAAGGTCATAACTGTGAAAAACAGTCATAAGTAACGTTTTTCAGTGCCACTATAATTTTGAACAACTCACTAAATGAACTGTTGTGAGTCAAGGATTACCTGTACTTAGATAATTGAAAGAGATATAACAAATTCAAGGTAAATATTGGCAACGAAGATAGCTATTTTTATGATGCCTTTGTTTTGCACCAACTCTAGGAGGGCTGGGTAATACTTTAACTCAACAGTGATGAAATGTCTTTTCATCCTTTCTCTATTTGCAGTTTAGAGAGGCCCCATAATGCCTTAAAACCTCTATTGCTTTTTTTATTTTACAGGGTTGGTGCATCTCATCTTCCTTATGTTGCCATCCCACTTCCCTGTTTATCCCCAATACCATTTCTAAATCTATAATATTTCACCACCCATTTTATGGTGACAAGGTCATGAGAACTATTTTGGATGTGATCATTGATGCTTCTTTGACGTATCAAATGGGCATAAACCATTCCCTTTGGTCACAGGTCAACCTTCACTGCTGCTATTGCTCTCTCAGTCCTAAAATAGTAAGAGAATTCTCATGAAATTACTGGAAATTCCTACTGTGTAAAAATTGGCCAAGTATCTTACGGAAGTATAAAGATTTCGATACAAAGCTAAAATCTTGATTTAGCACAATATGTAAATCACTGCTTGCAGTATATCTAATTGGGTTAATAATAGGAACTGTCCCCAGCATTGTTTTGTGCCGTCACAAAGAGAGGAGAAATGATATTAGAGATCGTATTGTCCACTAATTAATTATACCTAGGCAGCTGCATTCTGTGCCAGCTGAAACTATTCCAAATTGTTTTCAAAGCCACTATAGATAGTTTGAGTGTTGCTTAGATAAATACATTATCATATTCTGTAGAAGTAAATTCAATATATTATCTATGCGTACTCTTATTCTTGCACCATTCAGTTAAACCAATTTATGGTTCTAGTACTTAAAAGAGAGAAAATTTGTCTTTTTCTACTTTCTCTGTATGGTTGTACACATAATTATGTCTTCCTTTAACTCAGTTCCTTTTAAAATAAAACAGCACAATATGTCATAGACTTTCTACTAAGAACATGTGGAAATTTGGTATAGTGGTTAAACAGATCATTCTCAGTCTTGTTCCATGAATACATCATGGAAAACGTCAACTACAATAAAAAATGGGGTGTCCAAGGGTTTTTAGCTGCATCATCTGATCTGATACATCTGTGTGGCATCTTGATGAAGCAACAATGAAAGAAACCTATATATTACCTAATAAGAAAATATTTTTTCTGTTAGAAAGAAATGAATTGCTATGGTTGGCAAATAAAAATCAGCATTATCCTTCCCTTATTAATCAGCATATGCAACATTGGACATTCCTGTTTTCTTTTATCATTAATAACTCAATGTTGCATGGCAGACAAAGCAGTGGGAAGTGGGAACAAGTTTATTTCTAGGTGAGCATTTGAAATACAGGATTACTAGTTGAACGTGGCATTTTCCCTTTCACAACTTGCAATTGCTCCATCCATCTCTTATTTTATGTTCAGAAGGCAGTTTATTTAGAGAGGCTTACTAGGAGCAGGCTTCTCTTCCATTTATTTCTGGTAGCTTCTCATTCTCCTCCATCTTCAAGGAGAACTGATCACAGTTTGAGTCAATCCAAGATGCTTTCTTTCCTCAGGTGAAGAACAAGTTAACAGCTTCTTCCTTGTTGCATATTTACAATCTAACAAGACGACTATGTTGATCTTATTTCAGTACTACCACATTGAGGCAAAAACAGCCTTCAATGTGCTGAAAGGAACCAGGACCCATGGCACACAAGCACATTTCTAAAATAATCAAATGATTGGTGAAGGTGTGGTTGAAATGGAATCAAGAGAAGTCTAGCCACATGACAGTATTTAGTATTTGTTGAGTCAGTTGCTGGCCTAGAAACCAGGACACTCTAAGATCTAGGCCTCTCTTATACAGAAAAGCTGACTGGGTGAGTTTGGACCAGTCACTATTTCTCTCAGCCCATCCCATTTCACAGGGTTGTTGTTTGAGAAAGAAAGAATGAGAGAGAGAGAGGGAGGGAGGGAGGGAGGGAGAGACAGAGAGAAAAATTATTGACAAAAGTAACAATGTGTTGCTCATGATGGTTCTATCCACTCTAGCTAATGATATAGTCCTGCACTGCTAACACTACATACAAAAGTAAACAGGAATCCTCCCACTGCATAAATTGTTATTTTCCTCATTACTTGTTTCATGCTGTGCAATTGCCAATGAAACCTGGGTAGCACTCCTAATTATTTGATAAGAAGAAACTTTTTTCTAACAAAAGCTGATATGCTATTATTAAATTTCACATCAAAGGAACATTTAAACTTTGTGTGCATTATTCAACACGTATCTATCCTGCCACATCAAAATTACTGTCACTGGCTTATCTAGACTATAATGTAGAAAAATTTAACTATCCTGAAGTAGAACGTTTCTTGCCACAGATGATTATCTCAAGATTTGTGATTTGCCAAATCTTGGGTCCTGAATTTTGGAGATTTTAGATTCTTTTCCTGGATTTTTGAGCAAATGAGAAAAAATAGTCTCTGAATCCTCAGAAATCCACTTCACACCTTTTCACCACTGTAACGAATGAGACATGAATTACCTGAAGAGAATGTTTAAAATGGGCTTGTGGAATTTACTTTGACTTTTAGTAGCATTACAGTATCCATTAATCTTTGGCTGCCATTTGAAAAGAGCAAAAGCTACAAAGGAAAAGTTTTTAAATATTTTCAGGTTGTGAGAGCTGTTTGTCAAAATATATATATCCTGGAATTCATGAACAAAAGGCATTTGCCTGTGTTCAAGTCATTAAAAAAAATTAAACTGCATCTTATAAGCCATACACAATATGCTTTGTGTGTGTGTGTGTACCCTCAAATCAGTGTTGACTCCTGATAATTGTCTATACTAGTCCTTGCAGTTTTCATGGTATGATTTTGGAATGGTCTGCCATTGGCATGAAATGGCACTAAAGTGAAAGAGAATGACTGGGCCATGGCAACCTAACTGGCTTTGTGCCAAAGGTAGCACTAGAACTCACAGTCTGTAGTGGAATGTAGCCTGAATTCCCAGGGGGGACAGAATGCATTCCAGAAGAGCAAAGAAAAGAGGAAGAAGATGAACTCTTCTGAATTGTTGTGCTGGAAGAAATTGCTTTGTGTTCCATGGACAGCCAAGAAAGCCAACTCTTCAGTATTAGAGCAAGGGACAAAACAGCTTGGAGAACTTCATTTTATTTTATTTTTTAAATGTATATAGGCACCCTCCCCCACATTTCACTACAATATTCTGGGTGGCACACAAAGTTAAAAATGCAGAAAACAATACAAACCTAACTGTCCAATTTTCATTTAATTTTGTTATATGAGGTGCAATGACAATAAAGTAAACTAAACAAACCAGCAGGAATTGGCTACAATCCAATGGAATATATCGTAGTAAGAGGGCATATTTAGTTGCCCTACCAATTTTGTTTCTGCTGTTCCAGATCTTATTCCCAAATGCCACTTTGTTCCTGCTTCTTAGGGGATCATGTAGTCCAGTAAATTCCAGTGACATAATGGAATTTACTGGACTACACTTATACATTACACAAATGTATCAAGTACTGATTGAAAGCATACGTGGGCAAATGCTGGGGGCCTAATAAATTCTGTTGTTCCTCCATATTTGTCTTAAAAATTATTAGAATATGAAATATGGGTAATTTTGTTTCTTTACTACAGTCACACATATACTGTGCACATAAATATGTGTGAGTGAGACAAAGTATGGTAAAAACTTTGTTTATTCTTTTGTCACTCACACCCCATGCACCTTAAAAAAAAACCTGCTCTCTGCAATTTAACAATTATTTTGGAGCAAAAGACAAAAAAAATACTGTTGAGAATTTTGTTGCTTGAAGCTTTGTGCTTGAAGCTAACAACACACCTGGAATACTGCAACCAATTTTGCTCACCGTACTACAAAAAAGATGTTGAGACTTTGGAAAAGGTTTAGAGAAGAGCAACCAAGATGATCAAAGGCCTGGAGACTAAAACATATGAACGGCTGCAGGATTTGGGTTTGGCTAGTCTAAAGAAAAGAATTAGGAGTAACATTCAGTATTTCAATACTTGAGGGGCTGCCACAAACAAGAGGGGACCAAATTATTTTCCAAAGCACCTGAGGGCAGGACAAGAAACAATTGGAACTAAGGAGAAAGTTCCTGACAGTGAAGACAATTAACCAGTGGAGCAGCTTTCCTTCAGAAATCATGGGCACTCCATCACTGGAGGTTTTTAAGAAGAGACTAAACAGTCATTTATGTGAAATAGTATAGGTTCTCCAACTTGAGCAGGGGGCTGGACTAGAAGATCTCCCAGGTCCCTTCCAGCTCGTTCATTCTAGTCTAATATTCAAGCAATATTCTTTCCATATAGAAGTCGTAAAAATTCAAAAGCAATTAAACACTGCCCTCTACTGGAATTGGACAGCCTTAAAATTCTGTGTTGCATCAGTCAAGGTACAATGTAGTTCCACGCAGTTTCCTCTTCGATTATAAAAGGTAAATCAATTACATTCTCAGAAATCCCCCTCGTTCTTTTTGAAAGCTACATTTCCTTCCACAAAAAGTAAGGAACTAGTCCCTTTCTTCCAGTTTAAGTTTGAAATGCCCAAAGCATAAGTGAAATGCACAAATGAATCAATGGATGTAAGTGCGGTAATCCCGAACTCGACTTGGAGACTTGGAAGCACAAACTCAGCGATTCAAGTCGGAGGGATTTCGTGGATGCACAACAATTGCCGGAAGTTGGTGAAAGTTCTGAAAATTTATGGGGTTATTTAAATATGGCGTGTTTTCACATTTACATTTGACAAGAAGCATTGCTTGTCGGGAGATGCAGTCTCCCTTTCCAGGAGTTATTTCTGAAAAGCTATGCAGTTTCAAGAGAAATAAAATAATATTAGCATGCATGGGCTATTTTGGGAAATTAAAATTCATAAATACTGATCATTATTCATCTACACTGCCAGCTGGCAATATTCCAAGGATTATAAACTTAGTTAACCTGTTCAAAATTTGCATTTTTACTGCAGTAATTAGTGAGATTAAAACTAATTTTGATTTCTGATGAGGATTCTTTTGATTAAAAACAGATTGGGAAATCAGCATGCTCTTAAGCAAAGTGTGAGGGTATGTACTGTCTATAGTTAGGTAATTCTGGGTCCCACATAAGCCCCATAGAAAGAAATAGCAGATCTGCTGCTCAGAATAAAAACAAAGAAGTAAACAAAGAAAAAATAGCTGGAATAGTTTAAAACTATGTCTTGTGGCCAGAGGTGCAGTGAAAAAAACACGTACCTTAATTGCTTTTCTGACAATGGGTGTTTTGGTGATGGTTGTGTCCACTTTTATTGCCATTTTAGGAATATGGATGGTCACATTGGCCTTTCACACCACACAGGAGCTGTTTTGGGAATGTCCACATCGTGCTTGCAAAATTCAATAATAAAAATATATAATATAATGAATTTGGATACACAATGTGGTATATGCATTTTATATGCCATTTCCCCTAATGTAATTTTTAAAATTGAGAATTGTAATGTAAAATTCATAAAAGTACTTTAAATATCATACCTTTATGATATGGATATCATACACGTGTAAGAATGTCAGAATGTCATATAGTAAGATTTACTATTTGTATTTTATTATTTATGATTGTATCTTATGATCTATGACCTCACTTTGTTGTTTGTATGTACACTGATAGCCTATGCACTGGAGACAAATTCCTTGTGTTTTCAATCATATTTGGTCAGTAAAGAATTCTGTTCTGCCCCATTCAGTTCCATTCCATTCTGTTCCACTCCACTCCACTCCATTCTATCAATTATATAAGCATTAGGAAGTATGTAGCATGCTGAATTTCTTTCCAAACAGCTTCTGAAACACAAAGCTCTACAAGAGTATATACTGATCATCCGGCTCCCTCTAGTGTTAGTCACATGCAGAACATGTAAATTATAAAAGTAACATTTTTTTTCCAGGCTGTTACAAAAGTTAAATGTGCAGGTGAGTATATCTTCTCCTGCTTTATGTGAATAGTTAAAATTCCTGCTACTATAAATTTCAACCTGCCATTTGAAAAAAAAAAGTAAAATAAGAAAGGAGAGCCTTTTGTTAATCCACCCACATATTTCTGATGATGTTACCCATTCAGTCATGTCCGACTCTTTATGGACCAGTTGTCTCCAACATCTTCTGATCTTCCAGTATTTCTTTGAGTTTTTCTATGTTCTGGCTGTTGTCAGCTTTTATGCTATCCAGCCACCATTTCTTTGATGGCCTGGTTTCCTGTAACTGCTCACTCTTCCAAACATAATTGCTTTCTCCAATGAATTCCCCTGTGTGACATGGCCAAAGTAAATGAGACAGTTTGGTGATTTTGCTTTTTAGTGACATGCCTTGTGTATGTTTTCCCAGAAACCTCTCAGGGCTGTTGACTACTTGCAGTTTATTGTCACAAAACAAAATATGAATCTATTTAATGTTGTTCAATAAATTAAAAACAAGATGTTCCTTCATTTCAGGTTAGTTTTAAATAAGTCCAATTTTAGTATGTGAGGGGGGATTTTTGAAAAATCAACCTGGAGATGTCCAGGCTCAGTTCCAAAAAAGTAAAACTGGGCATGACATCAGACCCACCCCTTCTTGATCAGGGCCCCAATTGGTGGTTGATTCCCTGCTGGCTGAAGGAAGACAGCAGCAAAGCCAAAACAGAAAATGTATGGTGAGGCCTAGAATTGCTAGCACACAAAGCTGAACAAAAGGATTTGACA
The DNA here is from genome assembly GCA_009733165.1 of Naja naja. NCBI lineage: Eukaryota > Metazoa > Chordata > Lepidosauria > Squamata > Elapidae > Naja > Naja naja. Next base: position 108,353,168 of record CM019155.1, on the reverse strand, counting down.
AAGAGGCATAACAGATGAAACAGAGGTAGGATAGGAATTGATGGGCTGTTAGCCATTTTTCTGGTTGTTTTATGACACAATGAAGGGGGGGATAATGCCTTAACTTCATACTGGGGAAAAAAGCCTTAGATTGTTCTATGCCAAAGAAAACTTTGCTTTTCTGGGATCAAAAGTGAAGTTGGCTTTGCAAAGCCAATGAAAGGACATAAATGGAATATTAAAAATCCCAAGCAACAAGATAATACTTTTACTTCCTCATCATGTCAATTTAGGCCATACTTCACATTTTCTACAAATTGATGGGTGGCAAGATGTTTGACATTTATGAACTAAACCCAGTTTTCTTTATTTAAAAGAATGATATTCTTGTAATGTATAATGCAAGATTGATTACCAGCTGATAGCTGTCTGTCTTAGATTCCAAAACAATGTTCCTTGGGGTGTCCAGCATCCTTCAACCTAAAGGATTACTAAAGATAGTGCAAGTGATACTATTGTTCCCATTTTCAGAAATTCTGTTCTGTTACCTTCCATTTCTAGAAGCCATATGGAGAAAGGATGCCAGCAGTAAAGATACCAGTATTCTGCAATCTTTCAAAAGTTAGTGGGAAATTAAAAAGAAAACATGTAAAAGCCATTATCTATAGTAGGAGAAAAGGAAGGCAGGAAAGCTAGGGGAAATAGTTCAACAGGAGATATGAGCAACTTGAGTGGGTTATGAACCCTGGAAAGCATGCTGTTCTCCTAAATCACAGCAGTACCACTATGTATAAGTACTTGAAATTAAGAACTGTTACTCCAGTTGTTGATAGTTGGGTAACTCTGTGAGGGGGTCAGGAGGGGCAAAATAGCTTCTTCTTACAGAGTGTGTACTGTTTTTATACTAGGAAGTATCTACACTTTTGTCATTTGGCAAAGGAATAAGGAAATGTGCATGATAGCGGCAGGTTACAGCTTGATATGCCCCCTGTTGCTCTACCAGGATCTGAATTTGCAAGCAACATAGATCATATTTTCAGTTAATTTTAATCAGTGATTTTAGATAGGATAATTTGGAGAGAGGTGATGTTATATATATATATATATATATATATATATATATATATATATATATATATATATATCACCCTTTGGAATGTTTACTGAAGGTAACAAACTGTCTTAGGCTAGCCATGGACCATGATTCTTCCAGACAGGGAGTTAGCAGTATCCAGTCCTTCTAAAAAGAACAAAGGAACTACCTCTTCTCCGTGCTATGTTGTCTTCATTTCCTGATTTCTACTTGCATTCCAGGAAAGCAGCCTGCCCTCAATACCCCAATTGCATATTCAAGGCAATGACATTTGACCTTCAAGGTCAAACTTCTCCCAAATATAACATTTCTCTAACTAGCAGGAGAGACTCCCTTCCCTTACAAATATTCAAACTGGCTTTTTTCCCCAACCTCAGTTAAGAAAAACTTTTATGATAAAGTTTGTTATTTGGGGAAGGGATATAAGTATTTAAAATAAATCCATTTCACAAAAAAACCTGCTTTATTAAAGATATAGTGAGATCCTTTGAGGTGATTATGTACTAGTTTATGACCACATTTTGGGAATCCAGTACATTTTTTTCTGTGGGAAATAATTATTTTCAACCACAGTTGCCAAAAAAACGGCAGCATCGGCAGCATCGTTCTCCCTAACTTAGGACATGGAAAACATACAAAAATTGTGATATTAGCTTTAAAATAGGGCTAAATAGTTTTTACGAAGGATAAACCCATAATTTCTCCTGTTAACAGGAAAATCAAAAATTCTGATCCTGTTCATTTTTTGTCTCTGTTCTTCATCTCCTCCCACCCCAAGATGGACTTCTGCACTATAGAAATCAGGTTTGACAGATGTTTGCTTGCCACAACCTATTGCCACCAGATGTTTCAGACTACAAATTCCCAGCATCTTCTGCAGAAATATGGGAGATACCCTATCCTACCTCTGGAGGGAAAGCTATTCTAGATACCCAGAACAGAATTCCCTTTGCTTAAGGCTGCAACTCTGTTTGGGCCAGGGAGAACAAAGGAGGAGTTCCTTCCGTGGGCTCTTTCCTCCCTTAATTGTTTTGGATCAGCGCCTTCGGCTGGCTGGCTCTCTCTCTCTCTCTCTCTCTCTCTCTCTCTCTCTCTCTCTCTCTCTCTCTCTCTCTCCCTCCCTCCCTCCCTCCCTCCCTCCCCCCCTCTCCCTCCCCCTCCCCTCCCTCCCTCTCTCTTCCTTTTTTGTACGAGCAGATACAATTCCTGTAAAATTAAACAAACGATTGGAGAAGTTCAATATGGATCCAAACAAACCCATATTCTCAAGCAAGCGCTAAAGGAAAAGGAAGGGGAGATCTGGCCAAGGGTAGCAGATCCCGCCCTACAATGAAGAGGGCGTGGGGGGGGGAGACGGATAGAGACTTTGACATTGCACAGAAAAACACTATAAAACCTTTTGAGGGTAAAGCCCGGAGACTTAGGCGGACTTCAGATGTCTCCTTTGCTTTAAAGTCGCCTTCTTCTGATGGGCGTTTTTGTGTCGGTGTTTTCTTTTTCTTTCGTTCGTTCTTTGTTCCTTTCTTGATTTATTTTCTCCCTTCCTTTTCCGGCGTTGCCTTCTCTTTTCTCTCCTTTGTCCCCATCTCCCAGATCGGATCAACTGGTTCGTGTGGATTATGCCCATTTTTAGTTAGTTGTGTTGAAGTGCTATTTTGTGGCGATGGTGGATATACATATGAAAGGGAGGGCATTTTCTTCTCTCACTTTTGTTTTTAAAGTCTAAGGAGCCAGTTAATTAACCGCTTTGGTTTCGTTTCAGAGATGGATTTCTGGCCATGCAGATGTTGCAATGTCCCTCCCCAAAATCTGTATAGAAAGAAATTTGAAATGTTGAAGTCTGTCATCTCGCGCGCGCGCACGAGTTTTGTCAAATCAACCCCCCCAACTGGGAGGAAAAGTGCAACACTGAAAAGGAATTTTTTAAAATCTTCGCTGGCATTACGGTTTAGACCCATTCTTGATTTCTCAAGGACCAAAAGAGCAGTGCCTTGGTAAGACCTGCAGTAAAAAAGAAACCCAAGTTTTTCAATGATCAGAGGGTCTTAGCTCTCAAACTTCCTTCTTGAGAGATCGGACCCACCAAGGCAGCGGATGGTCTTATTTTGCCTTGCGTGAAACAACCTTGCCACTTTTAAAAGCCAGGAGTTTCAAACATCCTCTCTGGTCTTCTTTTGGAACCAAAGCATTTGGAGACTAAAGAGATTTGTAGGATGTAGGTTGAGTCAAACGGCCAAGCCTGTTAAACTCTGAAGATAAGACAGGAGTGTTTTAAAAACAGCACTATTTGATAATGACAACGTAGCAGAAGTCGTAATCTTGTATTTCTTTTCTAGTTCGATTTGACTTTGATCCCATTGATATCCAATTGCCACAAAATCACTGAAAAGATTTGTGGAACCTCAAAAATGGGTATGGAATAAGCTTCCCCCAAATTAGACTCTAGTCATGGTTTTAATGATAACTGGGAAGTAAATTCAGGTAATTTATGTTGGAATCCAGCATGTAAAAAAAAAACCCAAGAAGAATGTATGTATCATAGATACCAAAATAACTATTTTGATTGTCTTCAAACTATGAAAATTAAATAGGCTAGCTGTTTATTAGGCTGGAGCAAGGATCAAAGAAATGGGATAATGAACAACCCCCTAACCTTGCAATCACCCTGATTAAATTCACTTAGGAATTTCTGGAAGGAGAGAAGGAGAATGGTGTTGAAATTGATCTCATAATATCCCATATGTTGCTAATGCTTGCAAATGAGGCAGGCAGGATCTACTCTATTGTTTTTCCTAAATTGTACAGATATGATGAAACAACCCTATGATGATGAGTTGAAGAGCGTCCTTAGCATCAGTCTCAGAAAACTGTGGTCCACTAGTATGGAAGGAAGGCTTTCTGTCCATATTCAAAAGCATTTGTTCTCATTTAAAAAATGGCATTAAACTTGTGTTTGTGGTTACGATTTTTTAGAAGTTTTGATTCAATTTAAGCCAGTTTCCCTTTTTTATTCTCTCATAGGCACGGGACACAGATATTTTCTCTTTATTCAAAATTGGGGTGGGAGAAGAGAAAATAAATCCAACTGCTACCACCATATAATTCAGGAGGCTCCTTTTGAAAAAAGTATTGTACAATAAATGACTCTAAATCTATTAATTAGTAATATTTGGGTGCACTTCCTTGACCTGCTGCTCTCCAGAGGTACTAAACTTCCATAATCTGCAATAGGTACCAGTTCGGTAAAGGCCATTGTAATCAAGTGCTTACTTTGTTTCGTGCCCATGCTCTGAGGGCTAGGACCATAAAGTTCACTTCTCATACACACCCCAAGGTCCCCATTGCCAAGGAAAAACTGGAACTAGTTATTGTCTGCATTACTGTATGCAGTGGGCATACTTAGACACGAAAGTGGGCATACTTAGATACAATGACTGTAGTAAGTACTCTTTAGATTTCTAGGACAGAATTTTCCTTTAGCTGGTGTACTTACTTACTTCATTCTGGGAGAGGGGAAAAGGATCTGAATTTCAATTGTTTTCTTTAAAATTCATGGACCACATAACCTATCCAGTCTCCATATTGCGCTAGCCTTGCTTTCTCCACAACTTGAATCACTTGCAAGAACATCTCCTTCCGCTGACAAACACCAATCGCCCTGTGCGCTCCCACAGACGGGGCCTCCTGGGGATACCATCAGCTAAACAGTGTAGGCTGGCGGCCCCTAGGGGTAGGGCCTTCTCTGTGGGGGTGTCCACCCTCTGGAACCAACTACCCCTTGAGTTGCACTTGGCCCCTGATCTCTGCTCCTTCCACCACAACCTCAAAACATGGCTATTTTTGCAATCTGGCCTGGACTGACAGGGGATCGAGGGTTTTAATTTGATTGTTTATTTGGCATAATTTAATATCTTTTAAATTTCTTTTAACTTTTGTACTTTCTGTATTTTATGTACGCTGCCCTGAGTCCTTTGGGAGAGAGGGCGGCTTGTAAGTCCAAATAAAATGAACAAAACGAACAAACTTCTTGGCCACTAAAGGTCTGTTGGCAGGGAAGGCTGAGTGTCGTAGTCCATCATATTTAGAGGGAAGCACACAGAGGTAGGTTTAAGACTAACGAAACTTTAATTTGATCTTCACCTGTATTTCATTGAGGCACTTTTTTTTATTCAGAGTGTCTGCAGATCAATGCCGAACTCTCACTGAATTTCAGTGAATTCAAATCCTAAGTGTGACCTTGTGGCTTGCAGTGTTTGTTTCCTAGTTGGAGCCATTAAGGAAAAATTTCCCAAAGCGCAAAAGTCTTTGGATGGCAGTGAGACTAATGTTCTCTACATTTCTCTCTCTCTCTCTCTCCCTCCCTCCCCCGCTCACACCCATCCACCACAAATGTGCAAACATGATAAATGTTTGTTTGCATATTTCTCTCTATGCAACCATTTTGTGTGTGTATGCTAATTAGGGAATAGACAGATCTTCTCTTACTCATCCTCTGAATGCCCTTCAACGTCTGGTACAGGTCAATGTTGAGCACCACCCCCAAACTTTTCCCCAGGGTTATAAGAAAGGGGCTTTCACATTACATTTTGAAGGCAAATTAGTGAGGTTAAAAATAAGATTCAGAAAAAAGGATTCAGACAGTCTTGGCTCATAACACATAAGATATTTCAGTGTCTTTTGTGTGATTGCATAATGAACATGAATGCCCTTTAGGCATATTAGAGTGAATAAAATAATTTATAATATACCACTATAGCTAGCTCCTTAAAGACAAGTTCTCTTGATTTCAGTTTTTCCAGAGGAAGTCAGCATAGGACTGTAAGTTTATTATATAGTTGGTTACTAAAAAGGAAATCCCACTGAATTCAGTGGAACTTTCCTCCAAAAATGGAGATATAGGATTGTCACCAAAATATTCTTACAGTTTTCAGGAAGGAGTCATAGAAATTTTAAATTAACAGTTCTGTAAAAAATGAAGTGCGCTTGATAGGTGAGCACTTAAAATTGTGTGTTTAATTTTCTTCTAGTTTGAAAATCAAGAAGTTAAAAGAAATCAGTGGCTCTTCTCACTCCAGGCCACCCCACACTCAAGGATAGAATACTGTATGGGAATTTTCTGAATTAATAGATTGGATCATTTTAATAAAATTCAAACACTGACTTTGACTATCTATTATTTTCATAAGGTGTTACTTAATTTATAAGTGCCAGATTAACTTCAGCAGTGTTTTTCTTGAGAATTTGACAAGATCCCCTTTTAGTGGTTATGTAATATAAACCTAAATTCATTTATTCTGCAGTGCTGTATGTCTTGAGGCATTCAATGAACTTTGTCCCTAATCAACATCCTTTGGTTAAAAGTTCCTCAAAACGTTTTCAGCAAACAAGCAAGCAAAAATAACCTTACTGAATATCTGTATCGTATTGTTTTCTGAAAATATATGGTGCAAAGCAAAGACTTTTGAATACGGTATTGAATAAGCCACAATATCTGACTTCAGATATAAGGATAATCGCCATCAGCTTAGCATTTAATGTGTAACTACATTGCAGTTTGTTACTCATGGTTTTTATAGATGCATGAATCCAATCAAAGAGATTTGCTCAGGAGACCATACCACCACCAAAACTTAATTGTGGTTGTGGTCTGTCCTTGAATTCAGAGAGAAAAAAATTCAAATGCAGTGAAAAGGCATTTAAAAATTGTGAGAAAGGAATGGGTTTAAAATGTAGGGCTGATCCACATTACTTTTGGTTTTCTAGGATGAAAAAAAGTCTTTCCCCACCATAAAATTGTTACTTGTTTCCATGATAGAAAACTTGCTGTCCAAAATCTACCATTTGCCTACTGTGGGATGCACTTCTATAAACGAATGTGTGTCCTTAAATGTGTGCCTTTCCCCGTCTCCTATGTAGCACATTTCACCATTATTAATCTGGATTGATGTGGTTAATTAATTGATTGGCTGGTTTTACTTCATAGATTCTTTTGTTTGCTCAGTGTAGCAATATTCTAGGTACTTTAGAGCTCAATTCACAATCATGCATTGAATTATTTAATTGACCTGTGCTTATCAGGGATTATTTTCCCATGAGATTGTGTCTTGTTTATGTAAAAGCAGTTTTTTATAAGTAGAACTTCCTTTCAGAGAAAGTTTATGATCCAAGACTGTTTCTTCCTGGAACAGTTGGAAAGTTCTGCGGGAAAGTTCAGGCCCGTCCCCTAAAGGATCAGTAACAGTTTCAAGGTGAGGCGGAGGTGGTTGTTTTTCCATGCCCAAGACAATGGAAGGAAAAATAGCCTCAGTTCCTTCATTGTTGTTGAACTGATGTTCCAAAAGGTTTAATTATTCCTAGAACTGGATTAGATTGCACATATTTGGCAGTGCTCAGTTAAACAAACCTTAGAAAAGACAGCCCAAATTTCCTATAAATGTACATGGGGTGTTATTCCAAAAGATCAAAATAAACTATATTGTTAGGTATGAGAGTATTTTTAAGCACACAACCAAGACGCACATTTCACTTTCCTTGGAAAGTAGGACTTTCTTTGACCAGTTGGGTTTATTTTCCTGCTAAGTGTAGGAAGAAGTTAATATTAAATGGAGAAAAGATAAGGAGAAAATGAGTCTCCCTTTTCATCTGGTTCCAATTATTTTAATGGGAAATTATTCTCAATAGAACCATGTCCTTCATGTAGTTTTTGGAAGTTGCACACATATATTTAATTGATGGAACAGTTTATAGGCTTGTAAATCATTGAATGGAATGAATAAATAAGTAGATAGCTCTCATACTTGCCTGTGCCTATGTTTAGAAAGTCGCGTGCTTCAGACATTTCAGATTAGCCTGCTACTTTTACTTCCATTCTTTTTTGTCTACATCACATTCTGGTTACAGAGACCTCTTTGGAGAGCAAATAATAGAAAGAGAGAAGGCAGTGATGGTGATCCAATGTGAGTTTTTTATTAACATAGATCACAGACCAGACTACAGCCTGAATTAAACTGTGCAAACATAACCCTTCTCAGGTTAATTCCAATAATATAACTCTCTGAAGAACCATACCTGTGAATTAACTGAGTTATTTCTACTTAGCAAGAGTAATATGTGATTTGGTATAGGAAGAATATTGGAGAGAAATCAGTGGAAGCTGTATCCTCCAGTTGAAAAATGGTCTTCTTGGTGCAACCTGATCTCAGTACCCTTTTTTAAAATACAAGAACACCTAGATGTTCAGTTGTTAAATGCAATTATTTACATTTAACCATTGTTTGATTGCTTCAAACCCATTTCCATTGCACATCCTGCTTTCAGTCACTGAGGAGGGAGGGATAATCAGGTCAAAGGAGGAATAAAATGTTCCACCAGGATAGGTCCTCTCTCAGAGCATAAAACATCAAAAGCAACAGGCTGTTTTTAAAAACAACAACAACACACAGCTAAACTTAAACTTGATGTTGGTGGTCCTGAGAGAAATGGACGACACACTTGTTATTACCACCGGTAGAATATACGCATTCGGTGTTGTTGTTTACAGCCATTGGAATATCTTTCCCATCTAGGCCTCACGTTTGTCCTGTCTCCAGCTCTACCTGTCGCCGCCGGCCTTCTAAAAGCAGCGACATGCAGAAGTGAGGTTCACAAAGCGCAGATATGCAGACCAGGAATGCAGCACGGTAGATAAGGCCGGGTGAAGTGCTTAACAAAATGTTTAGGGCTCAGACAGGGATGCGCAATTGGCACCTCCTTTAGATTACTCGTCGGGTAAGTGGATGAGCGGCGGGAGGAGTGGCGCGACGGGAATGAATTGCAGCAGACGTCTGCCGCGAACGCCCCCCCCCTCGCCCCGCTTTCTTCCTTTCTTTTTAAAGAAAAGATGAATCCTTTCGCAAAGCAGTAAAGTTTGCCATTAAAATTGACACCGGGGGATGTCCGTAAAAGCCAAGTCCATCTAGGATTGGTTAGCCCGCCGGAAGTGGCTGGGAGCCCAGCGCTTTTCCAACAGAAAAGCGCCCTGCTGGAGGCCTTTCCCATGAAAAAGGTTCTTCCTCTCGCAGACACGCACGGTGGGTGCAACCCCATTGATTTCCCGAGGATTTAGTTCTGTGAGACCTGTCGAAGCCTATAGCTAGGCTTTAGGTCTAGACTCACGCCATCCTCTCTTTGGGGTGGATTCGCCCTGCCGAGGGTTGAGGCGGAGGTTCAGTGCGCAAAGAGGCATGAGTCTCCCCTCGTCCGGACTTGGATACCTTCCTCTCCCTTTCCATCATCCCGGTTGGCGAAGTTCTCCTCATCATGACTTTTTCTCACATAAAAGCAGCTCATCTTGTCTGTACGGTCCCGGACGCAAAGACCTGCATTCCCCCTGCTTGGAAGTAGAGGCAGAAAATTTTTCTCCAATTTGTCAGGGAGAAGGTCCTCTCCTCGACCTGGAGAGAAAAGAGCCGGTTCTCTTTATCCGCCAAAGCCGAACTCCGAAGTCAACTTTCCGGCCCATTTCCTTTACGAAACTCTCTTTAACTACCTGTCCGAAACAAGTTTCTGGCCAGGCACCATCTGCTACCAACGAAAACCTATCCAGGGGTAGCTTCTCATCCTCTCCTTCATACTTTGTAGATGGAAAAAATTGCGAGGTGTCTGTCCGGCTGAAACCTGGTTATGGACCTAGACCTGTGGGAAGCAAAGGAGAAGAAGGAGATAAACGGGAAGAGGAAGCAGACAAGAAAGATGCCTTGCAAAAATTGTCCTCCTTAGAGTTCCCTACACTTGATGAAGCTTCACCAGGTGAGTCAGTTACAAGGGGATAAGAAGGGGAGGAGGAAGTGGCATTCTGCAAAAGCAACAGGGGAGGAGAGGGAGAGGATAACCTTTAAAATAATTGTTTCAGGATTTTTAAAAAAGTATTTGTGTGCTTTGACTCTCATGGTGCAGAATTTAACTACAATTTTGTACATATAATCCCCCAAACTGGAGCTATGAGGCTAAAATTGTAAAAGCAAGGAGTCAGGAACAATTTTCCTCTTAGAAAATTAAAGGGGAGATCAGATTGGCTTTCTGATTCTGACAAATGGGGTTGGTCAACTGCTACCCCACCTCCACCCGTGATCTGGGGGGAGGGAAGCAGTTGGGGGTGGGAAAAAGTCAGTTGAGGACCATGCTGATATAAAAGAACTATTTAAAAACATGCAATAAAAATGAGGTGTGGAAACTAGAAAATGCTGAGAGTGAAGGGAAAATTTCAGTTACACATGCAGAATTAAAGAGCCCATCATGATGGTGATGATGATTAATTCCCAGTATTTGATTTCAAGGCCTAAACTAAACTACCTCTCTGCATTCCAGAATATGATGCAAAAATGAGATACAAAGGGCATCGATCTAAAGAGAAGCTCTCCTGTGCAAACTTGATAAAAATGTAGGAGAACAAAATACCTGTTACCCTGAAAATCTATGACTTCCAGAAAATGTATTTGATGTCCATCCTCTTCTAGTCCAGATTCTGTTAAAAAAAAGAATCTGGTATGTTATTCCTAAAGGTATTTTACTTGCCACTTGCTATGATTGCATTCAAACAATATGCAGGTAATTGAATTAGCTCATTTTCTGGCTTTTCATGATGCATTGAGCCATAAACTATTGATATGGGTTCAGTTTGTAGAACATGCTAAGGCAAAATACCCCATCCACCCTTACCAACATTAGCCAGTTGGGCCAATTAATTTGCTATTTAACTGACCTGGTTTAGTTATTGTATGAATAACATCTTATCCACCTAGGAGCAACTCAAGTATCTTTAAACTTTCTAACCATATGTAAACATTTACCGCCCCTTGCTTTCTATGTTATATGGTCAACTGAAGAAATAAAAAAACCATGGATATTACAAATAATTGTAAAGAGCTTTTTAATTAAAATGTTAATGCCCACTTTTACAAATCATACCGTAACAGTAGTTAAGTATGCTTTAGTTAGGCAGGAAACTTTCATCCCTGTGGTGACTTAAAATGAGATCAAATGGACAGCTGAGCAATCCCAAGAAAATCATTCTTTCCTACCCAAGCCCCAATCAACCTTCAGGCAGTGGACTTGAACAGCCACCATCGCCCAAGGCTCAAACGTAGGAGGCCGGTTGCAATAGTGCAGTTCAAAATCAAAGAGAATTTCTAATTGCTGTTGACTTGAAAAGGAAGTATTTGTCCCGCTCCCTGAGCAGCATTAATGTCTCTTACAAAACTAGAATCTAAAGCTGGGAACGTTGAAGGGCATTAAAAACTTATTTTTTGTAGAATAAGGGAGTACAGTATGTTTAGAAAATTTACTAGTAATTGTGATAATATTTTTTTAAAATAAAACTCCCACCCCACCCATGCATACAAAAAGAGTGAGGTTGTGTGCAGAAAAACGGTAAATACGCTCCGCTCAATTTATAATAATGATAATTAGCAAAGGTAGCTTTATTTTGAATAGCTTATATCTTGTGACAGTACCATTGATAACACCATCAAACAACAAAATCTGCCTATTCCAGGTCCTTGGGAAGGAGTCAGGCAGGCAAAAATGCCAAATTCAGCTGACCATCCAGGCTGACTGTGTGATGGACAATACAACAACAATAATAATTTTTATGCTGCCTGACTCAGTGATTTTGGGTGAATGACAATTTTTAAAAAATATTTAAAAATAAAGAATGATTCAAAATTGACAAAACTGAAACAAGACAAAAGAACAACAATGACAAAGAATATAAACTCAGAGGGAAAGAGAAAGAAAGGGGCACCAGCCATCTTCTTCAAAAACCAGGGTGAAGAGGCAGCCCAGTAGGGCATTATCCAGGTATAGGTATAAAATAAATCAATTTTTAATTTCCATTTCTAAGAAAATCTGTGTAAGTTTGGGCTGTACACACTTTAGATTTTGGTACAGCTGCTTGGTTCTGCGACTCTCTGGATTCTAAGTATAGTCAGAAATTTGACTAATTGGGAATAATTGCTTACTCAATTATTGCTAAGAGTTTTTGCTTCCTGGAATCCAGAAATTAAGTCTCCTGTGAAAGAAAGTAGAAAGAGGAAAAACAGGCGGAGACCAGAGAGAAGGAGGAAGTAATATCTCGCCTGGGCATTGTGATGGAGCCCATTTCTAAAGTACATCTCTTGTAGCAGGCCAGTTCAAGCTAAAAGGAGCTGCTGTACAAGATCCTTGCTTTGCATAATTTGCATCTGAATGATAGAGGAGATGGAATGGTACCCTAATCCCATTTACTTAAGAAGTAAACTCTGCAAATCAATAGGATTCACTTCCAGATAAACTTTGAGGCCAGGTTGTAAGATGGACTTTCACCTATCGCCTTCCCTTCCCAAAATGAGAAATAGAAGTAAAGTACAAGATACCTGTAAACGAGGGAGTTTTCTTATATGTTTGTATCTGTGATCTGTTTGTTTTACTTTGGATTTTAGTTTTTGTTCTTTGGTATCCAAAGTCTCTCTCCTAACAAAATCCTAAGTGGAAAAGAAAAAGAAAAAATATGGAAATTATGAACATATTAAGATTGATAAAAAGACACTTAAGGATATGGAAGTATAAAACAAACAGAAGTTCAGCACTTCAGTTGGACTGATTATATCGTTGGATTCCAACCTGAACTTCAGGTTGCTCTAGAGCTGACATCATGCTTAAGTGTAGGTTACAATAGGAAACATGCTTTAATATATCATTCCTTATTTATTTAGAGATGAAATCAGTTAAATGTTTTCTTAGAAATCCTCCATCTCTCTCAGGGATAAGAGAATGTTTTAATTATCCTGATCTATGCTCTTGACTGAATGTCCAAAATTTTTGGAATTGCTGGCAAAATAAAAATTACAAGTTAGTTTTTTGTTACTGTTTATCTCACTGAGGTTTATGTTAACTCTGACTATTCAGAATATGCATAGAAACTTTGGAGCTAAAGGAATATAGCTGGTGCTATAAATTTCCTTCTTCGTGAACATAATTTATACCTTCGGCTAAAAAATTTCTCTACTTGTTGGTTGTTCTCCAAACATTAATAAACCTGAAATAACCTTGGAATGCAGTATGGTTACACTCGGTTAGATAAAAACTAATCCTCTCCACACCAGCCTCTCTCGATCCAAACAGACTGGAAATAAGTTTCTCTATTATGGCTCCTCCAAGCGATGTATGACTCAGCCATCCTTTAACGGGGAGGGGAAGAAATCCAATTTAGGGAAGTTTTAAATGCTGTACAGATGGACTTTTCGAATAAGTTGCTCAAAAACATTCTAGCAATTTATGGTGATGGAAGAAACGTTCAAAGAAACAATCTTGCTTATTTTCTACCTGCTGTTAAATTGGTTATTTTTTTTAACGGGAAGGTTTTGCCCTTAACCATTTTGTGCAGAATAACCAACACCCTCATGCTTGCTAATTAAAGAAAGACTTAATTGCTTGAATCAGTAGCTTCCAAAGCATATGCAGAAAGCAATTTAATAGGATAGTTTAAAAAACAAACTAGCATTAAAAAAACAAACTACCATGAAACCTTGGATGGAGCGTAATTTCTTTCACTTTAAAATGTACATCTTTTCAAAACCTTGGCACGTGTTGAATGCAGTGATATTGAATGGATCAGTAAAATGCTGTTTGAACAGTTTTAACAGTTGGCAGAATAGTGTTGGACTCATGATAATCAAGAGATGTTTTTGATAGGTATACATAATCTGTCTCTATTTACTTTAAAAAATAAGTAAATATGCATGAATTTTAAATGCTTTCTTGAGTTATCTTCATAATTTTCAAAGATGTAGAGCTGGTTTATCTCACTATTTTTTAATTTCTCACCATACATCTAGGTGTACAGTAGCATTATAGCTACCGTGTTTAGGTCAGAAGGTAATTTAGTAAATAGGTCCTGGTCCTAGAACTTGAATGAATATTTATTTGAAAGCAAGACTCACTTATTGTAATTCATACCATTTAAATTAATCTCCCTAAAGATAAAGTCACCTTTGAGACAAGTTTGCATCCTGGTAATTTCATGGAGTCATTAGTATATTCTTTTCCACAACAATATTATTCAACAATACTAAATTGCCATTGCTGTTTTGGGGAATTTTTCTCCTTTCTAAGTATTCATTCCTGGTATTTCCTGGTATTTCCTGGTGGTCTCCCAAATATTAATCAGATCTGATTTTGCTTAACTTTTTGAGATCAAGATTGGCTATGGTATAGGAATGCAAATATAATACAAAGTAGTGCCAAAAAGAAGCACGTTTAATAGTCACAGAACTGAAAGGAAACATTAAGCATCTTATAATTCAACATCATTATTTGAACTTCATAACATCTTAATGAGTTTATCTTTGGTTAACGTATGGCCTTTGGGCTAGAAGGAGTGCTGGGCATTTGGTTACCTGATCTTTATCTTGTGGACATTTTTTGCACTTCTCTAATTTTTTTATTTTAGATAAATATATCATCTCCTTTAATTAATTCAAATTTAATTTGAATTGGTTTTGGTCCTCATCCTTCCTTTAAAGATGGGTCCATTTAGGATTCGTATACTACAGCTTTACCTGTGCATGATCCTTCAAATATAAATCCTACTGAATTAAACAGAGTTTCCTTCTGCACAGAAGAGTGAATGCTTACAAAACTCCATCCTGTATCTCTTAATTTAGAAGGAAGTTTACTTCCTGCTGTACAGTTGACTTTATTTCTGAGTAATGCTGCATAGATTTTCAGTTCTGGGACTATAGCTTCAAAGGCAGCATAAACATAAAAAAATAAATAATAATAAGTACTCTTGGACTTAGTTTAATAGCTGCCTTGTGAAGTCTTTTAGCTGTTACTATTAAATACACAGAGCTTTGATCTCAACCAGAAAAGAGTTCTTGTCGGATGAATAGATCCCACTCTAGACAGCTTCTATTTTTGAAAATAACCATTCAGAATTCTTTCCTTTATTTATCTAGGACTTGAAAAAAGATCAAACAGTTATTGACACCATACATTTGCCTTGAAGTTGAAGCTATCACTTTCTCTATCCTACTAAATTGTAAATGAATTCTTCTATTGCAATATATTTTTAACAATATTTTTTTGCATTAAAGGGTAGGCCCATGACCTGTTACAGTTCTTTATAAAAAAGAAAGGCTCCAAGGAATCACAAGATGAAACTGAAAAGGAAGCATCCTATCCGTGTAAAATTATGAGTCCCTCCATTCTCCTAAACCTAAATGTGCAATGATTATGTATACACAGCCAGAATTGCCTCTTTTGAAGTAATTTTAAAATCAGCATTTTTTTCCACTGAAAACATTCTCTCCCTTGTAGTTATATCTACAGTCAGAGATTCTGTACTGAATTTAAGAGATTATTTCTGAAATCAAGTACAGGTTTATTACTTTAGACTGTAATAGATACAGGATTTACCTGGAAAATCGACCTATTAAATCTAATGGGTTATAATTCTTTGTAGAGGGATTTAGAGTTTTAACTTTAAAAAAAAAACTTTTAACTTGTTAAAAAAACTTTAAATCATGAAAATGCCAGAGATGAAAAACAAAATATGAAATCCTGACATGTTTAATTTTAAATATTTAATCTTAAATATTAAATGTTTTAATATATCCTTTTAAAAATCATTAATTTATTTTGAGAGAGTGCCGCCTAGAGGTCATCTTAAGTGTTAACTAAGACAGCAGTTTTGCAAACCATCAGTAGATAAAACAATCGCCTAAGGATTTGCAATTAACAGTACAAGTAAGATGACATCAGAATGAGTTCTAATGAGAAATATATCACCAATCCTTAGGGCCTCACCCATTTGCAATTTTCAGTTTCTAGATCTATAATTTGCACAGGAGGTAGTGATAATAGTAAGCAAGCTGCATTTCTATCAATGTAGTTGCCTTGAATGTTACAATATTAATTTCCCTTCCACCCCCAAGTATTGGCTTTATTGTCCTCTGAAGGGAGGGAATACACCCACATTTTTAAAAAGAGAGATGTTTAAATAACTTCCTTTCGACTGCCCTACCAAATTCTTTTGCCAAACCAATTTTGCAGCCACTTCACTCTTAAAAACCATGAGTGGAACTTAATTTGTTACTCATTTTTTCCCCACCAAAGTTGATTTTAAAAAAAATCACATTTTATTTATTTATTTATTTATTTATTTATTTATTTATTTATTTAGTCAATCACTTGCAAGATAATAAGTATAAGGATAAACATAGTTGTGAATACATGAAATGTACATTAGAAGTACATAGTGGCTATTTCTCTGACACATAATGCTTACTTCAAACCATGTACTTTTTTTAACAGGGAGTAAACCAAACTCTAATTTACTGCCATATCCACTGGCTCTGTTGGATTACAGGTCTCATAACTTGCTCCCCCCCTTCCCAAAATCTGGGAAAGACTATTGGAACACATTTTACCTCCTAAATAAACAACAAAACATTTTCAAAATATT
The DNA here is from genome assembly GCA_009733165.1 of Naja naja. Lineage (NCBI taxonomy): Eukaryota > Metazoa > Chordata > Lepidosauria > Squamata > Elapidae > Naja > Naja naja. Next base: position 108,336,615 of record CM019155.1, on the reverse strand, counting down.
GGAAAGGCTTCGTGGAAGCATTTAAAAGCAAAAATGCTTTCCAATTCTGTACATTTCTACAGATTTTGGATGTGAGTTCCTAAAACAATAATTTGCTGGGATTTATAGAAAGCTTAATGCAGTTTTATTTAGTTTTTAAAACTAAAGTTTTATTTAATTAATACTGCATTAAATAATCTTTATATATATTCATAATATTATTCATATTTATTTAAAAACAATGTTGATATTTAAGAAGACCAGGACCAGGATTCAATATCTTTGAAACCTAGCCAAATCACATCTATTGAATAAAAAGTATGTGTTTAAAGCTAAGTTTATTTTATGCCATATATATGAATTGTATTTATTGTTTAGCAGAATAATCTCAAAGAGACAATTCCTTGCTTTCTTTGACTATGTGAAATGACCTAGAATTAAATTCTCAACAGATTTCATTCATTAAAACATGAGGAACACGTAACCTTCCATCTAGCTCTTGCTGAGCTGTTATCACTACTAGCCTAATAGCTGCTGAAGTCTATATTCCAAGTCCAAATGTGAGGGCAGAATGTTCTCAGTACTGGCTATGCTGCCTAGAGAATTAGAAGAGTTGAAATTAATGCGTTTGGAAGTTGCTAAGATTGGATCATCTCACAAATCTATTTTATTCTAGTTTTATAAATCTAGCCTATGTGTATAATATAAAATATTAGAAATAAGTTACAAGGAAGTCCTCTTCTGTCCAATATTGTCAGTATTTATGAAAATGTGGTTCTTTTTATTACATGAAGTCAATATTGTTTTCTTTTGGGGTTTATAGTTTTATTTTGTTTATATAATAATTTGTGGACTATTTTTTTCTTTCCAAACAGAATCAGTTAAAATAGGTTAAAAAATATAGGAGCAAATATAGAAAGTGAATAATTTATTGAAAACACCAAATAAAAAATTACAATAGGAAAAAAAAACCTTAGAGAGCCAAAACCAAGAATCCAGCAATGGCAGCAGTATCTGTTTGAAAAATAAATATTTGCAGTTACAGTAGAAAGGATGAGAAATTTAGGAGCAGTGAGTTTCAAATAAAATGTGTAATTCTTATTTTAACCATTTTTTAAATGTTGCCATTAAGTATTTCTTAAATGCAGCCTATTAAAGAAAAAGAGACATAGGTGATTTTAAAGCCTAGGTAGCTTTTAACAAAAAAGATCTTATAAACAGGATCTTTCAGATACTTAAACTATGTTACTTAAATTTCCAAAAGTAACAGTATTAGTTTTCATTGTTTGGCTCTGATTATTACTTTGATGGGGAGAATCATCGATGAAGATCAGGAACCATGCCAAGAAAATGCCTTGAATGTGACTATTTGAGCCACCAGAAATCAAATTCAAGGTGAACATTATTTTAATGTATCTGCTAGTGCAGGGGTCGCCAACCTTTTGGACCTCAGGGACCACCAAACTCATAATTTTAAATCCTGGGGATCACTAATATAAATTTTGACTGACGGTGGGTTGCTGACATTGGTGAGAGGGAGAGAGAGAGAAGGAGATCTGATCTAACCTCTCTCTCTTCCTCCCTCTCTCTCTCTCTCTCTCATACACCCACACACCCACCCACACCCACCCACACAACACACAGAGGCAGGGGTGGGATTCAAATTTCTTAACCAGTTTTTGGGCGTGGCCTAATTTATGGGTGTGTCTTGCTGGTCATGTGACTGGCTGTGCATGGCTTGTATGTAAACATTATAAATATTTATGTAAATATTGAATTTTTTTATAAAAAAGAGCAACTTTTACCCAAAATCAGGCAAAGCAGGCAGGCAGATTGAGTTGCTCACAGAATCACAGATTCATTCAGAGATCTATCTTTCTGCAATCTATTCCCTGAGTCTGTCACATAAAATTTGCTTGCAAGCAAACTCACAAAATTAACTCACAACACATCATGTATGTAAATATTGAATTTTTTTATAAAAAAAAGAGCAACTTTTACCCAAAATCAGGCAAAGCAGGCAGGCAGATTGAGTTGCTCACAGAATCACAGATTCACTTGGAGATCTGTGTTTCTGCCATTGGCTACCTGAGTCTGCACTGAATAACAGAACCTTCAGTCCTAAGGGAGGTTCGGCTCTGCTTTTAAAAGATCTAAAGATTAGCTAGACAGCAAGAAATCCAATGATTTCCTGCTTTCTAGCTAATCTAAATCTCTCAGCAAAGCAGAACAGCTGATGGTTGGGAAAAAGAAAAAGGAAAAATAGCAATTTAGCAGGTAAGTTTGCCAGTTAAGGGGTGAGTGGGCGGGGAGGGTTCCCACAGGCCATGTGGGTGGCACAGACTTGTGTTCCCACACAGCCTGGATTAATTGCTTTGCGGGGGTGCTCTGGGGGTGACATTTCTCTGTGGACCACCAAAATTTTCTCGTGGACCACCAATGGGCCGCAGACCACTGGTTGGCAATCACTGTGCTACTGTAATATTAAGATTTCAATCTTTGTCCCAATCAACATTTTAGCATCAGTATTCGGCACAAGTTCAGATTTCTGGAAAATGTTCAGTGTCCATTGAATGTGGAACACAGTTTAACAGCCTCTAAAATATGTATGTGTGTAAGATCATAGTTAGGTCTGATTGCATTGAATCAAAAGCACTAGGCAAAGCAACTAAACATAGACTAAAAATTATCAAGTCGAAGCTGACATCTAAACATCTAAAACAAGTCCAGCTCTATGCAAATATGTTTGCCTGGAAATCCTTAAGCACTGTCAAATATCAATAATAAAATAAAACATGACAAATTGAAAAATTACATGTTTAAACCTAAAGCTCTAATTAGAATGAGGTTAAGTTCACTGTAGGCATAATTTAATTTAAATAATTCTTTCAGTGATTGCATTATCAGAATTATCATGGAAGAACTTTTATATAAATGTAGGATAGAGGTACGATTAACTCTTTTTATAGAGCAAATCTTGTGAACCAGAACAGTTTGAAAGCAAGTAGCATAAAACTTGATACTGCTACAGTAATTTATTTTGGGAAGTACATGCACTATTATTGTATAACTATCTTTCCCAATCTGTGTGCTTTCTGGATGGGCAGTGTAGATGTTAATTCCCAGAATTCTCAGCAATGAGAATTGAATGCAAAGAGTCAGAATAAGTTAGTTCATATAGTGAGTAGGCGTTGAGTTATATAACAAAATTATCCAGCTACTGGAATGAAGATGAATGAATAATAATTGACCTTCCACTTCTGAGAACATAAAATCAATGAATGAACAATAACTGACTTTCCATTTCTGGAAACGTAAAATCAAACTATTATCCTTTGAACCTCTTCAGATTTAACTGAAGTTTATGTTACCAAAAGCTAGAGATAATTTTAGATGTTCTATTAAAGAAAAGTCAAGATAAGGCACACTGAATAATTTCTTTGAGTAGATTTAAGATAAAGTACTTTCAGAGACTGCAGCTTCATTATAATTAAATAAACTTTCCCCCTATAAGATCTCACTCTAGATTGGCTGAATTCAGTATTTTCTGTTACATGAAAGCAAACAACATCAACCCCAAGAAAAAATGATTAACTTTCATGGTTTGAACATTCTTTCCTTTCCTACCCATTGTTTTCTACATAACACACAATGTCAATGGTGAATTTTCTATAATTTATATTTATGTATTACTTTTGTGATGTTAATGAACCTTAATGAAAATGTTATATGTCATAATTATTAACAGTAGAACTGGATGCTAATAGTTATTATTTAACTCATGGTATTAAGATTTTTTTTGTTTGCTTATGGTTGTTACTGTGTAACTTGTTAAGAGTCAGCAAAAGGTAGTCTAGAAGTGCAATAAATAATAAATACATTTAAAATTATTTAATTTAATCAGAAAGGGGGAAATTGGCCAAGGAAGCCCTGGTTAACTTGGGGAGTTAATCAAAGATTATTAAAAGGATTACAATGCTTGGATGAATTCTTCATATCTCTCTTCATTGCAGAAAATCTAGGAGAGGAAGTAATGCTTGAGCAGACTTTCCCAGAAAGTAAAACTAAAGAACTGGAACAACCATCCTGATTAGATGAGCTTATAGATATGACTGAAGAATCTTGAAAATCATACTAAATCACGAGATTGTTTAATAAATTACCATGTCTGTATTCGCAGAGAACATCAAGTCATAAACTGCAATAGCTCAGTTCAGATGCTGCACTATGTCAGAAACAAAGAAGTCACATTGTAGCTCAGATGGTATCCATTAAGAGTTAAGAATCCAAATGTGAATTTGCTTAACTTCTGACCAGAAAGAGAGCATACTGTCTTCTCTTACTTTATACTAGGGTTACATTCTTCAAAAGGCTTACATAAAGAAAGATCAATAGAAAATGAAGGGTTGTGGGTCATGGATTCCAATGTTGTAACCTATGTACATTGACTGATGTGCTTCTAAATTTTAGAGCCCTTTTCTTAAACACTACATTTTTCAAACATGTTTTCCTTCATTGTCGCATGCTCTTCATACAGTGAAAGCATTTTTGCCATCTTTTCTACAGCTGTATTTCTAACGCGCATGATTATCATGACAGAGAGGTAGAATGCATCATGAATTATATTCACATTCTTTATTATTGTTGTCCACATAGTGAAGAATTCTAGCTGATTTGCTGAGGTTAAAAGCTTGTCCTAAGGCTCAGAGTCCTTCACTTGCTTTAGTCCATCTAGGTTCCTAGTCAGGGTGGGGTTCAGCTGGTTTGGGCCGGTTTGGGTGAACCGGATGTTAATTTTACATCCAGTCAGCAAACCGGTAGTTCTGACGACAAGATGGCCCTGCCCTGCCCCTCCCCTCCCCCTCGCAGAAGTCCCCACATGTTCCATTCTGGCTCTCGGGTAAGTGCAGGGAGGCCTTCTAGGCCCAAACAGGAGAGGCAGGGGGGTGCAGCGCGGCCACCCAGTGCCCTGTTTTGGCTCTCCTGAGGCTCCAGGGAGGCTTGCTAGGCCCAAAATGGGGCGCGGGGGTGTGTGGCGAAAGAAAGAAAGGAAAGAAAGAAAGAAAAAGAAAGAAAGAAAGAGGGAGGGAGGGAGGAGGGGAGAAAGAAAGGAAAAGAAGGAGAAGGGAAAGAAAAGAAAGGGGAAGGGAGGGAGGGGAGGGATGGGAGAAAGAAAGGGAAGGAAGGAAGGAAAGAAGGAGGACGGGAGGAAAGGGAAGAAAAGAAAGAAGAGGAAGGGATGAGAAAAAAGGATGAGAAAGGGAAAGGAGGCGGGATGGATGGAGAATGAGGGATGGAGGGGGGAGAGGAAGGAAGGAAAAGGATTTGAAAGTGAAGGAAGAAAGAAAGAAAGAAACAGAAAGGGAGGGAGGGAGGGTGAAAGGGGAGAAAGAAAGAGGGAGGGAAGGGAGAAAGAAAGGGAGGGAGGGAGGGAGGGAAGGGAATAGAAGGGAAGGGAAAGTGAATGAGATATGGATGGATGGGTAGAGGGAAGGAGGGAGGGAAAGAAAAAGGAGAGGAAGGAAGGACCATAAACCCTGCCACTAGATGAAGCTTCAGAGAATGCTTTGAAACAGCACAGCAATCCAGGGCTGGAAAGGACCTCAGAGGTCATCTAGTCCAACCTCCTGCTCCAAGAGCATTGTTAAAGTGAGTTTCTCTCTTTTGACCCACCCAGTCACATGACCACATAGTCATGCCCACTAAGCCACGCCCACCAAGCCACACCCACAGAACCAGTAGTAAAATTTTTTGAATCCCACCACTGTTCTAGGGTTACATGGGTCATTTTCCGGTTCATTTTGAGAAAAAGAGTTAGCCATAACTTTTGATGATAAATTCCCATAGTAAGAGTAACAGTTATTGCAGATGAAGAACTAGGTGAAAGAGTCAAAACTAGGGCAACTTTATAATAAGTGTGAGTGAGGACAGAAAAGAGGTTTGACAGGAAAATAGTTAAGTAATTTTGGGAGAAAGAAGTCTTGGCATATTTCTAGATCTTTAGTGCAAACCAATTTTACTGCTGCAAATCACACAATAAAAATGTTTTTTTTTCATGTTAATCAAATTCTTGTGCAAAAAGTGACCGGTTACATAATGGCAAATTCACACAAGACAAATTCATATAAAACAAGGGAAATCAGAGGGTAGTTTACTACGAAGTTATAGTCCAGCTTTTTTCAGGAAAGTTAAGTTAAAGGTAGTGAAAAGCATATATTAATAATAAAATAGGGTTAGGTTTGTTCAAAAGAAAAGTTAAATAAATCAATAGACAAATACTCAGGATTGAGAGAAAAATACTAGCTGCGTTATCAAAGAACAGACATAGCTATTCTACTATTGTTTTGTTTGGTTTTTCCAACAAAAAAAGTAAGTCTTCCACCAAGAAATTGCAAAAAGAAGAATGTTGGGGAAATACTGAATTTTGCAACAGATAAAAACATAATCAGGGATTTGAAAAAATATTTTAGGTGTTATGAAAATTATAGTGTTGTAAAAATTGCACTCTAGCATACTACAGATTAGCTGATGATCTGGTAGACTATTAGATTATATTTTTGAAAATCCTACAGGAGCTGTGACCAGTCACATGTGCCAGGTGACTGTAGGAATTATCTCTATTTTCAAGTGTCACAGAAAGAAAACTTTAATAACCTACAGATAAATTAGTCAGACACTGATACTCTGAAGATTCTAGAGCAGATAATTAAAGGTATATCCTTTAAGCACCTTGAAAACAATGTTGTAATTAGATCAGCATGGAATTGTCAAGAACATATCTTGCCAGGCAGTTAATTCATTTTTTGATTGGATAATTTCATTAGTAGATTGTGGGAATCCTGATGACATAAAATACCTTGACTTCAATAAACAAGTGACAGTAAACAAATACCCAAGACATGGTGCTGCTTAGCAAGCTAATTAAGTATGTGTGGGATGACATGACAATTAAGTAGATGTATGGCTAACTCAAAAATCGTATTTAAAATGGTTCATTAATGGTTTCTCATCAAATCGGAGAGAGAGCTATCAAATTAAGTGACACAAGATTCAGTAATCAGTCCTTTGTTCTTCAATATTTTTAATGACTTGGTTAAAGAGGTGGAGGGTATGCTAATCATATCTGCAGGTAATACAAAATTGGGTAGGATATATAATGCCCAATTATAGGAATAAAATACTAAATGGCAGAAATGCTGAAAGACAGAAATAAAGTACTAAATGTCCTGATTGGTTGGAATCAAAAGTTGAAAATAAAAGAAGTGAAAGATGAAATTATTTACAGAGGAAACAAAATCTAATATGCAAATTATGTGTGGAGTATATGTGGCTTTGTAATAGTATCTGTGAAAGTGATCTTGGAACAGTAGTTGATTTTAAACCAAATATGAGCTAGCAATATGATTTGGCTGCACGAAAAATACAAATATTACCTCTTCTTTGATCATGCTCTAATTTCTCTCGTATCAAATCTGATGCTCAGAATTGCACTTGATATGTTTAATTCAGTGTTTCTCAACTTTGGCAGCTTCAAGATATGTAGATATGTAGTACTTACTTCAAGAAAAAAGTATCATTGTTCTCAATTTAGTCTCAGATGCACTGGCTGGGGAATTCTGGGAGTTGCCCAGAATTCCCCAGCCAGTGCATCTGAGACTAAATTGAGAACAATGATAGGCTCTTTTTTTTTCTTGAAGTAAGTACTGGTACACTTAATTGTACTAAACAATGAAGCCATGGTTTCTCAATCTTAGCTACTTTAAGATGTATGGATTTCAACTCCCAACATGCTGGCTGGAAATTCTGGAAATTGGAAGTCCGCAAATCTTAAAGTTGCCAAGACTGAGAAACACTGAATTAACCACATCTAGTGCAATTTTGAACATCTGAACATCGGACTTTATATGACAGAAGTTACAGCACAATAAGAGAAGAAACAAATATAAAAAGAGAGTAGAAATTAAATCCTAGGAAGAAAAACCAAAACAGCAGACAAAATAAGCATTTGCTAAAGCAGTATTTGTATAACACTTTCTTCAAGATAATCAACGAAAGGCTGCGTATATAGAAGCAAATTTGTCTCCTTTGCAATGTTTAATGAATACAGAAGGGGCAATTCAAGTTATCCTGTCCAAGTCAGATTGCCCTATCCAGATTATGATTTGGTTAATCCTGAAGACATTGTGTAGTTGGATTTCTACACAGAAAGAAATTGACAACTTTTCTAATCAAAGCATTCTAATAGGATGTGCAAAATATGAAGAACAGTTCATTTATCACACAATGTGAATGAAGTAGTCACTTAAACCATATGAGTTTTGCAAAAACAACCTTAGCTTTTGCAAGACTTATATGGTTATTTTAAAAACTCTTCACAAAAAATACTTCCATTGGTATCTTCAGCAAAGAAATATGTAGCCAGTATTTATTCTGAATCATTGTTAAAAGAGTATTTTTTGCATATTTGACTATTATCCAAAATTAGGAGACATCTGTAGATATAAATATATTTATTAATTTCAGATTTATAATGTAGCAGTTTGAATTGATCAGTTGATCCCCAAAGGAAGGGAGGTTGATAATGTTGAGTATTTACTAAAATACCAAAGAACTATCAAGCAGCTGTGAATGAAGCAAAATCTATGCTAAAATCATTGCTACCGGACTGAAAACAAAATTCTCAGTAACATAGTAATTTTACATAAATCAAGGGCAACTGTCCTTAGTATTAGGGTTGGGCAATGTATGTGCTTTGGTTGTAACCTGGTAAATAACATGGAGTTCAGGGTGCTTCTTTTAAAACAGTTAAAATGCCAGGTATCCCCCATTCCACCCAATACTGGAATAATTAAACTTCATTTTAAAACAAGTTTTAAAAACTAGGGATAAGCTACTTCAACAATTTTGTGAATGTAGCTAGCTTAGCAAATATACCTAATTTGCTGCAGTCTAACAGAATAAAGGACATTCATCCATGAGGAGGACAAGACTGAAGTTTTAGGTCATCAGCCCTTGTCACTTATGGAGAGTTGAGTTTACTTAACAGCTGCTGGGAAAGAACATTTCTCAGTATGGCAATACAAATAAATATTGTAATATAGCAATATTGAGGAGGAATATAATTAGGAGGCTGCTTTGGGAACATTTGCAGTTTGTCTGCTATTAGTTTGCTCAACTAACAATCAGTGCCCTTAATAATTAAAATATGTGACTAGCATGAGGGCCGTGAGTAATTTGAAGGGCACCTTGATTGAAGATATTGGACAGAATTAATATGGCTGCAGCTTCTGCATCAAATTCCGAACATATTATATAATGAGCCAAGGAGATCCAGATTTCTATTGCCAGTCATCAATAATAGTTCTAATATATTTTGCAGTTTAATCTCACTTTATGACAGTCTAATAATAAAAGGCAAAGTTATGAAGGCATAAGAAAACTTGGGCTTTCTGGAGCAAACTGTTTACTGAGGTTTTTTTGCTATGTATCAATATTTATATTACAAAAAGTGCAATACGGTCTCTGATAAAAAATAGAACTAAATTTAAGATAATAATGAATATATTGAAATAGAGACAAAGTTACCCTAAAACATTAAAAGCAGCTGCAAGTAATTTAAAGGTCACTTCTAAAAAATACAGTTAGAGTTAAACCAAAAAAGTCATAATCTGAAGGAGCACATTTCAAACTTTGGGAAATTAAGAAAATTGCTTCTTTTAATTCTTTTAATTAAATTTTCACAATTAGATTCATGATGAGATAGATGGTTTGTTAAATAGACTTTAAAGAGTGGTTTTAACTAAGCCTGGGAAACAATCTGCATCTCAGAAAAGATCTTTCAGTATTGGTGTAATATGTTCTTAATATGTTTGCCAGTCTACAAACTAACTGTCAAATTTTGTATTGAATAAAGTATGAAGTGTTCAAAGTTACACAGTAAGCATTCTACAACTGATGCATTTGGAGTATATATATAACTGTTTCTAAATCAAACTGATTAAAGGAAGGTAGCTATTTATGCCTTAAATGAAATGCTGCAACCTTATAACACATTTGAAGTTTCAGGGGATTATATAATTATATAATCCCCTGAAACTTCAAAGCCAGCATAGGATCATAGCCATCCCCAGGCTACCAACCTGATCTTTCATTTAAAAAAAGAGCACATTTTTTTCTTGAAAAGTTGTATCATAACCTAATTTTTCTAGTGACCAATGCCATCTCCATTTTGGCTGTTTCAGTCAGGTTAGAGTCAGTTTGGAGTAGTGGTTAAGAAATCTAGAAACCAGGACATTGTGAGTTTTAGTCCCAACCTAAGAACAAAAATGAGCAGGATTACCTTGAGCTGGTCACTTTTTTAGAGGACTTCCTAGTCCCTAGGAAGCAGACGAGCAAATTACTTCTGAAAAACCTTGCCACGAAAACTGCAGGGACTTATCTAGTTAGTCTCTGGGAATCAGACATGATTGAACAGAAGAAAAAAATAGTCATCTTGTTCATCTGTATCCATCCTATTAGCTAATTTTCAAGGTTGCTTTCTTTGATATTCAGAGAACAATGGCTAGCAATGACTTCCTAGGCTAGCAAATAGATAGTTCTCAGCTTATGACCACAAGTGAACCCAAAATTTCTGTTGCTAAATGAGATATTTGTTGGGAGTTTACCCCCCCCCATTTCACGATCTTTCGTGCTATAATTGTTAAGTGAATCACTGCAGTTATTAAGTTAGGAACACAGTTGTTAAGTGAATCTTGGCTTCCCTACTGCCAGAAGATTGTCAGAAGATTGCAAAAGGTGGTCACATGGCCCTGGGACACTGCAACTATCATAAATAATAGTCAGTTGCCAAATGTCTGAATTTTTTGACTGCGTGATCATGGAGATGCCACAATGTTCTTAAGTGTGAAAAATGTTCATAAGTCACTTCTTCAGTTCCGTTGTCACTTCGAACAGTCTTAATTGTTTTAAATTGGGGACTACCTGTAATTAGTTCCAAAATTGTGGAACAAACTTCCCAACAAATTTATGTAGATACTAAATAACATAAAATTAAAACACAAGGTAGAATTTATGGGATATCACAGGTCTTGCTTTCTAGATATGTGACCCAATAAAAAGAACTAGAACAGTTTCAGTTACTTTTCCAAAGTTTGTATCATGGCTGATTTAATTAAAAGCCACTGGAGCAAGTTAATATGGCTGCATCCCCTACATCCAGTTCCCAGGATAAGTCACTCAGCAAGATAAATAAATCAGAATCAGTCTTTTCTGGTTGAGAATTCAGTTGAATTGGGTCCAGACAACTAGCACCACCCATAAGTTTATGAACTGATGATAGTGTTAAATCTTTCTTTAAATTTGTATTTTTACAGCAATAACAAAGGCAAAAGCAGGGGTCTTCAAACTTGACAGCTTTAAGACTTGTGGACTTCAACTCCCAGAATTCCTCCTCCAGTCCTGTTAGCTCAGGAATTCTGGGAGTTGAAGTCCACAAGTCTTAAACAAATTTGAAGACCCTTAGGCAAAAGCAAAAAAAAAACCCACCTGGTCATAATATGCTAATAAAGAAAAGTACTTATATTGAAATGGAAAATATTGGTTTCCTAATGTAAAGTATTAGTTTCCTAATGTATTAATAGGTTTAAAAATGCAACAAATATGTAGCAAAAGCTACCAATAGATTTCTAATGATCTGTAGATTCAGAGTAGTTCAACAACAGCAAATAAAATTATTTTAGCTCCCAACAGTTTGATAATAACAAGAACAGCATGCAAGTTAAAAGTAAGGATTTCCTACTGAGGCTGGCTTTGAGGTATAATCTCAAACATAATTGGAGGGAGTAGGTTGGAAAGGTTGTAGGGAATAATTAATTCTACTTTTTCATTTAAAATTTGCATCAATGTCTGCACAAATCCCAGTTCAGTTAGTACTTTACATGTGCTTCCAATTGGTGGATTTATTTATTTAATTTTTGTGGCACTATCTCAGACAAGTGACCATGAGTAGACAACAACAAATTAAAAACAAAACAAAATGAGTAGATAATTATGAGTTGACGTATTTCCTCAAAAACAACAACAACCCACCTCATCTAAAATACAAACATTTCAATAAAAAAAATCATTAGGCTCCATTAGACATTCCAAAACCTAGGAACACAGCCATGTCTTTGGAGACTGGGGCCAACCTGAGCACCGGGAAAATGTTCCATGGGGCAGGTACAGTGGCAGAAAAGGCTATCTTTCTGGGTCCCATCAACACACACTTTTTAATAGATTGTTGGGGGCAATAAGCTGACTTTGTAAAATGCCGCTTAGTAATAAGCAGGCATATACAATGGAGTGAAGGCTATAGCTGAGCACATTGGGTTGTATCCCCCCAAAAATTGTAAGCCGCCCTGAGTCTTCGGAGAAGGGCGGCATATAAATCTAATTAAAAATAAGTAAATAGATGAGACCCATAACATACCTCTCCTGCCAGATCCAGAGAGAGGGCCTGCAAATAAATGGTCCAAAGCTATCTTGGAGTTCTTTATTCCATAAGTTTGAATTCTGCCCACTTCTGCTTTATGATGAATGAGTAAGTTTATAAATATATCATCCTGATACATTCATGAATTATCTGAGATGAGATGGGTGGTACATACATTTGACAAATAACTATTTGCATATGGAGTGTTATGCTCGGGGTTAGTTCAAGATTAGCAAAAAATATTGAGATTCAGCCAGAAGCTGAAGAAGGAATGGCGCTTACATTTTCTGTCCATACAAATCCAAATATATTATATTTAAAGTCTATAAATTGTTTTTAGCAAATGAAGGACAAATTCATCCAAGTACTTTTCTAATAACTCATCCTATTTCCACTTACTGGGGTTCTTCAGGAAGCACCTAACAGGACACATATAGCTTCCAAACTTCAGGAATATCTGTAAGGCTACAGTATATTCCTATAAGTAATAAGGTTAATTCTCTTTTTAATTATCTGAGAATAAATCTGTCTGAATTCACAAATTATTTTAATTAAACAGATAAAGAAAAAAATATAGCTGTGTCAAAGGTCATATGTTTCCTTCCAAAAATTAGCATTTATGCAAATCAGGATCATTGTTTTATAAGGTAACTTTTTCACAGGACTTATCTTTCAAATGTTATACTGCAATCCAGAGTGATATTTATTTTAAAAATTCAAAAAAGCAATTTGGCATAGAATTGTCTTAACATCCTTCTTAGGGTGAACTGAATTTTTTTTTTTTGCTTACTCTTTTGATTCTGGAAATCAATTTTGCTACATATACTGTCTACTGTAAAATAATTTAAAATGGGAATCATGTTATAAGATTAAAAGCTTAATGTTCTAATATTGCCCTATGCTAATATTAGACATACTGTTGACTATACAATTTATGACCACAATAAATTAAGGCAACTAAGTTTGGAATGCAAAAATCCAGATGGCAGCTAGATAGCAGCAAGCAGATACAATGTCTCTAGTTCTTATGTCCCATCTATGATATCCAATTTAATAGCCCTACATAAATGCACAATGCACAATTCAGTTTAGATTCTTTCAAATCTGATGAATATATAATGGAAATGCTAATATGTGAAGTTAACTGTTGATGGTTTTGATTAACTACTAATTGCATGCATAACATAGAGCCCCAAACAATCTGGGTTACTATTCTCATAGTAATATGGTAGAGTTTGAGATTAACTCAGAACATCTCTCTCCTTGGATAATTTTACATTAAATTAAAACCATACAAATACACAGACCTGTTCAGAGATCAGACTGACAGAAATCCAGAAGCATTTTTGTAAGTCTGCTGCAGCAAGAAGTTCCACAGTCCTAAGACATTATGCAGAATCAGATAAATATTCATACAAATATTTTCCTGCATATGTATAGCTCCGTTAAAATGAATAGGAGCTGTAAGAGTTCCTGAGAGAAATTTAATGTAGCTTGCATGAGGAAACATCACACTGAATGAATTGAGATCAGCCATAGACTATTTTCACATGACATAGTTATCCCTGGTTAACTTAAATCAAAGTTTGCTCAATTAAACTACTTCCTGAGTTTTCATATTAGGGTAGGACCATTAAATAGAAATATCAGTTAGTTGTGGTCTACATGGTAAAATGTGGTTTCTGTGTATTGTGTGAACAGCTTCAGGTGTGTCTGGTCGGTATGATCTTAGCTGTAATATATAAACAAGACTAGTGAATAATCTATGATCCGTTTTAGGGACATAATCCATTGATGAAACTGTGGTGTTTTGGCCTAATATGATGTGCAAATAAGGATACATAGACAAAGTTCAGGCATTGTCCGTTAGCCTGTGAATCTAGCTGCTATGGATCATAAATCATGATTTATTGCTTAGCTTAAACTTATTGCTTAAAACTTGTTCAATATATGGTTACTAAGTAAAATCAAGCAACAGCTGTTATAATTGAAAGTACTTAAAGCCTCTACCCAGCAACCTACTTGATGAGGAAACAACAGTTTTCTTTTGAGGAAAATTTAAATGCCTCCATCTTGCCTGACTCTTGTCCTTTCTGTTCTTTTCTCTTTTCCCCAGCCTGGAATTAATTCAGTAGAATCAGTTCCCTAATACAGGCCATTCTTGCACTATAGTTCTCAACCTACGACTACAATTAAGTCCAAAATTTATGTTACTAAGTGCTTTCTTGTCACAGTTGTTAAGTGAATCATTGCAGTGATTAATTTACTAATGATTAAGTGATTAAGATACATTGTTAAGTAAATCTAGCTTTCCCATTGACTTTGTTTGTCAGGTCACAAAAGCTGAGCACATGAACTCTGGATATTGCATCCATCTTAAATATGAACCAATTGCCAAGCATCCAAATTTTGATCACATGACCAAGGGGGTGCTGCAACAATCGTATGTGTGAAAACCGGTCAAAACTAACTTTTTTACTGCTTTTGTAACTTTGAATGGTCACTAAATGAACTATTGTAAATTGAGGACTAAGATAACAGATAACAGATGACCAGAGTTGGAAGGGACCTTGTAGGTCATTTAGTCCAACCCGCCAGCCAAGCGGGAGACCCTGCACCATTTCTGACAAATGGCAGTCCAATCTCTTCTTGAAAGTCTCAAGTGATGGCGCTCCCACAACTTCCGAGGGCAAGCTGTTCCATTGGTTGCTTGTCCTCACTGTCAGAAAGTTTCTCCTTATTTCCAGGTTAAATCTCTCCTTGTTCAGTTTCCATCCATTATTCCTTGTCTGGCCTTCAGTTGCTTTAGAAAATAGCTTGACTCCTTCCTCTCTGTGGCAGCCCCTCAAATATTGGAAGACTGCTATCATGTCTCCCCTGGTCCTTCTCTTTACTAGACTAGCCAAGCCCAGTTCCTGTAACAGTTCTTCATATGTTTTAGTCTCCAGTCCCCTAATCATCCTGGTTGTTCTTTTCTGTACTTTTTCTAGTCTCAACATCTTTTTTATAATGTGAACAAAACTGGATACAGTACTCTAGGTGTGGTCTTACTAAGGCTTTATAGAGTGGTATTAGTACCTCACTTGATTGTATCCCTCTGTTAATACAATTTAGGATTGCATTAGATTTTTTGGCTGCTGCTGCACACTGCTGGCTCATATTTAGATGGTTGTCCACTAAGACTCCAAGATCCCTCTCAAGTTACTGCTATTGAGCCTGGTTTCACCCAGTCTATATGTGTACTTTTGGTTTTTCTTGCCTAAGTGTAGGACTCTACTTTACATTTAATTTCATTTTGTTAGATAGGGCCCAGTGTTCTAATCTGTCAAGATCCATCTGGATCTTGATCCTATCTTCTTGGGTGTTAGCTATTCCTGCCAGCTTAGTATCATCTGCAAATTTGGTAAGTTCCCCTTCTATTCCTTCATCTAAGTCATTAATGAAGATATTGAAGAGTACTGGGCCTAAGACGGAATCTTGTGGCACCTCACTGCTTACTTCCATCCATGCAGACTTAGAACCATTAAGGACTACTCGTTGAGTATGGTTTGTCAGCCAGTTGCGAGTCCATCTAGTGGTAGTGCTATCTATTCCACCTTTTTCTAGCTTACCAAGAAGTAGGTTGTGGTCTACTTTATTGAATGTCTTACTGAAATCTAAGTATATTATGTCCACAATATTTTGCTGGTCTACTAATTTCGTCACTATGTTGAAGAATGAAGTAAGATTGGCATGATCTGTTTTTAACAAACCCGTACTGACTGCTAGTAGACTACTTCTACACGTGCACAAATTTTGATGAGGGAAGCACTCTAGCCACACTTAAGTCATCAGTTAGAATACCTCATAGACAGATAACTAGTTCAAGTTTTATTGATTCCAAAAAGTTTTCCCTCAGTATGACTAATTTGGATTTAATCCTGTAGATTTCCCTTATTACTATATCACCATTTTAAGAACTTTTAAACAGCAACTTTTCAAGTGAAAGAACATGTTTCTTTGGAGATCATTGCTGACTGAATTTCCTTTTAAACATTATGCAGTGCAACTTGAAGAAAACTGCACTTTTGTATATCTAAAACTCTATATATACATATGTATACACACAGACACAAACACCCCTTAAGGTGGAACTGCTAATTTCATTATGATTTGCATAGAATCTCCCACAAGTCTGCATCCTTATTGTGGTAGATTTATGATGCTATTCAAGAAATGTGATTGTCATCTTTCTACATAAGTGTGGATAAGCGCACAATCGTGCCTACCGTCCCTGTCCTATTGTCCTCAATTATTAGTTCCTATTTCTTGTATTTAAACTTATGTTTATTCTTGTTTTTGTTGTATTGTAAGCTTTTGACAAATAAATAAATAAAATGCATCATCTAGTTTGGCTTTCTGCAACTTGTATGTTGTAGAAACATGATTTTTATTCCTAATTATTGTTTGCTGTTAATCTCCCAAAACTGGACATTCATTTTACTGTCAAGGTACTCAGTGTCTCTGGAAAAGAACTATACATTTTCTACCAAGTTCTACCACAGCTATTGAACAATGTATTTTTTTTAATTCACATTTATATGCTGCCCTTCTCTGGAGACTCAGGGCGGCTTACAATCTTTGGAGCACAACTCAACGTGCTCAGCAATATTTATTTATTTATTTATTTATTTATTTATTCGTCTTATATGCCGCCCCCTCTCCAAAAGGACGCGGGGCGGCTTACAACTAAAATACAACAATAAATAAATTAATTAAAAGAATATTAAACATATTAAGCCGAATTAAAATTTAAAAACCCTTAGTTAAAATAACCCCAACCCTAGAGAATCAGCACAGCCCAGATTGTAAAAAGAGCCAGGTCTTCAAATCGTGGTGGAAAGTGTGCAGATTGGGGGCCAGACAGAGCTCCAGTGGAAGAAGATTCCACAAAGTGGGAGCTGCCACAGAGTAGGCTCCTCCGGTCGCCGCCAGGCGACATTGTGTCACAGACGGCACCCCGAGGAGACCCCGCCTGTGGGCCCGTACAGGGCGGTTAGCATTTGATGTTGGGAGGAGCCGTTCTCGTAGATAGCCTGGACCCATGCCATGTTGGACTTTAAATGTTAATACCAAAACCTTGAATCTCACCCCGAGGGCAACCGGAAGCCAATGCAGGCCGCGCAGGAGGGGTGTAACATGGGAGTATCGGGAAGCTCCCATCACAACCAGCGCCGCATTCTGCACCAGCTGAAGCCTCCGAGTGGTACGCAAGGGCAGTCCAAGGTAGAGAGCATTGCAGTAGTTGAGGTGGGAGATGACGAGGGCCTGAGTGACTGTGTGCAGGGCATCTCGGTCCAGGAATGGGCGTAACTGGCGAACCAGCCGGATCTGGGCAAAGGCACCCCTGGCCACGGCCCCCACCTGCTCCTCCAATTTGAGCCGTGAATCCAGGAGGACCCCAGATTCGTGCCCTGTCCATGGGGGCAACACCTCCTCCCCATGACCAAAGATGGAACCTCCAAACTGGACCGAGATGTTGGTATGCACAACCACTCTGTCTTGGCTGGATTGAGTCGAAGCATGTTCCTATCCATCCAGATCCGTACCGCTTCCAGACAACGGGACATCACGGAGAGAGCATCACTGATGTGGCCTGGGGTGGAGATGTATAGCTGAGTATCATCAGCATACTGGTGATAACTCACCCCAAAGCCACGGATGATCTCACCCAGCGGCTTCATATAAATGTTGAACAGGAGGGGTGAAAGGACCGAGCCCTGGGGCACCCCACAAGTGAGGTACCTTGGAGTCGACCTCTGACCTCCTGCCAACACTGTTTGCGAACGTCCTGAGAGGTAGGAGGAGAACCACTGTAAAACAGTGCCTCCCATTCCCAGCCCCCCAAGACGTCGCAATAGGATACAATGGTCGATGGTATCGAAAGCCGCTGAGAGATCTAACAGGACCAGGACAGAGGACAAGCCCCTGTCCCGAGCCCTAGAGAGATCATCCATCAGCACGACCAATGCTGTCTCCGTGCTGTACCCGGGCCGGAAGCCTAATTGGTACAGATCCAGGTAGTCCGCTTCCTCCAGGAAAAGTGACAATTGCTGAGCCACCACACTCTCAGCAACCTTCGCTAAAAAGAGTGTTGAGAGTGTGGTGGCTCAGCTAAAAAGCGAAGGTTGGAGACCGGACGAAAGTTATTCAACGCAGCTGGGTCAAGGGCAGGCTTCTTCAGGAGGGGCCTCACCACCGCCTCTTTCAAAGCGGCAGGGAATAACCCCTCCCTTAACAGGCGTTGACCACTGCCCGAGCCAGCCGACGTAACCTCCCTGGCAGCATAAACCAACCAGGAAGGGCACGGGTCCAACAAACGTGGTGGAACTCAGCCGCCGCATAATGCTGTCCACTTCATCCTCAGAAACAGGATCGAACTCCGTCCAGATCACATTGGCCAAACCACTTGCATCCCCATCCTCGAACCACTGCCAATCCGAGCACAACCCTTCCCGGATCTGAGCGATTTTATCCTGCAGATACTGACCAAACTCCTCAGCTCTGCCCCGCAACGTGTCCGCCACCCTCCCCAAATGAAGGAGGGAGTGAGCAACCCCAAACAGGGCGGCTGGGCGGTTATCTGCGGATGCTATGAGGGCGGAGAAATAGGATCGCCTCACCGCTACCAGATAAGTCCTAATATGGGCTCTTAGCTGGGCTCGGTCAGATCCAGAGCGAGTCACCCTCCACCTGCTCTCTAGTCCCCTTCGACGCTTCATCTCCCGGAGCTCTCGGTACCAAGGGGCTGACCGGGATCTGCACCGAGTAAGGGGACGCATGGGGACAACCCTGTCGAGAGCCCCCGCAGCTGACTGTTGCCAAGTCGCCGCAAGGACCTTGGCAGGGCTGTGGGTGAGGGATGCAGGAAAAAACCCCAGCTCTGCCTGGAACCTATCAGGGTCCATCAGGTGTCTGGGGTGGAACCATCTAGGTGGCTCCTCATCCCAGTGGTGTGGGGTAGCTTGATGGAAGACCAGCCGCAGGAGATAGTGGTCTGACCATGAAACGGGGTGGATAGTTATATTGCCACCCCCTAGACCATTCCGCCACGGCTCGGAGACAAAAACCAGGTCGAGCATGTTACCCCCCTCATGAGTCGGGTCATCTATTATCTGGGTCAGGCCCATGGCCTCCATGGAAGCCATGAACTCCTGGGCCAAACCCGACGCCAATCCCAGGGAAGGCAGGTTAAAGTCACCCAGAACTATGAGCTCTGGGAACTCCCACCACCCCGAGATGGCATCAAGCAGCCCAGGCAGGGCAGCTGAAACATAGCTGGGGGATAAGTATGTAAGCAGCACGCCCAACCGACCTGCAGGCCCGCATCTCAGGAGGAGGGATTCACACCCGCCTATCTCTGGGGCAGGGGCCTCCCTTGGAAGCAGGGTCTCCCGAATAACAATAGCCATCCCACCCCCCCTTCCCTGGGGTCGTGACCGGTGCAAAACCCGAAAACCTGGGGGGCAGATGTCAACCAGGGGGACTCCGCCCTCAGGGCCCAACCAGGTCTCGGTAATGCAGGCCAGGTCCGCGCAATAGCCTTGAGCCTGGTGGGATTCGAGCCTGCACTAATTGCAGGCAGCTGGAACTAAGTGCTAGGTGTTTAACAGCCTGTACCACCAAGGCTCAGTATTAATACTACCATTTGTAAAAAAAAATGTCAGCAATTCCCCCTCCTCTTCTTTCCTCCTAAAATCAGAAATAATGCATTGTTTTTCATAGTCAGCAGTATTTTTAGTGTCTACCCTGGTGCATTTATCCTACTGAAGGAAACAATTTCAATAGTGGTTTGGGGAGAAGATAGGTGAGTTGTATGTGTGTGGTTTAAATTTGGGCCTTGACAGATTCTTTTTGAGCTATTATTTCCTAGCAACAGTTTTCTATTATGGAATTAGAGCAAGAGAGACAATATGAGTGCATGTGCAAAGGAGCACAATTGAGATCAAGCAAAATGGCCTTTCTGAGCGGGAAGCACCATAGCATTTTGGCACAGGAACAAACCACAACTGCTCTGTGAATTAGGTAGTTTCACGTTGTTGGGAATTCATTTTTAACACGCAAGAACATAAAACTACCTGGTTTACGCCAGTTTACTCATCTCAAGCTTTTAAAATGTATGTAGGTTTTCTGTTTGGGTGGGGTAATTCTTACAATGTCTAAATATAAAGAAAGGGGGCTTGTAATATGCTGTACAAATTTTTAGAACTCATGAGAAGCAATAGGGAGAAGAATTAGAATTAGTTTATTGTTCCCTGGAAACTGTACAGCAAATCTTGAAGTAATTGAACATTTACGTCCCACTTCGTATTTGCACTAGATGAAGTCACAGGATTTCTACTGAAGTATGTGCAGAAACCCATGGCTTTTGATTAGGATCTTCCAATCCGTGAATACTCGGGGTGGGGTAGGCTTAAAAAAGGAGTCAGCTGAGAGACACAATTGTACATACAGCACCTTCCCCCAACTCGCTGGTCTCCAGACGTGAGTTGCACTGTAATTCTCAACATCCCACCAGCAGGCTGTCCTGAAATGGGGGTGGGTAACGGTGTCTGGAATTGGATTTATGCACATCTGAAAAACATGGGAGGCTGTTCTGCAAAATTTAATAGGCAATTCTTCGGCTAAAGCTTTTTTTTTTAAAGGGGAGAAGCAGCCCCTGCCCGGGAGAAGGTCCCTCTAGATTGTGCCTTGAGCGTTTACACTCTCAGTTTTTCTACAGGGGGTTGGGGGTGCTGGTCCCTATGCCAGTCCATCTTTTGCTGTCTGCTCCACGTTTAACTCATGCAACCCACGGAGTATATTGCTGTAAACCGTGCGCGTATCGCAAAATGAATTAAAAAGGGCTCGTTGTTGGCATCTGGCACTGTGCTTTGTCTCTGCCTATTCCCAGCCCTGAAGAACCTTTCAAAGGCTCCTCTCCCCCACACGATCAGTCTCTTAGTTAGGAGCAGGTTAAAATGTCCCCCCTTGGCAAAATCTTGTGGTGCGTTCCTAGGGAATCTCGCCGCTAAGACAGGAAGCGCGCGAAGAACCAGCCGCTTTTGATTGTGGCTTGATGATCTTTGACAGGCGGCCCAGAGACCGGAAGTGTTCCTTTAAAACGGTCCCCTTCCCCGGATGGGAGGCTTTTGTTAGCTCCGTGCATCCCACGAGATCCCAGTCCTGAGGCGCAATTCAGCGGGAGCGTTTCCTGCGCGAGGCTTCTACACCCACCCCCCAGCCACCCCCGTCTCCGCTCCCTCTCGCAAAAATGGCAGTCTGGTCCCACCCGTGCTAACTAGACGGTTACTGTTTTGAGCTTGCATTTAATTAGGAACGGGTTGCAAAAAATTCGCTTTAAGTTGAAAAAAAAAACACCTCCCGTGTTTAGTTTTCCTCTTCTCGGAGGCTTCGGGATATTTCGGAAGGATACTCCGCCCTTCCAACCTCTCCGCTCCCCATCCCCCCCAATGGTTTAAGTGGATTTCAGTTCTAAGTAGCCTTCTGGAGCTTTGGATCTCGCTCCTCATTTTTCTCTCTTTTCCTACGTCCCTTTCTCCCAATTCTACTGACAGTGTTAAACCACTGCATATTTCAAACAGACTTACTCTTGGCTTAGTCTTTGTTCAGGATTTTTCAGCATTAAAAAGGGAATTCGATAAGATTCAGCTCTTTTAAGGAGCTCATTTTTCTAGTCCTCCGTCCTGAAGTAGCACAACCTTTTGTAAATTTGCCAATAGAAGATCGAACAGGAAATAAGATAGATGACAAAACTCACTATTCTTTTAAGTAGACTGAGATCCGTACAGGAGACTTTCTCCAATGGGCTTTATGAGCTTTATTTTAATATTTTGTCAACTGGAACAGAAATGAATTTTCTTAAAGCTGGAGGGGGGAGGGATGGGGATAGATGAAAAACTCAAGCTTTATTTGCTGCGTTTGAACTATGGATAAGCTTAAACGTTTTTAAAAACATTTGCCTGAAGACAGTAATAGCATAAACGAACTCCTTACATCTTTATTTCATGAAAACATTTCATTTACAACAGACACAAAGAGGTGATCAGATCAGTATAAATCCAGGATTTGAGGTTGCAGCCAAATTTAGCCAAATTTGCATTAGGAAATTTCATATTAGTCTTGTTTCCCTGGGAAAAAAACACATTTGTAATTCTTCTGCATTCAATATAATTTTGGGAAATTTTATCTGTTATACATCTGTTTCCAACAGCCAGAAATATGTGCTGACCTCTAGAACTACAAATATATTGTCTTCAAATCCACTTTTTTCAAACTGAACAGTGTTTATTAACCACCTTTTACATACCATCCTAAGCCAGGATTTAAACAGTAAGCAGGTGAGCAAAACTCTCACCTATTGCCATATCTATGATTTCTGAATCTGTCGGTTTGTCTGTCCATCCATCCATCCATCAACAGGTAGTTTGCCTTATCCTGGATAATATTTATTCTCCATTTAAAGCTGTATTCTGAGATTTGTGCCCTTCTATCCCCAATTGGTAACTATTTGCAATTTCAGACTGAGTTGATTTTTTTTATTGTAAGACCATCAAACTTTTAAACTATCTATCAAGATCTTAGGTATTCACCTAAGTGACTGACCAAAGTTCGATTTTTAGTTTTAGGGAATTTCTGCCTGCCTCCAACTCTTGGATGGTTGGCTTTATTTATTAATTATTTGTAATGTCTCCTGTTCATTCTGCTGAGGAAAGTACTGAACTACTTCTCAAAGTCCTGCCCTGCAAATTCCAAAGTATTTTCACTTGGATGACTTGGAAGTAATCTACAGCAATGTTTCTTGTGGTACTGTTGGCTTGTTCTTTGTCTACATCACTGCAGTCAGTTTTTCCCTTCTGAAATTAAGAACATTCAGGTTTAACCCAGATGATAAAGCTTTTTGATGGGATTTAAGAAAAATAGTATTCTTCTCTAAAGTAGTCTCTACTACAGTAGTAGAATTTTGGATAATAAACAGCTGGGATGGAAACATCTTAAATAATCAGAATTGTGTGTTTTGGAATTATATTTCATGATAAAAATGTAAGTTTTTAGAAAATAAGTTAAATAATCAATTGCTGAAAGTGGAAAAAAATAGAGCAGACATTTCCTCCATGTAAAATAATATGAATCCAATTATCATAATAAAAAAAGTTCTAGACCCAGTATAGGGAAGTAGACTATACCATAATTCTACATGTTTGTTTGATTTTTTTACTTAGCATCAACCCAGGAGACCAGTATGACATAATTTTACAAATCTTGGCTTACTCTTGCCAAAACCAAAACAAACAACTCTGTTCACACTTCTATCCCGTTACGTGGCAGCTGGTTTGTGTGGAGTTTGAGATTCTCGGAACCATAAGATCCTAGAGGTCTAGTCTGAGGTGAACCAGATTTGGGGGCTTCTGTGTCCAAATATTGTACAGTTTTTAAGAACTTCAGCAGGGTTTGTACACCACAACTTCTGTTCAATTTATGCCCTGTCCACCAATTTTTTTCTAACAAGAATGCCAATTCATATTGTTCTAAGAATTCCAGTTATCCTAATGTATACCTATACTCAGGACTTTATCTGACCATTAGATCATGCAAGAAACAACTGTAAAATATATAAAGAAAGATAGTTGTCACTAACCATTAATCTAGAATGGAAATTTTAACTGCATTTTTGTTCTTATTATATTTTTCAATAGCTTTCAATAAGTCTCAGACATTTCTAATATATAATTTCATTACAAGGGTAAGGGGGAAAACTTTCACTTTCTGGTTCTGTAGAAGGTAAAGAAGGCAGTATTTTCCATTTCTGTAGTCCACAAACACGCAGGCACACATATGTTTTTGAATTAATGAACATGAGTTCTTAAATGTCAAAACACATGAAAGTTGTGATGATCCTATAACTGCTTACCTGGGAGAGTGAATTTTTCAATTTGATTTACTTCTAAGAATAAATATAGATAGGAATGCATTTTTTTTAACAAGGGGGAAACTACTGCTTTATGGCCTCCTAACCTGGTTATTTGTCTATTTTCCAAGAAAGGGATACATTTATGCCCAGCAAAAAGACATGGATGGGTGCCAGAAACATACTAATATTTTGGCAGTATTTTCAATTTTAGAGGAAGAGAACAGCGGATACAGGAAGGGAAATGCTGTAGCAAAGAAAAGGACATCACACTTGCAGAGAAAGTTGTTCATATTTGTTTATCAAACTGGAATTTTATTGTATAACCCAGAATTGAACTTATTGAACTTGTTCTCAAATAACCTTGTTCAGATACAATAGAGAAAAACTATGATCCCTAGTTATGAAAATAAGTTACAAGGAAAAATGCATTGGGAGATTTATTTAAAACTTGTTAAGGATTTCTAGGATAGAAGTATGTTACCCCAAAGCAAATAGCATGGAAATCAGTGGGATTTATTTCCAAAACTACATGCTTCATATTGGGACTGTAAATCTATGAATGTATATTGGCCGCAATTAACAACTCACTCCGGAACAGTCCAATTAGCAAGAGTAGGGCTTAGAGTAAATAGCTTGTGGATTGCAGAGCTGGCATTTGAATAACAACAGCAAGCCCTCACATTTCCCCATTTGCACAGATTAATACTAATAAATTAATGCATCCACATCTGACACAACTTGACCCACAATCCAGTTAAATCAGAGCAGTTTATTTTAAGCAATTTGGAGTAATGCCCAGCTTCTAAATGCCTCTATACCACGATCCTATGTATAATAGACCTACTTCCTATGTCCTGCATCCTTAAATAGCCTTAGACAAAAGCCCTCTAGTTGCAACTGGAGCTAAAATATTCCTTCAAATTAAAGAATAGAAGAGTACACCTATACTCATGTCCTATGAAGCTACATCGAGGCAAATAATGAGTTAATACTAGGACAAGACCATACTAAGCAGTAACTTTCTTAAGCCTGTTGTTTAAGATAAGCCCATTCAAGAAAAGGTTTAAGTCTTTCTGAACATCTCCAAGTAAGAAAATAAAATCAGTCTTACCTGAAGCTGAGTTCACTTCATAAAAGTCTACAATGAAATTTCTGCAAAATGAAAAGTTCACACATTCTTGCTGGGGCCTAAAGCTTATTCTTCTCCTTCCTTTGCCCTCTTTCCTACACACGTCACATAAAAAATAGTTTGATAAATCCAGTCACTGGAATTCACCATTTTTCCTTCTACTTCCCTGCCTGCTGCAGTCAACAGTTCCTTACTTTTAAAATCTGATTTTCCATTTCATCCCATAATAGATAGTCCTTATGTCTCCAAATATGGCACAATGTGAATAGAGGACTTAATCTCCTTTGCCTCTTCTCTCCTCTTCCATGTCACAAGATACTGGAGCAATACTTCAGATATCAGTATATTACTTGACTCTTCATGCAAGCACCCTTTGGTGAGGACATGCTAATGTGGCCAATCACTGCACATCCAGATTTGTTACACCAGTGCCTAGTCTTAAGAAAGTTTTACATATAGTAATGTCTGGGAATGAGTTCTCTATATGCTACAAAGTTTTTCTAATGTTTTCTTCCTCTTCTCTGTTTCTATCAGTTAAGGCTACTGATCTGATAGCATAATCTTAGTCACATAATAAGAAATCACAGAACTCTCTTTTCTTTAGTGGGGTTTACTCCCAAATAAATATGTGAAGAATTATGCAGTAAGTGACTTTTCCTGGATTCTTAATGGAGATGGACCTCATTATGTTCATTTGCAGAATGGCCATGTACATAAATTCATTCACAAGTAGCAGGGTCGTGGGTTAAGATATTTTGCAGTGATTTAAAGGGGGAAATTGTTGTACCAATTATCCAAATGAATCAGACAACAACAAAGAACTACAAAAAAGTATATTGCATCTCAAAACCCACTTGAAAGAAAGTCTCATCACAAATTTCAGAGGTTACTTCTTGGAATGTAGGAAGTTGATTATGTTGAATTCTGCCTTGTAGTGCTAATAGATTAATCAGGACTCACCTGAACTTTTTATTGGAATCAATTATAGTTGCAAATACACTTACAGTTTGCTTGTGTGAAGTAGAAATTTATGACTTCTACATAGTTAATCATTAAATTAGACCAAAGATTACAATGATGTTGCAATCAATATTAGTTTAGGGGATATAGTTGCTTCCTTTCTGAAACTATATCCATTACTCTCCTAGTATTCTTCCTCATTCCATGTGCAATAAAAGTAATTCTATCTGACTAAATGAATGCTCCTATTCCCTTTCACCCAACTTTTCTGCAGTTATTATTCACAGCTAAACCAATATAGTTAGTGCTCTTTAATAAATGGGATTAGCTCTCAACCTTCAGACTCATGGGCTTGTGGATTAAAGTGATTTAACTGTTGAAAGGCTTGGTTTATAAATTTATCTTTCAAATCAGGGGTTTTGTCCTCTTTGTTTTTCAGTGTAGAGTTTTTGTTCTAATCTCTGACTGGCCTTCTCTAGATTCAGAAGCTAAGCAGGGTCAAGCTTGGTCAGTACTTGGATGGGAGATTTCTTCAGAATACCAGAGTCATAGGCTAACCTTGTAAGGTAGTGGGGACAGCCTTGAAAGAGGGCAGTGGCAATCCACTTCTGAAAGACAAAACTGCATGGATTGTCCATGTCACCAGGAGTCAAGCTGGGCTCAAAGGCAACTCGGAGGCAATAGTTTCAATGAAGGTGAGCCAAACTTATCCAACCATAATTTAACATCTGCTTCTCCCTCTTCCTCCCTCCCCCAATTTTTTTAAAACAAGCCTTCTATCTTCTCCTGCGCACAGAACTCAAGAAAAGATATCAAAGTGCTTTATTAACTGATAAGGAGATAAACTTGGCTTGGAACTTTCCTTTCTAATTTGAGTCCTCCAGCTTCAACTTCTGGGATCTTTTGTTGGATCTGCTCATCTGTTTCCTCTCTCTAGAAGGCACTTTTCCCCTGGCTCTTTTTGCCTCTCTGCACTTGTTTACTTCTTCAAGAAACTTCTCAAACATTCAGAATCCTGGGTAGTATGAGAAATAGAAAAAGATCGATTCCAACCTTCTTAAAAAAATCCTTACAAAGACATATTTTAGATAAATAGAGCTTTCAACCATCCCAAAGCCTCCCCTCTTTTCCTAAATCTCATTAAACTGAAGTCTCATTCACAACTTAAAGGAGACTGGTAGAAGAATTTGTTTCTGAACTATTTATCCCCCACTCTTTCTTTCTTTCTTTTTTTTAGGAAAATGGGGCCGGGTGGTGGTGGTGGATGGATTGAATTGTTTTTGGTAGTTCTATTTTCCGATTATTATTATTATTATTATTATTATTATTATTATTATTATTATTTTAAAAGCAAATCATGTTGTGCCTAGAAGTAATTTAATTTGTGAATGAACAACTGCAAACGTCAAGAGTTGACTCGATCGTAAGAGAAGGCTTTTAATTTAGAATCAGAAAAACAGCGAACTAGCAGACCGTCGGCTTCGATGTAAAACCGCCAGGATCTATCGCCTAAAAATTCCAGATCGAGCGCCTTGAAATTCGTCCTCTCCATTAATCCGAGTGTGCCAACGTCGGAGTAAGCGAAGGGATGAGAACCCTTTAGGAGTTGCGTGAAAAGGTTGAAATTTTAGCTGTTTTTTCTGGGGAAGAAATCTCTGCCGAAGGGTGAGTGTGTCAGAGGCAGTAGCCCTGCCCCAGGAGAAACTTCTTCATGGGTCTACGGCCCTTCATCCCCTTAATCCAATTTAGTCTTTGTTTGACTACTTCGGATTGCAACTGAAGCCCAAATGCACTTCCTTGAAAGTTAGATCCATTATAACCGAAGGAAATTCGTTTGCAATCATATGGATCAAAGGGGTAGGGGGTGTTTCAGTGAAAGTCACGTGTGTGTGTGAACTTCCCACTCCGGTTTTACAGAAGTTCCTTTCTGAACAATTTAAATTTACCTATATGCAGTGTAATCCTGCACTGCCACTAAATTCACTGGATTCACTCTCAAGATAAGGGACGGATGGTCTACATTTTGAATGGTGCTAATTCAAAAACCCGAAAGAGCAATTATTATTGAAATCTCCCGCACTTCCAATGAGTATTGCAATATTTGATACAGTTTAATCAAGTAGATAGAAGCTCTACAGAAAACCATGGTTGTAGTTGTTAGTTGTATGATATAAAAAGCGTGAAAAGGGGAAAATGTTCCTTGGGAAAAGAGATAACTTCCCCCCTCCCCACATGGTTTATTACTAACAAAAAAAATGTGGGGAGGGGTTGCTAGTGATGTTTGTGATCTTTTAAAAGAAGTAATCATCACTTACCATTTATCAAGTATAAAAGGGGAGGGGGAGTATTGTAATCCCAAATTTGCATGGTGAAATATCATTTCTATGAAAAATTGGTCAGACAAAAGTGGTATTGTCTCAAATGATAATACAAATGAAGAAAGAAAGACTAGAGGAGAAACCATGATTTGAAAGAAGTTATAGCCCTAAATTTAATTAAATTACTGGATATTTTCAGGAAAGTAATTCTCAGTATATGTAACACATTAAACAGAAGTCTAGAGATTGTGAAATGTGCAATTTAATTTTTATCAATTTTCTGAAATAAACATCGCTTGAACTTCTCTTTCCCAAAGTAGTAAAGGTATTTTTGAACAGCCAACTGTTGTCTACTTTGGGATATATATTGTTCTTTGTTTAAAATGGAATGAGACTTCTTAATTTTTTAAGAAAAATATAAAAGCCCCATCATTTTCTAAATAGGTCACATATTTTGAAAGCCAATTTTAAAAAAAGAAACAGAATGTCTTCTTTGCCTTAACAAACAGAAATAAGTTTACACTCTCAAGCAAATTTGGGTATTTCAAACTTAGTCAAGAGATTTTTATTTATGTGTGCTGAGATTTTTTGGCTTAAAGTTCTCTAGATTGGATAGTATCTGGAAGTCTTGTTTAGTAATTACTCTTGTCTGTAATCTTCTTGTATTCCTGCTGTGTTTAGTAGATGGCCTTGGAAAAATGTTTTGAGATGAGGGAAGCCTGTTTAACACACTAGGGCTTTGGGAAACAGTTCTCCAGAAAGCAAAACTGTTTTCCAGACATTAGTCTGCATGGCATTTTCAAAATGAAAAATGAAAAGATTCTCAATTAAAAAAAAGATCCTTATATACTAAATGAACTAAAGTTGATCTCTCTATTTTAAATAGAATATCCAAAGAGTGTGTCTTGATAATGTGGATGGATGAGCGCTATGGTTTTTTTTTCTTTTTATGAAAAAGAAGAAATTAAAATGAATATATCCCTGGATAACCCCCCCAGTACATGGGAAAGCAAATGGCTTTTGCAGGTCTTCTTGTGTGGTTTCTCACTAGAGAAAATTTTGGGTTCTGTTCAGGGAAACTCTTCTGATGACATTTGAGTATAAATTTATATACTCTACAAAATTATGTACTCAGCTGCTGGCATGTCTCATAATTATTTATAGGAGGTGCCTGAGGATTTCCCAAAAATATATTCATTATAGGTAAAACGTGAACAAATTGTCTTGCAAAGAAACTCTGAACAGGTGTTTCAATTAATTTTCAGTAAATTTCATAACTTTTTTCTTTTAAAAAACACCTCTCTAACCACTTCCAAAAATGCTTGCTAATCCATTACTGATCTAAATTCTAGCCAGTGAGAAAGCCCGTCTTTCCGTAATACCTTCAAATAGTCCATATATACTTTTGAATGCCCAAAGTGCAAGAGGATACTTCCAGATCTGATTTTGTAAAAATAAAAAATGCCATGTATTAATTTTATGCTTTTTTTTCTATTTTAATTGCTGTGGGATGTCTATTTCACATTAAAAAATCTGATGTATTTTCTAATCTGATTAGTATTAAACATATTATTTAATAATATTTATTATTAAATATAATTAAATATAATTAAAATAAATCAAGGAAATTATACATTGGCAGATGATGTTCACAAAACTGAGTAGCAGTCACATTTTAAATAAGAGATTATTTAAAATAAAACATTTTGAGACTCTCCCCCTTTGGCTTAAAGTTTGCCTTAGAAGCAGCAAGAACAACAACAATAGACAGTGATGGTTCCTTGAGACTAGAAGAAATTTAAAGAACCAACTTAATTAGCTCAAACCAAGCTGAATTGGATTATTCTGCATATTAACTATGGAACAGAAATCTATCTCAAATGCTAAAGTATCATTTTCAGATACTAGCTGTCAGGTTTCATTTTGAAGGGTTCTATCCATCAATATCTAATCACTCTTCAGATTTCAATCCTTAAATATCCCCGCTAAACTCAGAAGTGCCCAGGTTTTTATTATTATTAAATCCATTGATTGCAGGGAGAGAAGGAAGACCTAGCTGAATTTGACTATTTAAACTATTAGGTAAAAAATAATTTACATTTGACTGGACATGATCACAGTTGCAGTCCTTTAAAGATTTACTTGAAAAAAAACTCAACCTGCTTAGTGCAAAATATATGTGCCTGAGGTTCAAACATAAAGTGTCTTAGCTGTTCCAACTATCCACCTCTGCCTTCCTTTGAACCACAAATGAAGAGCATAAGTTTGAAAAGAATGGGGTGCAGGCTGGTTTTCCATGTGCTGTTATATATATTACTCCAAAAAGAAATCAATTACTACAGCATTTGAATGTATCAGCCTTCCACTAGTTCAGATTATCTCTAATTCCTGTCTCATCCTCCCCCACTTCTTTTTTCCCCAATACCTTTACTCTCAAAGGTCCCAGGTTTCTAAGGATCTCCTACTCTGATTATTCTTAGAACTGTAGTGCCGCGGCCCTCTGTGATTTCTTTTAATTAATATATTTTAATTTCTGCCAGAAAGAAAGGTTATTTCTATTGTTCCTTTGAATGCCTCAGTCTATCTATGCATGATCTATCTTCCAATTTTCTGGCCATTGATATATTTTTCAACCCAGTTCAGGTCTACTTTACTATCTACCAACCCAACTATGGTCTTTGCAAACCCCACACTTACACACATTATCCTGCTCCATATCTTCACAATAGCCACTTCCACTCTGTAAGAAGAAAATATGTTCGAGTGAAAGGAAGCTTCACCATATAGTCTGCCATAGTTGTTATTGGACTTAGTTTCTTCATTGCCAGAAGGACCTCTTCTAGAAGAACTAATGGAATTCTCCAAAGCCCCAGCGAGACCAATTACTCGGTCAAAGCCAGGGCTTAGAAAAGGGAGCTTTTACTTCCAAAGTCACCGAATACAATCCCTTTTTCTGCATTCATATTAAATGACTATTTGCACCATTTTAAAGCTGTTTGCTGAAAGCTTAAAGATCTCTCTTTTTTTGTTGCTTTTATTTTTAGAAGAGTGGAGTCTTGTGTGTGTGTGTGGGGGGGGAAACAGAGCATCCCCACCCACCCCAATACTTCCTGCTCCATTGGAAAGAAAACGGAATCTACCAGGTTACGGAAGAGGAATTTACGATCAGGCATTGTTGCAATGCTTGACGCGCAGACCGACAGCTAGCTTGGCACAGCAGTTAAGCCGGAGCGCATTGGTATAATAAATCAATGCTGATATAACGAAAAATATTTACTTAGAAGTAAATGACACTAAACAATAATGAAAAGAGAACATAAACTTGCAATTATATGTTTTAGGACCTGTGCTGTCAATCTATGCTCCACAGCCGCTGACCTGAACGGGAGAACTCGTCGGAAGCAAAGGCACTGAACGAGATTTAGTAATGGAAATCCATAAGGATCTGGCTTATGTTGGATTCATTCTACAGCATTAAGAAGGTTGAACAGCAGGAGGGCAAAAAGAGGGTTCTGTAAGGTTCAAGACATCTCTCCCATCCCTGGCTTCTCTACCCCGCCCGCCCCCCACCCCAATACCCTCCCTTTCCACAGGCAGTAAATTCAAGGCTATAAAAATCAAAGAAAGCTAATGTAAGTTTTATTCAACTATTTAACCGTCTCAGGTCTAACGCCTTCTGTGAGGAAAGAAAAAGAAGCGGTACCGAATTGGACATTTTACAAGGGTAGTAAAATTAAAGTGCGTGTATATGGCGGGGAAGAAGGAGAGAGGGGAGGTGAGATTCAGCAGTGCAAATCCGTCTCCTCTCCACCAAGTCTCCTCCGCCCCTCCATTGCTTTCCAAACAAACGGTGCTATTGCAGTCCGGAACCGGCATCCCCGTAGTTCACGCTCTGCCTGTTTAAAACCTTGTCTATCAAAGCAACATATAACTCACAGTGATTCTGCATGTAGATACACATACTTAAAAATATACGGGAACGATAGATACGTGAGTGTGAATATATGTATCCCTGCGTAGGGATATGCTTACCATATAAGCTACTGTTTTACTACAAGCTATAGATTTCATTCATGCATCATCAGGTCACGCGCGTGTACATCGACACCGGCATACATAATGCACACGCGTGACAATGTTTAATATATAATCGTGGAGGGATTATATATATATATATACAAATCCTTGGCGGTTAATGTTGAACGGAGGGGGGGACACAGGGAAAATCTTCCGGTGTGAAAAGCTTTTGCAATCGGTTACTCGCCATCTACAACCTAGCTTTCAACTACAATAATAATGATTGTGATAACCACCACCACCATGTGGAAAGCATCTCTCGCGTACGTGCATCCGTACGCCTTGGACTTGCAACCCGATTCATCCCCCGCCCTCTTCTGGAAAACTTTATAGAGAAAAGAAAGCACAATTCATATTGCATTTTCCCGACTGAGATAAGTAGCCTTGACATATCGAAGGCTAGCGAAGGAGTCCAGAATGGCCGCTTATACATTTGGCAGTGGGGGGCGGGGGCGGGGTGGGGGAAAGGAGAAATCCCCAGAAGAGTCTTAAGGAAGGCAAAGAGAGGACAAAACTCAGCATTTCTCTTTCATGTTTCGGGGGAGGGAATCGATCCCCCTCCCACATCGACATCGCTGCAGCATCCACCCACCCCCAGCCCAGAGCCCCCCCACTCCCATCCCCGTTTGCACTGTACGTTTCGCTTTCTGAACCCCCGACGTTTTGCAACATCGCCTCGACAGAACGCAATCCATCCTTGATATGGAATGCAGAGGGCGGCTGACAGCCCGGGCGCGCACACACACACACACCCGCCCGCCCGCCCGCCCCGCTCCGCCAGGATTGATTTACGCCTGCCCTGACGCTTTATCAGCCTCACGAAAAAAGTTTGACCAATCATTTTGCTGGAAGCTCCCAACCCGGCAGTCCCGACTGTACTTTTTCTTGGCTGGGAAGTTGATGCTGGAGGAGGAAAGGGGGTTAAGCGAGAGTGTCGCCTGGTTTGGTGTTTTGGTTTTTTTTTCCCCCGAGCAGCTCCCCCCTCCCCTCCCCATATACTCTAATATCTGTACAGCAGCTTAACTAGAGATCTACTCCTTATTTTTTTATTGCTTGTTCGCTCGCTCGCTGGTTTGCTTTCCCCTTCATTGAACCGTGGTGCTCGTAGGATGTCCAAGAATGTCAATTTCTGGAACTCTTAGCAATTACTATGTCGACTCCATTATAAGCCATGACAACGAAGACTCTCCCGCCGCTAAATTCTCTTCCGGGCAGTATTCAAACTCCAGGCAAACTACCCACACTGAACACCTCGAGTTCCCCTCCTGTAGTTTCCAGCCCAAATCCTCCGTTTTCAGCGCTTCCTGGACGCCTCTGCCGCCACACACTGCTGCTACCCTTCCTTCGGTCTACCATCCCTACCTCCAGCATCAAAACATCCCTACCTCAGAGAGCAGGTATCTACGAAGCTGGCTGGACCCAGTGCCCAGAACAGAAAACATAGCAGCCGGGCAGGGACCAGTTAAAACAGAACCGCTGCTGGGACACCCCGGGGAGATCCGTAAACAGGGGACACAGGAGTACCACTTAGACCCTTCTGCTGGAAGGGAAGGGATCGCTTCCAGTCAAAGGCCCAGCTTCGAGGACAATAAAGTTTGTGAAGGAAGCGAGGACAAAAGCAGGCCAGATCAAAGTAAGTTATAAAAAGTGAGGAAGTAAACATCATAAAAACCTAAGTGGGGGTGTCATAAAAGGCACAATGGGCAGGGGAAGCTTTAAAAAAAAGATTTTAAAAGAGAAATCTTTCCCCTTCCCCCATCTAAGCCACTGGTGTTAATCTAGGGCTGGGGGTTCTGGAGTGGGTGGTTTCTTGGCTTAGTGTATTGTTGGAAGTGATATAAGCATGGAAATTGGACGGTGAGGGTGGAAGGGACGCGCGATTCGACTTTACTTGCAGCCGGTGGCTTGAGGAAGGGACAGTTGCTTCGTGGTTGTATGTATAAAAATTGGCGGTGGGGGAGGACAACGACAATAGATTGGAAGAGTATTGAATGAGCCTCGGTGTGTGTGTGTGTCCGCGTGCATGTTTGGAGAGAAACTAAACGAGGAATAGACGCGGAGAATGAAAATAGTGTGGGAAAAGGAATCCCATTGAGAACGAAGAAGGGAAATTCAATCCTCCAAGTGCCCTTATTTACCTTGGAGGATCTCGATCCCTGGTAGCGTGCGCTGTCTTCTTCCTTGTTTATTATTTGGGTATGAAATGTACATTCCGTGTGGGTATGGATATTTCAGAGCCAATGTCTCCCCTTATCCCCCCTCCCCAAAAAGAATAAATAAATAAAGGAAGCAAGCTTTATTGGGGGGTTTCTTTGTGTTAAGTTTACTAAGAGAAATATAGAACTCTTAAGGTTAATCATGTATGTTTCTGCAATTTCATCACTATTATCCTTCCCCTCCCCCAAACATGGACACCTTTGAGGGAAAATATTGTGAAAAAACTGGGGGTAAGATGGGGTGGGTCAGGAAGGGAGATGCGACAAAATTTAATTCTAATTCTTTTTTTCTCTCTCTTGTTTACTTACAATGCAAGGCAAGTCGGCTTTTTCCTTGCCCTTTGCCCAATGCTGAGGATGTTTCCAATAAAAGAGTTGACTTCAGT
The DNA here is from genome assembly GCA_009733165.1 of Naja naja. Taxonomy (NCBI): domain Eukaryota; kingdom Metazoa; phylum Chordata; class Lepidosauria; order Squamata; family Elapidae; genus Naja; species Naja naja. The sequence continues at coordinate 108,301,128 of CM019155.1, read as the reverse complement.
ATATGTGTGAATTCCCTGATAGTTTCAAATCAGGATGTAGGTTATTTCATTCACAAGATGACTTTCCAAGAAGTTTATTTATTTCATTTCATTTCATTTCTGAAGCAAAGGGGGCGCCAATGATGGTGATTATGATAGCGGTGATTTTTTATTTTATTTTAATTTTTCTTAAAATTAAAACCTGTACATTGTGCCGGTTGTCTTGCTCTTGATCGTATTTCATGAACAACTCCTGCCCTTGGGAGTGGAAGGAAGGAGGAAAGAAAGATTTGTGTTGCAGAATTGGCAGAAAATCCAGATCAGAAGGAAGGAAACATTTGAAAAGAATGGGAAGATTGAAGAGAAAAGCTTGTCTGCCCCCCCCTCACCCTTCCTCACCTTCTCACCAGCCCCAGAATGGAAAGAGAGAGAAAGAGAGACCTCTGCAAGAAAGGGCTTACTTCCAGACTGTCCATCGGTGTCCAGCACCAAGTTCTGTGGAATGAAAGTGCAGAGAAGGCAGAAATGGGGAAAAAGCAAAAGGAGAGAAGGACCCATTTTCCCCCAGACAGAAGCTGTGCTTTCACTTCTGTGCAATTCAGCTTATTCCTAAACTTCTTTATTGACAGAAAAGCATTGCCTTGAGTCTAATACACACCCTGTCTTTGTGTGTGCATGTATGTTTTTTTGTCTGTATTTATACATGTGCTTTTTGGGGTTAAAAATAGCCTGCTAACTCCCCCCCCCCCTTCTCCACACATCCACTCCCTCTCTCTCTTCTTCCTTCCTTCTCTTGTTTTGTTTTGTTTTGTTGTCTTTTGTTTCCTGTTTGGGGAATTGTGTGAAATGAAAAATAAATTTATTTTCCTGTTCCAGACCTCATGTTTCCATGAAATGCCAAGAAATCACACACACATTCATATCCCTAAAAAGAGGACCATTGTGGAGACTGCCATTAAAGATAGGTAGCAGTATTAATTATTAACAGCAATACCTCTCTTTAATATTTAATTTTTTGCTTATTAGATAGAGCCAGCCACTTCTGTGAAGGAAGTAGTTGCTAAGATTAGGAAGAGAGTGGAAACTAAGCCTTGTGTGTGTGTGTGTGTGTGTGTGGTGTGTGAGGGGGAGGAGAGAGAGAGAGAATGGATTTCATTTTATCGTTGGAGAAATGGCGTCCATACCCGCTCCTGCCATTCAACAAGAATTCAGACTTGCAAGGCTGCTTTTAATTTCAGCAGGAGGCCAAGAGACCAGGCAAGAGCTGGCTTTTCTGCTATAGCACCCCCAGTCCTTTCCCTTGGTAGCATAATTCCCTCTGTATGAAAGGACCCAGTTACTAATGGATTAGGCTAGCTTGTCTTTACATGAACAGCACAACACACGCAGACACACACTCACATCCAGCTGCCTTTTTGTTTTGTTTTGTTTTGCCTTGGTGAAGATGTGGCCAGATATAGTCCTTCTATAGTCCTGCTTACTCACCTCTAGCATTTTATTGACTTGACTTCTAGCCACAGTGTTTCTCCTTCTCTGCCCCTCATTTAAAGGTCTCATGAATTCTCCAATTCAGGGCTGTTACTTCTGAAACTCTGCTTGGGCTAAAATAATATCCATGAGTAGAAGGCACTATAGGGCACTGCTGGGCAGATGTTGTGGCTTTCAAGAGAGGATACCACCTTCTCTGTTTGATACCCTACTTTGCTGGATTAGGAGGTTCATGATGAAAATTAGGGTGTTCTAGACAACAGACAGACAATTTGTTTCTTCTTTGTAGCACAAAAAGAAAAAGAAAAGGAAAGAAAGAAAAAGGAAGGAAGGAATTTCTATTTTATGTCAATATTGTAAATAAATATACTCTACCATCTTGTTAAATAAATTACTCACTTTAAAGTCTTGTTTGCTATTTGCATGTCAAACATGACTATTTTGATATACAGCAGATATATTTTGCACATCTATTTTTCCAACATTATATTATAGGTAAGATATGGTAGGTCTCCACTGTACATGAGTTTGTCTTCAAATAATTCAAAAGTTGGCCCAAAGAGATTTTAAGAACCTTGGAGGATTTGGTGTAAATTCCTAAGTGACCCTGTTTTTTGGGTGTTTTTTTTTTCCAGGTAATCCAGCAGCCAACTGGTTGCATGCTCGTTCCTCCAGGAAGAAAAGATGCCCCTATACAAAGTACCAGACCCTGGAACTGGAGAAAGAATTTCTGTTCAACATGTACCTCACCAGGGACCGTAGACATGAAGTGGCCAGGCTTCTGAACCTGAGTGAAAGACAAGTCAAAATCTGGTTTCAGAATCGCAGGATGAAAATGAAGAAAATGAATAAGGAGCAGGGAAAAGAGTGAAACTTTCTTCTTCTTCTTCTTCTTCTTTTTCCCCCTTTCTCTGTTCTACCCCAATTTTCATCCCTCTCAAACTTAGATGGTTTTTGATGGTCAATGATTTCCTTCTCAGCTATGTTTGAGATGATAATAAAAGCAAGCAAGCTAGAAAGAGACTTTTTGCTTAGCAGGCAAAGGTTCAGAAGACTACACACATGCTTCTTTTCATTTGACATTCTCCTCACTTTTTAAATATATTTACTGATCACTCCAGCAGGGGACAATAAGATGGGTTGGGGGATGCTATGCACCGAAAGGTAATTGTTGACAGGTGATAGTCTGTAAGCACAGCTGCTTCCTTTTGTTTGTTAGACCTTCCCAAACTTGAAGCCTTCCAAACAGTGTGAGCTTCAAATCCTCCCCTCCTTGCCAGAATAAATGAGAATGGGGAGAGTTGTAATGCAAAGCATTGGAAAGGTAGTCATTGCATGAGGGTTGCTTTGAATGCTATTGATCAAGCCAAGAAAAAGAAAGGAAAAGAAGGCTGACCTTAAACCTGCCATCAGCTAAGGGCATGCTCCCCACATTCCCAGGCTGGAACTGGATTGATCCAGAATCAACAACTGTACAGATGCCCAAGTGAATGATACCCCAATTCAACCTCCATATCACATTCTTTTTCTTAAGGTAGATAAGATCTCCCCACTATTCATGGAATACAAGGAAGAAAACCCCAGAAAAACCATTCATAAAATATGAACTTTTTGAGGGCTTGCATTCAGAAGGCATTCCTCTTTCCTCCCTTAGCCTGTGTGTTGAGCAGCTTTTAGAAAGAAAAAAGTAGGTTAGTCAGAACATTGCCCCAAGTAATGCCCAGAGCAAACTTTCACCAGCATCTGGGGAGGACGCTTGGTTATTCCTTCTCTTATCTTTGGAGAAGGCATTGGAGAACTTTCCAGTTTGCTCATGCTTGTCCACTAAAACATTTTTAAGGAGATAAGGAGGGTCAGAAAACCAAAACCTATATACTTAAATTTGTAAAAGCAGGGGGCTCTTTGCTTTTGGTATATATATAATTTATTAAGGACAAGAATTATTCAGAAGAGCACTCAAATACCAAGTGTGATAGAGGGTCTCTGACTCAACCATCACTTCTCCAGTTTCACAGAGAAGTTTTAATACTTGAATACTGTGGGATCCACCCCCTTTCCTTGTCTTGTACCACATTTTACATTTATTTGAACACGAACATGGAGTGACCCAAAAAGGTGGTTGATTGTTTTTGAGATATAAATTGCTTTCCTTTATTTTAAATACTTTTTATGTCTCTTTTGTTTACAAAGAGAAAAACAGTCCCATTAGATAAAAGGTCTTCAGTAGCCCCATTTTTCACTTTTAAATAACCAGACCTGGGATTTTGTTTCCTTTATGCTTATTGAAGTGAGTGCAACCCCACCTTTTGGAGGGCTTGAATAGAGGGGAGTTCAGGGAGGGGGGTAGGTAAGTTACTTTAATGCAAGATGCTTATATGATGTGGGAAGGCTCTTCTGTTGCTTTTGTAGGGAGAACTGTTCCTTAATGTACTCTTGTGAAGCTTTCTCTTGTTTTCTGTGGCTTATAAGAATGTAAAATGGGTCTTAAACCATTTTAAGCTTTTAAACAGTTGCAGAACCAGACAAGGCTCCACGTTTCTAAACTGATTTTCACTGCTATTATGCACTCCCACTTTTTAGATATAACACCATTCCTCGGTGAGAAATTTTCATAACATAACAGGGATGAGGAAGGGGGAAAGGGGGGGGAAATACTTGTCTAAATGTAAGGCTCTTTCGCTTTGTAGACAGGAGTCCCAGAAGAAAAATCTAATTTCATAGAGTGATGTACAGAATTTTTCTACCATTGTTTTTGTCTGCCGTCATTCTTTCAAAATTTGATAGGCAGATTTTAACTTTACATTTCAAATAGTATTGCCTGGTTTGAAGGATTTTCTGAAATGGCAAGCAAATAAATCTTTTATTCCAGCAGGTTTTTAAAATAATATTTTAGCGGGTTTTTGAAAAATTGCTTCCTGGGGCTGGGGGAGGGGGAAACAAAAATTTGAAGTGCCCACATCCTAGGCAAGTTGTCTTGGATCAGGAAAGGATTGTTGGGCGAATCCTCTACAAAACAAACACATTGTTGCTGTGGGTAAAAAAATATAGAGTATACCCGAGGATTAAATTCTGCTAACTTCATACCGTTTTTCAAAACCAATTTTATATTGGGTTTTAAAGGAAAAAGTCTGAGCTTCTGCATTTATCTGTTTAACTTCTCCTAATAAAAAGAAAGCTGGAGGTATTGTTTGGTTTTTAGATATAGGACTGCCAGCATTAGAGAGTCTATCTCACCAGCTAGGATGGGGAGGATTTGGGGTGGTTTGGTGGTTTATCCACGGCATTTATTTGCCTCCAATAGTTCTCAAAGCCGACCAGACACCCTGAGCATTGCAGAAAAACTGCTCTGAAATTCTCTCAAAATTAATATGAACATTTTGTAAAGAAAAACATTCTCCACACATGTATTAGCATATTAACTGATTTTAGTCATAGATGCGTTCCTAGACCTTATTAGCGAAGACAAGAGATGTTTTGAAAGCTGCATTTTTGGTAATGCATGGATTAATAAGAGAAACTAGTTGATTTCATTAGAAAAAAGTCTCTCTGTAGAGGAAAAATGTTGAAAAAATATTGTTTCTTCAGTTCTATAAGGTCAAAATGTATTTTCCACAGTTGTTTAATCCCACAGAATAAAAATCGATTTAAAGGGGACCCTGACCTATATCTCATTGTGTTATATTGCTTCTTCTAAAACTGCAGAAATATTTGCACTTGTGTTTGTTTTTCTTTAGTGGCTCTTTAGCGTGTATTATAAAGATATTTTAAGGTTTGATTTGGTTTGTTGGAGATTCTCTCCTTTGTCCTTAGAAAAAGCTCATTCTCAGTGTATTTTTATTTCTTTCTGTGTGAAGTCGGCTCCATCTCTGAATCTCTTCAGCAAAACAGAAATAAAGGAATTCTCTGTCTTTCAATTTAAAAGAGTTAAAAGAGTCTTTCTTGTTACTTTTAGGCCAGAAAACAAAAGAAAACATAAAGGACCCATGAATGAATGAGAGAATATGTGTGAATGAATGTGATGTTTACCTGTTACAGGAAAGAGGTGTAGACACTGAAGGTTGTTTTCCACAGAGATGAAAGGGTGAAGATCCAGAATTCTTCAGCTTCAGAGAAGGAAGGAAGGAAAGAAGGAAGACCAACTAAAAAATTTCCAATGTCCAGTAACTGTCTTGTAATTTTAACCAAAAGGTATCTCAGATTAAAAGAAAAGAATAATATTTTAGATTTTGCCAAAGTCACCTGAATATCTTTATTCTCTACTCAAAAGAAAATCATGTATAGTTGTTCCCATTTTTGTTTATATCCAAAATCCACATAATTGTACAACTTCTTGAAAGATTATGAAGCCTTTTAAAAAACAAGCACATTGTCTTCATTATCACAGATATGCATGCGTGTATGTGTACACACACACGCGCACACACAAATATATATATTCCAAAAGGAGAATGAAAATGATTGCTAGATGCTGGATATTACTGGAGTAGAAGTAGGAGAGTAGCTTGTCATAAAAGAGAGAAGAAGAAAACTCTGCGCGGTAGGCTGCAATAAAAGAATATGACCGCCATAAAACTTTATAGGGTATAAATTTCTGAAGGTTAAGGAACTAAGCAACTGTAAAGCAAACAAGAGTAGGAAACTTTCAGAAGCTCCTAAATTACCAGAACGTCTTTCTACGGTGGGGGAAGAGGAGGAGGAGGAGGACAAGAAGCAGGGATGTGTTTTTGTCCATTTCACACAGAAATAAGAAACATTTAAAAAGAGGAGAAAAATGAAATGGGAAAGGGGGGTGGGGCAGAAAGAAAGCATTTCTTAATTTATCCAAATCTTGTGGGTTCTGTGAAAACCCTGTGTTCTGGATTGCTTCAGCCTTTGTCCGTCATTTCTTATCACTTTCAAGTTGCCAGCATCCTGGATCATAAACTCTAAGCAACATCACCCTTCATCCCCTCAACCCCCCACCCCAACATCCTATCACCACCACCACCAAATGTAGACACACACTCCAAGTCCTGGCCAGACGTCTGGTTTTAAAAAGCTTTTTCTGCCCTCTTTTAAAGCTATTTACAACCCAAGCTTTCCCTTCCAGAGCAGAATAGTTCAATTGTTTAGTCTCGGGCTTTGAAACAATGGTGGTTTTTCAAAAGCAGAATCTCTTGTCTTTTATTGCCCTGAAAACGGACCGGATGAAAAGCAAAGCAGTAGAACTAAGCAGGAATTCTGAGAAGACAGTGGTCACTTTCCACTTACAGTCATAGAAGAAATCTTATATACTCCTCCATGATTTATCATAAGTAACAATCGTTTAAAATGTACACAATGGAAAAGAAAAGATGGGATCCATAAAAGCATCACAACCAATCTCCCTAACCCATCTTTGCTTATTACCATCTATTATTTTACGGGTGTCTTACTTCGAATCGTCGTTAGATGGTGCTATCACTCCATGGTAGAAATAACCGGACCGCAGTGTCTTTCCCTCTAGAGTCTACAACACCTTGATTTCATTACGAACAATAAACGGAATTGTTGCTCGAAACCATTGTGAATAAATCCCCAAGCATAAAATATAGGACTAATCATGGCGATCTTTCTGGAGCGTTTCTTCTCAGAAGATATAAATACTCGGTCCATTGGAAGGCGAGCAAAGAAGGAAGGATGAAAACTTGTCACACAAAGGCCGCGAGAAGATTGCCTGCACATACCTCGAGCCAAAGAAGGGGAGTTTGTATAATTGTTTCTCCGCAACTCCATTTGTCTTAACAGAGCTTTGTGGGAACAATTTAATGCTGAACCTGTTACCCAGAGTATGATTAAACGTGTGTTTTTGTGTGCGTGCTTCTGCTTCCCATCCTCCCTCTCTGCGTGTGATTGTAAGCAAATAGTTTTTAAACGCATAAACGACACAATCAGAGCAATGTTCTTTGGCCTCTCTACTTGTTTTGTGATGTCAGAAGAATTTGATATTTATACCGCTATTTTCAAAATGTAGAATTTATTTAGCTAGAGAGGGAAGATGGGTCACAAATTCTAGGAGATGTCATGCGTTGTCCAGTCCATAGAGATTTTGGCATACTTTGATGGGAATCATTGTAGACCGTTATATAGTATGGCAATTTTATGAGAATCATCATAAATATCCTTAAATATTTGCAGTGTTGTCGAACTGTTTATTCTCTAGTGTACTTGTTCAGCTTTTGAAGAATGTGAAGGAATTCTCTGGCAACACAAATTCCAGAATATGTCGTGTCTATGCTTAGTTACATTAGAAAAGGACAGTGACCTTCTGAGTGAATTAAAGACAAATTTACCCGGTTCTTTCAAAATACAATTAGGACCAAGTAACTCCTAAACCAACCTCTCTCTTTTTAAAAAGAATGTGTGTGTGTGTGTGTGTGTAAAAATAGTGAATCAAAGACAAATTTACCTGTGATTCTTTAAAAATACAATTAGGACCAAGTAATTTCAACACCATCCTCTCTCCTTTTTTTTTAAAAAAAGGGTATAGATCTGTGCGTAGGTAAAAGTATACATGTGTGCTTGTGCGCACACATGTCTATATGCACGTTTCTCGGTGTGTAGATAAAACAAGTATTTTCCAATGTCCCATTCAAAAACATTGTCAGCCCACAAAGGAACCCTATGAATAAAAGAGACCAATAAGAAGTAAAAAAGAGATTAAAAACTAAAATCAGAACCCATTTTAATAAAGATGTTTTATAAAGAAAAATGTACAAAAAAAGATAACAAAATGTCAGAAACAGTCAAGATTCCATAAACTGATTAAACAACACCCAGCAGATTTTCTACATTACAAAACTGAACTTCAAGGGAAAAAAGAGAGATTAGATGCGGGTAGTCAGAAAACAAGAAAACGGAGAGTCTCATCCTCCCCTTTCTACTGCAATTCCTGGCAGTGTTCAGCAACTCTAAAATACATAAAAGCTGCAATCTTTTAACCAGATGTACTTTGTGCTAATTAATAGAAAAAAACCCTTCTTTTTTAATCCACTCATGGAGCTATAAAACAATGAGAACTTACAATTTACCAAGTGATGTATTTTGGGGGAAAATTTTCTAATAAATCTTTCCTCCGCTGGGTATTTGTAAATTATATTCTCACTTTCTCTAGTGGTTATTTTCCCCCTCTCCCCTATCCCCTATAATAGAAACATTTGCCTTTCATCAGAGGCCCCAAGTACAGTATCCCAATGATTTAATGCTGATGACGATTCTTCATAGGATATCAAACACTAAATTGCCCTGCACTTTGGTTAAAATGCTAACTTCCAGGATAACTCAGCTATCTTATCTTGGTTCTGGTTCCTCTTTCTCTCTTCTCTCTTTCATCCCCCCCCCATGAGCACACACACACACACACACACACACAAGCACAAGCCTGGTAGTAAGCATTTGCAGATTAACAAATGCCTTCCGGGAGATGTCAGCCAGGTAGATTTTTTTTTAAATGCCAGCAAATTCTAAGTATTTGAGGACTGGTTGTAAATACATACTAGTTGTGGGGAATCATTTTTGAGAAAGCTTATGAAGCAATCTTTATTCATAGATAATCCTTATATTCAAGGGTGTAGGACTGCATTTCATAGGTAAATGTTAGAAAGTTTGTGGCTTAGTTGTTAAGAAACACTGGGGCTAAGTTCTCAGTAAAGATCCCAAAGGTTGTCCTATAAATCTGAGAAAATATTGGAGAAGGAAAAAGCTGGCCCCTCTTTTGTTATGTTATTTATAGATAGCAATAATCAAACTTTTTAAAAAGCATTTCTTCCATTCAATGGTCAGGAAAAGAAAATATAGAAATAAAAGCTCTATTTTTAAGCATTCATTTCAAGTATTTCAAGGAATTATTATCTTTTAGAGAGGGGAGAAGGGTCGGAGAAAAAATAGCCTCTAAAGAAGTGAAACAGACTTGTTCTTACATTTAAAAAATAATTTTGAAGCCTCCTCATTCTGTTTTGTTTCTTTCCTCCTGCATCCCTCTCAGCTGAACACCTACCGTAATATGAATTATTTTCTCCCCAAAAAGATATATCTCAGGATTTTGACTAAAAGATGTACAGGACTTTGAAATGGTTTCTTTTGAGAGGGCTCTTCTGTTTTGGATTGGAATTATTTGGATTCATTTTTCGGATGTTAATCAAATATAACTGTATGATGGCGGGAAGGCACACGGCTGGACAAGTGTTGGGCCCTTTTCAAGATTCCCAGTCCAAAAAGTGTGATCAGAGCGCACAAAAACCTGTAATTTCAGATAATGCAGAAATGACATATCTCTATGTCAGGGTGTGAAGAAGGATCTGGAGAAACAAGCTTATACAGTATGGAAACTTTATATTTGGAGGATTGCAACTGGCATCTTTTGGAACAGAGATGCTCCAACAAAATAATTGCTGATAGAGCTAAAGGACTACTAGAATTTACTTTCTGTTGGTCATATGGTGGTGATGAGATTGTTGAGTTAGCAAAAGCTGAAAGCAAGTTAAAGCGATGTCAGGAAAATAGGAAAAACTCCACCTTCCTCCTATAATCTCACTCTCGTCGCCCCCTCCCACACTTCCCCCCCCCTCCTCCAGCATCCTTCTCAGTTAAAAGCAAAACACCTTGTGGCTTGAACTAGGCTTTGGGGTGGGGTGGGGGCTACTTCTGAGGATGGCACATGTTAAGTTAAGACCCACAACTGTGGTGGTTGGGAGCTAAGGGGAGGTGGGAGATAGCTTCCTCTCTGCTGGAACAGAAGAGGAGGACAGGGTGGGGGGAAGACATAACAGGAGAGTGTGGTAGGAGGGGGTGATATCAGGGAGATGAAAAGTCAATGTTATATATGAAAAACTATAATCATTTTAATTCAGTATTGACACCCCAACATCTTGCAATAATGGTGTTTAGGCGCCAATCGAAACCTGGGTTTTTATAGCTGTGGAGAAAAGAACTCATAAAAACCTTCTAACAGCTTTTTATGTAGTGCAATATAACCAGCAAGAACATCTTAGAGAGTGTGTGGTTTTGTTTTGTTTTGCTTTTTAAAATATTTATTTGTTTGGCTCTTTTCTGTGTGTATGCCTGCCTGTGTTTGTTGTGGGTCTCCACATCTTTTTACTTAGCTTTATTTTTTTTGTGCAGTATAGTTTGTTAAACAGTGTAAGGCCCTATCTTTTTTGGGGAGGAGGCTGTTACAAATAGACCATTTCTTTCTTTTGGCACTGATGCTTAAGCCTTTATCAATAATAAGGAAATTGATCATTAAAATGTTAAATCTGACTATCTCGTTTGTTTTAAAATATGTTGAGGCTATAGGACGCCGTAGGATTTGATAACTTGGTATTAAAATACCAATTACATTTATAGGAGGCTTTTAGAAAAAAAGGGATAGCAATTAAATCCGGCCTCTTTTTACAGTTTTCCAAAGCAACTCTGACATTTTCCAAAGGGCTAAAACTGCCTCGTTAAAATAAAATTAAAAAAAAAAATTAAAAAAAATGAAAATTAACGATGGGAGCAAAGCCTCTCTTTAATTTTTCAACCCTCCCCAAATATCAATCTTTTGGGTGGGCTTAGGTAGATGATTTGTCGCGAGACGAAGGCGAGAGATATCTCATTAACGTAGATAGTTTAGCATATTTAATCTCTATATTTACCCCACCCACCCCTCCCTCTCTCCCTCGCGCTCTCTCTCTCTCTCTCTCTCTCTCTCTCTCTCTCTCTTTCCTTCTCTGTCTCCCACTCACTCTCCTTCCTGCTCGCAGGCTGTTCAGAGTCCGTGTGGAGTATGTGGAAACCAATAGGATGAGGGTTCCGTAATAGATGCAAATGATCCAGAAAAGACACTGCGAAATATGAACAAACTCATTTGCTCCGAAGTAAATCACGGAAAACTGTTTATGAACTGGCACCTCGCCTTGGAAATGTAAAGCGAGAACTTTTTTTAAGTGCCGATATATATACATATATATTTTAAGGGGGGGGCTAAAGAAGAAGGTGGAAAAAAAAGAAGAAAAAGGAGAAGAGAGAGAAAGAGAGACACACATACAGAGAGGAATAATAATAACAACAGTCACAAACAACAACAGCAGCAATTTTAAAAAGCGGAATCCGATACCATGTTCATTGAAAAAGAGTTTTGACTCCATCCTCAGGATTTTTTTAAAAAATCTATGCATATCCGTATATATTCCTGGAAATCACAAAGAGTCGTGGGTTGGCGTTTCTTCGTTATCTTCTAACATCCTGTGGCTTTTCATCTCCCCTAACCCTGGTACCTAGATCTTAAACCTATTTAAAATAAGCTATTTATATGACAATGAGCTCCTATTTTGTCAACTCCCTCTTCTCCAAGTACAAAACTGGGGACTCCCTGCGCCCCAACTTCTACGATTGTGGGTTCGCCCAGGAACTCGGAGGGAGACCGACGGTGGTGTACGGGCCGAGCACGGGGGGCACTTTCCAGCACCCCACCCAGATTCAGGAGTTCTACCACGGGGCGTCCTCTCTCTCCAGCTCCCCTTACCAACAGAATCCCTGCGCTGTAGCATGCCACGGAGATCCCAGCAACTTCTACGGCTATGACCCGTTGCAAAGACAAAGCCTCTTCAGCGCTCAGGAATCCGACCTGGTGCAGTATCCGGATTGCAAACTCGCCTCCGCCGGCCTGGGAGAGGACGCGGACAATTCGGAGCAGAGCCCGTCTCCCACACAACTCTTTCCCTGGATGAGACCGCAAGGTGAGGAGGCATCCCAGGAAGAGCCAGGCGTCCAGCCGCCGAGAAGGCATTTCCTGAACCCATAAAGCAATTTCGCCTTCCTTCCCCCCCTACCTCTTCCACTATCTTTCATCCACTCCCTCCTTCCCCCCTACCTCAACCCTTGGTTACTTTGTACTGTTTTATGAGGGTAAACTTTTGCACCTCTGAATTGCTTTATCGCTTAATTACCCTGAAAGGAACCTTTTCTCTTGAATGGAGAGAACTGGACTTCTCTCCCCTCCTTCTTTCAATCGGAGAAGCTTCCCCTAAAGTTTATGGTACTTTTACAACCTCCGAGACCCCCTTTTTGTGTCTCTCCTTGGCGTCCTCCGCCTCCTCCCTCCCTTCTCTCGCCGCTTTGGTTATTATCTTTTAAATCTCTGGAGATGCGAGGGGGCAGGCGGCGGCGGCGGCTGTTTTAAGGGCTGGGGAGGGCTTTCTTGCCAGAAACCTGGGATGTCGGGAAGGGAATAATTTTCCTAAGAAAATGACAGAGATGGGAGGAAAGGAGAGAGCGAGGTGAGCTACCCAAGAACGCGGGTGAGGTTGGAGGAGAGAGCATCTGTGGACCTCTTCGTCAGCGCCTCTCTCCATCCATAGCTGTGTAATTAACCTCCCCTTTGTACCGTACAAGAAGGGCAGTTCCGCCGCTGCCTTTGTGTGTGTGTGTCTCTCTCTCTCTGTGTCCGTGTGTGTGTCCGTGGTGTGTGTGTGTGTGTGCACGCGCGCGCGCGCGTCTTTCGCGCTCTCTCCCCCTCTGTCCCCTAACCTGGCGGCTGTGTCTTCTCAATCTCCTTTTTTCTTTCCCCGCACCCCAGCAGCCGCTGGACGGAGGAGAGGCCGGCAAACCTACAGTCGCTACCAGACCCTGGAGCTGGAAAAAGAGTTCCTTTTTAATCCTTACCTGACCCGCAAGCGGAGAATTGAAGTCTCGCACGCCCTGGGACTGACCGAAAGGCAAGTGAAAATCTGGTTTCAAAACAGGAGGATGAAGTGGAAAAAGGAGAATAACAAAGATAAGTTCCCCAGCAGCAAATGTGAGCAAGAAGAATTGGAGAAACAGAAAATGGAAAGGGCTCAGGAGGTGGAAGAGGGCGGAGAAGCACAGACGGGGGACAAAAAGTAGGCGCTGGAAGACTGGACAGGCAAGCCTCAGAAAGCCGCTCCCCCCCTTCCATTAATCCCAGTTAATGTGAGCGGTGGTTTCGACGAGGGGAGGATAAATACTGCTTGGGGAGGGGAATCTCGCCTTTTATTGCTGTAAAACAATATAGCTGTGAGCGTCTTCTTCTTCTGGTTGTCCTTTGATACATACAATGAACTATATATTTAAAAAAAAACCCGAGACATCCTGGGGTCTTTTTAGCCTTGTTGTTTGTTATTTTTCATCTTCTGGCCAGTTAAGAATTAGTAATAGTGTAATGCAATAGCTTCTGTTAACCATGGCTGTGAAAAATTTCCCTTCCTCCCTCCCTCTTTTTTCTCCACCTCCCCTCCTTCTCTTCCCCTCTTCTTATTTGAGACCAGTGCTATGGAAATGATGTACAAAATATACACAGCATTGCACTTTTGAAGACTTTCTTCCTTACTCCTGTTTTTCTTTTTTCTCATCCCTCCTCTGAAAAACACCCCTCTCTCTCTCTCTCTGTCCCTCTCATTCCTTGTCTCTTTTTGCATTTTTCTCGTGTTGTGGTTAAACTTCCCTTCTGCAGGTAGCTCTGAAAATATACCCAACAACATGAAACTGCCTATTTATGCTGTAGTTGTCTTCATTTTTGACTGTCACAGACCCTCTTACCTTTTGGATTCCCATTTTGTTTTATTTATCTGTTCGTCTTTTTAAGTGTTTTATCTTTTAAAAAAGAAAGAAAAAGGAAAACAAAAGAAAAATAAAAACTGTGTTTCTCGTTTTCTCTCTTGCCTTTCCCATTTAGTTGGCATGCACACAGTGGAAGAAGTTGTAAAAAGTGTTTTTCCCTTCTGTTTTTTTTTTGGTCCCCTCCCCCCTAGGTTTACTGTGAAAAAAAGAGAATGTATACTGTATACGTGAATTACTTTATTGGGGGTGGGGAAACTAACGCTATATTTTGTTGTTCTCTCTTCACCTTGTTCTATTGTTGAAGCTGGAAAGAAGAAAGGAGTTAAAATAAAGTTTGCAAGCCACAATTTCCCCATGACATTGTTCTTTCTTCAGTCTACTTAACACTTCCACCATTTAGAAGAGAAGGGTTGGGAAAATAAGCACACATCCAAAACATTCAGGAAAGCCTTCTAAGAGACACAGAAGAAACATATGACTTTCAGGGTGAAATGCACCTGAAATTTTGGTGGAAGTTTGGGAAAAGGGAAGGCAGGCAGAGAGAGAATGCAGATTTCTTTTCCTTTGAAAGGTGTCTCAAGCTTATCCTGACTTCAGGTTAGGAGATTGGCTAAATATTTTTAGTTTCAGAAAAGTTATGTTAATTATGTCTGCATGTGCCTTTATTTTGTCACTGCTGAATTCCAGCCTTGCTGCTCCTAACAGGAGAGTTAGCCTCTCCCCCACCCAGACTATATTCTGAAAGCTTGTCAGTTTTGGTACTCTCCACCATGAGGAGCTTCGTGATATGTACATGCCCCTCCATATTCCTCCCCACTTTTTGTGGGGCAACTTAACCTTGAAAAGAGGATGTCCGCCTATCTGCAAGGCCAGTTTTATTCTTGTCACATAGGACTTCGATAAGTTTCAGTGAAAAGTCCGCCTTTTAATCTCTCTTTCCTCTGTGTCCCCCACCCCCCTTTTCTTTTCTTTTCTTTTCTTTTCTTTTCTTTTCTTTTCTTTTCTTTTCTTTTCTTTTCTTTTCTTTTCTTTTCCTGGAAGCTTTCCTTGCTTCCCCAGCAAAAAAAGCAGAGTAACCAGCTGGTCACATTTTCCTTATATTTCCCTATAATTGAGTCCAGCAGAAGAGCTGACACGCTTAAATAGAGATCTGTTGTAATCTTTCCTTCGCCCCCCCCCCCTTCCGCCACCAGAAAAAGCAAAGCGAGCTCCGAGGCTCGACGCCTGTGGCAGTGGAATAAATTACATATAGAATTGAATGGCATTCAGAAGGGGAGCTACTGGAGCGGGGGAGGGATGGGGAGGTAGCAACTGAAATAGTAAATAGTAAGTCTCCCAGTGCTCGGATGGGCGATGTTGGTGCGGGTCAGACTGTATCGTCGCGGGGGGTGGGGATGGGGAGCAGCGGCAGATGCCAGCGGAATGTCGGCTTATAAAACCCGCCCCGAGACCGCGAGTTAGGGCGGGCATCTCTCTTCGCTCTATGACTCTCTTAAGCCCGCGTTTTTCTCTTGGGTACTAAGCAGGAGGGAGAACAGGGGTAGAAAGGAGAGAATTGTATCTGTATGCGTATATACCTTCGAGAGGAACTTCAAAGAGAGGGAACACAAAATCAAACTGATGGAAATAAATTTTCCTGGGTAATCCCTAAGGCTGCCTTTCTTGCTTGGATCGACCAAGTGGGTCCGTTTCTCCACTTTATCTCACTTCTCACCCTTGGTTTCGCGGCAGTTCCCTTTTATTTCTTCTTCTCTTCTTGCCCCACTAGCTTGGCCCCACTACCCACTGCAAATCTTTCTTGTTTCCTTTGCCACGCAGCCTCCCTCCTGCATCTTTCCCCTGCTAGCTTCACTTGAGAACGGGTACAAACGGCGGGTGACTGACTCCGCGCGCGTGATTTCGCTCCTTCCCGCTTCTAGCTTGGGAGATTCAGTATCTATCCTATCATCAATAATGCATCGTATTGTATAAATTCCGGCCACTGCTCCATACATAGTGTTTTTCTCCTTTTCCATATTACCGGGGGGGGGGGTGTACAGTTTCAGTTGGGGGGGGAGGGAGAGTTGGAGGGGAGGAGGAAGGTCGGAACGGATTGGTGCTATTCGGATCACGTGGATTAGAGTCACGTGGCCAAGGGAGGAAAAAGGGGGTCCTTTTTGGTGTAAATCTGGAGTCTAATTCCGTAATATATCACGGTACCTCGTAAAACCGACACTAAAACGTCCCGGCCTACAAATCACCCGGCCAGATTATGAGTTCATTGTATTATGCGAATGCTTTATTTTCTAAATATCAGGCCGCAAATTCGGTTTTCCCCTCCGGAGTATTTCCCGAGCAAACTTCTTGCGCATTCGCTTCCAATGCCCAGCGCACCGGCTATGGCTCCAGTTCCACGGCCTCTTTCGCTGCTTCCATGCCTGGTCTCTACCCTAGCGGGGGAGGTATGCACCCACAGCCCCCCGGCATGTATTCCAGCGGCTACGGTCTGGATACCAGCTCCTTCAACATGCACTGTTCCCCCTTTGAGCAAAACCTCTCCATGATGTGTCCGGGAGACGCGTCCAAACCCAACTGTAACAAAAGCGACCAGAGGGACACGGATTTGCGGCACGAAAACAACTTGCGAATATATCCTTGGATGCGAAGCACAGGTGAGATCCTTTGGGAGAATGGTGGAGGTGGCGGGAAAGCCTCGGGGAGAAACCAGGATCAGCGGCCGCGGGGGGGGGGAAAGGGGTAATATTGGGGGTGGGGGAGGAAACTGAACTCCTTTTATGACGTTTGCCTCCAAAGGAATCTTTCCCACCCCTCCTCCTTCTCTCGCCGTGATCCCCTGCAAAAGTAACCCTTAAACAAATGGTTAAATTTTTATTTCTTCTGTTATTTCTGTTTCTGGTTCCTGTAAAACCGTGCTGTACTATTAGAGGGAGGGTGGGAGAGAAGAAGAAAGAGACAGCCTGTAAAAAAGTCGGTCTTGTTTCACTTTCCTTTCCTTCCATTCCCTTCCATTCCCTTCCCTTTTTCCTACCCTTAGGGATTGCAAACACATTAAACTCAGAAGTTTCTCTCAGATTCTGCTCTAGAGATTGATTCTTGTTGATTGCATAGCCCTTCGATTTCACCTTAGAAATATTTTTTAGAAGGGGTGGGTGGGTGGGTGGGTGGAACACACACACACACACACACACACACACCCTGGTGGGACTTGTTTTGTTTTCAAAAGGGCCATTTCATCATAAACCCCTTCCCCCTATGTCTATGTCCTTCCTCTCCCTAGGATGTGCAATTGCAGATGCACTTCAGACTCACCAGATTCTGGAAATTGGAAAGAGAGTCAGATCATCTTTTCCCCTTATCTAATTAAAATATGTGCGTATGTCAGGTTTTGGAACAGGAATGTACATAAGAGACTTGTGGAACCAAAGGATTCTGTAAGAGTAGAACAGATACACTGGTTGAGCTTGTTACACCTCTTTCCCAATTGTGTGTAGTCTTTATTAAGTACCAACAGTCTTATCTGCCTACTTTTCTCTGCTTTCTACCTGATGTTGTACTGTTATTAGGGAAGGCAATGTAAGTTAAACTCTAAGGCACCTTGCAAAACCCAGAGGGAAGAAAGAACGCTTCCATCACTTGGCTTTCTAAGCTCAACTGTCCTTAACCCGTTACAGCACCATTATCACATTCAGTAATAGCTCTGTGCTCCTCTTGAGAGCCAGGTTTCTCTTCCATGCTTGGTGGGATTGGTGATTCCCTTTCTTACTCCCACAAATCAACTCCATTATACAATTACTGTTACAGAATCCCAGTAGAACAAGCACATTGTATTAAAACCAACAGAGGCAGATTTCTAAGGAGCACAGAATACTTCAAGCTTGAAGTGGAAGGAAAATATGTTCAAGTTGCAATCCTATGCACTCATATCTGGGAAATAACTAGTATTTACCTCTGAGTAATCATATGTAGGACCCACTGTAAAAGGTGATGTGACTCTTAATATTGCCTTTTCAAGCTTATGTTTCTTAAGAACTAACAGGTGGATGAAGGCATTAATCAACCACTGGAAGATTCCTCTCCCCAATAATTGAATGTAGGAAAATTGATTAGACTTTTGGTGGATCCAAATACTAAGGCTAGAGATAATAAGAACATTGCACAGATCAATAGGCAAAAAACTAAATGGATGTCTGTAGGAATAGGAAGGGCTCCCTCTTTGGCAATTCTTTCACCCATGGCTATTTTGAAATCTGCCAATTTTCTAGTGATATTGTAGTGCAGCTTTCCTCACTTCAGTACCCTTTGGGTGTGTTGACTACACCTAGCATCATAGTCAGCTACAATATAATCTGTAGTCCCAGGTTTATGGAGGCACCTGACTGGGGGATGTCCTGGTAAAACTTCAATTTAAAAGTACTATATGCCCCCATGTAATTATTTGATACCTCTGGAGTAGAAAGTGGGGGCTGAGACAAAAATTCAGGCTAGGTCTCTATCCAAAAGGAGACCAAAGGGGATGAGGTGAAAACAAAGGCTGTGTGTGTATGTGAACATGAAGGCGTAGTAGCTTCAGTAATTTCAGGGGCTAATGTACTAGATTCAACTTTTCTTTCTTATTAGGTAATCCTTAAAACATGGTTTAGAGACTGCAAGTCAAAGCCCAGTTTTAGTGTTGTGGGGTGGGGTGGAAAAGAGGTAATTCAAAATAACTTTCTTTTTCTCCTCCACTTTATAGTAACCGGCAATAGCAGCAGCTTCTGATAGCAGGGAAAATTCTTCTTTATGCTTTGCTGTTGGAAGACAATATTGAAGGACGGAACACAAGCAGGGCACAAGGCAGGACTCAACCCCTTATTGCGGGTCTGATGACTTCTTTCCCCATCTGGACAAATGCAACGAAAATAAACTGGGGTTTATTTCCTCTGTCTCTTATCTCCCCCCTCCCCTCCCCACATCTCTTGCATTTCCTTGCGCCTTGCCTGAAATTGGGAGATTCCACTACCAAAGCAAGACTGGCCATTACAGCCTTCCGTTCAGCAGTTTACAACTCACATTCCACAGACAGCTTATTTTTTTCCTCTTTATATCCTGCTTTACTGCTCTTTTTACAGAGCCAAAGACCTACACCCCCTCTCCCTTTTTTTGCTAAACAATAAACATAGTAAGTTAATCAACACATATCAGAGAGGTAAAGTGGGGGTCTTTTAACTCTGACAAGAACCGGTGATAAAATCCATTTACTCAAAAGCCTTGTTATTGTATCAGGCCAGCAAGAAATGACTGCAGAATTGATTTCTGGTTTGAATCCAGATTCTTTGGATGCCGGAGTAAAATAGTTGTGGTCAAAGACAGGACGCCTGCTTTGAGGAATTCCCATATCGACTAACTGAGCCCAGCAGCTTCCGAAATTCCTAATGAAAAAATCCAAATACCATTTTTCCCCCTCAGGGGAAGTGGTAGATAAAATAAAACACAACCTGGAAATGGAAGGAAGTAACCCTAACATTAACCTTCACCGACTTAAAGAAGTTTACCAGATGTGGAAATTTCTGCAGGGAAGAAGCTTCCTTGTAATTTCATCTACCTCAATTCTTATTGCATGATTTAACTCTTATCATACATCTTACGAAAAAATAAGGCAAGCTTTTTATAGAGCTTTTGATTCATGCTTGCATTTCTCAACAAGAATTTTTATTGATCTTTATTGGTAGTGATAGTAATCTTGACATTTAAAAAAAATAATGCACTGAATTTCCCTGAACAAAATTTGCATCACCATTAAATTGTCCCAAATTAATTCAATCCTTGTCTTAAACTCAACCTGATATGCCTCCAAATAAGTATCAGTAAACTTAAGTTGTGCACCTAATAATTGCAACATTTATTTGAAATTATAGAACTGAATATTAAATTACTGCCAAAGAAGCTGAAAAAGATTCATTCAAAGTATGCAACATCATATACTTTTATTTTAATTTGTTTTAATGGTGCCAAAGTACAAAATACATACTGATTTTATATAAGGAAAAATATGTTATTAAAACTAGAGTTTTAAATCTATGTATATTGTGAATATGCCTGCTTGTAAAACACACACAGACGCACATAAAGAAGTGAAAAACCAAAATAAGCTTGTAAAATTCTGTTTTATTATTTTGCAGGAACTGACAGAAAGAGAGGCCGCCAGACTTATACCAGGTACCAGACCCTGGAACTGGAGAAGGAATTCCATTACAACCGTTACTTGACCAGAAGGCGACGCATTGAGATAGCCCATGCTTTATGTCTTACAGAAAGACAGATCAAAATCTGGTTCCAGAACAGACGGATGAAGTGGAAAAAAGAAAACAAACCTGCAGGGCCAGGCTCAAATAGCCAGGAAAAACCAGAGGCTGAAGAAGATGAAGAAGAATGAAAGAAAAAGAAAGGATGAAAGTGGAAATGGAAAAGAGAATGGAACTGAATGGAAAGGGAGGGAAAGGAAAAAGGAAAGAAAAGAAAGTAATCTGACCGCACTGTTACACAAATTTAGAGGAAAATGTAAAAATTAACATAATAGACTGTACATTGAAACAAGAAACAAACATCTAAGCAAACTGAAAGGATTCTTTCTTCTGCTTCTTGACACTTGGGAAACTACCTATATTAACATTTCTCTCTTATTTTGTTTTTGTACAACAAAAAAAGAAATCTACCTATTAAATGTCTCTTTAGAATCAAATCTAGGTAACTGTTTTGTTTTATGTGGGTATACATATAGTCTAAGTATTTGTAAATTTTCTTGTTTAAAATTTCTTTTTGATCCTCTTGTAATTTAAAAGAAATGGTTTATGAAGTAAAAATGTGGACGTGGTTAGCACTTTTCCTTAGAAAACCGTGAACTCCAAATGTATGAAGGGAACACAAAACTTAGCAGAAGACGATTGTTGTACATAATTCTGTAAGATTCCTGTCTTCCTCTTCGTAGGTTTGTGCCTCTACGTCTGATTACTGGTGCTGTTTTTTGTTTTGTTTTTTCTTGCTTATTTTATTTTATTCTGTTTTCGTTGATGTATATTTTTACATGTTAGCAATGGACCACTTC
Organism: Naja naja; assembly: GCA_009733165.1. Lineage (NCBI taxonomy): Eukaryota > Metazoa > Chordata > Lepidosauria > Squamata > Elapidae > Naja > Naja naja. The sequence goes on along the minus strand of CM019155.1, from coordinate 108,280,004 downwards.
ATTTTTACTGTCATTAGAGAATCTGAAATTAATATTGTGCTGAGTAAAACCAATGTATATGATAGATAGCAAATTCTTTAATAGTTTACCAACCTTTTTGATTTGTATTCTGTGATTACTATGCGTAGAAAAGGAGAAAATAATTAAAAATAACATTATGAATATTGTGTCCAATAATGACTTATTTTTTATTTAGTTGTCAAATGTATATGGCGTTCATCTCACAGTGCGAAGTGATACTGAGCTGCTTTACATGGATGAGCGGTACCATTTATTTGGTGTGAACAGGGAAGATTTCCTGTGTCCTCCAACTGGTGCCTAGGCTTTGAGAGTAGATTTCAAATATTCCTTCCCAATTCCTACTCCTATTTTCTTCCATGTATTTGTTACGCATATTTAAAAATTCCTTTCAATATCTTTGCAAAAATCCCAACATTCACCTCAGTTGATTACACCATGTTAAAATCACAAGTTATTTTATTCTCACTGCATATCGGCATATGAGCCTACTAATGTCGGTAGTCTGGCTACTTTGGGAACAGAATGGAGGGTTAAAGTTCGTGATATTCTGCTTAAGGTTCACTACAAGAGCCTTGGTTAAGAAAAGAAGAGAAACTATCATGCATGTGATTCCCTTTTTCTCAACCAGCTTCTTCAAAAGACAAAACAGCAAATAAGATACGCTGATGCTACTAGTAATAGCACCAACAAAATGAAATTCCAAATATGCACATTCAGTTCCCTTAGATATATTTATCCTTTCAGGTTTTTTTAGGGAGACATCTATCTGGCAAGTAAAAGTTAACAAAAAATAATACAAATAAAGAGTGATTTAACTCAGAAAGGCAACAATATTTGTAACAAAATTCAGAAACATTCAACACATCATTTCAATTTAGTTTTTCAGTTTTATGTTTTCACATTCTGGAGCAGTAATTGCAGAACTAGAAGGGGAGTGGTATTTTAAATACTTAGTATTTCATTTTTTATGATTGAAAAATACAGAGTTGCTTTTGTTTTCATTGGTAAGGTGCTAAATGGTCAAAATGTAAAGATAAATGACAAATAGGAAAAATTAAGGTGAAGCTTCATCTCTTAATTAACTTAAAGTAAAAATAAAATGATGAAATAGATATTTTTTACTCACTCACACTTTCTGTAACATTATTTTCATGTTTAAAATTCTTCTCTCCAGTATTTTTCAATTATATTTGGCTTCAACTGTACACTAGTATTTCTGAGAAAGAAATTTTTAAAAAGATTATAGATTATGAAAAGAAATAATCTTTAGATAAGATCTTATAATATAACATACAGTCACACTTATCCTCACCCATACCACACAGAAGAGAGGTGTGTTCTTGGGTGTGAATATGTGCATGCAATAGAATGATAGGTGAAATAGATATGCACATATAAAATTATCAAAATAAAATATTAGAAAATAATTGCTTTGCTCTGTTAATTGAAGGTTGCGTGAGAAAAAAATGTCAGTTGTACCTGTCTGAATATATCCAGAGAAATAAGGAGAAGGAATACTATGTCTAATTTCTTCTTTGAAATGGGTTGGATCTGAAAGACCAAATAAGCAGAAATGTATGTTCCTTTCTCAAGCAAAATAAGTAATTTCGGTGGATAAATTCTAAGGGTGGAAACAGAATTCCTGAACTATCCTATCACTCACCTTATGAGATTTTGCTGCATTGGACCACTACTATTGTGTTCGTGGCATGTACCACTGCAGTAGTGTGTACGCCTTCAAAAACCTTAGTGCGCCTGTGCGGGTATACGCCCCGTCTTTCTTTCTTTCTTTCTTTCTTTCTTTCTTTCTTTCTTTCTTTCTTTCAGTACCTCCTTCTTGTATGTCTGTGTGGGTACACACACAAACACACACACACATAGATATGTAAGTACGCATGTTCTACATGCATACATATACAAATGCATACATATAATAACATCTATATGCCTGACTCCGTTAAATATGTTTCTTACGACCCGGTTATATACTTGCTTCTTCCCCCCATGTCTTGAAACTGGGACATTTAATGTTTTAATTTCATAGCGGATTTCCGGAAAGAATATTCCTCTCCACCCAAGTCCGATTAAACTACGGAGAACCACTTTTGCTTTAAAAGAAACAAAATATAATTTCAGAACAAGTGCTTCTATGCCTCCCTCCCTCCTTCCACCCCATTTCCAGACTATTACAGGTATGGAGACAGTGGTGGATCCCTATAGAGAAAGAAGGGTTGGGAGGGCTTGTGCAGAGAGGTGGCTTCGCAGAGGAGGTTCTTTTAACCTTTAATGAAGGAGGGGTCGTTTAAGGCCCCCTGCCGAGATGTGGAGCCCCCCCCAATCTTCGTATATTCTTCTCTCTTCAAGTCTCCCTCTTTTTTTAAAAAAAGAAAAGATGGCGGCTGAGAAAAAGACTGCTGTTAAAGCAGTCATGAAGAAATGCAATAAATTCCTTGTTGTTTTATGAAAATTTACAACTTTGTGATAGAACTTTATGAGTGGCTGGGTTCTGCGATTGGCCAGAGCTGGTCATGTGGACTGCTAACCGTGAACATGAACTTTTTATGATTTCCCATGTGGTTATTCTACCATTCTTTTGGCCGCTGTACCTTGGGTCGGATCACTGTCCTCTGTAGGACTGTCGTCTCTTTTAACATTTTTTTTTACTTTCATGTATAAGCTCAATAGGGCTAAAAATAGAGGAGGAGCAGGGGAAGCGCCGGCACAAGCACACACACACAGTTTCTTTCTCATGGACACATACACGCACACACACACACACACACACAAACACTCGCACAGATGCACGCAGATATCTGGGACTAAGCTTAAATAGCTAATATTATTGATCCCCACCTATTCTTCCTTTTCCAATTCTCTCTGTACTGACTCGGGTTCTCTCTCTAATGATGGAGGGGGAAATGGAGAATCGGTACCGGCTGGAGGTTTTGGTCATTTTTCAAAGAGGGAAGTTACTCCATTTTCTGTACAAAAGGACGCGGCAAAGGAAAAAGCTATCAGAAGTCGCAATGGACGGCTATCAGGTTGGGACAATATTTGTCAGCTTACATATAAAAGCAAACGCAATTCAATCTCCCCCCTCTTCCTCCTCCTTCGCCTCCTCCTCTTCATCCTCCTCCTCCCAATCCAGAGAAGGATGGGCGTCAAAAGGTAAGCTCATACTTTTCTAAAATTGAAGCTATTATTTGAAGGAGGCAAAGAACCGAACACATTTTTTTAATATGAAAAAATATATAAAAATATGAGGTGGTAAAAAGCTATTGTTAAATGTACCATTGTGTAAAAAAAGGAAGGAAGGAAAGGAAGGAAGGAAGGAGGGGGGAGGGGGGAGGGCTTAAGATATCCATGTCACCTAGAGAATTAGAGCTACCTCAATTGTTATATTATATATATATATATATATATATATATATATATATATATATATATATATATATATATAAAACATAGGGGGATACAACCCCTTCTGTAGGCTTCTTTTCATTCTTTCTTTTACCCTTCAAATCTCTTCCCCATCCCAGGAAGAACGATTTATCGAGACTTACTTGTCAGCGAGAGAATCCACTCATTTTAAGAAGTTCTGTACAGCAGCCAGTTCGATTTAGATCCTTTTCTCCAGGGTGTTCTGTGTGGACGTAGGTGATTTTTCTTCTAAAGAACTGTTCCAATGTAAGGCTGGGAGGGTGAGGAGAGACAGAACACAGAGAATGGTTACAACAGTTAATAAATACAATTAAGGGAAAATTTCAACTGCACTAGGTCTTAAACTAAAGACGTAAAAGACCCCAAAATTGTAATATAAGGGAGGTAACAGACTGTAATCCACTGCCTACATTTGGGCGTTAACAGAAAACGCACGTGCATGTATGTATGTGTGCTGCAAGATACAACCCTACTGTATAGGGATGATAATAATATTTGTACATGTCGTTCCATCAGCATTTTCATTTTTTCCCCTTATCTTGCTCTATTAATAATATTTTTGAATGGATTCTAATTGATATGCTTCTTTTTAAAAGAGGGAGGGATCGTCACAGAATAATTTAAAATGTTTTTTTTGGCTGATGTGTTCAATTAACCATGTTCAAGTATCTCTACTTGAAAAATAATTACTATTACCTGGAACCGAATACTGCTTGTATAGTTTGAAATGTATTCAACTGCTAGTTAAACATTTTAAAAACAACAGTGATATAACTTCCTAGCCTTCGAAGTTTCTTTACCAACATTATCTTGCTGCAAATAAATCACAAATGCACGAAATAAAAAAAAGGGGGGGTAATGAAAACATGTAAAAATATGTCTTCTGCATTTTCATATGTAGTTATGACTGCTGGACATAGATTTAATGTGGTCTTTCTGATTAGATTCTCTGTACCCTTTTTTATTCACCAGACATTTGAGAGTTGAATCATGGTTGTTGTTGTTGTTGTATTAATACAATAGGTTTTATTCCATTTTCAGACTCGTGCCGTTTCTAAACCGCTTGTTTTCCGATATTCATGTGTTCATTATGGCCTTTTTTTGCTCCTGTGGGGGAGTATCACTTTCAAGTTAAAAGATGGCCCGTAAGTGGGTTATATCCATTTAGATAAAGGTCACTCGTGAAATAATTCCCATTGCTTAAACAACGCAGCTAAGTTGTTTATATGCGTGCAGTTTCCCCCTCCCCAACGCACCTATTCTTTTATTTTAACTGTTCGCCTTTTAGTCTTCCTCTGCCTTCTCATTCGGTGCTGTTTGCTGCCATCTACCGTCCAATTAAAGAACTCTTCGAATTGCTTTCCATGCTATGCAATGATTAATTTCCCATGAAAACTAGTTTAACTAGACCAAGATTTTCATTTTCTACAGTTAATGTATTTTTGTCATGTAATGGATTAGGCATGCCTTACAGAATCTGGAAACGTGATTGAAGAGAATTTCTACTGTCTATTTTATTTAAGATTGTGTTAGTGTGTATTAAAGTGCATTCATGGTAACAGATTATTCTTTTTAAATTGCATGAAGTATTTTTTTTACAGCTTTCAGAATGTATAGGAACATTTCAGATGAGACTTGTGTGTGTTTGTAACCATTAAAAGAATATTTTTCCTTAGGAATAATGTAAGATATTTTGCTTAATTGTTTCTAGTAAACTGATAAAAATGAGGTAGTTTTGTCAATGTATGACAAACCAATTCCATTTTTCAACTGAAAGACATAGTTTGCTATTACTGTTCAGAATTTTACTAGGTTAGAGCGGGCTGGTCTATAAGTATAAATCAAATTTTATTAATTATAGGCTATTGTGGTGTAGAACCCCACTCTTTTCTCTCTTTCTCTTTCTCTCCCTCTCACAAACTTATGTTATCAGAATCAGACTAAATATAATCTTTTTATTTTTATGACTCAATTATATGCATTCCTCCAGTTAATATAGACTATAATTTTTTTGTGAACCTTTTAGGTAAAGGATTTTTGAGATACTTGTATTTTAGAATACCTCCCATCACACAAGATAGCCAAGTGACAAATACTTTAGTTTCCCCCCTCTGTAACTTTCAGAGAGCTGGGAAATCTGTTAAAATATAGTTTTGCAGCATTTGGCATTTCTGTTTTTTTAAGTCTAAGATTTCCAAAAAAATGTGGTCACAGCTTGTTTGTTTTGTTTTGTTTCTTAACTTTACTCTAAACACCCATTTCCCCTTCTAGTTAATTATTAGCTAAATCCTTTTGATAAAGTAATGAAAGGTAGTTTCCCCATACTCTTTTTTTTAAAGCCTCCTTGAGCCCATTAAAAAGATAATTATACATTATAGGGGAAGTCAGGTAAATTAAACATAAATGGCTGAAAATTTAAATTGAATGGTTATATGCTTGAAAAGAGGAAATTGAAGGATAAGACAAAGTATTTGTGTGGGCGGGTGTGTAGATTCGTGTGTGTGTGTGTGTGTGTGTGTGTGTGTGTGATGAATTGTGTGCCTTTAGTAGGTTTTATAAATGCCCACAATATAAACATCAGTTAGACTTGTGGTAAGACAAAAGAAGCTCATCTCTTGTGAATACTTTTATGTGAAATAAATTTATGAGGCTATTCAATTCTCTCTCTCTTTCTCTCCCCACTCTGCCCTCTGTCTGTCTGTGTGTGTGTGTGTGTGTGTGTGCCTGTGCATGCTTAAAGGCCAATCTTAAGTTTATGGTACCAATTTGATTCTTCTGTCAAAGATCATGCTGTTTGCTGAATTCCAATACTCCCATTCACAAAGGAAAAATAAAATTTTCTTACTTGCTTGCCATTTTATAGCTTATTGAAAATTTTCTGATTGCTTAAGTTGGTTCAACTTTTCCCCTCTTCCTTTTGCCCCTAAATAATTCCCTGGCCTAAAGAAATATTTAGGTGTAGGTTTTAATCCCTTCATTTATCTCCCACCATCTTCCAGCAACACTTTTCCTGGTGCTTTCTAAAGTTGAATTTTGCTAAAGCAAAAAGACAGGAAAGAATGAAAAGGAAACAGGAGGAGTGTGTGTGTGATAAACATAGGGCATCTTTTCAGCAAAACACAAGCGACACACTTCTGTAAACAAATACTGTTAATCTTTATTAATTCTTCACATACATGCCCTAAATGGGTTAGGATAAATTTTTTGACCTTAAAGAAAGCCCTGTTAGTATCGTCTAACAATAACAGGGCAAAGCTGGCTCATATATTATTTTCAACTAATAAAAATATTAGTTGAAAAATATTTCCCCACTATAAAAGTTTGCCAGGGGACCTAAGAATAAGGTCCCTTATATTTTTATAGTAATCAGAGGGGGAAGGAGGAAAATTATTAGATTTAGAAGAGACGAAAATGGGGGTGGGGGTGGGCTAGGCATTAAAATAAATATTCTCAACTACCTATGGTGTGAGATAGTATCTGAGATGGTGTCTATAGAAATCAAATAAATAAAGAGATACATAAATAGATAGATAAATAAATAGATAAGATAAATAGACAGATAAACAACCAACCAACCAAATAAATAGCAATAATCTGAGGAATTATTCTAGCCCCAAATATTGATTAATGAAAACTGATATCTGCCCAACATACACCCAACCTAAAACATACAGCAAGCTTTCAGGTTATTTTCAGGTATTGATTTATTCTTTTTAAGAGCTGTAAAATCAAAATACATGTGTTACAGTGAAATCAGTTATTATTTCCAAGATTTGGCATATGGGAAGCCCCCCCTCCCACATTTGGATAATAAATTATTAGCACAGGACAAATCAATCAGTGGGTTAACTTTTGAGTTTACCTATTTTCAGATTTAAAGTTTCAAAATTTTTGTGTCATTTAATATCTTCCATCTGAATTGCCAAGTCTGAATAGTGGAACTTTTCTGCAATACACAAAAAGGTTTGAAAAAGAGTAGGCCTTTTCTATTGTAAAGAATATACATTAAATACTCTTTAATGTATTATATATTTCAATTTTATCTATTTTCTGTTCTCTAAGCTATCCTTTACCAGACCAGTGCCTCTTTGCCCACATCCACCCATCCACAATGTGCATTTCTAGTACCAATTCTTAAAAGTTCAGAAAGTAGCACATTTACTCACTTAACTAACCAAATAACCCATTTGGAGATTTGCACCAGTCTGTGAGATTTCCCTGTTATTAAGCTAGGATCAGAAGTATTGTATGGATTTGAAATTAATTAGGGGGGGGGTTTGTTCAGATCCGCTTTTTAAATTTTCTTCTGCCCAATTTTCTGTTTTTACATTTTAAAACAGATTAACTTAAAGTTAGGATGTACTCAGAACATAAAGGATAAGGGGGAAAGAATCAGCAGGAACACAAATCAAAGACCAGGGTTTTGTGTGTATGTGTGTGTGTAAGAGAGAGAAAAGAAAAGAGAGTGCCTTGAACAAACAAACAAAAATTACTCCCCTTGCTGGCAATTTCCTTTCACTCTAACACCACATCGTAGTGGTGTTGGGATCATGTGGGTTTCTATGCCATTAAAACAGAGACTAGCAAATAAGATAGCAAGCCAACATATTTTGTGGTTCCTTAATCCTTGACAGAAAAAAAAATTGCATTGGTCATTGCAGGGATAGCATTGCCATGAAAATCCGGCTTGGGAGCAATTGAGGGTGTGTGGTGGAGAATTCTTATGAACAGATTGCACATCTGTAATCAAGGGATGATAGAGAGATGCCTTGCATTACAGTTACATTTGTCCAAAAGTTCAGGGAAATCCTGTGATCAGGAGGTGAATTTGGAAAGAGATGTGTACATTTGTAGATTGGAGATAATGGAGGTGAGATCTGTAAACAGTGCTTCAAAGTTTTTGAGAATCAAAAACAGCCCGCTGTAATGGCTATTTTTTGTGAAAAGATGGAAAATGAGCTGGATGAACGGATGGATAAATTGGTCGGTAAAAAGGAGCAAGAGAGAGACACACACACACACAGAGAATGAGAATGACAATGGTGGCAAAATGATACGCAGGGCAAGTAGCATTTTACAATTTGAAACTACTTAGTTGTTGTAGAAGAACCTGGAACATTTTTATAAGATTGCTTGAAATCACAGTTGCATAGAAAAGAAATGGAATTGGGGAGAGGGGAGGAAAGGGGCACATCCTTTTTAAACTGTCATAACCGCGCCAAAGGCAGGGTAATTTTATTGCTGGAGAGCGAGGGTCGCCCGCTAACTGTGAGAACTGGTGAGGCGAAGAGGAAGTCAAACGCCAAACTCCAGTCTTTAGATCAACTTTTTCATTCCCTTCATAATTATCTTTTTAAAAAGTTTTAAAGCAGATCAACGAATTATAAGATAATTTAATTTTATTCCCGAATTTACTGCAAACTCAAATGCACAAAATAGAAAACCGGAATTTCCCCTCTTCCCACAAAGCTCATATCAACCATCCTGACGCCTCTCAACCCGGGACTATCCCCTGCTTTAAATTTAATAATTTCTGATGTTAGGTGATCAATAAGGGGCGCGGAGGGGGGGGTTGGCAGTCAGACCAGACGCTGTCTTTAACTCTAACCTGTCCAAAGATCCGGCCTGAACCGTAAAAACGCAAGAGGGCACCGTTCTTTGCGGACAGTGTCGTGGGAGCTGAGCAACACCGGCAGTGGCTCTCCGACACGGGGCCTCAAACTTACACGAGAGGGATTTGATTAGTTCGGAGACGTGAGGGTAGAAACATACCCGTGTGGGAGTAGGAGAGATGGAGATCGGAAGGTTGTGGGGAGAATAAATTGTAACCCCATCCTCCAGATGCCTGGTCCTACCTCCCATGGAGTTTAAAATTCTTGATAGGGAGCTCCGTCCTGCGCTCAGAGGACGCACCAAGAGACGCTCGCTGGAATTTATTTCCCTTCTCCAGATCCAACAATTGACCGCTTGAACTGGCTGTACAGTATTGCCCCCATTGCCCCCACTTGAAACCAAAGGTGTATGGGGAGGAGGGAGATAATACGCCTTCCCGTCCTCCTCCTCCAGGTACTTATGTGAAAACCACAAACTTTTCAAATTGAAAATATTTCCCATGTTTTCCTCCTTCTTCTCCACGGGAGCAGCTAGGATAAGATTGATGTCATTCTTCATATCTTTCACCTTTCTCATGTTTGTTTATTACTACCAAAATAATAATAATAACAATAACAATAATAATGATGATAATGATAATAACAATGATAATAATCCCCAAATAGCTTTGGATTTATCTTTTCATAGATACTGAGTACGTGATAAAGGGGGTGGGGAAAGAAACAGGGGTAAAGAGTGGTGGTGCGTGGGGGGCATTTCTGTTGTTTAAAGGTGATAGTGTTGGTGGCAGGGATGCTTTCACTGGTTTGTTCTGGGGGGTCCCCTGTGCAGAGCTAACCCCTCTAGGGTGCTATTTCGCAGCCTCCGACTCCTGCTATTGGTCAGCGCGTGATCAGATGGTTCTCTTCCCTTATGTCCCTGGTTGGCACGCGGCCATCCCCCTTCAGCTAAAACCCAATCTCCCATATACTGCTAATAGCTAAACCGCTTGGACTATAAAACGCAACAAATCATAAAGAGCAAGGGAAAGAACAGACGCTGTTCTTCTGGTTAACTATTATTATTGTTATTGTTGTTATTATTATTATTATTATTATTTCCAATGAGTTCTTATTTTGTCAACTCTACTTTTCCGGTGAGCTTAGCCGGGGGTCAAGAACCGTTCCTGGGACAGCTCCCCTTATATTCCACGGGCTACGCGGATCCTTTAAGGCACTATCCCAGCACGTATGGAACTGGGGGCGGTGGGGTCCAGGAGAAAGGTTACGCGGGCGCGCCTTACTACCAGCAAACCAACGGAGCTTACAACCGGAGTCCAGCCTGCGATTACGGGACATCTGGTTTTTACAGGGAGAAAGAGACAGGCTGTTCTCTTTCAAGCCTAGAGGAACCTGTCCAGTTCGGCCAGGAACAAGCCCGGAAGTCAGAATGCTCACAGAGCAAGCACGTTTTCGGGGACAACGAGGATCAAAAGTGCTCCACGCCAGTATATCCTTGGATGCAGAGAATGAATTCCTGCAATAGTAAGTTGTTTCTCCCCCCCCCCTCATTCTTCCTAATCATGTTAGGTGACAGATGGCTACCCAGATAGAGCAGGAAATGTTTTTCTTCTAATCTGAAGCTGCAGGCAGTAGAGCCAGAAACTTCCTTCAAACTTTTTTTTGCACTGCTTAAGCTGTGCTTCAAAGGCGCTGCCTGGCTTGTTTGTTTGTTTGTTTGTCATATTATCTGTAGGAACTTCTCTAGACTTAGTTCCTCTCTTTAGCCAACTTTCTGCAACTGAAAGTGCTGAGATTTATTGACTGAGCAGTTCTGTCTTGTAGAAGGCAATGTTAGCTGTCACTCACTAGGGGTGATTTAGAAAGGTGTCTTGGCACTCATCCGCGTGTGCACACACACTCACACAGTGCAACCACTATCAAACTGACCAACTCTCCCCAAATTTTTTTCAATAGATCTGGATTTCAATTTTTTTCCACACTTCTCTCCCCCTCCCCCCTCCCCACAGTGATACAGGCATGATACCCCTGTGCCAATTTAGCCAAAGGCATATTCAGCAAATGCAGCCAGTTGTATAATGTCTGGAGGACTTAAATATTTGAAGAGAGAGAGAGCTACATTTTTAATGAAACTCAAGCGTAATTGAATGCCTGCCTGAAGGGGAAGTTGTAGATAGTTTTTCTTTCACTCACTCTCCTCACCTTCTTCTCTGCCTCCAGGTGCCACAATTTCCATGAAAATTCATTTAAAGAATGATGAAGAGGTAGCCACAGCTCCTCCTCTCATCCCTACAGTCCAAAGGGAAGAGAAATTAAGGGAAATCAATAGAGGGAGATAGGTAGAAGATGGATAGGTAGGTAGGTGTTTCGCTTAAGTTCTGGAGTCTAAAGCAATTAGAGCTGGAGGGGAAGATAATCTACAAATAAAAGGGAGGAGAGAGTAACCACCACATAACGGAAAGAAACTTGGTCAGAGGTGGCTGTCCAGCAGAAAGGGAAAAGAGCACAGGATAAAAAAAAATTCTTAACTTTGGACATTAATTCTTTCCTAATGGAGTTGCAGGAAGGAAGTGCATAGATAACTCTCTCAAAACAAATCTTGTCAGACTATTGCACTCATTCATTATATCTATATCTATTAACATATATATACACATATTAACCTTTACGACATTGCTCCTAGACACTCAACTGTGGGAAGGAGTGTTGTTACTTATCTTCGTTTAGGTATTCCCCTCCTTTTAAGTCACTTCCCGTTCTACTGCTTTTGAGAGCCCCACAGCTCGTTCAAAGGCTATTTCTCGGAGAACTGCAGCAGACGAGGAATGGGATTTATTCCCAAGCAAGTGTCCCAGCGCAGCAATTTTAGTCCCTGTGAATACTGCTCAGGAGGGCACTGAGTTTTCAGGAAGAGAAGCAGAGAGGGAGTCTTTGGGTGAAGAAGCAGTTCCACTCACTCCCCAGCAAAACCAGAAACAGTAAGCTTCTGGGGTACATCTTTGTTTTCCAAAGTTTACTCCCCCCATTCTGATCGAAAAAAATAAACATGGAAACAAAACAAATTGTATTGTGGAGTTGCAAGTTTTCAAGATTTCTTTGTGCCCACTGAGACTCAGCTAGGAGCAGGCAAAGAATATATGGGAAGTGTATCTCTAACTTTTCAATTCAAACATGAGACAGGATTATTCTGGGAACAGAAATGTTCCCAAGCGCGAAGTTAAAAGCTAATTAGAGAGGGATGGATTTGATTTTCCCTTGTATTAGGTACGGCAGTGGTTTTGATCGCTAAAGGTTGGAGATAAGGGAGCGGGCCACTTAGAGTAGGGAGATTACTGCAGGGAATGGGTCTCTTTCCCTCCCCTTGTCCCCCTCCCGCGCGCGCACACACACACACACACACAAACTCACAACAACACACTCTGGCGGGTAGCACAGACATTGGCATGTTGTATATGTGTAACTCCAGTAAATGTTCAGTAGCACACGCTTTCCTTCTTCTCCATCCCCACCAGGTTCCTCCTTTGGGCCGAGTGGCAGGCGAGGCCGGCAGACTTATACTCGCTACCAGACTCTGGAGCTGGAAAAAGAATTCCATTTTAACCGTTACCTGACCAGGCGCCGACGCATCGAGATTGCTCACGCCCTGTGTCTGACGGAGCGCCAGATAAAAATCTGGTTTCAGAACCGAAGGATGAAATGGAAAAAGGAAAATAAGCTTCTTAACTCCACTCAGCTGAGCGCCGAGGAAGAAGAGGAGAAACCAACGGAATGAAAGAGCAGAAGGAGGGGGGAGAAAGAGAGAGCCCGAATGAATGCAGATGAATGAATGAATGAATGAATGGGGAAGAAAGCAGAATGTCAACAGTTGGGGAGCTCCAGAAATGACAACTCCTCCCACCCAAAAGGCACAACTGGGACAAACATTTTGTAAAATATTTGAGACTGTATGGCGGTGTTGTCCTTTTACACCCTCACTTGCATTGGATTATTGAATTTGTCGTATCATAACCATGTTTCTAGTCCAATTTATTTTCCCTCTCTTTATTGCCCTTTCCCTTTGCCACAAATGGGACTGTGGTTGTGTTTTGTTTTGCCTGATTTACCTTTGGGTGTCCTCCTTAGGATTCTTGTTAACCCTTGTATTTAAGTGGAGGTGCTGCAATATATGTGTCAGGTTTGGGGCTATTTGATTGTCTTTATTTTGTAAAACAGAAGTGTCATGCACGATTTTACTTATTTGTTTGCCTTTTTATATAAAATTAAGTTAATCAAGCCCTGGGTTCTCTGTCATTTAAGGATTATTGTTTTAAGCAAAATTATATTAAAAAAGAACAATTGCAACCTAAAAAGTATGGTGGATTTTTTTAAAGAATTTTTTTAATCGGTTTTATTTTATTACAATTTGTATAGTGTTGTATTTGTAGTTTGTGTTAGCTATGGAGATTTAAAAGACCTATAATACAATAAAAAAGATAAAAACAAATACGTTGAGAAAAACACTTGTTATGTTCATAATTTAGGATGTGTTTTCCTTTTCTCCACATCGTTTCTGAGAAATATATCTATATCTACATGAGGTATATGGTTGGTAGTTAAAAATAAATTTAAAAACCTGCTTTAAAAACCTGCGATTTCCTTAATTTGAACAGGCAAATAATTCCTTAAATACTACAGAAGTTAGATGATGAAAGATATATTCAGCTCACCACACACACACATATGCACTTCCTCTTGCTTAGCTTAAACTTAAATAAAAGACCTTTTCATCAAGAATATATTGGAGCTGACATTTAACTTTAATATGGATTTTTTTTATTGTTACTGCACAAAAGAGTTATGTGGGGCGCACACCACACATATAATAAATCAAAGAAACAGGCATAATTCTCTGTCCCATTCTACATCTGCTAAAACACACATAACATTTTCATAGCCTTTCTCAAACATTGGCTCAAGTTCCTCTTAGGGTAAATCTCCCAATCCCCTTCCCAAGCCCTCTAACCAGCCTTAATATCTCACTTCACATTAAGCTAAAATATGAGACTGTGAGCTATTAATGTTCTGTGATCAAAAGAAAAGGGGGTTAAATAACTGATTTAAATGAAAATATTCAGGTGGTATTTTAAAAAAGAAGGGAACCTTGAATCTATTTTCCCTATAACTTTCTTTTTCCTTTCCTTCCCTTTCCTTCCCTTTCCTTCATTGATTACTTAAGGAAGGTTAACAATTCTTTGTTGTCCTTAGCAAGCTGTTAATAGCTATACCTGGTTTTTGTTTTTACTATTTTATATTTTTTTATTCTTTTTTTTAAAACAGGAAAAAGTGGTGAAACAATAATTTCCTTTCTAATACACTCTCATGTCAAATCCCATTCCTTCTCGCCCCAAATACAATGAAATCATGTAATCTGAAGTCTTGCAACTGTGTAATACTTATTCTTATTGCTACACTTTTGAGTAGCTCTGATTATTATGATTATGTGCCAGTTTTAATATGGCTCATAATTTTCAATGAGCTGCAAGCTGTTTTTTGAAAATTCTTGTAGGTTGGCAGAAGAAGAATGGAAAAGAAAATAGTGACATGGTTGGAGAAAAACAAACTATTCCAAATTCAAACCTAGCCCATCATTATAAAATTGATCATTATCAAACATTTTAGTAATTTATATGAACATTGAGAAGTCTCTTCATTTGAAACAGTTCCCTCAAGAGATTGCCAGTCGTATAATTCATCATATTGCTAATGGGGGGTGGGGGAGACACACATAATGTCAAGATAAGTTGATTTTCCCTTCTGTTATTTGCACTGGTATTAAGGTGTAGGAAAAGTAGTAGAAATAATGCTGTGATGATGATAATAATAATGCAAAAATATTCAAGCAAGTTTTGATGTTGCTAGTGACTCCTAAGTAGGAGATGCAAATAAAAAACAATGGTTCAGGAAAGGGAGAAGGAGGAATTTTCATCTTGATTTACATCGGAATAAATTTTTCCCTGAATAACCGTTTCTAATATCAAAGCAAAAACATCACTGGAATTATTATTTGGTATTAAACAACTATTATTCATAATAGTAATAGCAACAATTTTACACTGCATCTACTATAATAAGAAAATTTCTTTTCCGCATGTTCTCCTCTGGAAGAAAAAGAGAAAGTAGAGAAACAAAGACAGAAACGACACTTTTGGGGGAAAAACATTTTATTTCTAGAAAGGCAGAGGACACAAAAACTGAGCGCTTAACTACTTTAAAAAAAGGTGAGTGAGGTAACCTCCCTGTCGGCTATTTTTTTATTTGCCCAGTAGGTGGCGCACAATGCCAACAAGGAGCAATCTCTGCTGGCTGATTCCTCCCCCTTCTTTCCTCCCTCTTTGGAAGCCGCGCATTGACATGGGCCTAACGATTCTCGGATCGTCATTATTTGTAACCATAGAGCATGAATTGCCTCTTGAGGTCATCAGTGAGAATTTACGACTGGTCAACAAAAGCACGTGATTCCCAAACGCACCCCCCACCCCACCCCCATATTTGGCCGCATACATAGCAAAACGAAGTACAGTGCATCGCTATAATTCATTAATACATCATAAATCCTCAAGCACAGGGGTTATAACGACCACGAGCCCCACAAATCAAGCCCTCCAAAATACAAACCCAAATGAGTTCTTACTTTGTAAACTCGTTCTCAGGACGCTATCCTAATGCCCCAGACTATCAGCTGTTAAATTATGGGGCCGGCAGTTCCATGAACGGATCTTATAGAGATCCAGGCAACATGCACGCCGGCTCTTACGGGGGATACAACTACAATGGAATGGATCTGAGCATCAGCCGATCATCCTCCTCCTCCAGCCACTTTGGAGCGGTTGGGGAGAGCTCTCGCGCCTTCCCTGCCCAAGCAGCGCCCGAAAGCAGGTTCAGACAGGCTTCCAGCTGCTCCTTGTCTTCTCCCGAATCCCTTCCTTGCACCAGCAGCTCCAGCAGCACCAGCACCAGCAATAGCGGCGGCGGCGGCAGCGGCGGCGGTGGCGGCGGTGGCGAAAGCCATGGAGGCAAGGCAGCCGGGTCCTCCCCTGCCGACCAGGCAGCCTCTGTTGGCGCGGCCAGCGCCACCGCGTTTGCCGAGATAGACGAGACCAGCGCGTCCTCGGGGCCCGAAGAGAGCGGCTCCCAAGTCAACAGCAACGGCTCCCGAGCTCAGGCAGAGCCGATCGCCACCTCCACGCCGGCCACTGAAGGACAAAGCCCGCAGATATTCCCCTGGATGCGAAAGCTTCACATTAGCCACGGTACAGACTTGCTCCTTTTTTAATTTGGCTGGGGTGATCTATGGGAGGTGTGCCTGCGCCTTCTGTCTGTCTGTCTCTCTGAGTCTGTAATCTGGGTGTATGTGCGTGCGTGTGTTTGTGTGTGTGTGTGTGTTCATACATACACACACACATAAAACAGGATTTTGTCAGGACGTATTTGCTTTGGCGACGGGAGAAGGAATCCAACCGCCTTGTGAAACCACTTTCCTGTCTCTCTCTATATATGCCCTTTTCTATTTGCGTTCAGTGCCTCTTTCTTTCACTATAATGTTCAATTCTTAAAGAGTATTTTCTTCTCTTAAAAAAAAATCCAGGTTCCCTCAGTTTTTTAAAAATAGAGTTTTACCGCATGACAAAAGTCAAGCTGTAACAAATAATAAGTAAGAATAGCGCTTGTAATAGCCTTGTACCAGGAGGGTGGGAGGTGGTTGAAAGTAGGAAGAATTGGAAACACACACACACAAAGAAATGGGAAAGATGAGGCGAAGGGTTAAAACAGGAAGCCTGTTTGGGGGCATGGATGTGTCTGCCAACCTCTCTTCCTCCCCCTCCCCCTCCGCCCCACATTTCCCCGTCTGCAAGGGCGAAATGCGGCGGCGACAAACTCTTTGCTCTCTTCAACCCTTGGGGTAAAAATGAAAGAAATGTGCGCGCCGCAGAGCTGGAAGCAGGAACTGCCTTCGCTCCGCACGCCGAGGCTAACTCCCTTTGGGTGGGAAAGGGAGCCCTAAGGGTTTCAGCGGAAGTTGCTTCCAATGAAATGTGGCCGAAACTGGCAATGGGGAGTGTTAAAGGAAGGCGCAATGCCTAGGAGGGTCGCTTCTTAGTCTTCCAGCCGGCCTGTTTCGATCGCCAGTCGAATTGGACTGACGGATAAAATAGGCCGAGGGAAGAGAGACACGAAGGGGCTGGGTTTCCGAGATTGTCCTCCGAGACCAGACTCCCTGAACTGCGAGGCAGGCCTCCAGAGCAGCAATTTCCTCCGAAGAAAGGCTGCGTAGAATCAGATTGTGTTAGAGAACCCTGTTCTCGACTCCTGGAAAAAGATACAGGGCTATAGGGAGTGTGAGAAGGAGAGTGGGGCATGGCTTTAAATTAATTAGAATTAAGGCTGGAGCCAGAGTAAAACGAAGGATATTGACTTGGAAGAAACGCAGACGCAGAGAAGCCGTGCGCTCAAATCGCTGGGGCGTTTGTCTGCAGTGTAAGGCGACCGAGGAGGAAACAGTTGAAAGCGCGGTTTCTTTCTGTGCCTGTGATCTAAAAAGAGAAACCAGACCAACAAAAGGCATTTTTTCCCATGTCCTGTTGTTATTATTATTCAGATATGACCGGACCGGATGGCAAACGAGCCCGAACGGCGTATACTCGCTACCAGACCTTGGAGCTGGAGAAGGAGTTTCACTTTAACCGCTACCTCACCCGCAGAAGGCGAATAGAAATAGCCCACGCTTTGTGTCTCTCCGAAAGACAGATAAAAATCTGGTTCCAAAACAGGCGAATGAAGTGGAAGAAAGATAACAAACTTAAAAGTATGAGCTTAGCATCTGGTGGCAGTGCTTTTCAGCCATAAATTATATCAAGGAGGAATATTAAGAAATAGGAAAAAGGGGGCAGGAAGTAAGAAAGTTTAAAACAAGCAAGCAAACGCAAAGCAACAGCCAGATTTGTTTTTGTTAAGTTTGGAGTACTGTAAAGTGAAGCACTTTCCATTCAGCATGCTGTTGATTTTTAAATTATTATTATTATTAATAATAATAATAAACAATTTCATGGGTACTATTATTCCAGGATTGTGTCTTTTGCTGCAATCACCCCCTTTAAATTAAAAGATAAAATCCAGAGGCTTCTTTGATGCTTTAGATGTTCTAAATGTTTGTGTCCGTGCTATAATGATGCTTTCTGGAAGAAGTTAGCATGTCCTTTTCTTTTCTCTTTTCTTTTCTTTCTTTTATTGTGCTTTCTAAATGTTATAACTTATTTATAAGCCAGTATGGGGAAGGAAAGATGGGTTCTTAAAAGTTCACAACTTTGTGTGGAACCCTACCTCTTTTCCTTCTACTCACGTGGGGGGGGGGGCTCCTGCAGTTCAGTAGCAGGAAAAAAAAAGAAAAGAAAGAAAATTAAAACCATCAACTACAACAAACTTTTTAAAAAAAAAAAAACACCAGTATATCTCTCTATATAAGCTCATGTATCTGTCTTTGAAATTGTCAAGTCTGTGATTTGATTCCTGGCCTTGTTTTTATTCCAGGCCAGTTCTACAACTTTCCTTCTTTCTTTTTTAAATAATTGTGAGTGAAGTTCACTTTAAAAGGGTATATGATTGGACCAATCATAGTATGTTTAAAATGTTTGTAAATACTAGAAATATTTCTACAGTGACTAATAGGAAGTTTTAGTGGGCAGGGTGAATTCAGTGTTTCTGTGTGTCTGAAATGGCATTTGTCATGTCTAGCTGCCTGTTCTCATCCTTGCCAAGACGCTGTTCGTATTGGTTTGTAGCCTTAACTTGAAGTCAAATAAACGTTTCTCCTGGCCAGAAAAATAGTGGCCTTCTTTGCATTTCTTTATTTCACCATTTTCACAAGTCACAGCATTAAAGTTACTCATCAGCAAAATCTACATTTTAAGAAGAGGCCCAGAGAGAAAGTGTATACTCTTCACCCACCGCTTGACCCAGCTTCCAGGTTCTCCTTGGGGGTCTTTGTCCCAGTCCCCTAAAATCTCTAATGAGCCAAGGATACAAAACCATCCCCTGTAAGCGGTATTAGATGCTGAAGTAGCACAACTCAGAAAAAAAGAAGAGAAACCAGCGGATTCGGTTCTCAAAAATTCCTCCTCCTTGGATTAAGACTCTGGGCATTTTCTTTATATATATATATATATATATATATATATATATATATATATATATAAAATTTTAAGGCCTTTACTTCCAAGTAAACGTGCTTCAGATTACAGCTTCAAAGACCACAAACCAAGCATTTAGGGAGCCACTGAAGTTATCACAGAATGACAACATGCCAGTGAAATTTTAGAGCTAAGTACATATGTTATTGTCTGTTATGTTTGCTTCTACACAATCCTGCAAATATTATACACATACACACAATGCATTCAGGATGGAAAATCACAGTTGTCTCAATAGAGCTAATATAAACAATATGCATGAGGCAATTTTTCTTTTTCCCTTTAAAAATTAATCTACTAATCTAACTTTCTTTTCTTTCTCTCCTCCCTTAAATCACAGTGCTATGATTAAAGTCTGTTGTAACAGGGAAATAAGTAGTCTTTGATATTCTTAAATTATAGCTTACAGCAATGTTTTCTCTCTCTCTCTCCCTCCCTCCTTCCCGTCCTCCCTCCCCCCCCCCTCTCTCTGACACTCTTGTAGGAAGTAAAATTGGTCTTACAAACTTACCCCAAACTGTTTGGTTACTTCTTAAAATGGTTTTGAGAGGGCTGGGGTGTGAGTTGTCATTTCCAAAACAACTCATTTTCTTGGCTTCTCTTGAATATACATAGACACACCACACCCGCCCTGTGCGGCACACACATACATGCACGCATGTATATATTTTACCCGTAGTAAAGTAAGTAAGTATACCAAAGTGGCTGTGACATTAAGATGTCAAATGGATAGGGTTTTATCTAGAAGTTAGATCGTAAAAATCGCCCAGACCTCAGCCAGATACCCCTCACTGGCTCTCAAAAGTCACGTGAGGTCCATAAAGTTAGTTTTATGGTTTTGGGGAGTTGACAATGTACAATATATTTCACATTCTCCAGAATGTTAAGTGACATTTTAACTGCCTGCTTTGGCTTGGAAGGGGGCAGGAAAGGGAGAACACTTTTCCAGGCAGATAAAGGCAGCTCCATTGCAGAAATAGGAAGCATTGATGGTGCACTGTTTACTCCAAAGAGGACTTAGGAGCTGCTAACCTTAAAGTAAGTTCTCTTGAAATACTATCTGCTTAAATGAGTTTTAAAGAACCAGGTTGTTACAGACCGGGTGGAGGGGGAGGGCGGGGAGCAGGGCCTAGAAGGAGGGGTTTCTGTCTCCCTTGGAAACTTTCTTCTGCATAAAATCTCAGTGAGAACACCATCATCGCCAAGGCCCCTGAATTACCTGAGTGTGGCCCACAATAATTTTTGTTTTTAAAAGCATATGCTTTGCTGAAATGTGATGAGAGTAGCATAGAGGGACACACCAATAACTTTGTGAGTTATAGAGAGAGGGCTTTATATGTATTCACTCCAACCTATTAGCCTTGTAAGCACTTTGTGGGTGTATTGAATTCTTGAGAGTGTTTTGATGTCAGAAGCTTAAGCATGACTGCTTAAAGACAGACTTCTATCAGAATGTGTGGGATTGACTTTTGTGAGCTACCTTTAGGAATCAGAGGTGCAAGGGTGAGAATGGTTTAACAATGTGTATTCCCTGAGACTGGCTTTATTATTGTTGTTATTAGTAGTAATCTGCAGATTCACGGTCTAGAGCTGATGAAAACTTAATAATTAAAATCCTAATCAAGGATCTAAGAATTATTAAGGTAGCATCATAGATACAAGCAATTCCAAGCAAGGTTGTTATCTTAAAAAGCTCTGAATAAATAATTTGACACCTTGCTTTTAATCCACACTTTCCCATTTCCTCTAGCTTCTATTCTTTCTCTCCCCCTTCCCTTTAAGCATTTGGTTTCAGGACATTTTCCCCTTTGCTGTAACAATTATGTCATCTCCCTTTCTCTAGAATTCCTCTTTCCTTCCTTCTTTTTATCCACAGCATAGCTGCAAATACCCACTTGTTGTTGCTTTCCTAGCCACAGTCCACCAAAAAAAATATATTGTTAAAGTTTATGGCCATAGAATACAGAGTTTAGGATTTTCTGGTAGAAAATAAGTATGTGTATTTCTCTTTTCCTTAATTTTCTTGGGCTATGTAAGGTTTTTTGAGGGCATGCAACTCTCACACACATTGTGGGATCCATACAAGTACACTGTGTTTGTATGCCTTGTTTTATTTTCAATTCACCTATGAGTTCATCGACAGAAATCTGATTCATAGGACCTATATTTTTATTACTTCTTGAACCTTGATAAAGATTAGATTTTTTAAATAGAATAAAGATGACACAGATCTATTTCCCAAAAATATTTTTAAAGACTCCTATTTCTTTGATCTCCTCAGGAAAAGGGAAATTAGTAAATTAAATTCAAGGTAGCCTAATCTAGATGTTCATAATAAAAGATTTTTAAAAATAATCTTTATATTTCCTTGACAAGGATCATTACGTAGAAAGTCTTGACACTGAATTAATGATTTAACTTCAGAAGAGGTTGGTGTAGTTATCATTTTTCTTAGTGAAAACTAATATAAACATATTAGTTTATACTGGGGAAGATTGGGAAAAATCTGATTGGGATATTAAATTTTCTTTTCTTTTTTTCTTCTCTCCTTCCTTCCTTCCTTCCTTCCTTCCTTCCTTCCTTCCTTCCTTCCTTCCTTCCTTCCTTCCTTCCTTCCTCCTGGTTCTTAAGAGCTTCTATTTGCAGTATAAGAGTATGCAACTTTTTGGATCCATGATCTTGATAAAGCAGGGCTTTAGGACTTGATAGATGCCAATAGAACATGCTGTATAATAACTAACCAATATACCTTGCTTGGGAGTAAATCTCATTGAGTTTATTCCATGGGTTTATTTTCTAGTAAAATAGTGTAGGATCTGGATTGTCACATTGTCGGCCTAAATGGTTTGGGATTGTAGACCCAATTATAAGTAATTATCTGTTCTCTGCTTAACTTTGACCTCCCAAACCCACCACCTCAACTTTTTCCTTTCCAGTAAATGCTATTGTGTTTCCATTAACTTCAATTAAGATTATAGGAAATCAAAGAGTTCAGGAAGCTTTACTTCTCTATAAGCACCAAATTTCACTAATTTGCCAGTGTAGCACTTTACATCAAACCTTTCCCCTCAAAAGTACTGTGTTGGTAGAAACTATTTCTGAATTTGAGATGTGGAGTCATCTCAGAAATATGCTTACCATTTATTGGAGGTTTTTCTTCCAATAATGTTCAGAACTGTAAAAGACATCGTTAAAAACAGCAACAACAAGCACCATCACAAAGGGCAAAACCTTGAAAACCAATGCCTCTGGTTGATTTAAGAATTGAAAGAGGATAATTTTGGGGTATAAGGGATCTTGTGCCAATTCCCTGCTGCTTTTTGGCTGTAAAGGTGAGAGAACTCTTGTGTTAACAATTTGTGGTGTTTACATTTTCTTCCCATTTCCGCTCAAACCCTTCCCCCTTCAATCATTTAAACTAAGGTTTTATGACCATGCCATTTGGCAGACACATGTTTTGGGTGTTGTATAAGAGGGGGTAATTTCTTTTGCTTCTTTTCTCCTCATTTAGACTATAAAGCATGTTATTGGTTAAGGAAATTCTTATTGTGGTTAAAACAATTCTTGTTACTAATTTTCTTGTAAAAAGGAGGTGATAATATAGCCTCCTTTTTAGGTAATGTTGGGAAGATAATAATCTCTTTCAAACTTATTTTCAAGGTGTTCCTTTCATCATTGTATAACACACTTTTCACTATATGTGTTTGTGTCTGTATGTTCATGCAGTGAGGGAGGGCATACAGTGCGATGCGATCCAGCTATGTTTAGGTTCCTTGAAATCTATCTAAATATTTCTAAATTAATGAACATAGCATTGGAGTCTAAATCTCCTTTGAATTAAAGCAGGCTTGCATTAAACCTTATACAAGTCTGCATAGTAATATATTGTACCTAACTGAGTGGAGCTTCTTAGAAAATAGAAAATAGCATTGGGTGATTTGGATTGGACTCTTACAAAAAATAATAAATGCTCCATTTTAGGATTAAATGTTATAGATTATGCACCAATCATGCAATTCTGTGTATAAAATACTATGATGTCCTCTAAATTGTTCCTCCTCTCAGGAAGGAAAATAATGCATATGACATTATTTTGTACCAAAACCAGCATCTTATACTACACAATCAGATGATACTAACTAGAAGTGTTCGGATATTGAGTAAACTGTTGGCAATGCTATCCAACTTTTATAAGGACATAATGTGATTGTGGAGGAAATATTCATAATTATGCCACAGGTTTAATTATCCTTACCTTACCCTCAACTACTTTTTTCTTACCATTCTCCACTTTGTTTTCTTCAGTCATTTTTTCTATGCTTCCAGCTTCTTAATTCACCTCTTTGCATTTGCCCTTATATGTGTAAACTTGTGTCTTTCCAAATATAGCAACCACAGACCATATGCACAGGGAGCTGAGAATTAAGTATTGCTAAATTCAGTATGAGATAATCTCAAGGACACTGGCGAAAGACTGCACTGCGGACCCACATAGCACTAATTGAAAAGGCTTGTTCCAACTAAGGTTACCTGGAGTATCTCAAGAATCCAAGGTCTGAACCAGAAGTTTTGATGTAAATATGGAGCATTGTCTACAGAGTGACCCTTCTCTTTTGTATTTGAACTAGTGCCAAGAAGGGATAGCTGGTGTTGAAAGACAGCAAAGGTGGGGGCATTTGTGAACAAAGGGAAGTGGTACTTTTGCTTCCTTCTAATTCAGGTAAAGAAAAGGAAGGTAAAGTTTGAAAATGGTTCTGCAACTTTATATCATTCCATTCCAGCCACCTCCCCCAAGATAAATATATCTGAATCTTTTGGTAGTGCAAGTAAATAAGTGGTGAAACTGTCCTTATTTCCTTTTTTTCTGGATCTACTTCTGAAATCTTTTCATTGAATGTCTTATTTTTATGTCCCTTCTATAGGGCATTCATCTTATCCTGTTTACTTTTAAGTCTCCACAAATATCTACTGGACCACAGAAAGATTCAGCAATCACTTCATAGTAAAGGAAAGCAAGAATTTCTCTTGGTTTTGTTTAAAAACAAACAAACTAATCATTCTTTTGAAAAAGACTGAGACTATTCGCAAAGCAGAATCAACAGGAAGACAATTCTATCTAGATAGCAGATGGTTCCTATGCAAAATTCCTTTCCTTGTTATAAACTGTACCATGCCATATCCTTAAAGCATTCAATAGTGAATTGTTCTGGCATACAATATAAATAAGAAGCAAAAAATCTTGCATGGTCTATTTTTCTGCACAATAAAATTATCATGATCACAACTACTTTGCCATAAGCAAAATCCCAATCTTCTTTATCTTTCTAAGAATCTTCTGATGACTAGTCTAAGTTTGAAGGTATGGCATAGTGAAAGAGTTTCTAAAACTGATCAATAGTAAAGTGATGGAGGTATTTTGCATCTTACATGTAAACATCAAAGAAATATTCCCTATGTGAAATACCTTATATTCAAGAGGAAATATGGTGGCAAACTTCTATAGATGCTCCTGTTGCTAAAATGGTGATTTGCTATTAGTAATGTGGTTGGACTACATAACTAGCAATTGTAAATAATAAACTATGCATAGAAATATACAGACATGTATATTCCCCCCTACCTCCACCGCTGCCGTTTTCCACCCTTGAATGATCCCTGACCATTTTCCTAAAGCAAAAATGGGCCAGTTTATTCATCACATTTTAATCTTTTTCCAATTAATGTTTCCAGTCCACCCATACACATTGTGAAGGGTGTGGGAGGGGTATTGAAGAAGAGGAGAAGGCAATCTGCTCCAAACCAGCCAATATACACCTCTCTAAGTAGTACATTTGTCAGGCAACAATAGCTGACTTCTTGACCACGAAAGGTCAGATCCAATGTTCTTTGAAGTCAATGCATAAACTCCCCTTGAACTCTATTGGCCTCATGATAACCAGTCTACCCTATTCATTGCAGGCGCATGTGTGGGTATAAACTATTGTATGAATGCTTCTTTCACACTGGCTCACATACAAATACACAGTAGAAAGCTCACAGCCACGATTCACAATGGCTTCGTATAACCCACATAAATATAAATATTTATACACATTTAAATATATACAATTAATGCAGATTTACTGTGCAATTCACAAGCCACTGCCTTTAGCTGAATCTGGAAAGGTACAATGAAATATTTGATTTGTGACTTGCAGACAACACATACCGTTCTTTGAAGCAATTGTCTTGAATGTAACTTTGTTCTAGTGATCTCCAGTCAATGTGTAGGATATCACCTTCAGGCACCACTCTGCATACAGATGTGGGAGATGTTATACATGTCTGCTTTCTCACACTCTTCTGTGCCCTCCAGAAATACAGTATTATCATTCTCGTTGTTTCCAGCCTGTTGTCATTTAGAGACCGAAAGAGACATAGAGACACATTTGTTTATGTATACCTATACCAGATATACAGTTAAGCAATAAACAGTTCTGAGCTTCTTTAGAGACAAATAGCTTATGGGATGAAGATTGGATAATATAGCTCTTATAACAAAGGGAACACCTTTCCTTAGTTTCTGAGTTGGAATTTCCTATTCAAAATTGGGCCCTAAACAGCCCATTTTCCGAAATCCTGTTGGTGCTCAGTCCGTGTGAGGAAGCAAATGAAACAGAAGGAATGTTATTTATCTCATGCCAGGATTTTGGCCTTCTATCTGGATCCAGCCTGGTTTACAGGATGCTGTACAATGAGATCATGTCAGAGATCCCATGAAGTACTTTTAAACAGCTGTCTCTCTGTGTGTGTACAATTTGCTAGTTATCCACAGACACAAACAGATAGAGATAAATTCCCTGAAGATGTGCTCCAGCACTAATTTGAACGCGTGGAAGATTAAGGCTCTAGTGATCAACTCAGATTAGATCCTGCAACACACACACACACACAAACTATTTATTTATTTACTTAAATTTAAGAACTGGCTATTTCCTTCACAGAGGGACTCTGGGTGGTGTGCAAAAAATAATAATTAAAAGCATAAAATAGTAAGTAAAATTTTAAAAGAGGCAAGAAAACTTGCTAGGTGTATATGTTTGTGTGTATAAACAACTTGCTAATAAGATTTTTTTTAAAGGGTACTAGTTGTGTATATATTTGAATCCTTTTTATTTCAATAGGCGATATTTGCTAATTTTTCACTGAAATCAAGTATATTTACCCTGAAATTGTTTTCATTCTAATTGTTTATATTTTTATTTTGAGTTTAAATTTCAAATAACATTGTGAGACATGAATAGAACTAAACACATATTCTCCCCTCTTTTCTCAGTCTCAGCTTTTCCTGAATTCTCATCTATTTTTTCTTTTTCCCCCTCTAACATACCTCATCAATGCCAAGGGAAGATTACTGAACGTTGCACCTGAAACATTTAATTAATAGCACAATAGTCAATGCTCATTTTTGCTTTTACTAAAAGAATAATGGTAATACTATTTCTAAATTTGTTTAAATAGTATTATTTAAAATGCAACATGGTTTTTTTTAAGGTGTGGAGTTAGGCTTTTTTCTTTCTCTTGTCCTCTTTTTTTATAGGGATAGAGAAAGGGAGAGGAGGAGGAGGAATTAAAATCTGTGAAAGGATTTTAATTAAGAAAATTAAATGAAAAGGGGGCACAAATGAGTTCTGTGGAGGGGCGGGAGATGGGTGTGGAGGAAGCAAAGCAAAGCTATTCCAAACGATTAAATCGCCATTTTAACAGTGTAATGGGGTTTGCATACTGAAAAGTGGGGGACGGTTCTTATAGCTCATCAATAATTCATAGGCACTGGGGATCATTCCTAGGTCAGCAGACAGAGGTAAAGAGCTGAAGGGGAAGGACCTTCACTTCCCCGGGCAAATGCAATGGGGAGACTTTTCTTCAAGTGCTCTGGGAGTGTCCCGTTTTAAGTCCTATTCATGTCACTAGACTTCACCCCTCCCCTCCTGCAGCCCTTCTTTGCAAGTTTTCTTCTTTCTTTCTTATCTTAGTGCATTGGTTGTTTATGTTTTTCTTTTAAAGTTTCCTTTTTCCCTCTAAGGCTTATGTGTGATAACATCTTCAGACGTTTTCCTGGGCAGTTTTAGGCAAGTCCCTAACATTCAGTATCACCTTCAACCCCACAAATGATTTCCAAAACTGTAGACTAATGGGAAGAACTTAGAATGTTGCTAGCAGGATGAAACATTAAGATTCTGCCTTGGAAACATCTCATTTGCCCCCAGAAGTCCATTTCATAGGAAACCATCATTTTGTGGGAATTTGGGGACATATCCAGAGTTTTTTTGAAGACAAAATGAAAAAATGCCCTTCTCTCCTGGTTAATAGTAGTTGCAACCCTTTAAACATATTTTCTTTCTAACTGAGGAAAGCTACAGCATGGCAAATAGATGGAAGTTTATTGCAGCCACTGCTTGAGATTTTACTTATTTTTCGTCTTCCTTTCTGTTCACTTTTTCCTTTTTTTTTGTGGCTAACCGACTGTTTGCTAGGGTAAGTAGCTTTAAGAGTACAGAAAAACACAACACAGTAATAAAAAAGGAAGAGAAAAATAATCATTTACTCAGGAAGACTCACTGGCTCTCCCAGCTTTTCTCTAACAATGTAGGCTTGGAGGTGAGGAAGATATGATCAATTCTGAGAAGATGGAGAACAGATCAAGTAATGAACTCGATTGAACAGAATGTCGTTTTTGGGTATAATTGACCTGTACTTGTCATGCCAAGATCCCACTCTTTGTTTTAAATATCAAATAAAAATTAACCAATCATAGAAAATAGGGCTCTTTCTTGTAAGATGTCAAGAAGTTTTCACTTCTTTCCTCTTTGAAACTGAAATTTGGACCTTCTTTTCCTTTACTGTGTTTCTGAACATTTTCACAAATTGATCCTCCAAAGTTGATTCCCAGGCACCAGGTAGCCTTGGGAATAGTAGTCCCCTCCTTCCCTCACATTCTACAGATGGCAAGCCCTATGTAATTCAACGAGGTTTTCCTGACCCAGTGACGGGCAAAGGATTTTACAATGCCAAGCCTCAAAATGCCAAGGGTTTTGTGAGGATGGATAGGCTGTTCCTGACAGACCTAATCTTCTGGAATTGATTTTCCACATTTTGTGAAAGTATTTGTTGTTTTACACAAGAACACAAACTGAAATTTTCTCCTAAAAATAACTTTATAGAATACTATATTGGTGGGTTTGGGCTTGGGGAAAAGGAGCTGGAGCTGAGGAAGAAGGGTGAAATTCCGCGCTTGTAACAACGCGGTATTGCCAGCAGAGCTCGCTTCAGACCAATTCACAGCATCTGTCCAGCCCTCCTTGGCGCTGCGCCTAGAGAGGGTCCCCTCCTTTCCTCGAGAAGCTTTGCCCTGAGGAGCGGGGGGCGAGGGGACGGCGGGGTGTGTGTGTGAGGCTATTTTCCACCGCGGCTGCCTGGCATGAAACAGAGGGAGGAAAAGCGACCTGCCCGCTACGATTCCAGCAGCCTCATTCTTTCGACCTTCCTTCCCTCCCCCCCCCGCCTTTTTCCACCCGGAGGGCAAAATGTATTATGGAGAGTAGCGTATTGCAAAATTGGGGAAGGGACGATGGCCGGAAGTAGCGATCACTATAGGTTCGGGATTGTGGCAAGGGACGGTGGTCTTAGGCCAATTGGAGAGAGCAGCCATTATAACGCCAAGGGTCAAAAAGGCGAGGGTCAAAAGTTTAGGTAGTGCAAGACCAGGTCTTGTGTTGGAGGCGGATAGACGGAATGTCAGCTCCAAACAGGGCGGGAGGCGGGGGAAGGGGAGGTAAGGGAGAGGCTTTCTGGCGAGGGAGGAGAGAAGGTGAACGTGAGAGAAAAGAATTAGGAAGTGCAAAGGGAACTCCCGGAGTTAGGAGGAAACGTACCTGGTGCAAATTGGACGGGCGCTTTTCTTTGGGGGCTCTGAAAGATCTCCTTCATTTCTCCCTCCCTCCTCTGCTCCGTCCCCTCGTTTTTCCAAAAAAAAGTGTCTCTGAACACCTTGGCCACAGCCCAACATCCTGGGCTTCCAGGGCAAGCTCCGCAGAAATGAGTGGCTTGGGCTGCTACTATCCCAGGGCTAGCACTTTCTTTGATGGCAGCAGCTTTTAGCCATAAAACCTTGCCCTTGAATGGTTATATTGACGTTTTTATATGAGCTACCTTATATGTAGTTTGACCAATTTAGCATCAATCCCAGAAAATCAGCAAGATGAATTGGAATTCAAGAACATGAGTTGTTAGGAAGTCTAAAGTGTTCTAGATATAGGATGCAGAATAATATTAATATTACAGTATTGGCTGCAAGCCTTCCTTTGGTTAGAAATCGATGTCCTTAAGTGGTATTTTTTAATTACATAGAAAAATAGATTTGAAATTAAGAAATTACCTTTAATGGTGCATAATAATAATAATAATGATAAATCTTAATTTATGTTGGCAGTAATGTTCTAAATCTTTCCCACATTACTGCAGAATGAGGTTCCAAAGGATTTAGAACCTAATTCAGCTTTGAATGTACAGAGATTTAGAATGGCAATTTTCAGGCAGTTTTCAGGGATTTAGAACAGTGTTTGCTAAACCTGGGTAAATTAACCAAAATTGAGTAAAAGTGATCTGTGGGTGTGGGTGTGTGAGAGGTAACATATACAGAACCATTTCACAATCAGGACAGGGACATTTAAATTGACTTGATGTGTTTTACCTATATTGGGTAAAATGAACATTCTGATAAGCAGTTTTGGGTACTGAAGGAAAAAGTTTGGAAAATACTGCTTTGGAACATGATGCAAGGGAAGAACTTGTGTAGGTACAAAAACACTCTTGAAAATAAATAAAGATTACATTGACTTATGGAATTCTCTTTTCTTTGGCACAGAAATATTCACTGAATATTCTTAGTTTATATACTAATATAATGTTCAAATATAAAGGGAGAATTTCACCAAGGAGTTGTCCCATACAATTTCCCAGTATGTTGAAAAAGTCATTTTGTCTCATTAATAGCAATTGGCTACTTTGAATGGTTTACTTTTAAATATGAATTTTTTAAAAAGTTAAAAAAAATAAAAATCATACCAGCTTACTCTTTATCTGTTGTCAAAATATCTTTCGAAATTCAATACTGAATATTGAACTTTTTATTTTGAAACTATTTTCAGTTTCTCTTTGTTTATACATTTAGTTTGTGGATTTATATTCTGTTTATCTGTATTTAAGCAGATAATATTCTATATTCCTGAATTTTATTTAAAAAAATTGCAATTGCCTTATCCAGTTAATAATACTCTTTAGAACATATTGCCATTTAAATACAATTGCCACACCAATACATAATGTAGCTAAATGACAGAGAAATTAAATATTTGATTGCTTGACAGAAGTACCTTTAAAGATGCTAACTTAAGAATGGTCAGGTGGGTTCTTTTTAGCTAGGAGTAAGTAATTCACATGCTTCTTTAGCATCTAGAGTACCTGGATTTCCTTTCTCATTAGTATTGTTGCAGAATATACTTAGCAAAAATGAGGAATGAAAGAGGGGTGGATTAAATCAATTGTAAAAGACCATTTAATTTTGAATGATAGGGAACCTTTCTTCAACCTTCAAAAGAAAAAAATAATAGAATTACAATACTGAAAGAAAAAAAACCTTTTGATTAAACTCAAATAATAATAACATTGCAACAACAAAGCAGTATTTCATTTCCATGTTTTTACTGTGTGTTTATCAAACTTTGGATTTCAACCAATTTATTATAGTATAACTGAAATCGCTTATAGGAAGATTTGCTATTCTATGCCATGATTACAATCTCAAGTGAATATCAAAAACCTAAGTGAGTAAAAAAACATGTTTTTTTCACAAATACAAAAGTTAGAAGCAAATAGTATTGAAAAGATTCAATTTGTTTACAAAAAAATATTGTTCAGGGATATACAATGCTATTAAAGATTTTAAAAAAAAATTCCATTCTAGAGTTTCAGACTCTCTTTCTCTCTCACCTTTAGGAGATGAATTGCTTGAGCCGAAGTGTTAGTTTCCTTTGGTTGGGTTATTAAAATTAAGTTGACCAAAGAAGTCAAGTGCAAAGTATTTATATTTAATAATATATGCAACATATTTAAGGATCTGTCTGGAATTAATTTCCAATTAGTGCTTTCTCATGTGCATATCCATGGAAATGTAAGAAAACACATCGTGCATGTGGGAAAAAGGTAAAGGTTTAATTCTAACGGATGGCATATGTTTTGCTTGGTATTTTATAAAATACCACTAAATAAATGGCCTTCCATTTAGTTGGAACTTAGGCGATCCATTCCCTGGTACCTCTAATTAATTCAGTTATCTCTAAAGTGCAGTCATCTCTAGTGCATTATTATGAAGGAATGTGTGTGTGAATGGATAACAGTCCAAAGTCTCTGTTCCTAATATATAGGCTTACTTGGCTTCTAATAGGAACCTGTCCAGCCTACTGCTTTCAGTTTTCATGCCCTCACATAACCCAGTCCTATAGAAATAGCCACTGAAGAAATATCAATTAGAGAAAAAAGGGAAGAAATCACTGAAGCTTGCTTGTTATTGGACAAAGCTTCTGTCCCATGTAGAGATAAAATGAAAGAGAATGGTTATTTCAACAAGGCAATCAATGTAATGACCTCTTTATAGCAATAATTTAATGGCAATTTGCCAGCTTTGTCAGTCACCTATGCAAAGTATTGCTCTATGTTTGGGACCTGTAGAATAAGTGGCATGTGCAAAAAAAATAAACAAGGTAGCACAATTAAAAAAGGCCTTAAATAATTAATAATAGTAAAAATGTAACTTGGATGAGTTAGGCTAATACCGTGAAAATTTCCACAAATGTTTTTATTTTGATTAGTACCTTTTACAGGCAACTAAATATTTTGAAGGGGCCACTGTACCAGATATGAGATTTGACCTAATACTTGTTATTACTAAGTGCTATTTTACTCAAATGTAAAGATAGCATATTTAGCAGAATTATACAATTTTCTTTCTCTCTGTTTTTGCTCCTCCTCCCTTTGCTAGAGAGAGTATCACTCTCCTTCTCTGTGCCAAGTGTTTCCTACAATTCTTCCCCTGTGACATGTATACTTTCAACATAACCTCAACAAAATAAAGCAAAAAAAAACCCCTTTCTCTTTCCCAAAAATAAAAGAAAAAAGTTGAACAATTCTTATACTCTCTGTCTCTCATTGTCTTTTTCTCTGTACATATATTGTACTATATTGCATGCATGCTAATCCTACTATTTTTGATGCATAGTGTAAGTGTGGATATACTGATGTGGCTGTGCTTGTGGGCTGTGTCCACAAGAATGTATTGTGCTACATTTAAAATATATATTAAAAGGGATGTGTATTAAATGGACTAAACAATTGTGGTCCCTATAAAGGGCAGGATTGCACTCATAAGCCTGGCCCTGGCATTCTCTCGACTTCTCTCCAGTCCAAAGTAATGACCTGAGTAAAATTCAATATGACCAAGAGAGCTATGCAAGCGTATTATAGAAATGCAAGGGGGAGAGCCCTGGAGTGGGGTGAAACTCAGGTCAGCGCGTCTAACAAATATTAAAATGTTGGAGGCGCTCGGGACACGCCTAGCTGTTTAACAAAGACTGACAAACTATGGAGATTAATACGAAAACTTGCCAGTATCCGAATCGAAAAGGCTCAGTTAGGCCTAAGGCTGCTTGAAAGCTAGTAGCCAAACATACTGTAAGACTTAAAAGCTGAAAGAAAGAAAGAAAGAAAGAAAGAAAGAAAGAAAGAAAGAAAGAAAGACAGACTTTCGGAGAAGATAATATCTGATATGGAGAAGGGGAAGATATAAGCAAAGGATCTACTTTTCTGGTTGGTATTAGGGTTGCATGGCATGAGGGGGCGGATTGCGGCTGAAGTGATTGGGATAGAGGACTGCATTTTGTATCCTAGTTGGTAGAAAGTGCATGGACCTTTTTAACTGTGGGAAAAGGGAACACGGAGAGTGACTTCAAGAATATTTAAGGACCTTTGATGACTATGAAACGGGAATTTAGGGTGAAGGCGCTTAGGGATCAGTTCCTGAAGCTCCTTGGGTGCATGTTGGCAAAGGGTGCTATGAATTGACCCTCCTTGGAAGTCAACATAGTTCTAGTCCAAAGAGGACAGCCATAAGCATTGTGCCGATTTTTGCAAACCCCTCTCCGAAAATGGAAAAGGGCATAAACATTGTATGTTAGAGTGACATTATGTACCAAGATCTTGAGATGCAATGTTCTGGCAGGTGCTTTGTCTATATGTTGATGAGAGAGACTCCCCTTGGAATCCCCTTTCCTCACAAGATCCCGAAAAGTGAGCCTCTTTGTAAACCATACTCTTCGATCTACTTAATTTTATTGCATTTTGCAAACAGGAACCTTAGCCATGTTTGCGATGAGGTTGGGGTCTTTTTTTAGGCTCATTAACTTTTCTTTGAAATGCAGAAGTCGCTTGACTCAATCTCTCTTTCCAAACTTTCGAAAAGTTAAGACACTTTTATTAGAGCAATCGAAAATGCTTCCTCTCCACCACCCAATTAAGTGCAGAAGGTTAGGGGGCGGGGAGGAATTGCGAATTGAGGGGTGGGGGAGACGGGGATGTTGTTGTTTCTTTTGATTTCGGGATATGTGCGCTTTGGAAAAGCAAAGTGTGAATATTTCTACTAAACGCTAGGGGTGCTGGTGATACTGGGATAACCCCCTCCCCCCAATTGTCTATTTGTATAAGGAATTTTTAAAACTGGTGCCGACATTTCTTTTTTGTTTGTTTGTTTTAAAAGACAGAATTATCCTCATTTTTCGTTTCTGGAAAGACTGTATCTTAAACGAAGCCCGGCTAGGATATACATATAACACCCCGCTCCCAAAAACAGGCAAGGGAAAAATGGAAAAGATCCAGACCAGAAGAAAAACAAGAGCTGGTGTCTGAAAGATGTAACTAGTGTGCATCCATATTTGGTAAACTTTCTTGAAGAGAACAGGAATTTCTTTTCAACTTTGATCACAAGAATTGAAAAAAGCTTACTTTGAAGTAAGCCTCACTCATTGATCTCTATTCCTCATCAAGTTAGCTTTGATTTTTTTTTAACTGAAGATTTGTAGCTTAGTTCTGAATGCCCTTTAATGTTCTTCTACCAATGAGATTTGTATGCTTGTTCACTATGATATGTTGACCTCCATTTTTGGATGAAGGTAGTCAGTTTGGACATAGTTAAAAGAAAGTTCTGCTGAAATTGAATTTAAAATATTTAAAATATGCTTATTTATATTGAATAATTAAAGTATTCAATTTTATTATTGGAAATTTGATTATTGAAAAAAAGGAACAAGAACAATTTCTTAGATTAGTTTTTTTTGCTAGAAGGGTAAGAGATATTGTTTGGTAGGAAGTTGGGAAGGAGGAAAAACCAGAAAATAATGGTGATAAGTTTAGTCACTTTTCCTTTCAAATGTTTTGTTTTGTCTAAAATTAATATTTATTCCTGAAGTAAATAGTTTTGCTTTCCAAAATGCAACAACACATCCTTTCACAGCTGAGATGAGAACAAATCTGTATTAGTCAGTGAAAATTATTCCTAAACACATGTGAGTAGGATTGAATATTGTGCTTACATGTTCTGCTAACAAAGAATATATCCAGAGAAGGCCAGCACACAAATATTACATATACTACATATCAGTATATATATGTCATAATTCATCTATATATACTGATAAATTTATCCAGAGGAGCACACTTCAGGCTCCAGTAGTTTAATCCTAACCTCAGAAGAAAATAAATTGTTCTTCTGATAAATAACTCTAGGTATCAGAAAAGCTTCTTCCTTTCTGCAGTAACAGTGAAATCCTATGACCTACTTAGGAGTAGAGAATGCTGAATTCAGTAAGGCTTAAGAACAATTAGTAATACATCCTAAATACTGGAGTTATTTTACTTCTTTTGAATGTCTGCCTACAGCTTTCTTCTCTTTCTACCTACAGAAGATGAATGCTTTACCCAGCATACATATTTTATTGTTTTATATCCCCATTTTGGTGGGGGGACTGCAATTACATTTCTTTGATCTTTTCTCTTCATTTTTTCTGGGATTTAAAGGAAATGCAAAGAGAAAAGAACCACACCCTACTTCCCTGTCCACCTCTAAATTTGTTTCCAGATTTCCCTACCTTTTCTTCTTTACTTCTTGTTTTATGCAAGTTAGTTATCCAGATGCCTAAAAATCTTTTCAATGTTTGGAAGTTATTCTTTACTATCATGAAGTCATGCAAAGGAGTGATTTTCATTCTAATGAAAGGATAAATCTTGTTGAATTAGATTCAGAATGAATTTCTTTCTACTTAATGTTCCTCTTTAATCCTCTTTTAACCCCTGATTTTCAGATTATGTTTCTAAACTTGCATGCCCTTTTGTGATGGATGAAACTGTAATGGATCCTACTACAGATTCTGGCTAATTTGCACTATTTTATAAATGCCCACAATTCCATAGTTTCTTTTGAAACTGGACCATTGATTTTCTGAATGCCAACTACTTTTGGCTGAAAAACTAACATTTTTTCTCCCTTTTTGGCAAAGGAGAAGGTCTCTCTGTCTTCTGTATGTACCCTGTAGATCCGAATTTGTGTAAAAGAAGCTGTCTCACAAATTCGCATCTAGGGGAATATGTAGTTGACACAAACCCTACGGAGCGGGAGCGAGAGCGAGTGGAGCCCAGCCTTAAAGAAAGAAGAAGGAGAGAAAGAAAGGAGAATAAATCGTTAAAGACACTTGTTTCTTAAGAAGATTTTTCCTTTTTTTGTGTTTGTGGCCATTGGTGCACCTCCTTCTTGGTGCTGCTTATATAATTATGTAAATTATATACATATATATATATATATATATATATATATATATATATATATATATATACACACACACACACACAGCACCAATCGCAGGTGGTTTTTTAAATTATCGTCTAAACATTTTCCCCTATTGCATTGAAATCTTATTGGGGAGGAAATCACAGTAGAAGGTGGGGAGGAAATCACAGTAGAAGGAACAGATCCCTGCCCCGTGGAGTTTACAAAAGAAAGACGGGGCAGTGTGTATAATGAAAAAGGATACTCAGGATATGTGTGTGTTAGGGGTGTCTGTCCGTGCACACACACTCATATGCGTATGTGCGTGCATTTGCGTTGTATAGAAACCCTGTAACCTCTTTTTATACTTTTTTAAAAAGCGGATTTCTTCAGTTAATACGCTTCACAATCTGATGAAATTAGTCCCAATTCTGTCTTCTTCTGCTTAATGTTTATACGATTTTTATCTTCTAAATATGGGAAAGAGAACCAGTTTAAACCAGAAGCTAGCTGTCATTTAAAGGATGGGTAACTCGAATTGGTTAATGATGTTTCTATCGATCCCAAATAACCTCTATCTATCTTTGCCACTGGTTTGACTCGCTCACAAAATTTAAGTAGAGGCAAGAAAATGAATACCCCACAAACCCATAGACCCCGTTCCTTTCACTCCAGTTTCATATTTGTTCTCAACAAACTTCTTTATTTGATTTAAAAATTGAATTTAAATAATCGCTACGAAAAGAGACATTGGATGTACTGACTTTTGACAAAATATCCGCGGACAGGTCGGGCAGGAATGGGAGTTTAGGATTTTGTGTCTTACTGATTTTGGAGTCTGTGGAATATGGAATACCCGATTTTGGTGTCTGTGCGAAATTAAAATATTACTATCATTTTTAAAATATCAAAAAGGAATGCAGAGTTCCGATTATTCGTACCGCAATGCAGAATCCTAATTATATTCCGAATATATTTTACAGATAAAATTAATCCAACTGACTTAAAAGCAACTTGCTTTCAAGTTGAATGCGAGGTGGTAACAGAAAGGCTAAACGTGCGCCCCCACCCCTTTCCTCCTTCTTGATTATTTCCTTATCCGGGAATCCCAGGCTACCACACCATTGGTTCATGGGGTCACATGGACAGCTAACTTTGTTCAGTTGACGGCAAAAGTAGGAGGGCTCTGCGAAACAGGAAAACGAGAAGGGGAGGGGAAGGAAGGGCGAAGGGGGAAGGGGAGGGGGGTGAAGAAATAGGAATAAATTTTAGTATATTTTTGGGGTATGCGTGTGTGTGAGTGAGCGAGAGTGTGCGTGCCGGCGCGCGCGCGCTCTTGCAATTCCAAAATTAATGGCCATGAGTTCTTTCTTGATCAACTCCAACTATGTGGACCCCAAATTCCCACCATGCGAAGAATATTCCCAGCACGATTACCTTCCTAGTCATACTCCGGAATATTTCAGCGGCCAGAGGCGACAGGAGAACTCTTTCCAACACGAGGCGTTGTACCAAGCGCGGTCCGCCTGTAACCAACCATCCTATCCTCCATGTCAGGGCTCTGGGCACCAGCCACCGGTCCTCTCCCCCAGGAGCCAGCATGCTCCGGCTGGACTTCAGAACCATCTCTCCGAACCAAATCATACTTGCGAATCCATCACGCCAAGCCCACCGCCTTCCTGTAGCCAAAACTCTCTCAACCAAAGCCCTGGCAAAGAGCCGGTAGTTTATCCTTGGATGAAGAAGGTTCATGTTAGCACGGGTAAGTGAACCTTAAAGAGCTGTTCGCTTTATACTAACCTGCACCTCAAAGTCTCGTTGGGAAGAGAGGGGAAAAAAGGCTTATTGCCCCCGTTGTAAAAGAACCATTCCCCTTGGAGATTTATGGTCTCCCTGTTTGCAGAGCGCTATAATTACATCCTCCATAAATTTTTATTGCTCTTCTTGGCCAACTGCCTTTGAAGTCCCTGTTAACATCCTTCTCCAGAATTTCTTTCCTTTCCTTTCCTTTCCTTTCCTTTCCTTTCCTTTCCTTTCCTTTCCTTTCCTTTCCTTTCCTTTCCTTTCCTTTCCTTTCCTTTCCTTTCCTTTCCTTTCCTCTCCTCTCCTCTCCTCTCCTCTCCTTCTTTCCTTTTCACTGGAAAAATTTTAAGGAGGAATGGGATTTTTAAAAGCTCAATTAGTACGTTTCTTTTTCCTCTCTTGAAAAGCTGCTTTCTTGACAATTTTTCACAATCCCTTTTCATAGCATTGAAAGTGGCTATATAGTGCAATTAGAGAAAAAAACGATTTAGTATGAAAATAGAATGTTACATGGTAGCAGAAACTTTATAGAACTTTGGGGTGCACACTTAACTCTTTGGTACACGTGGATGAATATTACTTTGCTCTGGGGCACTTAAATTGCTGCCCCTGAGCTTATTAATGCCTGTTTGCTGCAAGTGATTTTGAGGTACTTATGCTGGTTATCAATCTAATAAGACGAGATTTAACTGCACTCTACATTTCACTCCTATGGTTGATGGATTCGTTATTAGATAGTCAGCACGTGTAAATAGGGGCCTCTTTTTCTGATTTCTGTTTATAATTGCTGTTAAATTTAAAAGTGGCCTGCTATCCATAATTTAACGAAGGGAATGCTGTCACTCTTTCTCAGCAATGATACCAAACACTCTAACAATAGTAAGTTAATGGGTTTATTATAGATTAACTTTAAAGCCTTGTTTAACTGCTTTGAAGATCTCAGTTACCCACCTTTAGGGTGGGAATGAAGTGAAGTTTTTTTAATGCAGGATGTATACATTTTAAGGCTGTGTAAGGCCGGAAGAAGTGGGAAGGTTCCAGTCCTTATTAAAGGCATTGAACTCCGGGAAGACAAAAAAAGAAAAAGGTCGAACAGATATTCTGCTTAAAATTTTCCAATTAAGCCTGTTTCATTTTTAAAACACTGTGGTCCATTCTCTGCACTCACCCACACCCACGGGTGCATTTCTGTAATCCTATCCTGAGTGGATTTATTCAAAAGTAAACTGTACTAAATGCAATGGGATGTGTCTGGTGGGCCCGATAGAGATTTGAGTCTGGAATACCATCCTAGGTATGTCCCCGAGGAAAGGAAGGAAGGAAGGAAGGAAGGAAGGAAGGAAGGAAGGAAGGAAGGAAGGAAGGAAGGAAGGAAGGAAGGATTCAAAATCTTGAGTAGATTTGGGGCGGGGGGGGGGACTTGTGGTTTGCGATTTATTTTTGTGGTCTGCTTGACTATCACTTGCAGAAGACTGAGGGCAGTGAAGACCGTTCTTGTTTTGTTTTAAAGAGGCAGAAGAGTAACCTTCACACTCCCCCATTCCGCCCTTGTTCTTTTCTCCTCCCTCCTCCCCACTTCTTTTGTGCCTCTTCTTCCAGTCAACCCCAGCTACACCGGAGGGGAGCCCAAGCGCTCCAGGACAGCCTACACACGGCAGCAAGTGCTGGAGCTGGAGAAAGAATTTCACTATAATCGCTACCTCACCCGGAGGCGAAGGGTGGAAATCGCTCACTCCCTTTGCCTGTCTGAGCGCCAGATCAAGATATGGTTTCAAAATCGGCGGATGAAATGGAAAAAAGACCACAAGTTACCCAATACTAAGATCCGATCAAATGCTGCTGCCAACCTGCCGGTGCCAGGCGGACCAGGAGGCCCTCAGGACCGAACCAATGGGCCCACCCCGAAACCCACCCCCAACCTATAACCATCCTTGAGCGAGACCTGAGGGTGTGTGTGGGCGCGTGCGCGTGGGCGCACCATATGTGTGTGTGTTTATGTGTGTGTGTGTGTGTGTGTGTTGGGGGGGCGGGGTGTATATGAATGCCTGTGCTAAGAAGTGATTATGGAACGGAAGGTTGCTTTGTGGCTTTACTGTTCCCTGAGAAGAAAGATGGGGGTCATTGGGGATAGGGAGGGAGGTGGGTGGGATCACTATTTATACGAGGAAGAGGAAACAAAGGAGTAGGGGGGTGGTTTCTCACTGGCCAGGTTGTGTTTGGGGGTAGTTTCTCTGTTCTACTGTATAGGAGGTAGGGATTTCCAGATTTGGCTAAGATGGATCCCTTCTTCATCCTTAATCAAGCCAAACTCGGGCCCATTTGTCATGTTTACTCTCCCGTACAAACGAAGGACCTTATGCCAGCCATTAGCTCGACAGCCAGAGTCATCTTTAATAAATGAGGCTTGGTTTCACCTAAGGAGGACTGGACTCTCTCTCTCTCCCTCTCCCTCTTCCTTTCTTTCTGCCCCCTCTTTTGCATCCCATCCTTATTGCTCCCTCTGTCTGCCCCCCCCTCCATCCTCACCTACCGCACAACCCATCCTAAAGACAAAGGGCTGATCAAGACTACCGAAAGCTGTTTTAATGCAGCTATGGATAGAGGGATGGTTAGAATTGGGGAGGGAAGGCAGGGGGTGACATTTCCCCAAACCCTCTAAGGATATAATTGGCTGGTAAATGTAGTAAGGAAAAGGCCCAAAAAGAACAAACAAAACAAGAAGAGCAACAACAGCAACAAAAAATAGGGAGGAGGTCTTGAAATAATAAAGCCATTAAAATGGGGGCTTCTTCAGGTTAATTACATAACATGGGAAACATGGAAAGCCAAGAGTGCTGTGCATTTCAGTCCATAAAGTTGATTATAAGGCCATCTGTGTTCAGTAGCCATTAAAATGGGAGGGGGGGGGCTTATAAATAAGAGCGCCCCTCTGGTGTCTTTATATCCGATTTTGGACCAAATAATGTATGCCTAAAGATGGGACTTCAGGGAATTCCCCTGGGAAGTTAGGACTGAAGGGAAGACATATATATATATATACAACCTCTGTACCTTCCCTCCATCCTTTTTTCACAGGCACAAATCCTTCCCTTCCCTCTAAGACATTCCAGAATGAGGTAATGCCAGAGAACTGTGGAGGGAGAGAAGATGCCTCCCTCTTTTGCTTTTGTATAATTACTCCTTGCTGTTTTGTGTGATATCCATGCAAACATGTATATAGAAAACCACAAAATAAAACATTTTATTGTGAACATGACTCTCTGTGTTTTTAGAATATGTTTACAGCAGCTAGAATACTGACAGGGTTTCTTTGTTATGATTGTTCACCTCCCCTCTCCATGTAAATTCCACCACTTTTGGGTTGTAGCAGATTTTAACTGTCAATTTTTAAACCTAAACTTCTCTGACAAATGAAAAATGCTTGACCATAGGCTGTACTTTCCTTTCCTACAGCTCAGGCTTAGAAAGAATGATTTATTTTCTAAGTATGTATCAGGGTGGTTACATTTTTCTTTTTAAACTGGTTCAAAAATACCACAGTATTAGATTTCTACCTGATAACTGATACTAAGAGGGCAGACTTACATTCTCCATGAGATTTATCCCTTCTCTTCCTTTCTTCTTCTTCTTCTTCTTCTTTTTCTGTAAAAAAGCTACCTTCTTTAAGGTATTTACTGCATTTTATGATCATAATTTTTGCACAGATGTTTCTTGGTGTTTGCAGGTTTTTCTGTGTATTTTCATATTACAAAGGAGCCAGCCATTGCAATAGCTCAAACTCTGACAAGCAAATAGATAATCAAGAAGACAAATGACTTCTTTTGTGCTCCATAGCTCTTGTATTAATTTTCATTTTCTTTCCCATATAAAGTATTGAAAATACTGTTTAGGATGAAATAGCATTCCACTTCCAAGTTACAAACTCTGTGTGAGTGGATGTGTTTTTGTGGGTGGATGTGTACGGTGGTAATACAAGCAAGTGTAAAGAAAACTCTTAAATTCTCCTTAAAACTCACAAACACACACACATGGGGGGGTGCGTGGGTGGGAGAAGAGTTATACCATTAATGAAGGTCCTAATTTATTTGATAATGTAGGTAGAATTCATCCAGAAGTTCTCTACCAGAAGACCTGTAAAAATGAAGGTCACATTCATTTTAATGGAGTTTGTGCAAGAGAAATTCTGCTTGCTTTCTACCCTGAGAAATGCCTCAGAGAAAGTAATTTCCATGGGAGAGTTAACTATTCTATAACCTTCCTTTAGGCTATATTTTTTTATCCATTATTCAAACTGAGTGTTATTTTACTGCTTTATTGTATTATCAAAACATGCATCTCAGTAGGATTTATTCACAATCCACATGTCTATTTTAAATTTAATTTTAATAAGTTGAATCCAAACCTGGTTATGCTTAGAGCAGACCAACTGAAATCAATGAGACTTAAAACAACTCCTAACAAGCAGATCCCATTAGTTTTACAGGATCTGTTATAATTGTATTGCCCAGCTTTCATATGACAGATAGGCAGATAAATAAAGAGATATCATATCAAAGTTGAAACAAAAATTCCTGACCTCATGAAAATTTAGTTATATTTAAAATCATTCAATTCTATGATACCTCAGTTAATAATTGCAAATTTAAGTCTCATTGATTTTGATGAGACTACTCTAAATCAAATTAAGAATGGGTCATACCCTCAATCATTTACTAAGAAATTTGGGATTGCTAAACACTGTGCGCTGTCCAGTTAAACCACTGCTTGTTAATAGAACTACAACTCAAAAAACAGCCATAATGCTGTGAATCATGTACACCACCCAGAGTCACTCTGTGAGTGAGATGGAGAGTTTCTAAATCTGATATATAAATATAATAAATAAATAAACCTGCGACAAATCCTTTGTTATGGAAATGAATGAGACTAACTTATAAGTAAATATGGTGTCTGCGGGATATCTTGGGACAGTTATATATGCATGAACAGAGGGAAGCACATGCACCGTGCACCTACAGAAAACAGAATTTGTTTATAACAACACATTTAATTAATTCCCACACCCCATATTTCTTATGGATTAATACTTGAGGAGAATGTTGGTTCAAGTATTCGGTAGATTTTTATTGTTTTTGGAATATTCAGAACACATCTGGTGGTGACAGGCTTGAGGAAGGCTCAAAAGAAAATTACAATTGTATTCCATACTGATTTCATATTATTGCCATACTGAAGTGGAGCAAATGTTTTATAAGCTTGATTACCAGCCCCCCCACCCCGCCGCTGCCCCCTAACTCCCCAGGACTGGTGGTAGCTAGACCACATTGTTTTAATTTCTCTTGATTTCTGTGATGCTGAAGGGGTTCTCTTTAACTGTTTAGGGCAACCACAAGTCCTTCTCCCTTCTATGTACCCCAAACAAAACTTTAAAGCATATACTGGTAAGAATGTAGGTCCTATAGAATAAAATCAAAGCTGGAGACTGTGAATAGATTTTAGGGTGGGGATTTCTATAGCCTCCAAAAGTTCACAGGCATTGAAAGCAGACAGGGGCTGAGAAAAATGTGAGAATTATGCGGAAAAAATCATTAATCATTTCTTTTCTTCAAATACTTATCCTTTTCCTATTGTTATTCAACAGCAAACCTCTACAGACCTTCTGTTGGGAAAAAAAAGAGAGCAGCCGGGAGCCTTGAATCTTTTAAGATATCTTCCAGGAGATAATATTCTCTGAAATATACATTAAAAATTGAACATTTTTTTATTTTAATGGAAGACTTGACTTCAAATATGAACACGATCAGCTTTAAACACCTGGAAAAAAATCCTGTGAAGCTTAAAAGGTAATATATATAAAATAATATACCTATATATAGATATCATTTTAAAACTTGGGTTGCTCTTTTGAAACTGCGTATTGCTTGGGTTTTAAGAATGAAAGGGGGCAGGGACAATGTCAACTGTCTTCTCTTAAAATTGTATCCCGTGAAGCAAAGAAGCTGGATTCTATGTCGACTTGTTCATTCCAAAGCAATGACCTCCAGGTACTATGGTCTTACTTTTCCGTAAGTGTTTTCATGGAATTTGCAGTTCTGGATGAAGGCAGAGTATTTATTTTCACCAAAAGAACTAAGGAACAAATGGAGTTAATTTAATTTGTTTCCTGATCATGTGAGATTTCTAGAATTTAGTTTTCTGTGCAAGGTTTATTTTGTTTTAATACAGTTTTTTTGATTTTGGTAGAACTGATAACACAGAAGGCATCAGAATTAAGAAGCTTCCTATTTTTATTTCTCTATAGATTTTGTGCTTCCTATAAATCTTTTTTCCCAGATATAAGATAATACAGTTCAAAATTGCAATTTGGAAAAAGGAGGCACAGCTAGTAAATTGCTGCTAAAATGCATGTGTCTGGTATGTTTTATATGAAGTTTTTAATATTTGTTGGAAGAGACATAAGCGATATAGATTGTTGCGTATCTATCCATTCATCATCTATCTATCTATCTATCTATCTATCTATCTATC
Organism: Naja naja; assembly: GCA_009733165.1. NCBI lineage: Eukaryota > Metazoa > Chordata > Lepidosauria > Squamata > Elapidae > Naja > Naja naja. Next base: position 108,235,467 of record CM019155.1, on the reverse strand, counting down.
TATCTATCATCATCATCATCTATCCATCTACATTTCAATGTGGAGAAGACTTATATTAAACAAACACAGTTAAAATTTGACCCTGGTGAGCTGCAGAGTGAGTGCTGAGTTCATCCAAGGGACACATTTTCTGAATGATTAGCCTGGTATTGCAACTACAGAATGACCTCTCCAAACCCCTTGACCTTTTCAGGACTGGACATTGTGCCATATAGCATGGCTCACACAGAAGCAGGCATAGGCTAAATCAAACTGTGGAGGCCAACCTGAAAACTCTCAGAAAAACCAGCCATTTCACAACACCTTTCCCACCCCCAGGTTTCCTTCTGCTTCTTATAGATCTTGTTAATTTTTCCTGTAGCTGTATTATGTTGTCTGAATGGGTTTTTTGGATAGATTTTGCTGCTGAGGGAAGAATCCCAAGAGAAGTCCTCCTTCACAATGAATGGGAATTGTGGAAAAGTTAGGTTGATTTGATTGATGGAGATTAATTTAATGTGCTCTTATCTTACTTTGGTCTATTTGGATTTAATTATGAATAGAGACAATTTCTCTGTCCCAAAGTACCTGGATATTACTTTGTCATCATCAGAGGTGGCAACAAGAATCACAATGATGGTTGTAGAAGTAGCAATGTTTTGCCTTGCTTCTCAGTTGGGTTGATTCTTTCACTTTTTTCTTCCCTGCAAGAACAACATAGCATTGATGACTAGATGTCTTTCATAACCCCCTTAAGATTCACCAACAAGAATGTAGAGGGAAGGTTTTTATCCTCCTCTCACTGTCTTCCTCATCCTTTTTGAGAAAGATTATCTCCAATGTCTCTCAAATGTTTTAACAACTCATTCTCTCCCTCCTGCCTGAGAAAACTTTGGTGGTCCAGAGTTTGATAAATATATTTCTTGACTACTATGATAGCCAGGAGACTAGAAAGGCGGTCTTACCATCTTTTGTCTTTATTTCCCTACTTGATGTCCATTTTTCTCTGTTTCTTTTCTTTCTTTCTTTTTTCTTTTTTCTAATGAAATTGTGGAATGTCAATTCAGAAATACTTGTAAATGTTTCGAGATTTTACAAAATTTTGTAAAGAATTCAGGCATGAAATGTAGCATTTTTTATCTTGTTTCTGATACTCTAGTTATAGGAGGCAAGGAAAGTAGTAAAGGCACTTATTTTTCAAAGGAGAGTAAATAAATCAGATCAATGGGTGATCTTATCCTCCGCCACCTGCAAGGCCAAGTGAGAGCTATAACTATGGAAATCCATGAAAGATTTGCTATAAAACACAAGACAGGTGGTAGACTAATCTTTGCCAGTTGAGACTCCAAAATTGCTTTAAACTGGTCTAAGGCCATTTAAACCTACCTAAGTAAAAGCATAGGAACTACAGGGTTGCAGTCTGTACCTAGATGGAACTAGGTACTTCAAAGCCATGACCAAAACTTCTGCTTTGTTTGGGCTGCATGAAATGTTCTTTAAATATCACCCAAAAGCGCCCCCTCCCTCCAAGTTAGCATTCATATAGAAAGCTAATTTCCAGATAAGTAGTGATTAATAAAGGAATTTTTTTGCTATATGCATTTTGTTGAATAGGGAAACAAAAAAGAAAAAAGAAAACCTCAGGCCACCTTCCAGATATTTTGAAAGTACAAGTGATGGGAACTATAGCCCAGGACATCTGGGGGATAGGCAGTTGAGGCAGGCTAGAATATGTAGGAAAACTGATCAATGAGAGAGAGAACATGTCCTCTACCCTCTCTCCCTCACAACACACACACACACACACCTTCTTTGTCAGGCACACCTTATGCTTGTCTTTTGACATACCAAGAAAACTAGCTAGCAGGCACATGTGAAAAAAATATGCCCTTGAATCCTCCAGAAGTGTCGGACTCTGCCCTGTGCTTTGTTAATAGTTCTAGAAAGAAAACTTTCTATATGCAGCAATTGGGGCCTACCAGTCTGGAGCCACGAATCTTTGGTTGTCAGACCAAGGACACCGACTAACTCTCTCCTCTTTCTGCCATGTAGTGTTATTTCAGCCTCCCCAGTGCTTTCACATGTGCTTTACTAAATTACTATCTCCATTTATTTTGGGAATGATAGCTCAACACATTCAAAGGCGCATTCAAAGTTGGGAAATAAGAAGAAAGTTTGTGGATGTCTGCATTCAACCCCACTACCTGTGTGCATGTATTTGCTTCAAACCAAGCTCAAAGCATGTGTTTCCTCTTTCTTCAGATCTATGTCATGGTCCTTCCTCCCTCCCTCCCTCTCTTCTTTCTTTCTTTCTTTCTTTCTTTCTTTCTCTCTCTCTCTCTCTCTCTCTCTTTTTCTTTCTTTCTCTCTCTCTCTCTCTCTCTCTCTCTCTCTCCCCCCTCCCTCCCTCTCTCTCTTCCCCCCCTCTTTTGTAAAGATCCCTTTTAGGGAAACAGAAAGAACCCTCTCTTTAGGGAGAGAGAAGGAAGCAAGTAGTTGAGGCTAGCCAGAGTGTGGGGTTTGGGAACCTTTTCAGTTTGATCAGTAGCCCCCTTGACAGATTTATGATCCCCAATAAAACCAGTGTGTTTAAATTCGTAAATCAATCTGCCTTTCCCCCTATATAAATGTTCATTTTATCTCCAGAGAGAGAGAAACCCTCTCGTTTCTCGCACCTACCAGGGTGAAGTAAAGACGCTTCCTTTCCTTTGAACTGTAAAAGACAGAAAGTCTTTTAATATCAAAGTTGCTCTTTTTAAAAGAAAGACAGAGGGAGGGAGGAAGAAGGGAGAAGGAGATGGATTTTTTTCTTTCTTCGTTGTACAAAGATTATAGAATCTTTTCTTGGTTTTCCTTGTTCTTTTTTATTTCTTATAAATAATTCTCCCTTCCTTGCTCGCTCACTTGCTCCCTCCCTTACTCAGAAGGTTTGAAAATTCTATATTGTATTCTGAGGTCAAATTAATTCTTTAAAATCCCTACTGCATTTTTAAAAATTGGTTACTTCTCAAGTCAAAACTGGATTTCTCTTTGAATTTTGCTTCCCACATCAAAATATTTTAGGTTGAGATGCAATTGATAGATTAGTAGAGGTGAATTAGGAATTACAATTGGTTACATCACTGACGGTTTTTTGAAGGTATGACCGAGTGAAAACCACAATAATATTTAACCCAATTCAATCACTATATTTATGCATATGTCAAAACATTCTTGAACTAACATGTTTCAATGCAAATGAAATTTAAGATGTTAGCCACAATTATAAGGAAGGGTTTCATGATCCAGCCATTATTTTCTATATTCTTTCAACCTGAATATTGCTTTCTAAAAATAAAAAAAACAATGCCTATTTATGACTCAAAATCAAGCAACCAACTCCCCCTCTTCCATTGTCAGCACAAGGTTTGCTTCAGTAGAACCAGTGATGGTAGCCATCCTGAAAGGTTGAACACCTCATGCTTTTCATGATCCTTTTGTTACACAGACCTTAAGACCAAAGTGTTTTCTAAATCTTTTATTAAGTCCTGCCTAAAATGCATTTCACTTTCTCTATGCACATGCATTCACATGTATATGTCCACGTGCGTGGGCGGGTGCACAGAGAGAGAGACAGAGAGAGAGAGAGAGAAAGATTTCTTGCAAAGCCTTTACTCCCCTCCCAACCTCCCCCTGCACCTTTGTTTGATTTGATTTAACTGCCTACTTACACCTCTAGTTCCCTGGCTGCTATCGAGCCTATTGTTTGGATAAAAGATATCATTATTATCTTACCATTTGAAATAAGAGGGGAGGAGGGAATATTTTTTAAAAATAATAACCTTGATCCTGTATAAAAGGGAACTATTCTTTTTTGTATTTTTTATTATATGCATAATACAACTGTTTTCAGACATTTGCACAAAAACATAGATATGCTTTAAAGTGGAGGATCATTTTTTCTATAGACTCTTCTAATAAGTACAATTCCTGTGTGGGTTTAACTGTCTGTTCCAACTTGAGCTCCCAAATTGTGTTTGGTTACAACTGCAGTAATTCTCAGCCTGATTGCTAAAAGCTAAATTAAATACTAATTTTCAGGTTTCCACTATCAATTCCAACTCCATGGGAGCTCATATTCTGTACAACTGAATATGGTCAGCCTGTACTTAGTATTATGATTGTTGCTGTTATTATTTAATATTGACTTTGCTCTGGATATAGACAATAGATTAAATCCTTCTGGAATACTTTGTATTAGTGCTATAGTTACTGAGAAAAGGTAAGGGCACTCAGTGTAGGGGAGCATATAGAACAAAGGAATGAAAAAGTAATAAAATAATGTAGGACAAAAAAGGATATAAGGAAAGAAATTGAATATCTTTTTAAAAAGGTTTGTGAGCTCCTGAGAATATTGAGCAAAAAGTATCTAAATGTGCATTTCCCTATCTGCTTAAACTTATGGATATGCTATTTGTAACACGTGTCTTTTTAATGAAGCCCTCCTATTGGTTTGCTAATGCTACATTCTCCCTCGTATATTTCTACAAAATAATCGAACCGATGTGTATAAACAGAAATGCATACCTTTGTATGAATGTATTCATGTATATGGTGAAAGAAATGGGGTGTGTGTGTGTGTGTAGACAAAAGGACAACTTCAGCATTCCAGGAGAAGGTCACAACTGCCCTTTCTGTGGCTAGGGAAGGGGGGGGGGTTGTAGGAGAGGGAGAGCTAGGGAAAGAAAACCCCCCATCCCTCCCCAAGTCATGTGATTCATTAAATAATTAATGCAGAGGTTGCAGAATAGATATGTATTCGTCAGGAAAATCGCAGACATGGACTCCTTGTGTCTGACGTGAAATTCAACTGTCCTTAAAAAAAATCTACCCCCTCCCTCCCTCCCTCTCTCTCTTTCTTGTACACACACACACACACACACACACACACAAACACAAAAGCGTATTCCAGAGGTGGGGGGAAAGGGAGAGAGAGAGAGAGAGAGAGAGAGAGAGAGGAAGTGTATGTGAGAGAAAGAGAGAGAGAAAGAGAGGGAGGGAGAAAGAGAGAGAGCTGCAATAAAACATTTCTCAGGAAGCAAGAAGCCACGCCGAGGGCTGGACTTATTGTAAGTAGCGGGAGATCTCTTCTTGCCTCTCAGTCTGTATGTCCATGTAAATTTATTGTTTGTTATTAATGTTATTGTCGTAAAATGTGACAAATAGCCATCTTCATTTTCTCCCATTTCTCTTCACCCCGTGGTGGTGTGTATATTTATACCCATGTAGGCATTCATTGTGTGTGTGTGTGTGTGTGTGTGTGTGTGTGAAAGAGAGAGTGAGAGAGGAGAGAGAGAGTATACATACACACATATCCTCAAACCTTTTCTTTTTGTCATTTCTCTCTCCCCGTTGATTTATTACAATAAACATGTCAGCAGCAACAGACCTTCTCCCATTGTGTATGTGTGTGTGTGTGTCTTTGGGAGAGAGTTGTGTTGTTTATAGCACTGTCCGAGGTAAATCATTTCTCAAACGAAAATGATGTGTGATCTTTCAGAATCTCTCTCTTTCTCTCTCTCCCTCTCCCGTTCCTTCTCCCTCTCTCTCCCACGGTTGATTATTTCAGACGGTTTACTGTAATATATCAAAATCTAATGTGAAAACTGTATAGCTGGGAATCTTAAATTAAAGCAACTGTGATTACCAATTAAGAAGAGATTTGTATAAATTTTGAGCAATCCAAGGAATCATGGAAAATATTAAATATCATTAAAGTACAGTTTGAAATATTGGGGAGAGAAATTTTGTTTGCCAAGTCTGATTTTTTTTTAAAACAAGATGGGTCAGCGGGAGTTTGGGGTTTGGCTACCAGGGTTAAATTCTGGGCAAGAAAGACGAGGGGCCCAATCCACTGAGAGGTTTTCCTGATTTGTAATAAATGTCTCCCATTTACTTAAAAGTCTGGGGAAGATAGAAGTCTCCGTGGATTGTGCCTAAAGCGTTTTGAAAAATCGGACTTAAGAAATCGGACAAAGGTGTAAATAACTCTTAATGTCAAATCGACAATTTATCCGAAAAGGACAATGGCAAACCAGCTGGGATGCAAAAATCTGCCTGGGTGTGAAAAAAACTTGCACCTAAAATAAGAGGTTGGGAGGACTGGTTTAGTATACTGGAATAAGCCGGATATATTTCTATGTGCGTGTGTGCGCGCGCGCGTGTGCGTTGTTTAATTCCTCATTCGAGGCTCCGGCAGAACAATAGACTGTCCCTTTCCAAATCCGCGATAGAGACCCCGCGTTGAGACAACAATGGAAAACCCAGCATGAACTTTGTACCGGAGGCCTTCCCTTCTCCCTCGCCTCCAGTTTACAAGTCATGTACTTGTCTCTGACAAGAATATTTTTTTCTCCCTTTATTTAAGGATATTTGCCCATAGGCTTATTCGTTTCTGCGCTGCGGAACAACCATGCTCGGGACAGCGCAGGACTCGTGTTCGGGACTCCTTAATAAGAATGGCCTCTATAATAATAAAGTGCTATAGCTGGGAGGGTAGGGTGGGACTTTTCCTTGAAATTCCGAGGATTGGGCGCGTGAACAATATGCTAAGGGGACTGAGGTCACCAACCTCTGCTCACTTACCTGAGATTTAAGACTCCTTAAACTTGCTAGCACTTCCTCCTAAACAGTCAATGCATACATATGCATTGTGAATGCAGGCGGTTCTTGCAGGCCTCATTCACCGGACTCCTGCAACCCCAAGCCTCTCCAATGTTGCCGGCGAATTTTCTAATTTTCTTTTCTCGTTGCTTTCCTTTCCTTTCCTTGGCTTTGTGGAAAGGAATTTGGTTGGGGGGGGAACTGCTGGAGAGCACTTCTCCAGGCGCCACTGGTAGACAATGTATAGTCCTTGAAATCTCCGGCCAAAACTATCCTCGGCAGTTAATCAGAGGGAAAAGCGTAAGAGTTCAAAAATTCTGAGCAAAGGTGGCCCTCCTTGAAATGCAGAAGGGCAGCCTCAGAGCGGGGCTGATCCAGCTCAGCCAAGAAAGTGGTAGAACCCGCCAGTGAACTTTCAGCTTGCTGGCTGACTCAAGGAGCTGGCCATTCCTCAAAGAGCTCAAATGGGAAAGGTGAAAGTCAGACTGGGCGGAGTCCTTCAATGGGAAGTATGTTGCCACCATCACCAACAGCAACACCAATACCACGAGCAAGGCCAAGACTAGAAAGTCGGCCAAGCAACTACTGGAAGGAAGAAAGAGAAAGCTGGCAGGCGAGGTTCAGATTTGCTTTGCTCACCTATTGCCCAATGATGCCCTTTTAGTCTTGTCTGCTAGGACAAGCCACTAAATTAGGCCATTCGGTCAACCTGATGACTTCCATTAACCAGGAATAATGACAAGAAAATATCTTTCTTCCAACCTTATTATTTCAAGGTAATATTTTGATTTGCAAATATGCAAGTAAGGTATAAAGGAAGGGAACTAAGAGAAAAATAAAGAAAGGATCGTGAAATAAAAGCTATTTCTTTTCTTAGGTGCAATCCTACGCATGTCTACTTAGAAGCAGCTTTGTGGAATTCAGTGAGACTTACTTCAGTAAGGTCCAATCTTGCATGTAAGATAATAGCTTAGGACTATTTTAAAAGTGCAAGTTTCTACAAAGTAATGTGAATTGATTAATCACCCTTTCTAATTCCGCAGGAATTCTTGCATACTACATGGATCAAATCCAGTTTCTCTCAGGGTTTGGGGGCATTTGACCTCTATTATAAAAAAAGGAGAGATGTGAATGGGCTCTAGAAGAACTGGGGTGATGGGAATGAGAGTTGAAATGTGTTTTTCCTTCTGAGGTTCTTGCAGCAAATGGAAATCCAACCTCATCAACCCTGGGCAACTTTGGAAAATACTTCAGAGTTTTTTTTTCTCATTTCCTTAGATTCGACTTCCAAGCGAAAACGCACATTGGTTTGGTTTATTTCCTGGGCTTAGGGCAAAAAGTTTCTCTGCTGGATTATGGCCAAAATATTTCTGATATGGAAGCTAGGCAAATTCTTGCAGAAGATGCAGAAAATGCACAGTGCCTAGCACAAAATGAGGCAGCAAGGTGAATAACACAAACAGCCCTGGTAGGGATGCAGAGAGGTCAGTCCTTCCTCTTTTCTGTTCTTTCCACACACCCCCACCTATAAATCTATTTCTTCTCTCCCCCCACCCCCATTCCTTTGTATCAGTTTTTCTTTCTGATATCATTTTCCTGGGGGAATTGACCTCGCCTCCTTTCCATCCCTCTCCTTTCCCAAAGAAGTCTCACTGGGGTTTATTCTAACCTATATCATTGTATTTGCTGGCCACCCTGCTTCATTAAACCATAACACATTTCCCTATTTGTGTTAATTATTGGTTTATTTATTGATTGGACACTATAATAACTTTGCTGCTGAAGTACTTTTCTGCAAACTAACAAAATCTGTAAAATCGTTATTATCTTCCTTTGTATTATAGGTGCATACTTCTTTATTAGCTTGGTTGGTCTCCAAAACCCTGCTAAATTAGCACTACAGTTACAGAAGTTCAACATAGAAATGAGATATATACTATTTCACATACTTCCTAGTTTATTGATTACTTCTTCCATTGATGTATGCAAACATCCACATGCATCCAAATGTGGATGCAGACATCCACATTTGTTGATAGATTCAGAATTCATTCCAAGTTTCTATTTCTATCAACAGCACTTTAGAATTTATCTATTAAACATTATTGAAAATAATCCTTCAGTGTTGGGGCTTCTTCCCTATGAATTGTTTTTTTTTTCAAAAAGGAGGCTTAGGGAAGCTTTCAGTTCCTCCCTCTCAATATTACTGGAAAACTTGCAATCTTCATTTGGACAGGGTTATCTGTGCAAGGTAACTTTCCTCTTAACTGTGATCTGAATAACAACCAAACTGAAACTAAATTGGCAGAGCAAAGCTACTAAAAGAAAAAAACAATGTTTTCTTTGCAACATTTTAAAAATTCCCATTGGACTTCTTGGATTTTGTCTCTATAGAACCCAGTTCCCCAAATTCTATATCCATTTAATTTTAAAACAAGCCTCATTTAATATCCAAAGCATTTTTCCAACAGCTAAGATTACAAATCTTTACAGACTTACGTTCCACTGAGACAAATAGGCATATTTCTAGCTATTTATATAGGATTATGTTATAAGTGTTTTTGAAATCTCAGCCTTACGTTTAGTCACCATATCATAACAAAGGTAATTGTATTGTAATTCTTCTCTTGAGTTATTTATAATCAATATTTATTTCTTAAACTTGAAGAACTAGGATAGCATACCTTCTTCTACTAAGAACTGAATTAACAGTATAAGCATATTTTGATAAGCCAGCAACAAGAAGCAATTTAAATAAATCTTCTTGCACTCCTCCTAAATCATCTATTCTCAGTCATCCAGGTCATGGTTGTCCAAAGGTGCTTTTTCAAGAGGCAACTGGACTTTCTGGTTTTTCTTTGAAGACGTTTCCACTGAAGAAGCTTCTTAGATATGAAGTGAAATGTCTTCAAAGAAAACCAGAATGTCCAGTTGCCTCTTGAAAAAGCACCTTTGAGACAATAGGGGCTAAGACTCCTCCTTGATCTGTATTTCTCAACTTTAAGCTGTGTAAAATTCAACCCCCAGAATTCCCCAGCAAATATCTTTGGGGGCAGAGGGGAATAGGAATTCTAGGAGTTGAAGTTCACATAGCTTAAAACTGCTGAAGTTGAGAACCATTGATCTAGATAACCTTGGGTCACAGCCTTTGTTCTTCAGCCTTATTCTGAGGATAAAATAGATCCTATGCTGAGAATCACATATGCCACCTATTGGGAGAAGCATTGGGACAAAAGCACAATGTTAGAAATGTATTAACTTCTCAAAACATGACAAGTGTTTTTCTTTTGTTTCAATATGTGATTCTCTATTATATTAAAATAAAGTGGAGGGTAGGTAATCCAACAACAAATTGCCTTCCTGCCTGATAATCTATGGAGAACAGTAGAATAACAGAATAACAGAATTGGAAGGGGCCTTGAAGGTCTTCTAGTCCAACCCCCTGCTCAGGCAGGAAGCCTATACCATTTCAGAAAAATGAATTTCCAGTCTCTTCTTAAAAGCTTCCAGTGATGGAGCTCCCACAACTTCTAGATGCAAGTTGTTCCACTGGTTAATTGTTCTCATAGTTTAGAAAGTTTCTCCTTAATTCTAGGTTGCTTCCCTCCTTAATTAATCAGAATAAAGCTGATAGAGTAGAAAAATGTCTGAAATTCTCTGCTTAAAAGGAAGAAGAGCTTGAGTAAGGGAGTTGTAGCAATAACAACTGTTGTAACTTTCAAAGGACTTAAGCCACTTTCCAAATCCATAGGAAATGATTCCTTTGAGATAATTTGCCAGAGATTCTAGCCATATACCCCTCAGTTTTTTCCACTTGTTTCCAAAACATATAAATATTTTTTAAGGTCTTGGCAAGGTTGATCCATCAAATATTTCTGGATTACAGAACACCTTAAGGAAATCTTTTCCAACATGCTAAAACAGTTTGCCATTAGCGTCTGGAAACTTAGACCATGGCTTAAGAAGAACTTCTGTGCTTCAGAGCCACACTAAACCAAACACAACCACAAGCCAGAATAAAGTGGAGAGAAGAAGACATAGTTCATACTTGACAGCTATAATTCTACCCAGTTCTCACTCTTTGTGTGCCCACAAAACTGTTTGTGGGCACACAAAGAGTGAGAACTGGGTAGAATTACTGGGTAGAATTACAAACTAAGAAACTCAGTAAGAGAGGCATTTTTTCTGGTGATCGGTCTCTTAGAGACCAAGCAAACAAGGAGTAATTCCAAAATAAATACAGTAAAGTAATGCATATGTATGCTTCTACTTAGATAATATTTCCAAACCAATCCTCCGACTTTCAGATAGCTTACTTCTAAGTAACTCCGAGACCTACTTTTCCAATCAGAAAATAACAAGGGATTAAAGGGAGTCTGTTCAACTTATTCTATTCAGGAAACCATAATCTGACTATTTAGTCCAATGACAGTGGGATGATTTCATATTAATGGATTTTTCAACCAAGTAAAGACTATTTAATACTACAATTACTAAAAGTAGTCCAAGTAGCAATTTGGTCACCTGAGATATACTTCACCTTGTAAATTAGCAGAATTTTTGCCAAATAATAAATGTAGCATTTGTGTAATAGCTCAAAGGTACCATTCTTTTATTCTTTGGGTAGGATTCCATGAGAGCTTCTTTGCATAGATTCCACTGAAGCACAAAAGAAGATAGTTAGAGATGCATTTCCAAGTCAGAAATTACAATTCTGTGAGCCTTCTTAAAAATAAGTCCATGAACTTTGGTAAGACTTACTCACAGGTAGGTTAATTTAATGTTGTAACTATGGTTGAAAAAGTGCTGAAGAAGCCAAAGGGGATATTAACAGAGGAAAGCAAAATTGCTCTGCTTCATAGAAAGTGATAAATTTAGTTTTATATTAGAGTATGCCGTTTTAAACCAGAAGAATTGAAGTTAGTGTATCTGAGAATGAGTTACCAAGTTCCAGATGTAAGGCCATGACCCTGAGTATCTTGTATACAATTCAGCGGGAAGTTCTTGTAGGCAAGCTTCATCAAGTTGAATAATTCCCATTCAGTTCTAAAAAGTTTGTGCAGGAGATTGCTTCATTGAGTCTTCCCTACCAACATTAAAACACCCTGGGGTGCTTTGGTTTGGGGTCATATTTTCCCAAAGTCTTGATTGATTGAGTGTTTTTAGGAGAATAATGAATTTGTTAAAGGTTGCAGAAGTAAGTGTTCATGGAGATAAAAATATCCTTGATTTGCAGTAAGCCCACTTTGAATAGGATTTATTAAAGAATAAGGAAAGAAGGAAAGAATGAAAAGCATTGCTGGATTATTAACAGAAGCAGACAAGTTAAGTGACTGAAATCTGTGGTCCATTTGCTTTAATCCTGAAGTATTTGTGTTTAGGAAAACTAAATAATAACGTAACTAGTATGGGTATTAAAACATGATATGTGTTATCAAACATTGAGCAAAGTACATGTACATGAAGGTAAATCATATATAAAAAGAGAAGATATCCTTCATTAAGCAGCCTTTGAGAAGAATGCTTTTTTAAACATAGAAACATTTTAAAGTAGGTTTACATTGCTCTCCTGTCCTTATTTGAAAGGAATTCATTTTCTTAAGAACAGTGTGGTCTACTGTGTTTGCATTTTACTTCCAGACATGAGAGGGGGGGAGGGGGGAAGGGGGGGGGAGAATAACAAACGAGCCACTCACTAATCAAAAGGACTTGAACCAGATTAACTTGAGATGGGTTCCAAATTTGGGGGCATCACAGGGAGGGGAGCTGGTTTGTTAAAATGGAAGACTAAAGCACCCAGCTCTACAAAACCAGGAGAGCCCTTTGTTATGAGACCACCACCTCTGAGCTCTTGGGGAGTCAGTGTGCCAGCTGCAGGCAGCTGCTGAGAGCAGGGGTTGAAGATGGGAGGTTGGCCTTCAGATCGCCTACTGCACATGAATCTCTTCCTTTGTCTCTGGTGTATTACCACCCAAAGACTAACATCTGAAGCAAGCCCATTTGAACCCTAATTCCAGGTTGATTTCTAAGTTAATCTGAGGAAGGAAGGAAGGGAGGGAGGGAGGGAGGGAGGGAGGAAAGGAGGAAGGGAAGGAGGGAGGGTGGGTGGAAGGGGTTTTCATTTCTTAGCTAAAATAAAATATAGGAATTGTGATAAATATCACACAAGGAAGGCCAGTGGTGAAAGGAGTGCTTAATTGATTCATATAATAATATCTTGTGCACCCCTGAGAATGGAAAAACTGATTTAGAAAAGAAGCTATTAAAATCATTATAGTGGTTGTTGGATAAATGGATGGGATTTAAAAAAGAAGGAAGCCACTGCACTGTTCACAGACTATAAAGACAGAGAAAAGGACTCCGTGTATGATTGCATGCTTCAGCATCAATAGATAGTTTGCTAATGACCACATTAAAATGTCGTGGTATGAGGCTTTTTTTCTTCAGGGGAATCTTTTGCTCATCGCCCTACCTTTCCTTGCTGAAACATAAACCAGCAAGATCGGTTGTCTAAAACATGAGCATATGAGAGAGAATTTTGTAAATCTCTTTCCTTCTAGTTGTTTTTGTTGCCATTATGTGGGTTACTTACAAAAAATGAAAGCTGGATTATTCTTCACTTTTCATTGACATCGATTGAAACAAATCATAAACACAGCGAAAGAAAGAAAGGAAGGAAAGAAAGAAAGAAAGAAAGAAAGGAAAGAAAGAAAGGAAAGACAGACATATGGAATCAATTTCGTATCCTGACGTTGAGAACCAGCTAGTTCCTGCTGGTCTGTTAAACCATAACCCATTTGGTTCTTTTCTTTCTGGCACCTCTTGTCATTCTGTAAAACCCCTTTCTTGCCTCGTTTTAAGGTCTTTATAAAGAGAACCAGCACTGCCTAGGGCGGTAGGACTTTCCCCTCTTCTCCGGTAGAAGCGGGAAGATTTTCAGAGTCCTGCGCGTCTTCAATCCAGACCTGGTAAAACTGAGTTTCCCTTGGCATTTTGGAAATTGCATTTTTTTTCTTCAGTCCAGTTGGAATGTAAAAAGGACCCCCCCTCACCCCAACTTGGAAAAAAAACGCATCCGTGCGGTAGGAATCAAAACTCCCCAAGCCACAAGCTCCACTGTAAGAGTTTAGCCGCAACATCTACGGAGCTCTATTCCCGCAGCTTCGCTCTTTCTTCCCGCTTCGCTTTCTTTGAATCCTTCTGAAGCTTTGGGCCTCTTTTCCCTCTCCACGGAAATCGTTACGCTGAGCATTTTTTCAGGTAAGAAGGTTTAATAGAAATTAAAAGAAAAACCGAATTTAATAAGAAAGCTCAAATCCGAAATAGCAAGGCAGCTTCGTCTGAGCTTGGCAGAGAGGTGCTTGGGCCTCGGAGATTTAATTAATAGCTCTGACAAAGCTTGGGAAGATGTCGATTGGTCGATCTGAATTCTACAAACCATTCCCCCCTCCCCGCCAGAAAAACAAAACAAAACACAGCCCTAATCCCGTTTTTTGATCAGAACAAACTGAAACCGGCCATATAATAAATAAGTAATATTAATAATCGCCTAATAAAGTTTGAATAGGGGCTTCCAATATAAATAAAATACGTGGGAGGCAAGTTGCTTTTTCGAAAGTGGATGCCCCCCCCCCCGCCATCCCTCTCGGTCCACATTTGTTAAAGGTTTAACGCCTCTAGGCTGTTTGAAAGGGAAAACTACAAACGCTTCTTTCTGGGAGGGGAAAGTCCGCTTGTTAAACAGAGGGATGTGATTTATGGAGATGAGAAAGTTGTGTTTATTTGAGGTGGCTGCTGTCGCGGCTAGTCTGTTTCCTAGAAGACCGAATCCGAATCTCTTCCTTCTCTCCCACCCACATTACTCTTTTTTGTGTTTGCTATTTGTGGTTAACAAATATCTTCCTGGTTTGTAGAGTCAGAAGGGACAAGAAAAGAAGACAAAGTTGCCTTGGTGGCCAATACATAAGAGATCCATTTAGCCTTTTAGATGTGGGAACACTTCACTAGCATAGTGTTTGCCTCTTTCTTTACACCTTATCATCTGTAGGAATTAATTTGACCTATGAATATTTGGGAATGTCAGCCTGTCTATTTCTATACAGACATACCTGGGATCAACTTTTAGGGGAGGCATTGATACTCCAGTCCTATGCCTATGAGAAGTCAGTCTCATTGATTTCTGTAAGATTTTCTAGCAGGTAAGTTACTCATAAAATTGTAATCAGAATCTTCTTACATTTTGCTCCGGATCAGCCAGCTAAGAGCTGGATTGCTGGAATTTTCTAATAACTATAATAACTTGACTGACAATTTAAAGCCATATAATTTTCTTTACAATGGGATAATCCTATATTTTTGAAAGATTGCAATGCTTGCAATCAAGTATCAAGTGTAGAAAACCCTCATGTTCCACTTGCCATAAGAGTCTCTTCTTTTCCCCTCTTCCTTTCTTCCAATTGCTTCTTGTAGATTATGTCTTCTACATTTGGTAGCAAAGAACTTTTGCTTTTGCCAAGTTAGATCATCCTGAAAACTAGAGTATCATTAAAAATATGAGCTAATTAAATGAATAATCATTGCTGAGAGATCAAATCAAAACAAAAAGTCGGAATTGTTAAATGGATCAAGTCATCAAGGCTGACAGTATATTCACATTCTGAGCTGAGAATAGCAGTTATAAAGAATGAGGATCTTGATTTTGAGATGCTATTATCTATAAACATATCCCTTATTACTTAAAAAGAAAACAAACTATCAAACCTTCAAACTACCTCGGTTTTGGCAAAGTCAGACCATTTGTAAGAGGATGGCAACTCAACTTGCTGAATGTATCTCTTCTTTCAAAATCTTCCATGATGCAATGACATCCAAGAGAAAACCACGAAACCCTTAACTCACTGTAATTTAATTGATTTAATCATAAATCATTAACTTGATGAAGAACCACCGTTTTCATTGATAGAAATTGATATTAATGGAGTAACTGCTTCTTTAATTCACATTTATTGTTTTCCTCCAATTTGAAGACAAATTCTGGGGGAATGATTGGGGGAGCATTTTCTAATCATTTTTTAAAATCCTAATTGGAATGGTTTAGCTGGTAGCTCCTCAAAGGACCACAAGTCCAATGACTTCAGCATAGCTTCACTGCAACGCTGACGGATCTGGATCTGTAGAATCATATTAGATCCTAATATATGCAGCACCAAAGATCAGATTTTTGAACTTGATAAAGTGCTTCTTTCAGAAGAAAAAAAGAAAATATACTATTCCAAGCAAAGGTGGGGGAGAAGAATTATATTTTAAACTTTAAATATACAATTGCAGACTGCATTTATTTCCTCCTTTGTAAGTTTGTCTATTGCATACCAATGGCTAAGGCTTTAAAATAGGATGCTTCAGCTTCCAAACAAGCCTGAGTGGAAGCATACTTTAAAGCATGACTTAACCCCAAACTCCTAAATCATGTCTCACAATGAGAGTCTGTTAAACATTGGCCATTTTGCAATGCTTCATTTTTACAATTAAAAATTAACTCTTGGTTTCGGCACTTTTCCAGTCTGTTATGGATGCCTAGATTCTAATTAGCCTTAGGTATGCTGATGAATGCCCAGATCAAACAGCCTTGAAGAATTTTCCAAGTAAAGCAAGAAAAAAAAAATGGCCCAGAAAACTGTTGGTTAATGTGAAACCTAGATAGATGCAGAAACACATCCCAGCCCCAAAAAACAACAGCTTGGAATTAAGTTTCATTGACCTCAGGGCAATTTATTTCTCTTTAAGGAATGGAGGTAGAAATGAGTGGTGCAAGAAATTAGAAATATATTGGGATTAAAAATAGCAGCAGCAAAAAACCCTCTAATGAATGACTTGGAGCAATCTTAAACTTAGACTGATATGCTTTTCTTAATTTAATGGAGTTGCTCTGGAGAAAACTAAGTTGCAGAATCACAAATGAAGCAATAAAGAGCTGAAGGCCAGTAAGTTATAAGCACAGGAGATAGGTGTATTATGCTGTGTTTTCCCTACCTCCACTCATTCACTGCTATTCCTTCAGTTATCCCCACTACATTGTAAGAAGCCATAACATCCTTTGCTGCTGTTTCTGAGCAGTTCCCAGACCAGGGACATTGAATGGGGAACAGTATAAAACAGATATTTATTGCATTTGCCACTGCATACTCATTTGTTCTTCCAAGAAGTTTATGTCCCTCCTTTATCTGGAAATCCATTACACTCGTTAAAAATAAAAGTCTGTACAGTGGTGGTCAATTATATGACTGGTTAAGTTTTTATGACAGATACAGATATATAGTTTTCTAGGCTTCTTTGGGAACAAGAGCATATAAAGCTAAAATAAACAATAGATAACAGATATTCTGTATCTTTGTGTGCAAGCGTGTACAACCTACACTTGATGCTAAGTGTAAGGAAAGAATATAAACGCTCTTGAGGTCTATCACATTTTTCAGGAATATCATTGTCTTAACTTTTACCTACTTTACCAACTCACAATTTAAGAATAATCAAACTTGGGCAGAAAAATGCTTGCCTGTCTGAAAGGCCTTTCCCTTTTCATTCTCTAGGCATAATTCCATCCAGTGGGGTCAAATCATCGACTTCTTTCCCAAGAAGAAGTAAGTGGATTTCAAATTCAAACTTGTGTTTTTTTTTAAATATAGTTTGAGATTAACTCCATTTCCATTCTGTCAGAATTAAACATTCTTTTACTGAGATTCTGTCTATTGGATTTTAGACAGCTCTTTCCATTCTAAGCTACTCAATGTATATATGCGACGTTATAATTAATTAGTCAAAAGTGCCTTGCACTTTTGCATGTAAATCAATAAATAGGTACATTTTGAGTATGTTATTAACAAAACAGAAAGTTTAAAAGTAAATCATTTTGGCTTTTATCTTCTTCAGCAATTCTAAGGTGAATAACCCATGTGATGTTGGCCTTCTCTTTTTAATATGTCTGTCTGTCCAATCCGTCTGTTTGTCTGTCTGTCTGTCTTACTCATTTCCTGTGCTTGATGCTCACTGAGCTACCCAGTTCTGAACATATTGGCCTGTCTGTATGTGTGAAAATTCTAATACCAGCTTGGCCACCCTGCAGTCCTGCAGAAACTTTGGAGTACAGCTCCTATAATCTTCAGTGAGCACTGCATTATTTCTTGTGGCTAAAGATACCAAACAAGCTGATATGTAAGAACTTTCACACAGACTGGGAGACCAGTTCAGAGTTGTGAGTATCAAGCACAAGAAATGATAGATGGATAAATGATAAATAAATGATAGGTAGGTAGATAGGCAGGCAGGCAGGCAGGCAGGCAGGCAGGCAGGCAGGCAGGCAGACAGACAGACAGACATGATGGGATAGGAATTATAGTCCAACACAGCTGGGGGAGATCAGATTAAAATTGGGGTTTTTAACCTGATCTCCCCCAGCTGTGTTGGAGTATAAACTATAATGTTTAGAGTCTTATTTCCTTGCACAAATGCAATGAAGCTCCTTAAATTTACCTGACATTTTAGACCCCAATAATGTGGATTTCACTTTCTAATTTCATTAAATCTTTACCAGATAGATGTGTTAGGTCACATCTCTCAATATATTTACTTTGAGATAAATCACATTCCATTCAAAAGGATATTCTTGGTTTTTATAAGCAGGCTGTATTGCAGATTCCCCCCCTCCTGATAGAAAGTTTAAGGGAAAGGAAGTTTAGATGGGCCTCAAATGCTACAAAGGTAAATGTTTTCTTCCAATATATGCTTCCATTAAAGGCCTTTCTTGAGAGATTCTGAGTGGTGTTAAGATGAATCTTTTCCCTGAAATTTCAGAAGCAGGGACCACCTCTAAAATCTGAGATGTTTCATTCCAACCAGGACAAAATAGCATCCAGAGTGGAGTGATTAGGGGGAATCTGGGGGGAAATGGGGCACTATTCTGGGATACAGGAATAGAGCCCCATTTTTATGCTGGATCTCCCCTTTTTCCTGACTTCCTTGACAACCCAGCATGCTGCACTGCTAAATGAGACCTCCCTCTGGCATTTACCTCTTCCTCCCTCTTTTCTTTCCCCAAAGGCTGCTGCATCCGATTTTAGAGCAGCCAATGTAAGTGGAAGCTGAAGTATTTTACTTGTATATTTAAACTTTTCTCTATATATTGATTTCTGCACAGTCCATACATATTGTGCACGTAAATGAGTCATCTCATATTTTTATAAATTATTGTTTGACACTTTAAATCTTTTCTTCCTCCCCTCATACTTTGAAATGCCTACAAGCCCAATAGCAAAATAGGCTGTCATGTGGTAGGCCAGAGCCTGGATGGGAACCATAAGGAAAATTCTTCTTGGGAATCTAAGTTTAATTCATAACAATTTAAATAGAGGGTTCCAAGAATTGGAGAAGGGAAGTGCCATCAATAGAAAAGTTAGGATTCTGCACAATATTAGACTTACCATATAAAACTGATAATATTTTATACCTTACATCTAGTGCACATTTTAGAAAGGACAACTCTACACTTTATTTTGAATTTTATCAAATGTATTATAGCTGTGCTTGAGAAGAGCAGTGTCATAAAAACTTTTGGAAATAAGACCCCTTGAAAGTTGGATGAGATTAGAAATCCAACGATATAATCTTTGGCAGTGGTATTATTCCCCCCCCCCCAGTTCTGCTTTGAAAATGTTGCCAAAGTTGCTAGCTGGTATTCAAATCTTTTTAGGGGATTGGGGTGAAATATGAAGGAGATTAGAATTCTGGGAATTTCTCCCTCTCCCTCTCTTCTCTCTTTTAGCTATTGTTTTGTTTATGTGTAATATTTTGGAAGTGATTCAGAACTACTTCTGTTGATTTGACCATTAATCCAGTGAGTTATTAAGCTTCTAAAACAAAAGGTCATGGGTAAGAAAGAGTTATAATCCATCAAGGAAAACAAGGAAAACAATCGTTTGAGATTGGCTTCTAGGTAAAATTTGTGTCTATCTTAGTTCAAAGAAGTTTAAAAGGGTCAGGTTTCATGGATAACATACCTACCTGATATAGATATCTTTCAATCACAGACATCTATTCATAAATCCTTTTAAATTTGGAGCCATTCTAACATTATCATTATCATGGAGAGGTTCTTTAAGGAAGATCCAAAATATTTTTGTTCATTGATATATTTCATATCATGTTTCATGATTCTTTGATACTTGTCTTTCACAACCTGACTCCCTACAAGGAAGAATCCAACATGGAAGGTACCATGGTGAGGAAGATTGCCCCTCATTCCTAAAAGCTACTTTTGAGTAGTTTTTGCTTCAGTAATGTTTCAGTAATAAAACATTTAAAAATTAGAAGCATAGGCATATATACTCTTTCCATACAGGTTGATGGATTAATGGGATTGAAATTTAACAAAATGTAGGATGAGTTCCTTGAATTGAAATCAGTAATTAAAGTCTGATTAAATTTCATGTTTTGTCTCCAACTAGGAGTAATGCTAAGATTAGTTATAAACATAAGCCCTATATTTATAATTAACTGAGACACAATCTACTTCCAACAAATGAAACAAACTTCCATAGATGTTGTTTTCATATCCACAGAAGAAAGCTAGGATATAAAACAACAATAGATAACATTACAGCAATTGCCATACTAATTGCACTAATAAATAAAACAATAAACTGACCCACTCACATACCACTGGGAATAAATTATGTTGAGGAAAAGAAGATCAGGGCCACTCCTAAATAAGAGACAAAGAATTTGTAGCATTCTAGATATTGGAGAATTATAACTTCCAGCAGGCCTTATCACAGGCTGGCTGTGTCTGGGGGGAATTTGAGACATATTCTTTATCCCTGCACAGATGTGAAGGAAGCACTGCAATATTAAATGAGGGAGCACCAGTTATTTTTACTGCATTTCTTAATCAGTTACTTTTATGGTGTTTAATAGATGGATTTGGAATAGCAACTCTTCTGCACTGAATGAGATAGCAATACAAGAACTGCAAGGCTTTGGTATATCAGGCAAAAGGCTACTTTTTGGCACTGTCCAGATATTAATGCTGTAGATTATTATCTTAAGACAGTTCCAACTCAAATATATTCTATTATTGAAACTCCAAAAAGCTCCATCAGCCAGCATGTCTATCCAACCTTCCCAGACTGGTGCCTCTCCCAGCCCCCTCCCCAGATGGTTGGTTTACAACAGTCCTGACTATTAACAAACAATGATCACTCACAGAGACTGGGACAATGGGTGTTGTATATATTAAAAGGGCATAGGTAGGAGATCAGTATAACTCCTACTCCATGCTGCCTTATCCTCACCTATCAAAATCTAGCTAGCTGTGATTTAAAGTTTAAAAAAAGAAAGAATAATTCCCCAATTTACTTTGTAAAGGGCCCAGTCTATAGCCACTGAACCATTCTGAAGCTGTCCAGTTGAGGTGAAACCCTACATTTCAGGTTTAGTCACAAGACAGAAGCAGTAATTGGTTGGGTGATTCTGCAGTTGAACATGAGGATTTCTCGAAGGTGCTAGAACTGAATAAGCTTTTTGAATGAGGAGTGAAACATTTTCAAAGGAAAAAAGAACTGAGAAAGTCCTATCTTTTGGGAAAAGCACCTTTGGGACAACCATGACCTGGATTATTGAGAATTTCCATAGACAAATGTGTGGATTAACTTTCCCACACACCCTATCAGCCATATTCAAGATATCCAGGAATGGGTAGGTGTATTCCACATTTCTAGTGGGCACCAAATTGTCAAAGGCTGAAGAAATGAACTGGAATAACAGTATAATAGTTCTTAAATCTTCAGCTTCTTGAGTTACTTTAGCTACTGAGTTACTGAGATCTAGTAGCACAGAATTGGTATTAGCATTGTAATAATTCAGCTGTAACCTGTTGGATTTTTAAGAGTCTAGAAGCACTTAAAAAATAGCCAATAATTTTATTTATAGAACGAAAGATTTCAGCTGGAAGCCAGAAATGGAGAACCCACGAGGATCTGATATCCGTGGACTGGTGCCAACTCGGTGGCAGTTCAAACGGACCGGCGCTTTTAGTAACAACAAGGAGCGCCCGGAATGAGGCTCAGATTGTTGCCAGAGGCCGCAGAACCGAGAAGGAGGTGCCGAAGCCTCCCGGCCATGATTTATATTCTTGAGGTTGTGTGACATACGGGGATGCCGAGCCGGGGACTGTGGGTGGGTGGTTAGCGGACGTTTTTATTACAGATTAATAATATTAGCATTCAGAACGGGAAACGAGGTTACTGGAGCCAAGGAATGTTTCCCCAAACGAAAATATTTTAAAACGATCTCTCCTTTCACAAACGAAACCTTCTCCGCGTTTCAGAGATAGGTCTCTCGTTGTTCACCTCCCACTAATTCTGGGTCCATTACTTGGCGACGTCCTTTTCTCTTACCGTCACACGTGAAGGTCAACTGCCAAATAAATGTCCTTTTACACCTGAACGTACAGCGGTGAAATTATAGCTCTGTTCTCAGGCAGATTTTAAATTGAGAACGAGCGGCCCAGCTAATATTTTATCTGAAGAGTTCCGTCCCTGTCACGAAGGATCAAGAGCACAGGATTGTGTCCGCCCATTTTATGCTCAGAAAAATCTGTCAGACTTCCTGTAGGGACTTCTGACTCGGGGAAGAGGATTTACCTAATTCCTCTTTCTTCTGCACGAAGATATTGTCTCACCTTCGCCTGCCGAAAAGCAACAACAAATGAGAACTGTTAAGAAACACAACTCTGCCTTGCATTTTCTTGTACTGTCAACGGGAAGAAGCCGCGCTTTGGTGCCCGGGAAAGCATACATTAAGGCTTTGTTTTTTTTTCAACGAAAATAAGTGGTCTGGGTATTTGTTGTGCCATTTAAAAATTCAGAATTAGGCAATTCAGTGCGCATAAAAAGTGTTAGGACAAAAAGTCTCAAAAATCGCTTTTGTGTGATTGAGGATGAGTTAGTCCAGAGACCCGCTGTTTTATTCAAATTAGTGGCTTTCAGGACTAAATATCGCGACGTGAGCTGGCGGCTTCAAGTACTGTACAGTATTGCATTAATGGTGGTAATAACAGCAACAATGAATTGCAAGTAATGCGGCTGAGAACAGAGGGGACTCTTACTTTCTATTTGGAGTAATTTCCCCCCACTCCCATCGCAAACACCATCTATTTTAAAGTAGAGGTTCTATGCGTCCCCCCTCCCAACGTTTACCCCTTACCTCTTTCCCTTTCTTTAAACAGACCCCTCCTTTTTCAATTTGTTCTTTTCCATTATATCTTCTGGATCACTCGCCTGAGTTTTTAATAGTACATTTGTGACCTACTTGGCACACCCCAAGCTACATCACTAGCACCACTACAAGTGTGTAACCTTTAATTTTACATAGGGTTGATTCATTGCCATAGCTTGCTTTGAGTTTATTCCTTCATATGCTATTCAGAAGAAAATGCCAAGGAGTTTTTTAGGACTGTCCCCAGGTAAGATTTTGTAGGATTGCTAAATAACTGCACAATTATTCTATGCAAATTTATTCACAGCCATGATCTATTGCATTCAGTATGGTTTAGTCCAAGATTTAAGTGTACTTAAATCTTAAAGAAAAAAAATCTGAAATAAAAATTGACCTGGTATACCAAACAACAGATAATAAATTCGAAATGTTAAATCTTGCTCTCTGCTTTCGAAACTATCCTCCAATCTTGTCACTTAGGCAAAGAGACTAAACTAAATTGTATAAAAGTGCAGATTTTATCCTGGTAAAAGTTAGTTTACCGTCTGTGGTGGTCTACAAGTAATTCTGTAGATGAAAAAAGAAGTTTGGTATCCAATCTTGCAATGGTAGTCCAAATAAAAAATAGCCTAATATTGCAAAAAACCATCCTTCTGAGTTTCTTAAGGAAGCCTGACCAGAAAAAACTAATATTCAGATGGAGGTCCAAGAAGTTCATCTGTAATTCCTAGAACCATTTGGTGCAAATCAAAGGTATAGTTGGATTTAGTCAGGTGAAAAAGTTTCTCTCTTCAAAAGTATCATTAAAAAATCCATGGGCCAAATATGATGTTTTCGGATAGCCAGGGTGTATGAGGAAAGAAACCAGCCCATTCCAGCATCCTTTTCTCAATGCCAGTTCTTGTCAATTCAGCACCCCAAAAGGCAGAACTGGGGAAGAAGTAACAATGGATCTCTCATTTTGACATACTTACAGGACTAAAAATGTGCAGAGACCTCAACTTCTTCCTCCCACTCTCAGTTGTAATGGCAACTCTCTTTCCTGACAGCAGCAAAAACTGGTGCAAACCTTTTGTCTTTGCAAGCAAAGCTCCCTTTGGACAGGACAGGGGTAATAAATCTTAAGTCACTTTGACATCATCTAACTATAGCTATAGCTACAGCTATATCATCTGTCTATCTATCTATCTATCTATCTATCTATCTATCTATCTATCTACCTACCTACCTACCTACCTATCCATCCATCCATCCATCCATCCATCCATCCATCCATCCACCCATCCATCCATTGGCTTATTTTACTTTTACTGTCAAATTGTTCCATACATCCTCATTCCAATTACCTAATTTAGAAGTAATCTCATCAAGCAAATGGTTTTGTACCTTTCTACATGCACAAAATAACATGATGGGCTTCCAGTAAGGTGCCTTTTTTATTTCTTAATACAGAGGCATCTCTTCCATGCTCAATCACACATTGCCAGAACATACAAACCCAATTACAAAATATGGCTTGATATATAAACTTGATTTGGCTCTCCTTCTATTTTATACCCTCTTGAATGTTTAAATTTTCACTAATACACACACATACAAAACTTCATGCTACCATGTTTCTGTTACCTTCCCTTGAGGAGTGGCAGTCATAATTATGTTATATTTTCTATATATGACATCTAGTTTGCACCAGATGAAGTAACAGAGTACCAAAAAGCCTCTTCTATAGCTGTACTAAAATATCAGGAGAAGAGAAAAATGTAGGAAGAGGAAGAGAGAGAATAGGATGATAGAAAGAGGTGGGGGGGATAGGATTCTCTTTCTGACGATTTATTAGCATAACTTGACATGTAGTTGAGAAACATGTGGATCAATACAACTCCAGTTCTCCTGCTAGGCCTCTGTGTCCACCATGTCTCTATTTGCATATTGTTTTTTCCTTAACTGACACTGTCAGGAAGCAACCTTGGCATTTGCCCAAGCTCTCCAAAGCTCGCTCACTCGCTCACTCACTCACTCACTCATTCATTCACTCACTCACTCTCACACACACCATTGCCTCTCCCCTTACCAGATATAAAGTCTCTTTATGGTACATACCTCTTTATCCTCTCTCTCTCTCTCTCTCTCTCTCTCTCTCTCTCTCTCTCCCTCCCTCCCTCCCTCCCTCTTCCTCCCCCCTCTCTCTCCCCTCTCTCCTTTAAATGGCAAGCAGGTTATTAGTATTAGAATTAGCACTATTATTAGTATTATGTTTAAACCTCTATCTATGCATTGCCCTATTGAGGGTTTGATGTAAGCGGTTCTTTCTGTTTTCCCCTCCTTGGTACCCTGTCTGTCTTTGGTCTGTCTATCCTTCTCTTCCTTCTCTCGAGCTCTCTCTTCTCTCTTGCCTTCTGCTGTAAAGCCAGAGGCCATTGTTAACCGAGAACAGGGCGTAGGGAGAGTATAGGGCAGTCAGAATCCTCAACATGTTTGGAAGGCTGTCGAGAATCTTGTGATTTCTCCCTCTTCTCACCTTCCCCCTCCTTCCCAAACGGACAGAGAGAGAGAGAGAGAGAGAGAGAGAGAGAGAGAGAGCATCCCTCACCAGAGCTTCTATAGAGAGATTTCCCCCTCCCTTTGGCGTTATGACCGGATTTCTCTCTCTAGATATTCCTTGAACATTTTTTTTTTAACCAAGAGGAATGGGGGGAGCTCTTCTCGCTTATTGATTGCGTTGCTTGCTGGCTGCGAAAATATATTATGTCTGCTCGCCGCGCTGCTCTCGTCAGAGGCTAAGGTAAGGTGGACCGAAATAGGCTATCAGTTGTGAATGGCGGAGACCGTGTCTCCATGATTTATAGCTGTATGACTCGCATCGCGGTTCATGAAGAGTTCACAAGCTCTAAGCTTCCTTCCACGCAGCGACTCTCGCTCGCTCGCACGCTCTCTTCTCCTTCTTCTTCCCCCTCCTTCCCTTCCCTCCCCTTTTCTTCTACCCCCCCCTTTTGCTCTCTTTTTGATATTCTGACTCCTTTATTTTCCTTCTCTTTATCCTTCCCCTTTTAACTAAAATTGTTTCTTTCTGTCTCCTTCCCTCTCTCTCCTTTTCTTCCCTCCTTCTCCTTTCCTTTCCTTTCCTTTCCTTTCCTTTCCTTTCCTTTCCTTTCCTTCCTCCCTCCCTCCCTCCCTTTTTTTCTAATCTAGAGTCTAATGAATACAGTAATCTTTTACTTTGAATTGTTATGTTGTTCTGTACTTATATTACCATCTACTTTGGGAAACCAAGCTTTCAATTTTAAAAAAGCTGATTAATTTTATTCTAGTACAGCAATATAATTATGATTTTTTCCCCACCCATTATGGAGGTTAAAGGGAAAAAGGTTATGGATTTTTCCACTTGCAGCCTTCCTTCAATTTCATCACAAGCTTTTGGACTCTTCAGCTTGTTTTTGTTTCTTTAAATATAGTTTATAAAAGACCTTAAGAAAAGAAGCATTTGTTTTGAAATATCTTTGGGAATAAAAATGAAACTTCCAAGCGGGTAAGAAACAACTTGAGGGTTGACATTTCAACAACTAATTGCAAAGGCACCATCTGATTTCTCATTCATTATTCCAATGGATATTCCTCTCCGTATGTATGTGTATGCATGTGTTTAACTACCACAACAATTCCTTGGAGTAAATCATTTACGATTCCTCCACCCGTCTTAGACTAAGATAAATGACCGACATTTAGAAAGTGTTGAAAGATGAGGTACAAAAAGGGATCCAAATGTTAGCTACTGAGTGCATTGATCACTTTGGATTCCTTTTTTGTGTAAGAAAGGAGATTAATATTTTAAAGATGCAGCTTAATTTAAGGCAACAAAAGCTAACGAGCAAAAACCCTTTGGTGCCTATTTCTCCTAGGCCTTCCAGCTCTCCCAGAAAATCCAAAACAAACTGGGAAGGCCTGTAGAGAAGATGATAATAATGGCTGAGTCAGGATACTCAACCTTCCGCTTTCATCACACAATTCTCCCCCCCCACCTTCTTCTTCAAACCAACACTAGATTGTCATGTTTGCTAAGAAATATTTCCTGGATGCTGAATAAAGACAGGGCAGCTGCCCTAATTCTTTCCAGGAACACCTGGCCAAGGAAGATTTTTAGATGCCTGCCTCTAGAGAGCAATAGCTGCAGTTCCGAGGCCAGGGCAGAGAACGAAGAGGAAGAGGTGAGGTATACCTTAGATTTTGAATTGAATCAGTGTAGGGAAAGCTGGTCTATTTGCTATTTCCTGACAATGGGAAGAACTGAATGGTGCCTTTCAATACTATCATTTATGCCCGGAAAGGAAGAAAAACAGCTATCTGGATTGAAATATGAAGCACAGAAGGGCTGAAGAGAAATAAAGATAATTCCTTTCCATAGATCCATGTTTTGCTCTATTAAATGCATTATAGCTTTTATTATATTTATAAAATTAATTTTCCTAGTAGTGAAAGAAGTCCCCTTTCTTTGAGAAGCATAACACCTCTGATCTTAAATAAAATAAAATACCAACATAAAAGTAAAAGGGAAACAAAAACAGGGAAACAAATGGCATTGTGAGAAAAACGGGATTTGTTTTGTTCAAAGAGCAGTTGCAAAATGGGCTGTAGCTGGGCTTTAAGAAAGAGAGAGGCCAGCTCACACCTTGAGCAGCAACAAGACAAAATTTTAACGACTCAAGGAAGAGGAGTTTCCACAGCCAATTTCAAACGCAGTCAGAGTTGCAAAAACAGCTTCAAAAGAATCAACATCAAACAACTTGAGCTCATTCCTCTTTTGAAAGCAGCAGGTTAAGTAAATTGAATCTGGAAATATTTCAGAAGTGTTAAAAATATTTTCAATATGTTAAATGTTGAATCGCAGAAGCATTTAAAGGTTAAATATAGTTTTATCCAATTTATACTTAGGTTTGATTTTGCAAAACACCTCAATCCTGAATTAGAAAAATATTATATTTTAATTTTGTAGGTGAGAAACATTTGGTAGTTCCATGCGGGTGCCTGAGCGTTGTTAAAATATGCAAATGCTACTGAAATTAATTCCAAATAGATTTGCCAAGTGACTTTCCACTTCATAGTTTATCTGTAAGCAAATTCCACAGATTTCCAGAATTTTAACTTCCAAGCCCCCCCTCCCTGTTTTCTTCTTCTTTATTCGGTCCCTAAAGAAGCGGTAGCGAGACTGAGATCCATTCATTTCTTTGGCACGTGGAAATAAAACACCTGGGCCTTGCACTGGAGCAAATAAGCAAGTGTATGTGAAAAGGCTGGTGTCTAGAGAGGTAACTGGACTATACCCACTGCAGAGATTTTGGAGAATTGAGTTGAACGACCTAAAATAAATCCTGCGACAGCGATTTCTTTCTCGGTCTACAGGAACTACATATATAGGTAGTGGTGTTGTTAAAAAAATAAGCACACAAACAAAAACAACTGAACTTTAGAACAACAGAAGAGGGAAACGCCACTGAGGAATCGATTTGGTGAACGGTTCTCCTGTACGAAGCCCTCCCTCCCGTGTGTATGTGTGTGAATGTGGATTATATGTATATATCTAGAAATCTTAGCCCAATGGAGAGAGGCGAGATGCATCTCAGAGCACCCGGCAAAAAGCTGTCGGCGGCGGCATCTGCTCCCTGCTCCCCGCCCTCCTCCGTAGCCGGCCAGCTATTCATGTCACGCGCTTTTCAGCCGCTAAGATGGATTCAGAGGCCGAGCCGTATCATTGTGTGTGCCTTCTAACCTTTCAGGTCATCTTCCAAAAGACACCGGGGGAAGGGAAGGCCCCTTGTCACGTGACCCGGGGGGTGCCAATGTCCTTCCATGAGAGGGCCAACCGGAGCCTGGTAACAGCGAGCGAGCACCTCGGGGAACCCCAGCCATGCAGAAGACCAGCTACTACGACACCTCCCCGCTCTTTGGGGCTTATTCCTATCCGGGGGCCAACGGCTTTGGTTACGAGGGCCCTTCTCCGCAGCCTTTCCAGCCCGCGGCTCATGTGGAGAGCGATTACCAGCGTCCCGCCTGCACCCTCCAGTCTCTGGGCAACGCGGCCCCGCTTGCCAAGACGAAGGACCTGAACGGGAGCTGCCTGCGCCCCAGCTTGCCTCAGGAGCACCACCCGCCCCCGCCCGTCTCACCACCCACCAACCCCATCACCGCCACCAGCGGGAGCGGCAGCACCACATCCAACAGCACCGGCGGCAGCAATAACCATAGCCAATCGGGGGCGGTCAAAAGTGTCCCGAGCAAATCCAGCCTGGCCTCTAGTAACGCCGCCCTCACCAAGCAGATTTTCCCCTGGATGAAAGAGTCGAGGCAAAACGCCAAGCAGAAAAACAGCTCCCCCTGCGCAGGTATCTTCTGCTTTTGGAAATAGCCCCACACTTCCCATGCACCCACAGTGCCCATTACTCCCTCCCTGGCACATACACAAGCAAGCCCAGTTTAGTTATAGATAGCTGGTGAAGGGGTACAAGAAAGAGAAGTGGTGAAGGAGTGCAAGCCAATGCAATATTTGCCTGTTTAAGAAGGGCATTGTTGGGCACTGTGTGTGTAGTGTTATATTCTCCAGCCATCCCCACCCCACCTGAAAGGTTTAGGCTGGGGAGGCAGCCTGCTTGGCCCTGCAAGGACATCACTGGGGCAAGCAACCTGGGTGGAACTACAATCCACACCAGCAGAGTCATGCTACCTTAGGGTGATGGTGGTGGCCCTATTCTACATATCTGGATTAGAAGAAAGCAGTAATTAAGATAGCTGAGGAAAAGGATCTGCCTGGAAATTAGATCTTGAGGGGAAAACTTGTTATTGAGGTGAGAAATGGATTGCAACAAAGACAGGAATCTGTCCCAGAGACAGAACTGAGAGTGCCAGAATGGAAATAGAACAAGGTATGGATATAGTAGGAGTGATTTTGTGAATTGTGCATGAAGGGCTAAAGATGGCAGGTTCCTCACTTCAGTTCTATGTATTAATAAATTCAACCTCCTTCCTACCTCCATTCCTTCAAAGGATATGGATTTGGATACTAATTACACATGATGATTAGTATCATCTACTTATATTGAAGTAATGCTCTGTCTTTCAGACCTACAGCTACTGTATGCAGAAGTTCTGCCGCTAGTGAAATTGGGACTCAAAACACTTCCCTTTTTGATGGTCAGAGTTAACTTCCATTAGTGCCAGCTGTTGGATGCAGTGTAGGTTTCTACATGTGAGATGGTCTTTTTGTAATGCTCCTAATTAAAAATAAAAAAGGAAGAACATAAACCTTTTCTCTGAAGGTAAAACACAATTGAATCCGAAAGCTTGCAGTTGTCTTTGTCTCGTGACAGAGGGTCTTGCTGGTTTTGATGACTCTCCAATGAGCTTCTATCCACCCTTCCACCATAGGGCCCTGTCATCTCTTTCTTCAGTCTGCTGGATGTAGAACGTGTCTTCTTCAAACCAGACAGTCTGGGCAGAGCTGAGTTATGGTCTCCAGTTACAATGTCTGTTTTTTACACCTGACAAAATGTATTTCCATCAAAGTCCTGAGATGTGTGTTATACTCCATTTTATATGCCATTGGTTTAGCATGGATGCTCACTAATATCCAGCAGAGATTGTCTAATTTGTTGCAGGCATGAAGGCTACTGTTTCCCAATCTCCACCTTCTAATATCATATAAAATGTATTTTGTCCATGAATAATGTAGTCATTTAGTCCAAATCTTGCCTGGTAGGAAAAGAGATTTGTTTGGGGTTTTTTGCTTGATATTTGAACTATAAAATTATTAGGAATAACAGGTTTTATAGAGGACAAAGTTTATAATAGCCACAAATGTCAATGGCTCCAAATTCATTTCTAAGCACATTGGTGTCAAGATCTTAAAATCAAATGGAAGCAAGTGAGAATAATGTTATTAGAGCTCAATTCTAAATATACTTAGGTTACAATTCTTTTTTAATATACGTTCTTTTGAAGTCAATGATGTTCCTTTCCTAATATAAATAATTTTATTTGACAATTAAACTTCTTGCAGCCAATTTGCTATACTAAGTGATTTTGAATCAGCAGCCCTATTCAAAGTTGTGTACTATGACACAGTTTAATTTGGATGAATAATTTGCATGAATGTGTTATTGCACAAAAGGTATAGAGCTAAGTCATGCTTGAATTAAGAGAGCAACCGGATTAATATGTTTGAGCATGTTAATATTGTCCTACTAAAAGGCAATAGCTGGAATCCCAGTGTGGCATCTATGTGCCTGGAGACATCACATCTGATAGACTTTTTACATTTAAAAAACCTTTCAATTAAAAATGAATTGGAAATTGGCATGCTGCATGAGCAAAGCACCATCCTCCAGCTTCACCTTTATTAACTCTAATGCCTTTGGGCCCCAATGGACTCCATTAGGTTGATTTATATATTTTTAAAGAAAATAAAAATGATAGGTGGCTGCAGCCCAGTACTATTTCTGGATGCATGTCCACTAGCCCAGAGTAAGGACAACAGCAAACAGTGTTAAGTAGTGAGCACCCTACAGGGGAACAACCACAGTGGATGGAGGGGTAGATAACATTCTGATAAATCTGTGTTGTTTTTCCCAATGGCAGTCATTTGGGGAACAAATAAATTCCAAAGCAGTCATTCTAAGAGAGCACCCCACAGCATATTCTAAAATTCCAAATATACCACTGAGAACAAAAGATTTGGGAACTTCTGGGACAGATTATATCCTGATTTTCATGTAGTAATTCCTCTTGCATAATCTTTAAATTCTTGAATAAAAATTTGTAAATGTTGCAATGACTAAATATTGATGGAATCATACCCTAAAAGAACAACTGTATGAATTAGATCCAGTTTCACACATAATGCCTATAATTCAGAACTAAATGCAAAGGCCTTCCTCCTTTACTGAAAGTTTTAAGGCAACAACTTTGTAAACGCAGCTTCATAAACCACTTGCCCTGAAGGGCATGTGAACTCTCACCAACGTTCACCAAATCTGCATTAACCTTACCCTCAGATTCTGCTTTTGTCCCATGTAAAAACATTTTCTTAAAACTCTTACACTTTCTTTACCTCTCTTCTCACTGCAAGAACACAGGGATTTTACCGTACTTCACAACAGAGAAGGGAAAGTTACAAATTTATTCAACAGATATTAACTATGGCTTCAAATTATCTGCAATTCCCCCAGGTACCATTTATCTCTGTATATATTCATGTATACACATATTTTGGGGTATAGGTTTTTTGCTTCATTCTGCAGTGGATAGACAATGGATAAAATTATGATGATAATGAAGTTTCTTACAATGCAAAACACTTGCAAATAAAGCAGAGAAGAGGTGTATGGTTGAAGGGGTGGTGAATTCTTGAGCAATAAAGTGGGGATTTTTTTCCATTTCAGGTTGTGTATAGAAATCATTTGAAAAAAATAGTTTCCATATTCCACACTTGCTTCTGTGATGTGGAATAAAAAGGATCAATGGGAGGGGGAGCTATTTATTATTAATGGCTCCCCCAATTGCAGTTTTAAATCATTAGTCCTGCTGCATTGCCTTAAATCTCTGTTAACATATTCTTTTGTATGTGTACCCTGGGCCTGAGTCTTTTTGCTTCACAGCCAATCTTTCTTGCAAGTCAGGATTGGAGGATCGGGGAGCAATTCCCAGTTCCTTAAAAAACAAACACAATTCTCATTTACTTTAAAGCACAAGGTAAATATCAGAATTTGGATTTGTACAGAAAGCTTGCTTCCCTTTCCATCTTTTGCACTTTTGATTATAAAAATTGCTGGACACAATCCCATAAGTTCTCCTATGCAACCCTCCCTTGGAATAAGTGGGGACTTGCAATGGGTTTGTGCCTTTCAAAAGTGCAGTGTGTGTGTGTGTGTGTGTGTATTTGTGTGTGTGTATACCCTGGAAGCAGACATCTGAGTTACATTTCTCAAAGCAGGCGGGCACCCACTAATTCAGACTAGCAAGCAGACCAGGCAAGCTACATGCAGGGCAGGTTTATATACCTAGATGTTTCATTTTGCCTTGCTAACCTCGCCCACATAATTTCCTCTGAAAGGGTCTGCTTCAAAATAATCGACTCCCAAATAAATTGCCCTGGATTTCTTTTCTGCATGACATGATCAAATTTTCATAAAGCGTGGGGCAGCTTTGGAGAACAGAACTCTTAATAAATGACATGATTATGGAGTGGGGACTGGGGGGAGAGTGTAGCCTTCTCGCCCATAGGAGGATTTATTAAGAAGCCTGTGCATTCAATTTTCTGCATGTAAGTAATTATCTTTGATTTCATTTCCCGACCTTCTTTCCAGAAAGCTGCAGCGGCGAGAAAAGCCCTCCAGGCTCCTCAGCCTCCAAGAGGGCCCGCACAGCTTACACCAGTGCCCAGCTGGTTGAGCTGGAGAAGGAATTCCATTTCAACCGCTACCTTTGCAGACCACGCCGAGTGGAGATGGCTAACCTGTTAAACCTCAGTGAGCGGCAGATCAAGATCTGGTTCCAGAATCGGAGGATGAAATACAAAAAGGATCAGAAGTCAAAAGGCCTTGGGTCATCCTCTGGGGGACCTTCTCCCACAGGGAGCCCGCCCCAAGCCCTACAGTCTTCTGCAGGCTTCCTGAATGCCCTACACCCCATGACTTCAAACTATGAAGCTCCATCTCCACCCTCTTTCAACAAACCACACCAGAATGCCTATGCCATGCCCACTGCCTACCAAAACCCCATCAAAGGATGCCCCAGCCAACAGAAGTATGCCAACACAGCACCTGAATATGATCCTCATGTTTTACAGGGTAATGGGAGTGGCAGCTACGGCCCCCCCAATATGCAAGGCAGCCCAGTCTATGTGGGTGGCAATTATGTGGATTCTATGCCCAACTCTGCTTCATCACTTTATGGGCTGAACCCCCTTCAACATCACCAGCCCCACAGCCTGGAATACAATGGAGGGCCCCAGATGGCCTCCAACCAGCACCATGGGCCTTGTGAGGCTCACCCAACCTATACAGACCTTTCTTCTCACCATGCTTCTACTCAGGGTAGAATCCAAGAGGCACCCAAACTGACCCATCTGTGATGAAGAGCAGGGAGACTCGGTGGGGAGTTAATAGAAAAAGGAAGTGGATGTGGGATTGGTCAGTCAGGGGACAAACTGGTTATGCAAAAAGAAATGGACAAACAAACATTTGTGTTGAAACCCTTTATGAAAGTCAAACCTATTGTTTCAGGAGCACAGTTTATGCATGCTGTGTCTTGCCATTCCTGCCAGATTTAACTCTAGAGTGATATAGAGTTAGGAGGCTTCTGGCTAAGCCATACTCTCTGGAGTAGAAGTATTCCTATATATTCCTCTCTCAAAGAAAGGTGAAAGCACCAGACAGACTAAGTGCTGTTCATATGGACAAGATAACAGTCCTTAGATTAAAATGAACAAATCCTAGGGACCAGCCCTGGTTGAGCTCTAAAAGACCTATTGCAAATCTAGGCTAGGAATGGCCAGACTAATGCAATCCCAAAGTGCAAAAAAGTCCATAATCTATTCCTTTTTCTTCAGTGTGAGAAATTACTTTGAGAAATGCATCTTAAACACATTCTATCTTTTATGTTCTAGTCCAGTTTAGGCAGAGGGACCATAGGGGGAGGGGTGAGAGTAAATTTAAACTTTCTTGGACCCACAACTCTTGTTGGTTTTATGAATACACTTGTGGGAACCATGTTTTTAAATAGTCACGATAACATCTTGAACGGAGCAGCATATTTTCATGGGATACAGACTTTCCACAGGCAGGATAGAACATTATTTCAATCTAAAGAAAAGCTGAAGAACTACCTCAGCTCACTATATAGGAGATTCATTTCAGTCCTTTTACATTTTTTGGATTTAAACTCCCATCAGCCATCCTAGGTGCAAATTTATTTATTTATTAGCCCTAGTAAGCTAATAAGTAGAAAAGGGTGGTGGGAGATGCAAACTGGATCATCTAGACACCAACAGATGCATACCACTGTTATATCACTCTACTAAAATCTTAATTCTTCTAAGTAAAACTCTATTACATTGGAATTGAAATAACTTTAATAGGAAAAGATAGGAAAATTCTATCTGTTCACAAATTGCATTCCCAATCATGAAGGCAGTAAGGATTCTTAATGAGAGTAGGAGCAAACTTTCCAGGCATGTGTATATGTCCTATACAGATCATAAAACAGCAGCTTATTTATACATAATAAATTCCTTAAATATAGATTGATTATTGATAGATTTATTAAGACTCCAATTTGATAGAAAGCGTTTGAATGTGTGTAAGACTTGTTGAAATCACTGACACAATCCTCCCTACTCCCAAAAACTTTACATACCATTTATTCAATGCAGTTTGTACAAGAGAATTCTCTGCTGAAAGTTGTCTAGCTGTAGAATTTACATCTGTTCATTTCAAGTATTTTCTTTTCTTAAAAGTATGCAAATATTTTGTTTACAATTATAAAAGGGTATATAGGTGTTTGGAGACAATCAACCATACAGGAACATACACTTACACACATACACACACAGTGGGATTCAGTCAAACTCATTTTTATAAAGGGGAAAGGAATTTCATCCCCTTTTGAAATTCTTTTTTAAGAATCTGTTTCAGATATATATCTGAATTTCACAGATATATATCTGTCCTGAGGTTTTTCACATATATATATATATATCTGTCCTGAGGTTTCGACACAAATGTTTTGAATGTATAAAAATGTCCTGATTCTTCTGAAATCAATTGAAATAAACAATTTCTGTTACATTTTTAAAAAAAAGTTCATATAACATGCACAAAAAGATCTGGTGTAGATCTTAAATGCACCTCATATTTCTTATATCTATGTCTTTCTCCCTTAACTAAATACTAATCTATCACAATTCTTAAAGGTTTATTTTACAAAGAAGAAAGATAAATCTAAGGTGTTGAATGGAAAACTGTCTTTTTTCCATTATCAGTATATCTTCATCCATATAAGGGTGTTTTGTCCAGTTTCACCAACCCAATCCTTACAAATTATTCACTGCTATATTCCCCTCTCTCTTTTTTAATTCTATCAGAAGTTTTGTTTTTCAGAATTGGGCAGTGGTTTCTTTACCAAGTAAATTTAACAGCAAAATTGAGATTGGTTATACAAATAAAAATCTAACATCTGGAAGGAAAAAAATAGAGACCTCCCCTTTGTTCTTCCCATGATTACCTACCTACCTTTATGATTTTGGTTTTAAGGTTGGTTAAGGACTGGGAGCCTCTCTCACATATAATGTCTTTGCATTTGTCTGCATAACTTCTCTTGAACGTGAAAACAGGGTATATTTGATCAGAAACTGTTATGTCCTCCAAATGGAAGCAAAGTAAAAGATCCTTTGGGGAGAGGATTCCTTTACTGGTGCCTCTTCTTTGGCCTGACATTCTTTCTTGCACTTAGAGTTTACATTTTAATGGCTATATACACCAACATTTGAAGGACACACATTGGAATACTATTTTCAATGGAGGTGTGCCATGTTCCAGTAAACATTCATATATATAAATATATAAATATATATTATATTATATTATATTTATTGGTTATAGCCAGTTTTAAACTATTTTTTCTTTTGTTGCATTATTTATCCCCAACATTTATGTATTTATAAGGAAAATGTACTTTTTTTTAGTATTGACTTGTTATAAAGGACAATGGTGTCTTTTTTTTGTCATTGTACAACCAAATTTTATTTTCCATTCTTCTTGTTCTCCCTATTCTTTTTTAGTTATTGTAATTTAGGGAAAAGGCCAGTAGTTACCTTCGTACTTAAAATAATGTGTTTAGTTCTACTGGAGGCATGAAATCAGGCTGTAATTGTATAGTCCTCAGTTAGAAGAACTAGCTAATCCCCAACCCATCTAATTCTCCTCTTCCTTCTTTCTCTTTTTTGAAGCATCTTCCTTTGTTCTTTACAGTAGATAAGTTTATTTCTTTGCTGAAAGGGTTGTCTGTTGAACAATTCTTGAATAAACTTTCTGTTCTTAATTTATTCTTGTCCCATTTGTCAGATTTGAAAACAGGAAGAAAAAGAAGGTATCAAGTAGAATGAAGATGTTCACTTAAAAAAAAAGATTTCTACATTTTTCAGCCATTAATGAGAAAAACATTTATCTGTCTTATCCCACCTTCTTTGATTCTGTTCATTCTTTTGGTTATGACAGTCACTGTTTTATTTTAGAGCTTATAAAATAACAGGACTTTCTCCAGCTGATTATAATAATTTTAAAAGTTAATCATTGGGGAGTTATTTCCCTCCCCCCACAATGACCCCAGTCTCCCCACATCCACTTGAAAAATCTTGTTCTAAGTAGTCTCACGCCAATTAAAATTACCCTTCATCTTCTGCACATACAAAGAAGGGTGATCATGTGCTGTCCAGACTAAACAGCCATTGGGCCTAAAATGAAAACAAAGGAAAATGATTAATCATAACAAAAGGCACACAGGCTTCCTTGCTGAAATTAAGAGTGAGTGGGGGAGAACTTATGGTGAAATTAAATCACAAAGTAAAGCAAGAAAAGAGTTGGAAGCAGATGCTGTTTGGAGTATTGAAAGTTGGAGGGAGGGAGGGAGGGAGGGAAGGTGCTTAAAATAGAGACAGATAAGAATTAATCTTAGCTTAATCTGCCTTTTAAGCTCCCAGCCAGGATGAGAATTTATTCTTTACAAAACTCTTATGAGACTGGAGCCTAATGTAAATGTCCTGTCAAATTAGAATGTCATGTTTTTATGGCAGAAGAATGATTCAGATTGGAAAAAATGTTACTAAAGAGCTATTATTATTAAGATACTTTGTTAACCCCACCTTTCTAGGAAGGGGTGTGGCAATGGAGCCTTCAAAGCAGAATTTGGGGGCAGAAGGTCACCTCACCTGCATGATCTGCGAGGATCCCCAAACACTGCAAAGCTAGTTTATCACATGCTAAAATCAATAAGAGAATCCTCCAAATCTTAAGCCCAGAGATTCTAAAACTCTAGTATCAGCTAGGAAGTTTGTAGATTGTTGCCATCACTGCTTTTCTTCTATAGTATATTTTTAAATCATAGAAAACATCCTCTGTGACTGAAGTCAAGCTTTTTGCCTTGCACTTATGAAATCTCTTGTGAGAGAGAAGAAGCTGAACATTTCATTCTGAATCATTTTCTTTACTGGATTTGGCAAGTGGAAATAATTTTTGTGTGTGTGGAGTTTATGACTGGAAGTATTTTTTTTAATTCAGCATAGTCAATGTGGGGATTTCATTTGTGCAACATCTGTGAACCTCCCTGTTCAGAGCTATTTGTGTGATCTCTTGATAGACCTCTGCACTTACAGTATATTTCCTAAAGTAAAAACCTAATGTCAGTTAATGTTCCTGTTAGAAAGGGCAGTTGGGAACTGAAGTGGACTTTCTGTGGTGCATCCCACTGTTTGTTGGATGGTATAAAGAATCAAATAGTACTTCTATGAATGTTCTGACCTTGAAATTTAATTTCAAAAACCTTTTTCCAAGCAAGCAATTGAGACCTTGGGCAAAAGGGATCTGTCCCTTCCTTGGCAAGCCTATTGTCCAGGGAGCAAAATGAAAGGAGTGAATCAGAAGCTGTGAGAAGACTCCACCCACTTCTTGATTCAACTCCATCCCTTGATGCATTGGAATGTGGCCCCACATAGAGGAATATTCTCCAGCAGAACAAAATGCCTTTTGGTCCCAAAAGTCTAACTGAAATATTGCATATTCACTGACTGAGTTAGGAAGGCACAACCAAATCAATTGACAATATGCTAACCTTGGTTAGGATATGATTATGTATGAGCAGTTTTGAGAACCCAATCTTTTGGGTTAGTCTAAAATTCAATGTCCTGCATGAAACTAGAAAAAGTGAATTCAGTAGTGACTTTGGGTATGTTGATTGAGGACAGCTATTCTGGTATAGGTTTTAGTGAGCTGATACTACATTTTTCCTGTAATGATCATATGCCATTGTTTTGTTGCCATCCTATTAAGCTCATCACTGTCTGTAATAATTCTGTACAGTAGGAAACATATCTTTGTAAATCAAATGCTGGAAAACAGTAGAAGAAGACTTCGGGCTTTATGTCCTGCTTGTGAGGAATGGGAGCATCTGCTTGGCCATTATAGAATAAAAGATGGTCAACTAGTCAGATGCAACAGCAATTTTTTTGCTCTGATGTAATTGATTAATACCAGTTTTAGAGAAAGGCATTTATCTAACTTCAGACTTGAGACTGTACAATCTCAGTATGAACTGTAAATGAATTGTATGTTCTCTGATTTTATGAAGACATGGTTATAGGCCCAATACTACTGTTTTATGGACCTGCTACTGTTTGTACTTCCCCTATGCCATAGAAATAAAATGTATAGGGTGGAACCATCTTAGCTGAATTCAGGTTGTGGTCCTTTCTGCAATAGCATCACTTGCTTCTAAAAGTTTTATGGGAAGGAACCAAAGCATTTGTTAGCCACAGCATTCTCCAATCTGATTTGTTGGACTATAGTGCACATGAATCATACCGGTCACATTGACACAGAGATAGAGTACTTGCTATAGCGTGTTGGCCATAAGTAAATATTTGTCCATATTAAAAAAGGCCTTGTCACATTGTCCATGTACATGTTATGTGAACTACCTCATATGCAAATATATTAAACACTCTTACTCTGCGGATCTTGAAACACTCTTATTCTGCAGATATTTATGGTATTGT
Organism: Naja naja; assembly: GCA_009733165.1. Classification (NCBI taxonomy): domain Eukaryota; kingdom Metazoa; phylum Chordata; class Lepidosauria; order Squamata; family Elapidae; genus Naja; species Naja naja. The sequence continues at coordinate 108,195,770 of CM019155.1, read as the reverse complement.
GTGAGATAATATATATACAGTATATATTATCTATATATAAAATATAGAGAGAGACCATAGGCCAGGTTCGTAGAACTTTCTTCCTGCACTTCATTAACTTCTTACTGGAGTTGACAGGACTGGCTTCGCATAATTCTTCCTAGTATATAGCTTCTTAGAAAGGCTGCTGCAAATTGCTTTATATTACAGCAGATTGCTTATTTTAGTACAGTATAAATGTGATTTCAATTTGCTGTCAACTGAGTTCCAAAACAGTTCATTGTCTTCAGCAGGATGACTAGAGACATTCTAGATGGCAACACTATTCTCACTGCTTTAAAGACTTATCTTTGCATCTATTGTTGGTCTGTGGCTTTATCCTTAACAAATGTAAGGAGGAGAAATATAGATTGCTTCTACAAACAAGCATGAATTCCAGGCCAGAGGGACTTAAAAAAATATTTGATTTTGTTTTGTTGATATATTAAGTTCCATTGATAATTAAAGCTTTCATGCAATCATAAATAACATTTTTAAAAAAGCACCCGAAGCACCCTTTCTTGCATTCATGGTTGTAGCTGGGTTATGCTCATCCATCCAAGAAGTAATTTAATATTCTGTGGTGCTGTAATTTAAAAGCATAAGAGCGTGGAAAGTTTGATTGGGATCTGATCAAGCAACAATAGTCAAGAATGCAGTATCTCCCCCTCCCCCACTATCATTTCCCTGTCTGTGATTTTATGGATGATTTAACCGAACTAAAATATTGGCCCCTGTGTTATTCAGACCTTTGTGAAAGGGTTTCCTCAAATAAATTATTCTAGCAAAAAGACCTACTTCCTGGCAGGCTACTAAAAGAAATAAATCTCAGGGAGTAATAGTGCATTCTTTATCTTATACTAGGACTGCCACCATTACATACAAATAAAGAGAAAGTTCCATTATGCTCAAAAACTTGGCTTTCAAAATCAACAATTTAGAATCAGATTATAAATTTAAAATCAGTATTATTTTATGTGGGAGTGCCTCATATTCTCAGACATATTAAACTAAATGTGACAAACAGGGAAACTTTACTATTTTTAATACTTGCATACTGCTCCTTTAGCAACTGTACAATTCTATATTCAGAAGTAATTCCGATCAAGTTAAAAGGCTGTTATTTCAGCCTGTTTAAAAAAATTCAGGTTAAATGAAGGTTAATTGGCCAGAAAATTCTAGCTTTTGACAATGCCCAAGAAAACTCACCTTTCAGCCATACCTTCACCAGTTCAAAAAATTCTCTGCCCTGCATTCCTGGTATATTCTTTCCAACAAATTTTCTCTATATTTAGTTGAATAAGCTAACATCAGAATCCTGTGTAAACAGATATTGAGAGCTAGAATTTTTAAGATCTTCTCTCTCTTTTTCTATATTAAAAACAATGGCAAGTGTTGTAAAAACAAAAATGCTTTCAGAAAAATTGTACAAATTTACATTTCTTCTTAGCTTTCAGTATTTTATACCACTAATCATTTGACTCTCATCAATTCTATTTTTCAATATTTATATTTTAAAGATATGCACTGATTTACAAATTAAAATTTTCTTTCATTCATAAAATTAACTTTTCCCAGAGTGAAATATTTATTTAGATATTTATTTCTAAAACTTTCTAGCAATCCTAAAGTTATAGCTCTTAGGGCAACATGCAGTTTAAAGAAAACTCTAATTCATACATATACCAATCCTTTAGAATAGTTTATAAAAACAGCAAAGATTTAAAAGAACCAGAATACAACTATTGAAAGCAACAGAACAGAAATTAAAAGGCTATGAAAAATAGCCAAGTAGAATCAGATGGATCTAATGGGCAAAATATTCCCAAACTGGAAGGGATTTCTACCAGGGCTTCAGCATGTAAGGATACCTGGAGCAGGACTTCTCATGATGATCTCAGGGTTGGGGCAGAATTTATGACAAGTTAGTTATATTAGATCCAACCATCTCTGTAATCTGTGTCTAAAACATCATATAATCTTGCATCTGTATTACTACAAAATATTATTCATCATCACTGTAGTCTAGATGAACCAGACAAACCAACAAAGTCTGGTTTTTAGTTGAAAACAATGAATGGCACTAATATCGGCAATACAAATGCAGCTAGATCAAATATGATCAGCTAAATGGACTTTTTATGGAAAAGAGGTGTTCATTCATAGCATGAAAGGGAATTGAAGATGAAATTCTACTGGCAACTTCTCTGCAGACTAAACTCAAGCACTGAAAGGAAACTTACAAATACGCTGATTTGTTTCTTTTTATTTTTTCACCCCACCTTAATGTTTTAGCAGTCTAATACAAATAGAAACACTCATTTTTGTTCATTGCTTTTCTTTTACATTGCATCCCTTTTCAATTTGGAGGTTGTAACAGAATCAAAAGTTAGAGGTTATTCAAATTAAATAATAATCCAAAATAAAGTAATTTTACAAAGGTGGCTGTCATTTTGGGAAATGTAAAGAATAACATTGCTACTCAGATCCATTGCTGTGTTGAAATGGCATTCATTTCAATGGAATGTTTACTCTCAAATATGATGTTTTTTTTAAAATCAGGACTGAATCATGAGCAATGTTTCCCAAAATAAAATACATACCATAATTTGGGGCAAGAACTTTACTGCTTCCAAATAACATTTGGACTACAGATTTGAAATACTTAAGATTTAACAGTTCTACAAGCCACAGCAGTGCAAACACCTTTCAAAATACTGGATTATTTTTGCTTTTGCCAATAATGTTAATTACATTATTGTTATTGTAGTTTTCAGAACCCATCTGAAGTCTGCCCACATAGGCTTTTGGAAATAAATTTTCCTCACGTATTTGTTTCTCTCAGATTTAAGATTTTCATCCCACATGGATGTTTGAACTGAGCAATATTCTAAGTTTTGCCTCTTCCCTCTACGTTTCCCACCTCTATTTTCTATTGTTTCTGAGGCTAGAGAAAAATGCAGCTTGAATAAACAAATGGTAAACAACATTTTAGATTCTCATATATTCTTTGGTGTTTATCTTTCTTAACCTCATCTCAATTTCCCACCCATGAATCTTCAAACTATTTTATTTAGTACCTTTACCAATCAAGTCCAAATCTGTGGGGAAAAAAAATCTTCTTTCAGAAATTCTGCTAAACATCCAAATTCTTTAAGAAGTGAGCAGAGCCTCGGCTGCCTGTCAGAAGTCTTTGGTGAGAAAAGATTGATCGCTTTCCTCTCCCCCTCAATCCCTGCTCTTTCCTTGCTCAGTTTGTGGGCAACTTTTAAAAAGGAGATGGGGGTGGAGGCCTACAAATATTCTTAGATACATCCCTAAGAACCAGTTTTGATATTTGAAGAAAAGCTTTTAAAATTAAGTTGAGGATCCCATAAATATTCATTTGAGAGGAGAAAAATGATAAACTGGGGACAATGAAGAGTTAGTCTTTCCTGTATTCTTTTAAAGAAACTTTTTAAAATAGGTCCTGGCTTACTAAATCCCATCTTTCCCCATCACCTCAAACATTCCAACGTCTGCTCTAGAATGCATTATCAGAAACACTTTCCAAAGCCCTTTCATACAAATTTGAATTGCGCAGTTTGGAATGTTTTTAATTCAGGTAAGATTCAAACCAGCTGTTTCACATGAGCTTGTTTGTCATTGTTTCAGTAGGGGTGGTTGTTAAATGAGAAGAAACTGTAGAATAATGGGATGTTTCTTCTGTATACCACTCCTCTCTTTCAACACCCCTTTCCCCATCTTCATTGGGCCTATCACCTGAGCCATTTGCCAGATAAACTTAAAAGACAAACTGTAATCATCACTACCTGCTCATCAACTTCTTGCCCACTATTGCCTCCTCAGTCAAACCTTAGGGACAAGAAATCTTCAAGCATGACAAGTGGGAGTATTATTGCTGTTATTATTGTCATGGTTGCAATTATTATTAGCTATGATGGGGGGGACCCCAACCCTCTGTTTTCAACTAGGATGGCCCTGCTATTGGGCTAGCCAGGTCACGTGATAAGGAATTGGCTGCAATTTATCCCTGCTCGTCAGTTTAATAGAGCAAGGTCCCCATACGCCTGTTTTATCAGCAATATAAGATATTAAAAAATAAAAATAAAAAGGTGGGTAGAAAAGGGGGAGGAGACTGCAAATAATACTTACACTAAAAAGGATATAAAATATTGGAAGGGCCTGAAATATCCAGCGTTCCTTCCCCACCCACCCACCCGCATCCCCCGCCCCCTCCTTTTGCACTGGGCCTCTGGAAAAAGCCATGAATTTTGAATTTGAGAGGGAGATAGGCTTCATAAACAGCCAGCCATCGCTAGCGGAGTGTCTGACGTCCCTTCCCGCTGTCCTGGAGACATTTCAAACTTCATCAATCAAGGAACCACCGACGTTAATTCCTCCTCCTTTGGAACAAACCCTCCTCGGCTTGGATCCTTGTTCCAGCAGCCAGCCTGTGCTGAGGAGCCAAAAGAAAGCAAGGCATGGGCAGGCCCAGAAAGCCACGCTCCAGTCTTCTGCTCTGGGTGGAGAATTCCCCTGGATGAAGGAGAAGAAATCTTTTAAGAAAGCTAACCAGATCCCAGCCTCTTTGTCTCCTTCCTCTTCTGTGCCTGGATTTGTCCCGGCTTCTCCTGCAGGTCTGTAAAGGGGTGGGGGTGGGGGTGGGGAGAGTGAACATTTGGGTGGCTGGCAGGGTGGAGGGACAAGACAAAAAAATCTGCTATTTAAGAATCACTAAGTGTTGGAAAAGGGGGCAAAGAAATATCCATCTCCATTTCTAATCTCAGTTACTGAAAGATTAGGATGAATCCTTCCTTCCACTCTTCTCTCCTTCTCTCCTTCCTTCCCTCCTTCCCTCCTTCCTTCTTCTTTCCCCCTGCCCAGCCAGTCTTCAGAACTGAGAATCTCCACTTCAATTTTCCCTATTTCACATCGTTTTTAGCTCTCTTGTATAGCATCTTTCTCCGCGGAGGTGTTTAGACTGTTGATTCCGGGGATGAGAATGGAAGGCAGTTTGGTTGCTATGTTTTGGGAGGCATGGGGAGTGGCATTGGCTATAAACTGCTCTGCTTCTATTTCCAGTGTAGCGGAACGAGGAACAGAAAGAAGGCAGAAGGGAAAACCCAAAGTCTTTTTTCCCCTTTTCTCCTCTACAGTTCACCGAAGGAAACCTTCTTTAGGCAACCAGTCCAATGCTCCAAGGTTGAAACTAATGTCCCTCATCTAACTAACCAACCTAATCAACCCATCTCTATCATCATGCCTTGAGGAAGGCAAGGTTTTGCAGGAGATATGAGTATAAGGACCTGGTAGAAACCCCCACCCCACCCCAAACAGCTAGTGGATAGGAGAGACCAGCTTCTTTTCAATTTTTTAGGCTGCTAATAGGGAGATAAATCTTTCCAGATATGCTGCCTTTTTCTCTCTGTTTTCTGTTTTTCTTATTCATAGTTTGTGTTTTTTGCTTATTTAGAGTTCGCTTTCGGTCACTTAGTTATGAATATCCTTCTTTTACACACATATATAGCCGGGCAAAGTACAAAGGAAAGGATAAGACACAGGGAACGAAAATCCACCCTTGAATGTGAATTCCTCTATAGAGGAAGCTTTTCCAGAATGCAACCCCCCCCCCATCCCGTATACCCATTTGGCATTAAGATAAAACCATTTTGCCCTGGATGTCCCTGGGTACACATGCACTGGGGGTCGAAGAAGAACCTGTGCCCAACAAAACTTACCAAACCATTTAAAATGTCTCCCTCCCCCCCCCTTTCCCATCCCATAGCCCTTCGTCCACCGCATCCCCGCCAAGAAAAAAACAGAGAGGGGGGCATTCGCTTAGCCGGTTCTGTTACTTTGTGTAATTTTGCTGTTTTCCTCCTCCAGATACGTGTTTAGACCACAGCGAAAAAGCTTCCAGACGGCTGAGGACGGCTTATACCAACACGCAGCTCTTGGAGTTGGAGAAGGAGTTCCATTTTAACAAATACCTCTGCAGACCCCGTCGGGTGGAGATCGCGGCTTTGCTGGACTTGACGGAAAGGCAAGTGAAGGTCTGGTTCCAGAACCGCCGGATGAAGCACAAGAGGCAAACGCAGCACAGCGCAGATCCCGCCGAAGAGGACCAAGGCAGCAGTCAGGAAACAGGGGAAGCCGAGAACGGCAGCTCTTCCTGCAGAGGCGCGCGGAAGATGCCTTGTCCCTACCCAGCCGGCAGCCACAGCAGAGAGACTCGGAGCGCTCCAGCGCCTTACCCGATGCTGAGCCAGGGCAGAGCTCCGGCGGCAGAGCTCGGCGGAACCGCCGACGGTCGCACTATCTCCTCTTGCTCGTCCTCTTGCTCTGGCTCCTCGCCGGGCGATGGGTTCCCGGAAAGTCAGAGGTCCCCTTTGCTGCCGCTGGACCCGAGCGCCTTCTCGGCGAATTCCTGCCCACAGGCCGCAGGAGAGCTTTCACCCAGCCTGCAGGGCTGCGCAGATAGCCCTATAAGTTTCTCCCTAGAAGACCTAGACTTTTTTACCAGCACGTTGTGTGCGTTGGATTTGCCCCATTTCAATTTTCAATAACCTCTCGAACCTCGAACCTCCAATTTATTATTTGCCTTGGGTAATATACCCCTATAAATAATACAAGGTGTATGCAGCACACAACCCCAGTTAAGTGTAGTCAAACCTTTTAACTACGAAACTCCTAATTTTCCCTCTCGGTACTCCATGGAGGAGAAATTTCCTTGGAGAGAAAGGTGTATCCCTTTAGTGAAATGATCGCGTTAAATATTTCGATCATTTTTTCCAAAGGGAATTTATATTTCAATAACATTAGGATTTTCCTTTTTTGCACCCTTTTGCAAATGCATAATAGAGCATTTGAGGTCAAGCAGATGGTCTAGGTGTTAAAAATACAAAATAATTGTGTAAGGAGGTTTTGTTTTTCAGCTCAAGAAATTATGCCCTTTAGAGTTTGAAACATTTTAAACATCAGGTTCTTTCTTCTCCCATGCCCGTATTTCAACCACCTCCCCATCCCATTTTGACAGAGTAGATATTAACAAATGCAGAACAAGAAGAAAATGTCCTAATGAAATTCTCAGGAACCAAAACAAGACATTTAGATGTCTTAATTTAAGAAAGAAAGAAAGATAGATAGATAGATAGATAAATAGAAAGGAAGGAAGGAAGGAAGGAAGGAAGAAAGAATCCTTACCTTTTAGAAGTAGATTTATTTAAGTGTTTTAATAATAAAATGCAAATTATTTATTGTACATTATTTTCATAGACTAAATAAATGGCTTTATAGTCTCTAAAATGCCGCATTCTTGTTTTATAGGCATTGAAAGAAAGAATCTAGTTTAGCTTTCTATCCTGTCAGTTCATTGAGGTTTTATTCTTAGCAGTGTTTTAAGAATTATAGTATAATATAATTTTATTTTCTGGTATATTTTTTAAATAAAAAGATACTGTATTTTTATCAGTTAATTTTGTAAGTTTACAATACATCAAGAGATATTTTAGAATATTTGTAACAGCTAAAGGGAAATATTTTTAAAAAGCAGATTGAATAGTTGCAGATCACACATACAGATATACACAGAGAGATATATACACTCCAGATTTGGGAAGAATTTAAATACCTGGAACCAGAATAATTTGATGTCTCTATATTATGCCTAGTATACCTAGCATAAATCAGAAAGGCAGAATGAAAAAAGGCAATATTTGTAAAAATGTTTTTAAAATGAACATGTATTGTCACCACCACTATCATCAACACAGCAGCAATTTCACCAAATTTTTTTTTGGGGGGGAATCTTTATATTTTATTTTTGCTAACTTTGCTTTATACCTATGGATTTCCTATTCACTAAAAAAGGCAGGAAATGAAAATGGAAAGAAGAATGGAAATACTAGTAAGAGAATGGTGTCCAGACTTTTGAATTCTGTTTCTCCAGGCTTACAGGACAAAAGCCAACTTTTCAAAAGTGGAAACATTCTGGAATCTGGATGATAAAAATACTAAATTAACCAAAAGAGGGAGGGAAAAAAAAGAAGAAATATTGTTTTCATGAAACCAATTTTTTGAACACTTTCCGTGTAAAATGTCGATCTCTTGAGATCAATTCAAGTTAAAACAAACCGAAACAAAAGACTTTGGATAGACTCCTGCGTGGGGAGTATTGGCTTGAAAGCAAGCAGCTGTGAATATGCTTCTTTGCCAATAAGCGCTCGCTTTATTATTTGCTACCCCGCATTTTTGAGATCAAAACCGAAAGAGTGATTTAAAATGTCTCGCGTTTGGGAAAGTTTGCCGGATTATGAAAGGGAAGCCCTAGAGAAGAAACGAAATGAAAACAGTAGCTCTCTGACAAACATATTGTTATACTCTCCGCACACAGGCGGGCGCGTACACACACATAAATCATATTACGTCTCTGTTAAGTCACGGGTATTTTCCCTAGCCTGGCAGAATTTTGGGAGACATTCAAATCGCAACGGTGGGCCAAAGTACTGCCCGAGACCCGAGAGAGGAGCAGAAGGACGAAGAACCGGCGCCGGAAAAGGGGGTTTGTGTGTGTCGAGAAACGGGAACTCAAGATGGCGCAGGGATCTCAGCCTGCGCGCACGGGGGGAGGTGGGGAAAGGGGGGGAACTGCTGCAGACCCAGGCAGCCATTATAGATGGCAGAAATTGTTCTCTTACTGCGGGGGGAACGTGGGCAGATAGGAATGTAGGCTGTGGATGAGCAGACTGTGAGCTTCTGACATCCCAAATTCTCCGTTCGTCAGATTGTAGCTCAAAAAGATTCGACAGCTATGCAATGAGCTTAGATACCTAAGCGTTTCTTTGTTAACTGCATTTTAAGAATAACGGGTACACATTTCCCTTTCCATGAAACTAGATATATTTCGTCTCCCTTCTTGCATTTTTAAAAAAATAACCCCCCCCTCAGAAAGCCTAATTGAAAGGGGTCCACGTTTATGTGGAGGAAAGAACAAACCTTTGTTCTCTGAAGCCCTCTTCTTGTATTTTGATAATATTATGTTTTAAAATTTATATTCCAGCAAATTTTCTGCTCTGGACAATACAATAAACTATATTGCACTGGATATTAATTAGTAAGTAGCAGGATAAATTCATATCCATTTTTCTATTCTGAAGAAGTAAAAAATAAATTCTGTAGCTGGGCAGAAATAATCAGTGAGAAAGGAAGATTTGTTTATTTCACACTTCCCAGATAAACAGCAGCTTACTAAAACCAACCTTTTCACATACAGAGTCAAACACAGACAGAGACCATCTTGCTCTGGTTGGTGTCTTTATTTCATTTTGCAGTAGTGTAGATTTAAAGATGACAACTTTGTATTTGATCCTGCGTGGGATGATCTTTCCCATGGAAACAGTTCCCTGATTTTTGCCTGCTCTGGGAAAATCCTCTGCTTAGCAACTGAGTAGAACAAACAAAATTCTCATTTAGTGTGGAGAAATCTGGCATACTTGTAGCAGGCTTTGGTCCTAAAACTAGTTTTGGGTAATACAAGAGATTATAAGCTCTTCTTTTCAAATACCATTATTCTTTAGCATCCTAGAAGCACCAGCAATAGGGTGTGTAATATCTGAACATTTAAACCAATTTCACAAATCATGCCAATCAAATTATTTATTTGAATTCAAATAAATCAGAATTCAAGTATTTTCTACGGAGGCTTACTTGCATTTTAAACAGTTGAGACAATCCAAATAGAATCAATTTAATTCAACAGTTTGGCCCAATACTTTTGGAACATCTAAATACATTCAGACTGATTTTCCAAATACATTTTGTAAGTTTGCAAAACATTCAATTCAAATATTCCTGATAAACTGCATATGGTCCTATTTTGTTATTATATTCCTTCTTTCCTTCAGCCCTCTTATGGCCATAGTCTAGACCCTTCTCGCTTCTGGACTCATTTCCTATGGGATTCTGAATAGCAGACTGAACATATAGAAAGTCTCATACTTAGAGATTGTGCAGTCAAGGGTTCCCAAAGTTGCTCTGAAAGTATTACTGCAGCATAAAGGGTAATTTATGAAATATGCGTGGATAAATCATATGAACAGTTAATTCATGTTCCCTTTTGTCTTGGTATCATCCTTTCATGCTTTGGAGACTGGCTCCTGACATGTCACTCAGAGGCTAAATATGGCTCCTATTTCAAAAAAGATTGTATATCTTGGTCTTATACAGACAAGTACGGGGTATATAAACTACTGTTTCCTACTTATTCCTAAGTGTAAGTGTAAATACCTATATAAGTACAACTGGGATGTTTATGGCAGAATATACAAGGATACACAAATACAGGTAGTCGTCCACTTATCAGCATTCATTTGGTGATGGTTCAAAGATACAATGGCATTAAAAAAGTGACTTACAACTGACCCTCATACTTACAACTGCTGGAACATCCCCACAGTCACACAATTAAATTTCAGGCGCTTGGCAACGGGCATATACTTAGGAAGGTTGCATCATCCCAGGGTCATGTGATCATCATTTGTGACCTTCTCATCTGGCTTCCAGAAGCAAAGTCAATGGGGGAAGCTGGATTTACTTAACAACTGCATGATTCACTTAGCAACTGCAGTGATTTGCATGAGAACTGTGGCAAAAAGGTCACAAAACTGAATGAGATTTACTTAACAATCACTTTGCTTAGCAACAGAAATTTAGTTGTGATCGTAAATTGAGAACTACCAATATTGCTTAATCATGTTTGCAGCTTCCACCTTATTTCTCTATTTGACTACTTTTTAAAGTGGTAAATTAAAAGTTGCATCAGTATTTATTACAATTTATGCAAACAGCTCAGTTAATTCTCTCCATGTCCTCTTAACACCAATTCTGTGAAGTTAAATAAGAGGCCTAAAGTTGCCTGGCCCAAAGTCACCTTCAGGCTTTATGTGACAGCAGCCTCTCAGAAGTTTTTCTGTTAAGCCCAATTGTATGTGCATGCATACATACATAGTTGTTTTTTTAAAGCCCTCTGCAGATACAGTATTCAACTATAAGGTTTACAATGCCAAAGCTGGGTACTTGATATAGGAAAGTGATGGGTAATCTGTAGGGCTCAGTGTGTCAAAAATTCAACAACTACCTAAGTTGACTCTGCTGGCATGTCACCCCCATCCTTGAACAAAAGAGAAAGAATTCTATATCTATATCTCACTATCACTAAACAATGACATTCAATGTTTTCTGCCATTTTGAGATAAGAATCACATGCAATGTAACTCTTAATAATTGCTTAAAAAATAAATATTTTTAAGAAAGAAAAAAACCCAAAAAATTTCAAAAACAGTGGAGGAAATCTTTAGTAAAGATTGGGAAAGGGAAATAAAGGTATACAGATTTGTCTTGAATGTTCAACTGCAACTTCCTCTGTAAGGCCATTGCATTATAGCTATGGTCAGAGCTAAATTTAGTATTACAAAACATGAGTTATTTAATTTGCTTTAAATGTATGTCTAGTCTCTTGGATGCTATTCCAAATCATCTAGCCATCTTGTGCATTTCAATTTTGCTTATAGAAGAAGACATATTATTTGCTGTTCTACCTTGAACAGCAGCATGTTTTTGGAGCTCCAGACATATTGCACTAGATATTCTAGCAATCATCCTTAGACATTCAGAATGCATAAATGAACTTTATCCAACCCACCATATTTACTTCAGAATAAATTGAATTGTTCTTAAATCCACAAAATTATATAGATTGTAATCCTGACTCTGTATCCATAGGATTGCATTTTTCATTATTGTACAAATAATATTTGCTGTGCAGTTCAGGTAATTTGAAAATATACTGCTTTTGGTTACAGGAGTATAGCTAAATTTGCCTTTTATATGCACATAATTGTGATTAGTTTTTATATAGCCAATTATGGCTGCTGATAGATCAGGGCTGAGCGTGGCATTGACAATTGTGTTCAGGCTGATCTTTTGATCAGTTTGGCTCAGGCTGATTCCTGACAAATATAGATAAGAAATCAGTAATGAACCCTCTCTGTCTGGTTCAGTCTGGGGCAATTAGGAAGAGAACTATATCGCAGCTTCTTAGAAGACAGTGCCTAAGAACAAGATTTTGGTGAGAAAAAATTGTTGGAACAATCCTAAAGAAGTAAATATTTCTAACCAAGAGAAAAACATGGTTACTTATTTAGCAGGAATTTTAGACTGTGGATCTAATACCTATGGGAAACCAATTAAATACTCAATATTACTTGGGAATGAACCCCATTTTTTTCAAAAAAGAAACCTACTTTAAAAAAAGAGCTCTAACTATGTCAACATCCAGCCATTCTTTTCCTACAGTTAATTTTTTAAAAAAAATGAGAAATATTTTTTCTATAGATTTTGGCAAGACTGTCTCAGTCCTAATATGGATGCCCAATTCATTTGCTTGTGTCTTTCTTAATCACTTGATGCTTAGGTGGTCTTTTTTTGGCATCCACTTGGATGCAGAGCTTTAGGTTTTAGCTTTGAAGTTTAAACCCAGCAGCTCCACTGCACAGACACACCTACAGTATAACACACTTAGAGATCTGCATAAGCAAAAATGACAGCTCCCTGCCTCCGATGTTCATACAGCCCTGACAGGAAAATGGGAGCTGCCACTTTACAAATGCAGTTATAGATGCTCAAAGCTGATTATAGTTTGGGGGCAAGGATGAAAGGGTTAGGTGAAAGATATAATAGCAAAAGAGGAGGTTGGTAGGGAACATGAAGGAGAATGCTATAATGCATTAGGTGTACGTATAACTCATGTTTAACTTTCCCTTAAGAGCAAAATATGTGTTATGAAAAACCAATCCAAACTGCTATTAGTAGAAAGATGGAGTGGTGGAAAGCTGTTTATATACAGTCTGAAATACACAATTTTCATACCATATAGTTTCCATGAAAGTATCTGTCTCTTGAAACAAATTGTATCATTATGTAAGCATAATGTCATAGTTAATGAGATTTGGTAGGAAAAATTTTCTGAACAGTTGCCATCAGGTTAAGTAGCCCTTAGTCATAGCCAATAATCACATTTTTCCTTTTTTTTATTTACAGCATTTAACCCAGCTCTTTAGCCAAGGAATCCTCCCTGAGCAGGGTAACTTCACAATTCAGAAATAATACAGTACTACTCATGAGAGTAGAGTTTAGATTCAGAAAACAGGATTTGCATAATGGCAAAGAAAAGAGATAATTGCATAAGAATCAGGCTCTGGATTAATAATAGTAATAGTAATAATAATAATAGTAACAACAACAACAATAATAATAGTAGTAGTAATAATAATAGTAGTAATAATAATAGTAACAACAACAATAATAATAGTAGTAGTAATAATAATAGTAGTAATAATAATAGTAGTAATAATAATAGTAATAATAGTAGTAATAATAATAATAGTAGTAGTAATAGTAGTAGTAATAGTAGTAGTAGTAGTAGTTCGTTAGGATCAGGCTTTAGCAATGACTGTTGGTATCTATCAGGAGGAAGATCACTTTCTTGGAGCTATATTCAAATTTGAGAGAAACACACAAGAGCACTTAACAGAGATTAAGGTGGGACTTTCTGGTTGCCTGAAAGTCTTGTCATTCATGTGTTTATTTTAGAAACTGGGCACAAGTTTGGTCATTGATATAATCAAGCAGTGCTCCAAATGCTTCCATTTAATGAAAAATTAGATTTCTAGTATTAATTTATTATTGTTGATCAATTTAATTTGTGATTTATGCTGTGTTAATTAGGATTCTTTAGTTTAAAGCTAAGTCAGAAGCTTCAACTTAAAATTACAGTTTATAAATAATTAATAAAATATATCAGGCTTTATGACCTTTTAAATCTTTTCACCTATCTATTCACATTTCATTATTTGCACTTCCTTCTTTTATTTCTTTTAGGGGTTAGTACAGGTAGATATAGGTAGTCCTCACCTTATAACCACAGTAGGGACTGGAAAATTTGTCATTAAGTGGTATGATTATTAAATAAGGCAACACATGATCTCTCCAAATTTATGAACTTTTTAATGAACAGTTAAGTGAAGCATGTGGCCATTAAGTTAATCACATGGTTCTCCATTGATTTTACTTGTTGGAAGCCAGCTGGGAAGATTGTAAATAGTGATCACATGACCCTGGGATACAACAACCATTGTAAATATGTGCCGGTGGCCATGTGCAATTTGGGTCATGCAACTGTGGGGATGTGGCAATGGTCATGACTGTGAGGACCAGTCTGAAGTCACTTTTTTCAGTGCCATCTTAACTTCAAACAGTCACTTAATGAAATGGTCATAAGTCAAGGACTATATCTCCTTTTGCTTAAATACTTTTCTAAAGGTGTTCCATTAAAAAAAGAGCAATGTTTAGGTTTAGGTTTTCACATCGGACTCTGCAGCTATTTCTTTATCAGTTGTCATTGGGGTTATCTAATCTGGGCTGGGGGGAAAAATCAGACAATCTCTAGATAGCTGCAAAAGATAGTGGTTTTTGTATCTCACTGCTGTCAACTACTGATCATCCAGCTCATTGCAGTTGAGATATGGGGCATTATCCACCAGGAATGATTATATTTAAAATATAAAAGGGTCAGCTACCATTGATTTCTGCCTTTCAAATAACTTGATACATTAGATTATTATTTTCTTCTAGGTCTGTTGAATCTCCAGTGAGGTTGCATGATGACCCTCAAATCTATGTTTCTCTAAATATGTGTTATATTCCCACAAGGTCCTGAATTAATATAAACATTGAAATTATGAAGTGGGTCATATTTAATTTAACCGATGTTAACAGAACTCCTGGTAATCCCTCTAAAGTATTACCTTTCACATATCTTAGAATAACATGTTTGAGTATTCCCAAAACACTGTGGCAATTGTTGCCATAAGACATTTGTTGGCTAGGAACTCTGCATGTCACTATCCCAATGTTTCTAGAAGGCACCAAGCTGAGGAAATCTATCTTGCAGGCCAAATAAATAAGGTATACTATCTTTGCCTACTTATTTGGAAATAAGGTCCAGGTCTTAGGGTCAGGTTCTAACATATTAGTATATCAAGAGTTTGCCCAAGATCTTGGGAAATTGCTGCCAGCCAAAGTATCAGTATTGGCAGGATGGTAACTGCAAAAACTTTCTGTATTCTGATGCAGACTCCAAACTAAGGAATTGCTTTGTCAACTATAAGTCAGGATTCACTTTACATTATCTCTGCAGACATACAGTATATAGGAAAGCCAGACTAGACTAGCCTGTAATGGAATGGCATGCTTTTTCTGTTCTGTTAAAATGCAACTCAAGGCCTACTTGGCCACTTCCTTATAAGGAATAAGGTCCAGACAGAAAACTAAGAGAAACTGAAGACAGATATTTAAGAGAGGGAAAAAGGAGTTGATAATGGGATAGAGAAAAAAGTAGAACGGAAAATAAAAGGGGCTAACCAGCATATATAAAACAGAAGCAAATGGACTGCTTAGTAGCCTTAAAGGAATTTGGCATGTGTGTGTGTGTGTGTGTGTTTAAAAAGAAGCGGCTTATATCTGAAGGTATTTAACAATAACAATAACAAAGAGAACATTTTAATTGTTTATGATCAATTGGTTCCCTAAATAAATTTTGAAATAAAATATGCACTCCAATCTAAAATACATACCCCACTAGGAAAAAAATAAGTGGAATATATTAATAGTTCAAGAGCTTTACAGATATGAAACTATACTTATTCCTAAAACAAACTTAGAAGACATAATTTCATTTCCAACCAAACAAACCAGCCTTTATTATAGAATCTTCCTTAATCATCTTTGAGATGTATTGGATTATTTCTCACATACTTCTTTGCCAAAATCCTGCATGGAGGTTATGTATCTTTAGGGCATTGGATTGAAAAAGGTTGACTAACTCCAGTACTTTTACCTGAAAGCTAATGAAGAGGCTATTTCAAATCATGGTAGCCAATTTTAATGAAGAAAGTAAGTTTCCCTTCTCAACCTCAGCTATAACTGAAGTTGTATTATTGTTGTAATTCCATCTTCTTCATTCTCCCACTTGGACAAGCTGCTGGGATAGATAGGAGCTGTGATTCAGAAATATCCAGAGGGCTATACCTCCCTTGCTCCTGCTAAAAAGAGACACATGGGAACAAATGGCTAATTTCTGGACAGCATCTGGCATTTCTCATGCCAAACTTGGGCATTATCCAGAAGCTAGTAATATTAAATAAAATTGTGGGTAATGAATAGCTTTCTATGATACTTTAGACATGTTTGACCCCAGCAGGGAATTTGTTGGGAAAAAATGTGTGGTACTTAGAACAGAAATACGTCTATTACATTGAGAGTTATACACAAAACAAAACAAAACAAACCAAACGTACAATAGGCAGATGCCAACAATGAGCATTTCTGTTTGGTCCATGACAGATTAAACTTCAATTTAAGTAACATTGTTAGGGTACAATCAACTCTTATAATCATAGGGTTGAAAAACAGCTGCAAAGGGATGCATTCAGACTTCGGAAGATGCTTTCCTTACTGGAAAGTGGTTAGTAAGGAAAGAATTAAGTATCACTTCTCTGACTGAAGTCATATCCTGCAAGATTACTTTTCATTTTATTAGGACTTAGTTATTTCATTATGGGTGCTGTAGTTTGCCTAAGGTGTAGAACACAGACAATGATCATTTATTGATCATATAGGTTTGCCTCCCTTGGATGCCATGATATGAGATCACAGTCTCTAGTTCCACATATGTGGGATCCTGGTTGGTTTAATCATATTGACTGAAAGTTTTACTATCACAGAGACTTATACAGTAGTGTGTAAACATCCCAAGATACTTTTCAAGCCATATTTTTCTGTAAAGCCAAATGGCTTTATCTTAGATTATGTGATAAAAGTTCATTAAGTTACTAGATCAAAACTATAAAATTCTTCATATACAGTGTTGCAGAGCCACAAAACACACAGTTTTTGTTTCATTCTAACTTCTCCTTTTGGGAGGATTCAATATGCAGGTTACCCCTAATCTGCAGTTTTTCTATTCTTAATAACTTGATATGGTTCTTCTTTTGTCATAAATATATATGCACAATATTTCTAGCTTTCATGGTAACATAGCCACTGTTGATTTCAGCAATGAGAATACAGAATGTTATTGGACAAAAATATTGTAGAACAAACTAGGAAGAATCTCTATTTAATGTTGAACTGAACAGCCATACGCTCCGTGTATAGCTGGATTGGCTACATCCTTATGTAAGTCATTCCATCCCTTTGTTTCTCCCATTCTACTCTATCATTAATCTGCAGATATAGTAAGCCAGCCTTCTTCACTCTAGGACCCTCCAGAAGTGTTTGGCAAACCATATAGCACCAGTGGTTAAAATACTGAACTTGGAACAGAGACAGCCTGGTTCCATTTCCCTTCAATCAGGAAACCTTTTGATAGTTGTGATACTTTCCCAACCTTTCTCATAAGGCTGTTGTTGTTATGGGGATTAAATTAGGAAAGCCTTCCTTGTATGCCACCTTGGATTTCGAGATAGAAGGCTAGATGTCGGTCAAACAATTCTTACAATGACCTTTAGCAGATCAAAGTGTTGAGATTCGTAGAGTGGACACATCTGGCGTATCCCATGTTGGGGAAGGTTGCACTATAGAGAGGCAAAGCTTCTGGTACTAAAGAATAGGCCCTGTTGGGAGATAAGGGCCATTATAATGATAGACATGTCTCTATTATTTTGCTTCCTGAAGAATGTTTTGTCAAGATCTTTAGCAGTCCAAGCCAAAGAACAGGATGGTGCCCTTTCCCCAAACTATGTATAGAAACTAAGTGCAAGAATTGTAGATAAACATTGGTGATCAGGTAAAGGTAATCTGATAGGTGAAGCAATAAACTAATTTAAGAGGTTCAGTAAATTTTATCTGGTTATACAACATGCTATGAATTAATAAGGTTTAATTGGTTTGGGTTAAGTGGTCATTGTTCTTTGTAAGCCATTTTCTATGCTTAGTCTACAGGGTGTGATATCAATAGTTATGGTCTATTCAATAAAACATGTTGAAGAAAACCATGATTTGTTTCTGTTGGTTATCCCAGTCACCATACAGCATACTCAGATGTATCTTTTAACAGAGAGGAACAGCCAGAGTACATGAAGGCCACTACTTTTACATGTAAAAGTTTCATCCAATGACATTTTTCATTCTGCCTAATGATAGGATTGGCCTGAGGAAGCAGATGTTCTGACTTAGGCATTAATAATTACTTAGTATTTATTTCAATAACTGCAAATAAAATATGGCTGATTAAAATCAGATATTTAATCTGGTTCACATAGAACAAGAGCCTTGGTGGCTCAGGCTGTTAATTGCCTGCACTTAAGTTCCAGCTGCCTACAACTGCTGTAGGCTCGAATCCCACCAGGCTCAAGGTTGACTCAGCCTTCCATCCTCTCGGGGTAGGTAAATTGAGGACCCAAGATTATTGGGGGCAATTAGCTGACCTTGTAAAAATGCCGCTTAGTAATAAGCAGGCATATACAATGGAATGAAGGCTATTGCTGAGCACACTGGGTTGCATCCCAAAAATTGTAAGCCGCCCTGAGTCTCCGGAGAAGGGCGGCATATAAATGTAATTAAAAAAAAAGTCATAAAGTTTACAACTGACATAAGCAAGGTTTCAGACTTTATTTATTTATTAAATTTCTATGCTGTCTTATCTCATTGATATAGTGATTCTGGGCAGCTTACAATCTGGTAAAATTTTTTAAAAGTACTAAAATCAATTAAAATTGAAGAATTAAATAGATTAATTAGAAGACTTTATGCTAACACAAACTAAAAAAACATAAGGTTTAACTGGTTTGGGTTAAGTGGTCATTGTTCCTTGTAAACCATTTTCTATGCTTAGTCTATAGGGCGTGTTACAAACAGTTATGGTCTATTCAATAAAACACGGTGAAGAAAATCATGATTTGTTTCTGTTAGATACCCCAGTCACCATACATCACACAGTATATGAGGTTATACTGTAGTATAATGTATGAATATGGTCAAATGCATGGTCCTGATTATGTCTGTTAAAATAGACTACTTTTGGACATTAGCCTTTTATTTGAGACTGTGCCAGCCCCTTATGTTGTTTCACACTTGAACTGGGAAGTTATTGGGGTGATTTTCACCTCTGGAAACAGAGACAAAGCAAGAAGGGTTAATTCCCCAAGATCAGTGAAAAACAAGTGACACCTTATCAATACAAATCTCTAGCTAGGGCTCTTCTGCAGATCATAATGACCCTTCAAGTCACTGCAGGTCTAGCCAGTATGCCACTCACAGACACCAATCAATTCTCCACCCATGGAAAGTGACTTAATAAATGGGGGCTTTGCCAGTTATTATCCTTGCTCACAGCAAACCCATCTTATTTGTCCTAATTAGCAAGACCAGAGTGTCAGAGGAAAGAAGAGAACATATTCAATAAAATCTAAATTATTGAATGACTGAAAGATTGCACCATTTGTTTAGCCCGATTTTTTAGACTCTTCAAAATGTCAGATACCAGAGGAAGCACATTTTCAATCTGATGTTTGCAGCAATCGGAAAATATATATTAAGCATCCAGTCACTGCTTCTGTATAAGATTGGAGATTATTCATGGAAAAATATGTAAACAAAGGAAACTAATGTGATGCAGTGATATCAAAGTTTTATTCACCTGGTTAGATCTTGTATGTGTTTTTGGACCAGAGTGCTATTTGATCAGTTAAATATTACATTTAAAAATTCAACAAAGCAAATAAATTGAATCCAAAATGGCTTGAAAGAAGATCAGGTTATAATTTATAAGCCTTAAAGTAGCATTTATGAATGCCAGCTCACAAGTAAGCCGCCCAGATCTTGGTACTATTCTTTCATTAATAATAACTGAATGGCAAGTGTTACTGGTGAGGTACAAGTGGCATATTAATCCTCTTTCTATGGCCATTACAGCCATTACAAATTATACTATCAATTTCTTGTATTTTGTATTTTTCTTTTTGGTAAAAAACAACTTTTGGAAACCATGAAAGCCTTATTTTACACTTACACTGTCTCCCACAAAAAAACAAATAATCTTTTAAAGATTATTAATTTAATAATCTTTTCTATTAGGGACCCAGTTTTCAAGAGTTTGATTGATCAATATATAACTGCTTGGATTACTGAGGTCCCCAAATATATAATATTAAAGAAAATGCAAAGTGCTTAGCACCGTGTGGCCTGCCTTCTTTCTTTGAGAAGTGTTGCTCAGGGGAATTCATGACAATTTGTTAAGACATTTGGAAGTGAATTTCTGAGGTTAAGCAAAGTGATGCTTGTGGAGAAATTCTACTGGAAAGCTTTCCTGCTGTTTTTCATTCATTCAGATAAAACAAAATTTGCTTCACAATATACAGTACTTTTTTTCAAAAAAGAAAATAATATGGGAGAAATGGGTGGAATGTGACATTTTTAATTAGTTTAATTACAAGATTATTAAGGATTGGGTGTGAACATCTTATTGTAAAGCAGCCTGTAGCCTTCCTAGTTTCCCGTGCTCCAATTAAATCTCAAGGAAAGGCATCCTGAAGGATTTTCTAACATTGGCTTTTTCAGTAGTGGTACAATGATCGTTGCTAAAGAACAGCCCTGACCATGGAAATGTCTCCACCCATTAAAGAAGTTCTGAAAAATTCTCCATGCAATTTGAAGAGCATTAGGACATGAATAAAGAATAAAAGGTTTTACACTAATTTAATGTCTTTATTAATGTGGCTAGTTATTAATGTAAAGCCAGACATTGTAGTAGACAATGTCTGGCAATGAAAATGGACTCTCCTCAAAAATAAATCCAGCAGCAATCAACAGTGGGTAGTTCATCCAGATCCCTTCCAGCCTTTCCTATTTTATGAAAACAGAATTGTGGGTATAATAAGAGCCCAATCTGCACTATCTATGTCAACTTATTGCTATTGGGTTGGTAGCCAAATTTATCTGACAGTCTAGCTGTTTTTTCTACATGCAATACAATACCTAGTAATCGAGGAAAAATACTATCAATCCCTGACAAATGTGTATCATTTTTTTTTAAATTACGTTTTGCCTATCTACTCAAGTTAGTCCTCAAGAAAAATGTGTTGAGTTGGTTTTGACTTGTTGCCAGCTTCCATGAAAGAGATTTTGAAGAAAAAGTTCGGTGTTCTGATCACCAGTGCAGAAGTGTAATAAGGAGGAATAACGCAAAATGATTTATTGTGAAGTTTCTTATTATTATCAGTTGTGAGAATAAGTGAAACTCTTAAAAAAAAGATAATGCAGGGTATTTTTCTAACTGTCTTGAACCCAGACTAAATTCTTCAGTCCCTGAGCTTTCCTAAAGAGACTGTTCTAGAATTTTATACCACTAATAATAAAAAGTCTCACTGATGGCTTTTTTTACAATAAAATTGGGGAGGGGAAGAAGGCTCATCAAGTCAAAGTGAGTATTAAGAGAGAGGTTTTTATCGGCTGCGCTTTAGGGGATAAGAATAATTAGTGTCACTATCGCCTCTCTAAATACACAAGTGAAAATGAAGCAGTAAATATAATTAAAGGCTAATGTCTAATTAAATATTTTTAGGAAGAAAAAAAGACTGATACTTGATGGAATACGCTATCTCTTTTAATTGCATTACGCTGATGGGATCCCATTATTTTTTTGATGTTTGGAATCTTCAAAATCTACTTGAGTACACTAGCCAAAAAGAAAATAGTTAATTTGAAAGACAGTATCAAATGATAGAGACACTGTGTCACAAATACCTTGTACTTTTCCACTAGTCAGTATGGCTTTTGCGTTTGCGTATTTTGCTTGGGAATTTTAAAAGCTGAAGCCCAACATAAATGAAAGTTACTATGCAGTGAACAATTGTATTAAATAAATAAACCACACACTTTAAATTAGTGTTAGAAGTGTTGAAGGTAGAAAACGAAATCCAAAAGGTATCATGTCACTACATATTAATTACAATGATAGGAAGGAAATTTTTGATTCTTATTGTTTTCTGAAAGATTAACCTATGACGGATTATAAAACATAATTTTCTTATTCCAAATTTATTGGAATTGGGGATTTCTGTTCTACAATTGTTCTGCTATGGATATATTTTCCAACATGTAAAGCCATTGATGTATTAAATAGCTTTAATATTTAGTTGATTTATAAATTAATTAGCTTTAAATACATTTGCCTGTTATTCATCAACATATATGCTTTTTTGAGTCATTTAGAACATTGCATGTGTAATATTTTAGTTGTTTGGAAACTAGTTTCCTTTTTATATTTTCCATGTCTTTTAAAGACATTTCTCTTTTCTTAGTATTCCTGTAATGTTGTACTAGGTTTGGATTACACTGATCTGTTTAATGCATTTTGTATGTATTTATGAAGTCAGGAGTTAAAATTTGAAAGAGATTTTAGCTTTTTATTAAATAAGGAAAAATGATTTTTTGCATGATAGAAACAGAAGAATGTGAGAACAAGGTGAGTGGGGAGAATCAAAGAAATTCCTGGAATATCCAGGGAAGAGATATGAATTATGAGAACATGTTGGCACAACAAATGTTTATCCATTCGACTGATTTGACTGATTCCACTGTTCCACCAGGGGTCAGGAGGAACAATGTGGTATTGAGATAAGTTAGAAGTTATCTTTTTATATATGATTAGTTTATACATTTTAGAAAGAAATTTATTTTTAATTTCCTGTTACGGTTATTGAATTATATAATATAATCAAAAGCCTTAGAAATGCTTTTAAGGCCTAATCAATATAATTTACTATTCTTTATTGGAATGGATCTTGTGTTCTTTGATTAACCAATGCTCAAAATGATTAGATTTGTTTACTATTTTGCATAGTAGAAATGAAAAAATATTATATTTTGTTGTTTGCAAGTGTATAGATCTTGATGGAGAATTTTGAACAATGGGCCAAGCTAAATGGCCATTTTAGATGCTTTCCTCTAGTTCATGTGGGTCAAACTTGATCGCGTCATGTGACATATTGTGATATATCGTGATCTTTTTTTGTCTTTACAAAGCTGGACTGGGCGTGGTCTGCGTGTGACATATCCAGCCCCCGGGCTGCCAGTTTGACAGGCCTGTGTCTAGTCCATGAGTTGGCAGAAAAGGATATCAGTATAAGACTTGGTAGAAATATAAAATCATAAGAATAACTGACTTCATTGCTGTTCTTTGTTCTATCTCTTCTAAAAGGCTGGCAAGTGGTAGTACTGTCCTTACTGTTTTAATGCATGTTATTCCTCCTTGCTTGCACTTACTCTCTGGCTGGTTGTCATTGCTAGTAGAAAAACAGCTACCATTTGCTAATCATAAAGTGTAGTGGGCAAGGATAAGTGAGTAAATGTGAAGGTTTCTGAAAAAAGTATTAACCTTATGTCCAAAAAATAACATGGCTGAAGGATCATAGGCACTAAGAAGGAAACTCTCCTGGTGTTCTGAGGTGTCTTTTCTATGCCTGTGACTTTACAATTGGACAATTTCTGAAGAAGATTTAACAGTTTTCTGAAATTGCATTAAACCGGTATTCAAAAAACAGTCCATCTAGAACAGGAGTGTCAAATTCAAGGCTCGTGGTCCAGATCCAGCCCGCAGGTTGCTTAGATCTGGCCCAGGGGGGGCACCTTGGAAACAGTGAAGGACCATCCTGTGGTGCCTCTGCCAGTGAAAACGGGCTCCCAAGCTCCATTTTTGGCTGTGACAACCTCCTACAACCTTCTGCCAGTGAAAATGGAGCTCGGGAAGATAACTGGCAGAGGGTTGCAGGAGGTTGTCCCAGCTGAAAACGGAGCTTGGGTACCCGTTTTTGCTTGCAGAGGCACTGCAGGCCACCAAAGGTGCTGACACAAGTGATATTAAGCTGGCCACACTCTGGCCACGCCCACTCTGGCCTCCTGAGATCAAACACAACCCTGATGCGGCCCTCAATGAAATCAAGTTTGACCCCCCCACATCTAGAATATAGGAGGTGCAGTGGAGTGTGTGGAGTGAAAAAAGTGATCAGTGAAGACTAATATTGAAAAGGAATTGTAGTGCTGGCAGTGAGTAACTAAAGCTCGCTGTGTAAAAATGACATAGGGGTAAGAAAAATGATGTTGTCCCCTTCCCCAAACTTATTAATGCAGTTAAAATGTAAAATTCCTTGTGGGAAGAGAAACAGAACACCTTTAATATACTCACTGGTGACAGAAGTAGCAACATATAGCTGGCCGAACCCATATTCCATTTCCCAGTTTAAATTTCTCTTCTGAGCACAAAGAAATAGTACTCTCTCAAGAGATCACTAATACTATTTTTAAACACAGATCTAGTGCTTTTTTTTAAAATGAAAAGCCCATGTTTAAAAACAGAGTGGTGGGCTCTTTGAAAAAAAAATCACTAAACCTAGGTATATAAGGACTCACATAACAGCTGATTATATCTTTGGAAAATGTCTGTCAGGCATTATGCACGCAGAGGTTTCTATGGAAGCCAGATGCCCAGTCTTTCCTGAATCCCAAGTGCCACGGAAGATGCAGTCCAGCAACCAGATGGAAGGAGCATGCAGCAGCAGCCTTAAGTGCCCAACCACTGACTGCATCATAAACCACATAATCAGTGAAACTTGCTAGATTATAAAGCTTGTATTGAAGAATAGGGAAAGCACCCCTTTAAAACAATTGCAAAAGGCTATTTTAAGCTGCCTCAGCTATGGGCTGCGCATGAGACAAAGGACGTGTATATATAAAAAACCCTTATTGGGGCATGATAATGTCAGACTCTACACATATTAAATGAGAAAATGATAAGTTGTCTCATAGGGAAGAGGGGAGAGATCAAGGACATCTCCATCTTCCTTGGCTGGACTACTTTAGTTATCTTTTTAGTTAATTCTTACTGCTCTTCCTGGTAGTGTAGTCTTCCCCAATAGGATCACCTCAACTTGAATGCTTTTAAGTTCTGTATTTTCCAACAAGCATGGTTATTGCTAAGAAAACTTAAAGTTGAAATCCACACATATGTAAAGCACTCAGGTTGAATAAGCTGCAGATCCAGGGGAGAAACTGATGTAAAATATGACTTTCATCATTATAAGGTTGATGTCACAAAAAGAGCAAACAGTCAATAAATGTATTGCAATATATCCATAAGAACTAGATGAAAATTAACTTCAACCTTAAGACATCACTGTCATATGATACCATACCAACATTTGAGGCTGTCCAGATATTTTGAAATACAACTTCCACAAACCCTTCTAAAGTGGTTAATAATTAGAAAATTATTCAAATGATCATACTAATACTTAAACATATATTCACTTCATTGATGCTCTACCATTCATAATTGCCAATATTGTATTGGTATTTGAAGGCACACATAATAATTAACACTACATAATGTAGCTTTAAAATTAATTTAACACCCTTGTAATTTAATATTTAAAAATTCTGAAAATTTAGTGAGAAGGAATTTGAGTTCTTCCAAGAGTATTTGAATTCAGATAAAATTCATAACTGCCTGTTCTTGCCTGCTCTTGCCTGCCTTCAGAACCTTTCCTTTTTGAAAAGTTGTTATAAAACCTTTTAAAACAACTCTTTATGAAGGATCAGTTACAAACCTTTCCTAAGCTGAAATCAGACTTTTATTTTTGTTCACTTGCAAGCATGCAGCCGCCTCCCAAGATTCTTGGGACACAAGATATTTTGCAAGGCATAAGAGGATGGTGACGATGGAGGGTGGGAAAATCAGCACCATTCAGGAGCAGATGGTGAGCGGCCATCAAGCTCCAGAGGGAGGCAAACCTGGCGGTTCAGCAGCCAGTTGCTCCGACGCGAGGGGGGGGGATAGGGGAGAACTTTCTGGACCCATAGATCAGTCGGCACTGAATGGTCTTTCCTGGATTATATTTCCGAAAGGAGAATTGTAATTACAACATATTCGAGGTGCCCATGCCTGCTTTATTTTTAGCACTTTAAACTGGATCAGTGCAAGCTAGTTTCTGTGGAATGAATTTTAATATTCATAATTCTATGAACCAAATAATAGCAGCAGGAAGATGCATGCCTTCCTTCCTCTCCTCAAGCTATGCCCAACTGCCGGTATCCCTTGGCAGATGACAAATCTTTGGTGGAGAAGATTGAAGGATTTAGGAAAAGGAAACCAACAAATGGAAAATCTGCAAATCGGGGAAGAGGTTGTTCGTCGGGCTGAGGACGATGTTGCTGGACCTTCTGTTCACTGCAAAATTGAGACATTTTCCTGTTGAGCCAGAATTAAGATTTTCTGTACACCAGGAAACGGCATTTAGGATGTTGATTTAAACCAAGCGCTATCCATTTACGTCCTCTTTCTTGTATTCCCCTCCCCCCTCCAATTCCTAAACCTGCTTTTCTCGCTACGGTTTAATATGAAACCCAGAGCCCCGGTAGAATTTTCCTTATCTTAGCCTTAGGCTTGCTTCTCCCAGCCTTTAAAGAACCGCCTTCCCCCAACTGGAACACGACTCAAAATAATTATTTGAAACCCCCCCCACGGAATTTCCTAAAGCCTTACTTAAATAACTCTTTAAACCTTCTTTCCCCACCACCCCTTCAATTTCGGAAGCATTGATTGGAATTGCTAAACAAATCCTGATTTTTATTTGGCCTTTAAACAGGAAAAAAAATATTTATGACTTCTTCTCCATGACAGCAATTTTGCCATCTCTTTTTAACAGGCCAGCCTTCTAAAGGGAGTGCAGGTACAGGGTGGGGTGGGAAGGATAAACTGATACCTGGCATTAGTTTTACATTGCAAAGAGATTGGAGAGGGAGAGAAAAAAAGAAAATAAGTTTCCCTGGACCCCTCCATTCTGCCAATGACAGGGCCATCATCCCTGGTAGCAAGCCTGCCCACTGAGGACCTGCTCATGAAAAATCCGCTGGTAGCATTCAGATTATGTTACTGTTTCTAATTCATGTGCTGGAAAAGAGACCCATTGGTGGCATCCACAGGTCTGGGAGCACAAGCTTCCCAAGGTTTTCACAGGCTTTAAAGGGCCACATTGCACCTGAAGCTTTTAGTAATCCTTGGTTAGGACATAATGAGGGAAAAAACAGGGGAACAGTTTTTCCACCCAAAAGCCTGTGATTTGTACTGCAGGAAATTTAATTCGGTCAGGATTTAAAGATAAGAGTACACTGCAAAACCTGAAGTTAACTCTAGTTAATGAGGGGACCCAAAAGAAATTTATTATGTTTTCTAGTGCAAATGTTTTCTCATAAAATGCATTTTTATAAAAAGAAAATGTAAAAGACACTAATCCTTCTCCATGTTTAATTTCAGTTATTGTCACTTGGTATGTCTCTTGATTTTCTTTTCTTGAACCCCTCATTTATTTCATTGTGTACAGACATCATTAGGACAGCCTCAGTGACACACCTTCTGTCTATAGTATATTGTATGAATATAAATCTCTCGGAGAGGTTGTCCTTTCTACAAACATAAATGGGAGTCCTGATGCTCCCTCCAATTACACATATGACATTGGCCCTCCATTTCTGTAGCCTTCCAGAGGACTGCAATGCCTTTCTGCCCCCCGATCTCCCGTTCTTCCCTTTTCTTGGTTCTGCTTGAGACATGAGTTTCTAGAGTTCATAAATGGGCAATTACGGACTTTCTTTTCCAAGGGAATCTCCTCCTTTGGCCCACGTGTATTGACAAAGAGGAAGAAGCTCAACCACTCTGGGATGCTGAATATAATGGAAAGCCAAGGCAGCAACATTTATTTACTTGTTAGCACATGGAAGACAAGAGTAACTTGCAGGCTGACACCTACAGTCATTTGTTACTTGTCAGGATATTTACTGGCTGTACAGCCCAGGGGGAAAGCACCAGAGGTTGAAATAGGCCAAAAGTTCATTTAAGAGCCAGCTTTGCAACTCTGAGGATTTGGCTCTGACCAACATTTCTCCAGAAGGTAAACAAAAAGGTGAAGTTTCTGCCTGCTCAATGAAAATGAAAACAACTCATTTTCCTTTGCTTCCTAAAGCAATAAGCACCTATTTCAAAACACCTATTTTATTTACTTACCATAAAAAAATGAAGGGACTCTTGCTCTTCTTCCTGTGCAAATCAGAATTAAGAAATGGTGGCTCAGAAAGTGGCCTTTGGGAGTTATTTGCTTGTCTTTATTTAAGTGTGAAGAATGATTTGCAACAATTAAAATTTCCCCCTCCCAATAACAGACAAATCAAAGTCCAGCAGCTACAAGCTTTTTATTGAATAAAAAAAAATAGAGGGGGATTGCAAATGATATCAGGGGGTAGAGATGGAAAATGGATGGCTAGTCAGAGCAAATAAATAACTAATAGATGGATAGGGTAGATCGAATTTCAATTTCATTTGCTTTTCTCTCCTTTCCCCTTTCAACAAAACACAATTGTGTTTCTAACTTTATTTCACAACTCATTAGAATGTTGATTGAATTAAATTGCTCTTAAGAACTCTGCTTCTAGACACAAAGGCGATATGCAAAGAAAGCTATTTGGATTTTTTTTTTTTAAGAGAAGGCAAAAGACATTTTAAGCAAACCCCATAAATGTTTAAGTATCTCTTCAGTGATTATTTTTTAATGAGGAAAAGGAACATTTTCTATCATAAAGAAGTCTTCAATACCCCTTACTCTTTTTCACACACACATACATTTCTTTCTCTGTTAGGTGAGTCCCTTATAGCAGAAATGGGTGAAAGCTCTTTTTGTTTCAGCTGAGGAGAAAAGTTCTGATGATTTTTGTCACAGTCTTTTCTAACACATAGAATAGACTTTGAATAGTTTTAACTTTCCCCTTCTTTTCTTCCTCCCCCAACTTCTTTTCTATCATTTCCTTTTTCTACCCCTCTTCCAAAGTCTTTGAGGGAAAAACCTTTTGACGTATCCATGTTGTTAATCAGATCGATGGGGAAAAGTTTGATTGAAGTCCCTTTGTCATGCAAATGCAAAGGACTTGATGGATGATGGCAGATATCTGACAAAGTTTGGGAGGCATTTGCTCATTGGGCTTGAAGGGAATCACGTGGTTTGGATCTCCTTCCACCCCACCACCACCTTCTCCCATCCCCCATTCTGAAAGCTTCAAGGAAGGAGGGGGGGGGCTTTAAGCCTGGAGATCCATAGATGGGAAGGGTGGTTCTTCTCTTTTCCCTCTCTCTCTCTCTCTCTCTTCCCTTTTTCCCCCTGGTTAACTTTGACATACTATCTAAAGGTTGTAGGGCAGAAGGAATCCCCATAAAACAGGGCAACCCTCTTCCATCATTGGCAAAGGAACAATACCTAGAATGAACTTCTTTTTAGACTATGCAATTTGTAACCGTGGGATGAGCGCCTACCCGCCCAAGGAGTACCAGCACCTCGACCAAGGGACCACTTCCTACCCAGCCTGCTCAGGTACCACTCCAGCCTGTGACAGCTATCAGTCAGATGGGCGCTTTGGGATGATAGGGGTGGGTGCTACTGGGCCCAATGCCCACCACCAACAGGGCCCCAGCTACCCTCCTCCTCTTCCTCACAGCCCGGCTAGCCTTAATATCTCCTTCACCAGCCCCTCTCACCAAGGAGGTGGAGGGGGATACGCAAACTCGGGTTGCAACTCCAGCTTCACCAACCCTCAGTTCTACCATAGCTCCCCAGAGACGGATGGAGCCTATTTTCAGACCTCGGCCTACCCTGCCAGCTTGGCTGCAGCTTCCTCCCATTCCTCTTCCCATCTAGTGGGAAGTATACCTGATGCCTTTTGTGCAGCCACCCCAGGCCAATTCCAACCACACCAATATGGTTCTGATCAGGGCGGCTACTTGCAAGGGGCTTTGGGCAATCTTTCCCCACCTCTATCTGAGAACAAAGAGCCGAGAGCTTGCCGGGCCCATCCATGTCCCACAGCTGCTGCCGCTGCCGTTGCCACTGCTGCTGCCACTGCTACCACTAGCCAGACCTTCGACTGGATGAAAGTGAAAAGGAATCCTCCCAGAACAGGTAAATCTCTAACACACCTGGACACCCAGAGAGAGACAAGTGTATATTCACCTTGCTGCCTTACCAGGATCCTATCAAAAAGGGGATTGGGGAGGGGGACAAAGGAAGCAAGTGGGAATCAGGCTTCCGCACTGGCTCAGGATTCCCTCATCTACCTCACACTAGAGACTCCAGAGACATCTTCTGGGATGGCTACTGTTGAAAAGAGAATCTGCTCTTGAAAAGCAGGAATGTCACTACATCATTAACCTTGGTCTGAGAAGACAAATCATAAGAGGGAGGGAGGAGTGGTAGGAAGAAAGGAAAGAAGGAGGAAAGAAGGAAGTAAGGCCAGTTTGAGAATAGTTGAGGTGGGAAAGACTTCTTTGTTTCCAGAATTGCCAGGTGGAAAAGAGAAGGCCAGACTCATTTGGTGACTGTGCAATTGATAGGTTCAGAAGTAATTGGTTCAAACTGCAGGAAGAGAAAATGGAAGTATAATGATACCTGTGAACAGAAACTCAGCTAAAAAAATTAGGTGAAAGAGTTCCAAAAACTATGGTGCTGCAGCTAGTGCCATTGTATTATTTATTTTGTAATATGATAGATAAGGTAGAAAAAATAATATTTTCTAAAGCTGTTGAATCAATAAAAAAATCCAGGTAGATTAGAACAACTGCAAGCAAATGATAGGTGCTTTGTAGAATTCACAACAATTCTGACTGAGGCTTATAACAGTGGAAGTAAAAAACAAACAAACCTGGAGGCAGAAGGTTGTTTAATCTTGATTTAGAGTTTGGGAAATGGAGAGTTTCTGAACATACAGGAGCTACAATAGCTCATAGCTTTGCTCTCATTTGATTCTGCTTCCATATTTTGATCCATGGTTATCCAAACAGATGTGGGCACTGGTGAGATTTAGTTTGTCTTATATTTCCTAGTGAAAATCAGTGTTGTCTTTTTATTCACAAGAACAAAATCCTTGTCCTAGATGGACCCAGCCCTGATGAAGGAAACCTTTCTACCACTATTAACCAGGGATTAAAAGCCAGAAAAAAAGCATTCCCATGAAACAGATGAACAGAAGACCAACCCAATTAGGATTTTACTAGGTGCTTATTCTTTGGATAGGATCCTCTAATAGGAGTTGGTTGAGATTATTTTTTATGCAATTGCCTTCATCATTTAGGTTGCTTTTTGAATCCTTCAAAAGCCATATACTAGTCAGTAATTCCCTCCCCTTTGAAATAAATTGGGTTTATTTTAAACCTTGGTCCTGCCTAGAGCCGGTCCAGATTATTAATTTTCATCTTACCCAACTTCAATCAGATCCAGGAGAGACAAATCAGAAACAGAACTAATGTCTCTCAATTCAGACATTGGGATTGAAGTTAAGAAAGATCTTGGTCTGTACAGAATGTGTTGAAACAGTTTGAGTGAGGTAGCCCTGACATTAAAGGTGAGTTCACATATAAGTCAAAGTACAATTTATTTTATAATAATATTGTAGTGGCTTGTGTGAACTATGGATTTTCAGAGACTTGCTACATGGCTTATTGCTATGTAGAAATCCAATCATAGATAAGATATTGGACCATCAACTACCAGTAAAGCTGAGTTTCCTTCCCAATGTTTTTAGTATATAATAACCCTGGTGGGAAACGTCTTTCTATAGTCACAACATACTGTTGCCTCAGCATGAAACATATGGAATCTTGTCAGATCAGGATTTAGAAGAAAAACTTTTAAACAGAGGCTGAAGTTTCTTTCAAGGCTAAACATTTCAGAGTGTCTTTTCCCAGGGCGTCAAAAAGACTCTAGTGTTTTGGGCTGAAGGGGATGAAGGTCTTATCAGCCTGATCTGAGATTTTTTTAAAAAAACTTTGTTCTCCAGTCTTTTCCTGGATCAGGTATTTCCCTATCAGCCTGACAGAGGACTGATTGATCTAGAACACAAATAACCTTTTGTGCCAAAACCCTGCAGGAATTCTTTTATAAACATAAAGATCAGAGTACATTTTTTCCTAAACCTAGAAATAGGAACTGAAAAATCTTAATGGGGAATGAATGGATTGCCATGAAAGTTAAGCCCCCATTTCTGAAAGGCGCAAACTATGCCTGCAATATATAGAGGAAGCTTTTCAAGTTGATGCCCTCCAAGCTGTATTGTATCACAATCCCCATGCCAGCTTGAAAGTATGCAGTACAATACAATCCATCTAAAGAGTACCGGCCAGGAACTGCTAATGTAAAGTACAGTAAAATGTGCCACTCAACATCTTCGAAGGGCTGGGCTTTTGGGAGGCACACACCTGCTTCTATCTAGGTTTATATCAGAGATTAATTATCAGCTAATTGCTGGTTTATTTCGGAAATAATTCTAACCAATTGTTTGATTGTTTCCTTCTCCGTTTCTTGCTCATCCCAGCAACGAAAGTGACTGACTATGGATTAACTGTCCATGCCAGCACGATCCGGACCAATTTCACTACCAAACAACTGACTGAGCTGGAGAAAGAATTTCATTTCAGCAAGTATCTCACTCGAGCCAGGCGGGTGGAGATCGCTGCTACTTTGGAGTTGAACGAGACTCAGGTAAAAATCTGGTTCCAGAACCGGCGGATGAAACAGAAGAAGAGGGAAAAGGAAGGATTGGCTGGTCCCCAACCCATTGCCGCCGCTTTCCGCGACTCTGCCAAGGAAAGCAGCGAGGCTGCGTCGTCTGACAGATCCAGCGGGCCCTCCACCCCCGAAGCTTCTCCCAGCTCGGTGTCCTCTTGAAGGGGAAGGAGGGCTAGTTAGGTCGAGTCCTGCCCACCGAAGTAACCTCCCCTTTCAAAGAGGCAGCTGCTCGGTTTGTAAAATGAATAGACGGTCCTAAGCTTATGGGCACAAAAGACAAACCCACCCGAAAGAACCATGAACACACGCGCATATGATATCTATGCACACGCGCCCCTCTTACGAAAAAGAAACGCGTATTTTCGAATGTAGAGATACAGGAATTTTGCACAATTTTTTTCTGGATACTCAAGAGTTAGTTATAATTATGCAAGCGACCACCAACAGGATTGCTCATAAATGTAGATTTTGAAGTTATCTTCCCTTAAGTTCGTGTTTCTACGCCTTAGTTGTCAGATTCACGCATTATTTGTTTCTTTGTTACTTCAAGCTTCGGAGTAGCAAGAATGTAAATGTAATCTCCACATCACTAGAATAGCAGCAAAGCAAATCCTCATTTTCCTTTCTTCCCTCCTTCCTTTTTAAAAGCAAGATACAGAAGAGGAGCCTCTCTTCCGAGCTTTAAACCTTTCTCTCTTCTATGTCTTGCTATGCCCTCCTTTTATTTTTCATTTTCATAAGAACCGGAACAGTCTATATCGTAAAGGCTAGTTTACTACAGCTAACATCTCAGGGACAATTATTTTCCTTCCACCCTGAAAGTTAGGATATAGACTTTCAATAGAAGGAAATTTTGGGGGGGGGGGGAGGGAATAACCTTTTTTTTATAAAGAGCCAAGATACTTTAATTACAGAAGATTTTTTTTGTCTGTCTGTGTTGCTGTTTGCGTTATATCCTTTCTTGTTAGAGTGTCACAATAGGTTTTTTTTAAACTACTCACTACTGTGAGTAGTTTTTAAAAAAAATAGAGACGTATAGAACGAGAAGAAACACGAGAGGCTTTGGAGAAATAATTTTCCTTCCATCCAACTTCAATTTTGCATTAGAAGAAGATGGTACCTCTGCATCTTGACCATTGCTCATTCACATTAATTTTTGCTGAAATTGTTTTTGTGTATTAGCTAGTCCATACTGTCTGTGGGAATGAAAAATCTACTAAAGGGAAGTGAAAAAGTATGTGTTATGTTTGATTTGCCTTTGAAGCCAACACCAAAGTTCTAAATTCACAACCATCATTGCACCGAGAGTATTATTATTGAAATATGGCTGAATGCCTTATTTTGTACACCAGTGTTTTAGTTAGCTCATCCCTTCTTAAGTGGGTTTTAAGATAAAACAAAGGAAAAGGCAACTGTTAATTCAGATTAATTTAGAAATATGCAAACCTATAAAACTTATAGGTTTCTCAACCAGCCACTGAAAAACATCCTTCCAAGGAACCTGAGAAATAATGCTGGAAGGAGAGGGGGAGGGGAAAGAAAACCTTAAATCTGCAGGTGTGCACCCCAGTCCTGCGGACTGGGTAGAGACAAGCCTTGCTGAGTTTACTGATGCTGACTCCCAATTAGCTGATGAGCCATAATGCCTGGGACTTCTTGGACATCATATCTTAACACATGTAAAGAACGCTTAGATTTTCTACAGAAATTAACCATCTTGGAGAAGATATGTTTCAGGTCTCAGGTTTTGGAACTCAAATATTGAAGTCTGCTTAAATCCATCAGCAGCCAAATAAATAAGATGAAACCCCCCAATTCTAAACATTTTTATTAGGGACATTAATTCCTTCCTTTGGACCTCATTTACTTTATTAAAAAAAAAGCACCCAAAGAATTGGATTGAAATAACTCAGTGAATCCATTTCAGTCTGAAAGGAGACTCCTGTAGATTTCTTTGATATACAAAGAATTTCAAAGGGGGGAGAATCCCAGAATATCTTTCCTTCCCTTTCCTGATATTCAGTCCAAATCTTTGTAGTCCTAAGCTAGTCCCATTTCCTTCAATGACACTTATTCAGATAATTGGGGCATTGCATCACTAAGCATGTAAGCTCTGAAGGAAGCCTCACTGAGTGTAACAGGATTGAACTATTAGAGAGTGTGTGTTTAGGACTGCATCCTTATTGTTAGTGTATTCATGTGTGTGGGAAGGTGGGAGTGTTCTTCCAAACTGATGGCCAAAAGGATGAAAGATATGCCCACCTTGGAGAACATATTTTGACCTGTAAAGATGCTTTACAATTTATCAGCCTGTGAAACAGCCTGCTGCACAAACAAATCATGGGTTAGAGGGATGCATGTGTAAAGCAAAGGAAGGACAGCTATGTATGCCATGATGTTGCTTTTGATTTTTATGAAATAAATGGGATTTGTTAGTCATATCTAATT
This sequence comes from Naja naja, assembly GCA_009733165.1. Classification (NCBI taxonomy): domain Eukaryota; kingdom Metazoa; phylum Chordata; class Lepidosauria; order Squamata; family Elapidae; genus Naja; species Naja naja. Next base: position 108,160,590 of record CM019155.1, on the reverse strand, counting down.
TTAGTATAAATATGGCTCCAATCCTTCGAGATCTTACTTAAGACTTTATTTATGCAGGATGAATTTGGGTTGAATCTATTTATGTACACTAACAGATTCTCCTCTATTTATTGTATTTACCTGATAAACCTATTCTTTTTCTATGAATGTGGGTGGAAATGGAGCAGAGATATTGGATTTCCCCACCAGTCCTATGAATATTAACTTTCAACTCTTTTTCTCCATATTTTGCTTTCCATTCTGGTTAAAAATGCTAAAAACCAGTAAAGAAATACTAAATTTGCAGGGCGGGGGACGGGGGGCTGGTTTGGAACAAAACTTTAAAAACTTGAATTATTTCATTTCTACCTTTAATTAGTATTATTTAGATTGTAATGCAATAATCTAGAATTTTAAGATGAAACTAGAGGCAGTGTCTCCTCCCCATGGTTTATATTTGGAACAAAAACTACCTCAACATAAATAAAGTTTACTTTTTTCAGGACTTAGAACTAATGATTTGTTTATCTGTTCTTTTCTCACCCACTCCACTCCCTTTTCAGGATAGCACCAATATCTCAGGAAAGGCCAAATGGAACTAGGAAGCAGTGGCAATACTAGGCAACAAAATAGTTTTGCACTGTCCTAGGGGTGTGCCATGTGTGTGTACATCTCACCCCTTACCAAGCAGGAGCAAAGGCAATATAGTACGTTTTTCATTTTTATTTTAAGGAAAAGACATTGGAACTGGACAAGTGGAAGCAGCCCCAAAATCTTAATTTCCCAGATAGTATCTTGCCTAGGGCCCATCATCCTGGTGTAGCCATATCATGAATTGAGATTTTTCATACACCTCCATGTCTTACCCAAAGTTGTCTGTCTCAGCAGTGGGGAAAGTATAACTTTTTAAATGCTTTTAAACTATACTTCCAGGCATCCCAGGTCATATTCCATGTTCTCTGTGATTAATGCAAGTTAGCAACATTTCAGATCCACAGGTTTGCCTTCCATTGCATTAACTAGGAATTAAAGTTGGATCATTTATTTACTCAGTCGTTGAGCTGTGACTCAATGGCAGATATTGACAGCTTATTCAGGAGCATTCACTATGGTGCTACTATTACATGAATAAAACTTTAGGGAAGAAATCCACAACTTTACTCAAGAGAGTATGTGTGTGTGTGTGTGAGAGAGGTTTTCAAATACTGAAAAGTTAATGTCACATTTTGAAGTGAATTAAGAAATATACTTAAAGTATCCCTATGGTCATATCCAAGGCTAAGATCACTGTGCCTTCAGTACCAACAAAACATCAGAAAGCAAGAATAATTTCAGTGACAATGTATTGTTTACAGAAAACATTTCTGGTCTTTAAGTGGACTGCTTAGGAGTTGCACCCCCCCCCAAAATAGAGCTATTACAAAATAATTTGCCAATTAAGACAAATGATTATAAATGGCTTGATTTAATAAATGTAAAAATAACATGCTGTACAAGCAATATGATCCTTTAATAATATTTCCATTTGGCCACATTAAGAATGACAATTTAGTAAACTTTCAGAGGGCTTGATGGTTACACAAAGCCCAGGGGCCTTAAAATTGTACACTCTGACAGAAAATGGTATTAGTTTCTTTTGTCTTTCTCTTACTCTAAGTGGCTTCCATTTTCAGTAAAACTTCTAATGTAGATAAAGTTACTGACGAAGATGGATTTCCACACTGTACTTTAGATCTCATCTACTCTTGGTTTTGATTTGTTAACCGCTTTTTTACAAAGCCCGATAGAATCAAGTAGCCAGAAAAGGTCACGCTTGTGTCAGCTTGTCCAGATACAAAACAACTCTTCTGGGCTTCATCTAAAATTCAAAGGAAGTTGCTGGTATTTCTTTTCTTTTTTCTTTTTTCTTTTTCTTTTGCATATGTCAAGCTTTCCTCCCCTTCAGAAGCAGCAAAACTGGAGGGGACCTTTTCTTGTGCTCTTGTCTCCATTCAGTCTCAGGGTCACTGTTCCATTTTCTCCAGATAGCAACTCTTATCTTCTGTTAAATACCACTGCTTTTTGTAATCTCTGTCTTTCAGATTCAAGCCTTATTTATTATTTTTTAGCTGTAAAGGAGCTCAAAATGATACAAACAGCTTTCTGATCCATTTTAATTTCATAACTCATTCCTCTGTGATATGCTAGGTTGACAAACAGGGATTGGCCCAAGGTTAGTCCAGCACATTACCATTATATCACACTCTCTCTCCTACTTCTGTTGTCATAAAATGTAGCTAATATAGACATAAACAGAGTTCAGTAACTCCAACACATACACACACACACACAAACACAAGTGCAAAACACCCTGTAGAGGAAACATATTCAAAACATTAGAAAATAACACAGTGGTCATATAATCCAACTCAATCTTTTATTTTGGTCACAGACCAGAATAACACAATGATCAAAGAATGCCAACTAATTGTTGAAGGAGGAATTGTGTATACAATTATGAATTATGTACATTTACCTATGAGTATTAGATCATTAAATGTGCAAAATTATCTTCTGAGTAAAGCTGCACAGAATTGTACTATTAGGCTATTGAAATTATTCTAAATCCTTGAATTCTATTTATTTAAATTGTTAAACAATTTCATACATTATTTGTGAGATATGGCTTTCTTTCTGCTCCATTTGCCCATTATTTATTTTCTCTATTAATTCACTTAAAACCCATTTTCATAAGCATTCCATCCAGTTATCTATTCCTTGTTTGTTTTTCTCTGCCCTTTTGTCCATCATGGTATTGTTGCTTCATCTCCCCATTACCTCTCATTTTTGTTTTATTTATTTTCTCATTATTTATTATCTCATCTTTTCTATGTACCACCTGCCTTTTGTCTCCCATTCCTATCTTCCTCTTTGCTAAAATAAGGGTGAAAATGCGGGAAAATAGGACTGCCATACTCACTTAAGTAGCACTGGGTGCTATACAGGAGGGGTTTTGTGTATAGGTGTCTATGTGAGCATGAACGAGAAAGGCAAACATTTCTGATATGGATCTTGAGTTAAACTGCTAAAACCACAGTCTTTCTCAAAGCAGCTGGAGTTCCTTCATTATTACAAATTAAAAGAAATTCCCAGGTTGTTTTCCTTTCTTTCTTTCTTTCTTTTTCAAGGAAGGCTTCTAAATAATTTATGACAGTGAATTGGCTGGTTCTTCTAGTCACTGTTGTGAAGATCTTCAGAAGGAATGTTGAACAGTTCCCAGTCATTTCCTTAAAAGCGGCAGAGCAAGAAAAGACGTTCAAGAGACTGTATGGCTCCCTGGCAAGTATGTCAGTGCCATCTGTTCTTAGCCCTTGGTGGGATTCCTCTCTCTTCCTTGCCTTAAAGCGTTTGTTCTCGCCATGTGAAGCCTTTTGATCTCAGGAAACCACTTCCTATTTAAAGGGAAGAAAGAGAGGACTTTTGGTCAACTTGTAAGTTTTTATCTGAGCTAAAAGTTTAGCTTCCCAGCTTTTTTCTGGTGTTTGTGACACTTTGTCTGAACAACAGGCAAGCATAATGAGAAATGTTGTTTTGCACGCTGTCACTTTGTATGCTGTTTTTTTAAAGGCAAACTCCTTAGAGTTTAATCGAAGAGCTAACCTTTAACAAGTCTCTGATCATCCTGACAGTTGATGAAAATAATATTTTTTTGCTTGTGTAAAATGCATTTTGTTAAATAACAGCTATTTATAACCCACTTTTATTTATTAGCTCCTTGACTAGATCTTGGTCAAAGGCATCTTATTTCTTGTGTTTCATTATGAGTGTTACAGTTAGTTGAATTAAGGTGCCAGATTTGGGCTGAAAAAATCCAGGTGACCCCCTACATGGCAGCAAGCAGAACACTAGCTCTTTGCTACTGTCCAGACATTTGCTGCTTGGATCTGGTAGCCTTCCTTGAAGAAATTTCAGAACAGAGTCATTTCCATATCTTCTGAGAATGGTGAGGGACAGCTAAAGAAAGCTGGCACTCATCTATGATAAAAAAAGAGAGAGATGGCTGCCTTAGTTAACATATTGGATTTTCGGAGGATGTAGCAAGATCTTGGAAGGCAGGTTTATATGTGACAAAGGGCAGTTTTGTGTATTTTGAGCAAGAACTTATCCCATCTCTGGTACTATAGTCAATTTTATCTGTAAGCCCTTCAGTTCTGTCCCTGGAATAGGAAATGATGAGTTGACAGCTTCTCTTGAGCCAGGTCTGTCTTGTTTTGGTAATTGTTACTTTCTTCATTAATTTCCAAACTGAAATGTTAAAACAAAAACCTTCAGATTTGAATTCTGAAATGCCAATAAATTCAGTTTTTCATTCAATGACATACTTATAACATATAATTATGTACATCTACCAAATTTTTACCAAAATATTTTCCAGAAGAAATGTATACATTTCTGCAGGACAGCTTGGAAGAAGGTTAAATAAGGTACCCTAGAACCGTGATGGCGAACCTATGGCAGAGCTATTTGTGCGGGCACGCGAGCCCCAGCCAAATTTATCTGCACTGCACATGCGCGTGCCTCCCAGCTGATTTTCGGCCAGTTTGAGGCCATTTTCGCCTTCCTGGAGGTTCAAAAGAAGCCTCTGCAGCCTTGGGAGGCGGAAAAATGGGCCTTCTGGAAATACCGGAATTGCTGAAAGGGGCCCGTTTTCAGCCTCCTGAGGTTGCAGAGGCTGCCCTCAAGCCACTGGAAGGGCGAAAACGGCCTCAAACGGGCCAAAAATCAGCTGGGAGGCACGGGCATGCACAGTGCACGTAAAGGGATGGGGTGGGGGTTTTGCACGATCATACACAGAGGGGGTGGGGGGCATTGCATTGTGGGTGTCAGTATGCACATGCTTTTGGCACACCACAATAAAAAGGTTCGCCATCACTTCCCTAGAATATCTTTGTTAAGAATGGAAGCTAACTTGGAAATTGGAATTTAGTTTATTTAGCTGCAACACTTTCCAGAGAAGAACTGCTTTCGATACATTTATAATGCTTGGAACTCATTCAGATGTCATGTGGCTCACAATAAATATACACATGTTACTCATTTATTAGATTGCAAATAACTTCCATCAAGACTGTATTGAATTATTAAGGACGATGAATTTTTTCTCTATTCAACATTTTTCCACTAGAAAATGTCACTTTTCACTTCCATTGTGATCATGAGAATAGACTATAGAAACCCTTCTCAACTGAATGTGCCCCAGCTATGAATCCCATCATACACAATGCATGTACTCCTCAATTTATAACCATTCATTTAATGACAGATCAAAGTTACAATGGCACTGAAAAAAGTGACTTATGACTAGTTCTCACACTTATGACCATTTGAGCATCCCTACAGTCACATGATCAGACTTCAGGTGCTTGGCAATTGGCATATATATGTGATGGTTGCAGTGTCCTGAGGTCTTAGGTTGTCATTTGCAACATTCCTAGGGAGCTTCTGACCAGGAAAGTGAATGGGGGAAGCCAGATTTTCTTAATGATAGAATGACTTACTTGACAATTCTAGTGATTCACTTAATAGCCATGGCATAAAGATCACAAAATGGGCAATGACTCACTTAACAACTGCCTTGCTTAGCAACAGAAATTTTGGGCTAGATAGTCGAGGACAACAAAATATATTAAAATATAAGTGAAGCGATGCTTCCTGAATACTGATCAAATTACCATAAAATTTCTCCTGTGCTGACACCTGATTTCTGTTTAAAGTAGTAAATGTTGTATCTACTCAAGAAAGCAATCCTTTCTGAAACCCCTGATTCTATTTGATTAAGATAACGTAACACTGATAATTCTATGTGTCTGTTACTTCATCAGATTCAGTAAATTGGCTGACCACTTCTGACCCTTGCAAATGCAGGAAAATATCAAAAGACAAAGTGCATGGTTACTTTCTTGTTTGTTGCTTGGACAGGTATTCTTTGGGGAGCCCAAACTAAATCCCATGACTCACTCCTCACCCCAACATACAGAGATGCAAATAATCCCCCTGTAGGTTTGAGCCTAGCCTTGCTGTGCTTAGAATGAATTGGTGTCTTCCTTGTGGCTCAGAAAAACGTACCTATCTTTTCTTCAGTTTACATATTAGTCTGACAGCTCCATTTCAAATCTTCACATGGTTTCATTCAATATTTATTCAGCCTGATGGGTTTGCCTAGAATTCTACTTCTCTGTCTGCCTTGTCCTGCTAGCTCCTCTTCCTCTCAAGCTTTGGTTCACCGAAAGTTCAACCCTAAATGAATTCACCAAAGGACAGGCTTGGGCTGTCCAGAGGTCCAAGAATGGGGTCATGCATAGGTCTTCCCACACAACAACCCATGCTTTCCAAGGCCTGCCAGTCCATCAGCACTCCAGGCAAGAGGTTTGCTTTGAAAAATTATTTTGGGCTATAAGGGTGGGGTGGGGGAACAAACTGCAAGCTGGTAACAAGAGAACGCCAAACATATTCAGGGACAGGCTTTCAAGAAACGGATCAGAGGTCAAGCCTACGGGGAAGGTGAGAAAAGTTCACAAATGTCCTTAATTGTAACAGAGCCCTAACTCAGAGGTGTTCTGAGAGATAAGCCTGGACATGTGTACACCTTTTTGTTACCCTGTATGGTACTGTACCATACAGACCAATATGATTGGTAGGGTGTGATAGCATAGGGTATGTTTTATATGGTATATTTTGTTACTCTGGTCTTAAATAATTGTTGAAAGCAGATTACATACATACATATGTATGTATGTGTGTGTGTGTGTATGTATATGTATATATATACATACACACACACAACAAATATACATACACACATAGTAGATACATTAGATAGATTGATAGACAGACAATATCTACCTACCTACCTACCTACCTACCAATATAGATCTATCTATCTATCTATCTATCTATCTATCTATCTATCTATCTATCTATCTATCTATCTAATCTCCTTCCATTTTCTGTCTTGCTTTAGTCCAGCTAAGACCCAAAGGCCAAGATGTTGTTTTGCAGAAAGAAACAGACTTGATCCATAATGGTCACCAATGGCAAGAATCAGGCTTACCTTAGAATTGCCCCTTTAGTTTCCTATAAGTTCCTATAAATGAATGGTTGCTATTCATTTCTGCAAAAAAAATGAAAGCACTGCAGTTGGAAAGAGTGGGTGACTGGGATCTTGCTGAAAAAGATCCAGTAGGCCCCTCTCCCTGCAGTTGACACTGGAGTACCCCCTTATGATGTCAGATCTTTCACTAATAATATCATAAACACTGGGATTGATTTAATACAGCAAACCAATTATAAACTGAGATTCATAGAATAGAGTTGCTGTTTATTTGTTATGTGCTATGTTCAATTAAATAAATGAATCATATTGTTGTTAAATATTTTGCTTTGAAGAACATCTTAAAACAATAAATCCCTGCAAGAGACTCAGCTACAAAATAATACATCCTACTTTAACCTAGACTTATACAAGCTTTGCCTATAACATCTAAGTGGATATTGTACAACTGTTGCCTGAAATTGAGATCACTACTTGCCATTCCTAAGTCTCTCCATCTGAATTAGCCTCTGATCTATTTCTGGGCCCAGTATAGAAGTTCTGATATTGCCCCCAAAGCTATACATATATATATACCGTGTTTCCCCAAAAATAAGACCTTCCCCGAAAATAAGACCTAGTGTAAATCTCCAGTTCCAGGAAGACTTTTCAGGGAGCAACCGTGCACCTGTGAAACACACCCCCCCTACACACTCATACCCACTATTTGGCACCATAAATATATATAAGACCTACCCCAAAAATAAGACCTAGTGTGTTTTTGGGAGCCAAAAAATATATAAGACAGTGTCTTATTTTCGGGGAAACACGGTATATATTGCATCAGCTTCCTCTTGTTTCCTTGTTTCATGTAACCTTACATGAAAATATTTGAACACCTCTTCCAGTTGCTGTAGCCATCTGAGCTGAAGGGAGTGGTAGTCTGGCTGAGGAATGCTTTTCTCAAAGAGATTTTTCTTGGTACTTCATTCCTTCTATTTTCAGCACTTTTACTTTCCCAGACCTTTTAATTAACTCTGAAACAGTCCTCATGTTATTTTAATGCTGTTTTTATTTATTGCCAAGTTTATAAGTGTTGTATATCTTAATGAGTGGTGTTTTATTGATAGTTATAAACTGCCATGGGAAAAAGCATTTTGTACAGTATTGTAAATGTGAAAAATTAATCACTCAATCAAGTAAAAGTGATTAGTTTTGAAATTAGAGATGCCAGGACTCTAGTTTATCGGAATCACTCTCTTCTGCTTAATTTCATATGCTCAGGGTATATTTTTAAAATAATATTGAAAACTCACATTGATCAAAATTAGAGGCATGCATGTATTATTACTGATGTTATAATTATGATCCATGCTGAAAAATTTGACCAGCTCTTTTCAATCATTTATTGCCTGGTTGGGTGGGAATGAATCAGTTTTTATGTTGCAGTGTGTGTGTGTGTGTGTGTGTGTGTGTGTGTGTGTGTAGGGAGAAGTTGCTTTGAAATTTTCAGAATGGGTCTTATTATAACTTATCTTAATGTTATGATGTGGCTGGTGTTTTTCTCTTTGATTTATTAGCAGGAATCAAAATGCCATACTACACTCTTGACAAATCAAAGATCCTTGCACCACTCATGTCAGCCAAATTTCCTGTAATGTGAGTGACCTCTCTCCCTAATATTGATAATTTTTTCCCTGGTCCAAAGCAGCTGGATATTATACCTTGTTTTTACATAGTGATATTTTAGTAGTAATAGTTGGAAGGTATTTTATTTTCCTGTGGCATCCAGGAAAAAATGTATAATATATATATGGATATATGATGTACATTCAAATTAATAAATCCTGAAAAATAATCTGAACCTGTTCTACCTTTTAAACCTGTTAGAAAGCCAACACTTAGTCTGGGAATAAAGGAGGTAGTTCCAAAATATGTCAGAGGATGTGCAGAGTGAACTTTTTAAACTACTTTATACACATACTCTCTTTCTCCAATCTAGTGACAGAAAGGAAGGTGTGTCCAGGTCAGAGATGGAAATTTCTAGGCAAGCTTGAATTGTTTCCATCATTTTGTCTTTCCATCATAATTATATTTAAGCTCCTGTTGTTCTTCCATGTTTAAATGCTTGAAAGCATTTCCTTTCTTCTAACTCTCTGCTCCCCCCACCCCATCCTACCTTCAACTATTATACATATACGAACACATACTGTGTTGCTACTCTAGAAGACAAAACTCTTATTCTTCTATTATTGAAATTTTAGAAGGTAACCGTATTGTATGATTTGCAGCTTCTTTCACCTCTCTGCTGGAAGAACTGACAGATTTCATATTTATTTGCTAGTAGAGAAATGGATAAGAGTGGAATAGCTGGGAACAGCAGGGGAATTTTTGAGCAAGTTATTAAAAGGAGCATCCAGTTTCAAAGGCAAAATGCTCCTATTTTCTCCTTCCAATTCCATGAACATGATCTGAGAACAGTTTCATCTAGAGCTACCACATGCTTAATACTGGAGTTGCCTTAAGAAGCAACTCCTTAAGGCAAACACTGACTAGGCATATTACAGCCTATAGGAGTATTTCATGCTAAAATAAATTATGACAATAATCATTATAATAATTATAAATTGCTGATTGCATCTAGACATAGTCTTACAGTATTTAGATCAAAATTGATGGGATTTAAATTAGGTATTGCAAGTTAAGGTGCTGGGTTAGAATCCAGGAGACTGTGAGTTCTAGTCCCGCCTTAGGCATGAAAAATGGGTGGGTATTTTGGATCAGTCATTCTCTCAACCCAACCCACCTCACAGGGTTGTTGTTATGGGGAACATAGGAGGGATAATTCTATAAGGATACTGCCTTAAAGTCTAATAAATAAATAAATAAATTTCAAAAATATATAAACAGGTACAGAGTCTGGCCTTTGCATAATGCAGCAGACAAGGCTAATATGAAGGTCAATATGGTATAGGGATCAAGCCATTATTTTAGAATGGTGGAATAAACAAATCCATTATATTAAGTTACAGTATAAGTTGATTTGTTTATAGTAGGTATTAGTATGTGAATCCACCGGTTTTATTTTCATAATTCAAGTTTAGGGTTCAGAATATTTAAACAGTTCTGATTTACTCAGGCAAGTGAGTAAACGAGGCCACCAAATACTGAGCAGGAAAGCAAAAGAGGAACTATTCCAATGAGGAGCAAGAAAGATTATTTTTTGTGACAGATAAATGGTAAAAGTGGTTTCTTTTTAGTAAGAGAGAGAAAAAGGGTTATGAAAAAATAACTACAAGAATAAATATGCATACAGGAATTAGAAAGACCTAATTAAGAATCTGAATTTAAGAATATAACTGGGGATTCCAAAATTGATTTGTATTGGAATGACTGCATAGTAATTAGTCATGCCTTTTAAAAATTAAAATATATTCAAATAATATTATTTATAAATCCTTTTCAATAAAGTTTAGGAATGTTTGGATACAAAAGTATATATCTAAGTTCAAGAAGCTGATTAAATGATTTTTTGTATGATAAACATCTCAATTGCTAAAAGCTGAAATCTTGGTGTCCGAGTAAGGAAAACCTATCCCCATCTTCTTTTTCCAGAGATTTAAGATGGGGTATAAGTCTTATAGATTTTTGTAAATTCTGAGTACATCCTATACATTTCAATAAGTTTGTCAAGAAAATTCCCTAATGGATTGTGACTCATGAGCTGAACCTTGTTCCTCCAAACAATTGCCTGCTGTTACTTACTCACTTTGCATTACATAATCCTAGTTCCGAATGAAAGAGGAAACAAAATAAAAATCTGGGACTTGAGTGTTTGGATGTAAACTCACTTCAGGAGATATTGCTTCTTGTTTGTAATATTTTCCTTAACTGAAATAAAGATATCCATCTCTCATTTTTCCTCTCTCCTTTTTCTCTTTCTGCTCCCTCAGCAAACACTGACAGTAGATCTTCAGACTGGGTCAGCAAACATAAGGCTCCCCTTGATGAATGAGGATTAATACTTTAACACTTTATGTTTTAAGACTTGATTATGAGCCTGGGCTGCCTTAAATGATTAATTCCCTCCAAGGACTAGATTATTTTTTATTTTTATTTATTATTATTATTATTATTATTATTATTATTATTATTATTATTATCATCATCATCATCATCATTATCATTATCAAAAATGACAGTGTACACAGCAAACAAGATAACTACACTGGGTTTCAAATCACTAGTCGAACACTTCCCAAGTGTTTAGGACTGCATGATGTATCGGTGGATTATGCAGGCAGAACCCAGTAAGGTGGCCTTCTGTAGCTGACCAGTGGTGATTTTGTCAGCACCAATTGTTTTTAAATGCTTGCCTAGGTCTTTAGGCACAGCACCCAGTGTGCCGAGTACCACTGGAACCACTTGCACTGGTTTATGCCAGAGTCTCTGCAGTTCGATTTTCAAGTCCTGATATCTGGTGATTTTTTCAAGTTGTTTCTCATCGATTCTGCTGTCACCAGGTTAGGCAATGTCGACGATCCACACTTTTTTCTTCTTCACAATCATGATATCCGGGGTATTGTGTTCCAAAAATTTGTCAGTCTATATTCGGAAGTCCCACAGTAGTTTTGCATGCTCATTTTCGACCACTTTCTCAGGCTTATGATCTCACCAGTTCTTTGCTACAGGCAGATGGTAGTTGTGACACAAGTTCCAGTGGACCATGTGAGTGACTGTGTTGTGACATTGTTTGTAATCATCATCATCATTATTATTATACACAAAAAACCACGGTGTACACAGCAAACAAGATGACTATGCTGGGTTTTGTATCACAAATCACTAGTCGAACATTTCCCTATTATTATTGTTGTTGTTATTTGTGAAAGATGAGCAGCTTGGATAAAAAGATAGAAAGTTGCTATTTTAATTTTTGGGAAATTTGCAATATGTGTGTGTGTACCATCCATTACCAATAAACAGTGTTTATACCCATGTACAATACCTGTAATACATCAGGAGAGTGGGCATTCTCCATATTTCTGTGGGCTATGACAAAAATGGCAACTTTACTTGATCTTTCAGGTTAGAAGACTATAATTGAAGGAATGTGGATCAGATACTCTGTCCAAATATGCTAGACAGACAGAAACAATTTGGACAGGCAGTTCCTCAGATAGCCAGGCATATGGCATGAAGGGTTTGATAGGAGATGACTAGCAACTTAAATTGCATCCCAAAGCCTATTGGCAACCAATGCAGCTCACATAACAGTGGTAACATTTGGGCGTACATTGAAGTGCCTATTACTGCTCATACCATTACTTTTTGTTTGCAACACTGCAGCTGATCTTTCAGGGCACCCCGATGTGAAGCACATTGCAGTAGTCCAATTATGAGATAGCCAGGATTTGAGTGATTTTATGAAGAGCCTCATAGTTGAAGAAAATGTGGAACTGGTGTACAGAATGAACCCATGCAAAGACCTGCCTGGTCATAGCTACTACTTACTCTTCAATCAGGAGCTATGAGTTCAGGAGAGCCCCCAAGCTGTTCACCAGTTTTGAATGGGGAAGTGTAACCTCATCCAAGATCAACATTGGAAACATTCCCACCACAGGGGAGCCAAAGAGCCACAGACTCTTAATCTTGTCAGATCTAAGTTGAAATCTATTTCCTTCCATCCAGACTGAAACAGCCTCCAGACACCGGATCACTACAGCATCAGCTTCACCTGCACAGCCTAGTGTCGATATATACATCTGAGTATCAGAGTCAGTCTGAAATCCAGACTGACTTATGATCTCATCCTGGTTTTGTGTAGAAATTAAATAGAGGGAACAGGAAACATAAAATCCTTGGGCAGCCAACAAATGAGAGGCCATGGGCACAATCTCTCCTTTTCTACCGACTGAGATAAGACACCGAGGAAGAAGGTGAACCACTCCCAACTGATGTAGCTGCTCCAGAAGGATATCAATGACAGTATTAAAAGTGGATAAAAGATCAAGGAGTGCCAAGATGGATGGCTCATCGCAGCTCCACCAAACATCACCAACAAACATAACCAATGGAGTCTCTGTACTGTATCCTGATCTGATTAAAATGGACAATCTGTTTCTTTTAAGATCCTCTACAACTGCTGTCTGACTATCTTTTCCATAACTTTCCCTCAAAATGGAAGATTGGAAATCAGTTAATAGTTATCCAGAATAGAGGGATCCAGGGATGGCCTCTTGAGAAAGAAGTGTAATACTGTCTCTTTCAAGGCTGGTGGTATTACTCTAAACCTCAAAGAGGTTGTTTCCATTATATGGTCCATTCTCCTGGGCAAACTCCCAGGCTGCATTAAAAACCCAGGAGGGACCAGGATCTAACAGGCAGGGGATCAGATGTAAAGATTGGAAAACCTTGTCCAAATCCTCAGGAGTCACAGTGTCAAACTCAGTTGAGGTAATTTCAGAAATTGGACAACTCTCCTGGGCCTATGCAGCTGGCTTAGTGGTGCTAAGTCAGGACTGAAACTCATTGGTCTCCTGGGTTTCTAAACTGATGTCTTTAATCAGGACACCAAAGACCAGTATACACCCATGAAGACCTGCACATGCACACATACACATTGTGATCAAAAAGGGAATTAACATTTAGAATTTTGTGGAGGACATCAAAATATTTATTGGGAGAAAATAAAAAAGAACTGGAATGGCCAAGACATTCTATTGCCTGAGACTGTTCTCATTTCATTTAAGAATGAAATTGTCAGAAGTAAGTTTAACCTTACTTAAATATTGGTAATGGATAATCTGAAAAAGTGGCATGTACCCATAATTCTATTTGCTATGTGAAAGATATGCCAACGGGTTCAAGAAACAGTTTCTATTTTCTAACAATGATTTGCTGAAGCACTTATCTCCTGAAGTACTTATCTCCCTCTGTCTAATGACAGGGCCATCCCCTTCTCACACAAAGTCTCGGGAAAAGTTACAGAAGTTTTATTCTAAGACACCCATTGCCACAGGTGGGGACCTGAGAATTTTTAATAACTTTATAAAGTTTCCTGGTTAGGTTCTACACTAGATCTACTAAAGAAATAATGGTATCAGGAAAGGAAATCTTTCAGTCTTTCCCAATAATACTATAAAGATTCTAGTTAAGAAAACAATTGATTGCAACTTCAGTTGCTTAAAAAAAGGAAGAATGTAGTCTCAACAACTACTTTTAGAGTCAGAGAGGTTATCAAAATGTAAATGTCTTTGCTGGGGCTAAATGTTTGAGAAAGACCAGAAAACATTTTAGACATATTTATAGAGCCTGCCCTTTCCAGCTTCTGTATCTCTTTCATCTGAAGTTTCACAAGTAAAAGGTGTGATTGTAATCATCAAACTGATAATGCCAAAGTCTGGTTTCAAGAAAGTTTATTGAAGTGGAAACCTGGCCAATGTCAGGTAAAAAAACAGGGTGTGTGCATTTAATTCTATACATTCTTTCTTAAAATAAGCTCTAAGTATCTGCAATAATATTCCTCCTATAGCTAATTAATTAATTATATCCCATCTTTATTCTTTTCATAAATAGCTCAAGGCAACACACACACGAAATACTTCCTTGTCCTCCTAATTTTCCCACAACAGTCCTGTGAGAGGATTGGCCTGAGAGAGAGTAACTGGCTCAAAGTTAGTCAGTCAGCTTATAGACTCTTGGTTTCTTTTATGGGGTTTCTTTTGTAATAGTTCTGGTTTTGTAATTTTATAAAGAAAAACTAGCCAGGCTGATGTAGCGGTGAAGACATTAGGCTAGAAATTGGGAGACATGAGTTCTAGACCTGCTAAAGCCAGCTTCTTGGGACAGTCAGTAATCAGAAATGAGACAATCGCAAACATCTTCTGACAAATCTTGCCAAGAAAACTGTAGAAACCTGCCTAGGCAGTCTCTGAGAATTGGACACAATTGAATGGAAGAAAATTTAAAAAGGAAAAAAAAACCCTTTTTATTTCCACTTTAGCATCCAGGTTTTCATAATACAAGAGATTATTAAGTCCCATACCTTAGATATAGGGCTTGAACAGGAGTTTTGATAATCTATTGCCCTGCAGAGGTTTCATCTTCAATTCCCCTCAGCCCCTTTATGGCCACTGACAAGGAATTCTGCAAACAGCCATCTAAAATATATTGAGGATACTCGCTTGCCTATCCCTGGCTGAAAACTGTTAGCTGAAGCCTTTATTTTTCAATGATTTCCTAAAAGCAAAGCATATAATGGTAATATGACTCATGCCATTGGGAATACCTCTGAGGGGCAATAAAATATTTTTCTGCTAAACGTAGGATCAAGGGATGACCAATTTCAGTTGAGCTAACTGGACAAAATGAGAAGATATGGCAAAGCTTAAGTCAGCGTTTTCAAACCAAGTGCCTTCCAATTTTAAGATGCCAAAGTCAATAGATCTGAGGGTTGAATTTTTGAGGCTTGGCAACACATCTGAAGGGTAGCATTCTGGGAAAGATTAATCTACATATGTATGTTCTAGAAAAAGTAAACAGAGCAAAATTTATATTGTATAAAATATCAATGCTGTCCTGAGATATTAGGTAACTGCAGGCAAAAGGAAGAACTTTGTGCAGAATAAAATTTGTCTGGAAACAGATGCATGGAACTCTTATAGGTGGCCATTAGCAAATGTGATCTGTCTAGATTTATCCATGGAAAATAAATATATTATTACAGATTGATGAAAATAGAAGTCTTAGGTGTAGTTTCTTTTACAAAATTGAGTAGGGAGGGAGAATGATTAGAGACTGACAATTTTCATCATATTTTTCCTGTAATTTTCTCAAGATATTTAAATTGTCTTTGTTGAAATGCTAAGTCAGTAATGGACTTTATCATAGGATCCTGAAACTCTGATCGAGACAACATTATTTAAGGTAATGCAGTCTTTTCCTGGGCTGGCATCCTCCAGAATGGCAGAGCTCTGCTGCTTTGGACATTCTGAAAGTTGCAATCCTCTTGTCCCTGGGGAATACTAATTTTGGGGTTAGGGTTAGAATAATGGCTCCTCAGGCAAGTCTAAACATCAAAACTCATGGAATTCTAACTTCAATAATCAAATGGAGACAATCTGAATATTCATAAGGTTACTAAAACATTTTATCAAACACCAGCATCAAATATTTTGCTACTGAAGCTTCCATGGAGCCTTTTCAATATTATACCTTCTTTCTGTAGGCATAGTAAACCACTGTTGAGTAATGGCTAAATATCCTGAAGCATCTTATTTTTATCATCAATGCTGCTGTTATCAGCACTGTATTCAGTTCTCCAAACAGCTAGGCAAGATAGAATCATTTTCCTAACCCCACACCTCAGCCTGAAGCTCTTTCACCTTAAAATGGTTGATTGTTTACAGAAAGTGAAAAAGTCTTATATACCACCTGGTTTCTGTCTGCAGTTACCCTGGACAAGAAGTGAAACTGCTGTTCCATTTATCCTGGCCAGTTCCCTTTGGGTTTAAGATATTTCTGTT
Organism: Naja naja; assembly: GCA_009733165.1. NCBI lineage: Eukaryota > Metazoa > Chordata > Lepidosauria > Squamata > Elapidae > Naja > Naja naja. Next base: position 108,144,015 of record CM019155.1, on the reverse strand, counting down.
CTTTGTGGAGAAATAGTAAGAAAGTTTTGAGACAGAATGCTGTAACCAATCAATATTCCCCCCAAATGCTCTAAAATAAATGAGGGGGTAAAAAATAACACATGTAGCAGCCAGGAATGTGGAACAGTTTTATGAAAACATCAGAAAGAACCTGTTGTTTTCTGGGTCTTGGCTGTAGCTGACTGGGATCAGGATATGATATTAGTTCCTGTAAGATCTCCCTTGGCCCATATAGCCACTGGGCTTTCTCTTATCTGTCATCAGAGGAAGCAGGATGTTGAGTGGCATGGAACTGCACCTAACACAGTTTCCTCAAAATGATAGATTTTGTTCACACTCAGAGTCTGAGTAATAATTGTTGGACGGGCAGTCAAGGGAAAAAAAATGTCTCCAGATCATATTGATTACAGGACCAGCATCTTTATTCTATTTTGCAAGGAAAAAGGGATAAAGGAGTGCGTTTTTCATTTTTCTTGTAATCATTCCTTCTAGCACATGACTTTTGAATATCATTTGAAATGTTTTTGGTTCATAGTTGGTATCATAACTGAGAGGCGCCTATTGTATTTCTATTCATTGTGTTCTGGATTGTGAGACGTTTGCATCTGTATTGTGGATGAGAAAATTGGCTATTGTGGAACTTTGAGCTCATACATGGCAATATTTATTGGTTTCTTTTTTCAATGTTCCTCAATCTTCAATTCTAATGTTTCCAGCCATACCAGGAGTGAGGCAAGAAATTGTTTGCAAAGGATTTTTACTGGGCAGCTACAATCCAACAACAAAGCAGCACTAATGCTTCACCCGAGTCTGATGTATCTCATCCAGGCTGACAACTAGCTTTTGGAACACCTTGTTCTGTGGACAAGGCACAGATAAAAAACAAGCCCTCATAATGAACACTAAGTTGTCACCAGATAAACTGTCACCAATAACATTTTCTGTGCTCCCTCCAGACTACTTTTCCATTCTAAATGGAATGGACTCATAAGAATGGGAGCAACGTGAATACTATTGTTTAAATACTATACTAAGTTAATTTCCAAATTCTTATTTTGATTACTTTTTGAATAGTCAAAAATATTATATGAATAAGAATTTTTTTCACCTTTCATATATATAAATGGATATATGTAAGCAAGTTTCTATCAATAAAGGGTGCTCAAGGTCATTTTGCTCAGGGCCTGAGGAGAGAATTCTTATTTAAAATGGGCACTTTGCATTTTTACCATTATATTATGCACAATTCCTATTGACACTTAAAACAATTTTCTGAGGAATATCTGAATATCTATATATGATTATATTGCTTTCCAACTATTTGCAGAAGGATTGCATAGAACAAGGCAATGATTGTTCTATCTTGTTTTAGATTGCAAGCCACAGAACAATTCTCTTATGTTAGAGGAAGGCAAACTTAGATTCAGTGACAGAGAAAACTCCCTAACCATAAGAATAGTTTGACAAACAGTGGAACCAACTATTAAGGTCTTTCTTCATTGGATTTATTCAAATAGAGGCTGAACAACCATGTTAGTTCTGCTTTAATTAAATTAATTTGGCTATGTGCTTGTATTTACTTTTATATATGTATTTTATGTATTTGTTTATTAAACTTATTTCTATCCTGCAGCAATGAAAAATGACTCTTGGCAGCTAAAATCCCCTTTCTAACTTTAGAATTCATAGAGAATGTTATAAAATTTCATACAATACTGCTCCCCCCCATCCCATTTGTGGGTGTGTGCAGTCTCATATAGACTCCTTCTGTGTACCCATACAACATAGGTAGCAGTTTTACCAACCTCTTGATAGACCACTATAAAAAGTGGTCACCAACAAGTCACAGAAGTTAGGAAGACATGGATTACCTACAATAGATTCCTCAGCAAACAAGAATCTGTTTTGTCCTGACAGACCATGACTTTGCCAAGAACTCACAAGAGATGTGGGAAGTGGCTGTAAACTATAAATACTCACTTTAAAAATAAAGTTGCCCATAAATCTCCAGATATGCTGAGTGAGACAGTAGAGAGAAACATTAAACTTAAGACTGAAAATACTCCCCTGTCACCACACAGGAGGGCTAGCTGAGCCGTCAGCCTGTCTGCTAGGCGTCTGTGACTCCCCTGCTTTCTGTGGTTGCTTCTAACAGCTTTTAATTCACAAAACTGAAATGAAGCAATCAGTTTTCATTTCAAATGCAGCCAGGCTTTCAAAAGAATGAAGTCATTTCCTTTCTTTCCCTCCTCCCTATCTTCATTTTTCTCCCTCTCTTTTCAATCTCTCCAAAGTTCTTTTAAAAAAATATTGGAGAAGAGGAAGAAGAATATAGAAAAGAAGGAAAAACACACACAAAAGATATTTCTCTGATGAAAACAGGCAGCTGGAAGTTGATTTATGAAGTGCTGAAAAGCATCTTCAGAACTGTCATTTATCTTAAAGTCTTCTGCCTAAGCAAACAAAGATACCTCCTCTTCCCTCCCCATACTAATTATAGTTACAGTAGAAACACAACCCTGAGGCCCATTAATGAGCAACTTAAAAAGGAAAGCACTTTGAAAACACATAAAGGCAACACCTATATTTAAGGATATATAGAATTCTTAAATATACTATGATACCTGGTATATAAAGGAACTACACCTGTATTTGAGGTACTGTACACCAAAAAAAGAATGCAACCCATTAAGAAGAAAATATGGTTCAAATTTATATATATTTCAAAGATTGTGGAATTTTAGATGGCAGGTATCACAAAATCCTGATTTCTGAATGTCTCAATACCATGAGAGATTTCCCTCTCATCTACTACAACCAGTGTAAGCAACCTAGTAATTGGGGTCTGGACTTAATTTTGGTAGGGCAAGGACAAGTGAATGTGGTAAAATGAGCATATAGCAAGCAATATGCAGATGTGCAGGGACTACTTTTTGATTTAAAAAAACAATAGAGAGAATGATATTTTTATTCTTTAAAATTATTCTAAACCATGTTCAACTTATAGTATGATATTTTTCCAGAACAAAATGGCAAAAAATTCATCACCAAGCTTTGGAGATTGTAGTCAGAGTGGGATCTGAGAGTTAGCTGACACTTGAGGAAAAATACTGTCCACCCTTGCTATAACATGTGGCTTTGGTTTCCTGAATCTTTCTGTTATGTTTGCATGAAGAGTCAGACGCGAAGAGCTTCAGTGAAGAGTTTATTTAGTGACTACAGCTCGAATGGACCCAACTTGGCTGGGCTACGGCTGCTTCTTATAGCCAGCAGCCGTAGTTGCCAGTCAATCAGAGTGCAGGGTTTTCCCGCACTTTTTAAACCAATCCTATTTGACATTTTACAAGAACAATTCAAACTAAACCAATGACATTCAAACCTACATACATAACACCCTCCCCACTAGGTTCAGTCCATACCAAACCCCAACCTATCTAATGTATTCTTTTAAATAGGTGGGGCTCTTACGTGTATGTTGAGACCTCCGTGGTTCAGAAGTTTTAACATTCTCACCCAGTGAGAGAGGAAATGTGTCTGCTGACATTTCTCCACTGGGACTTCCTGTGACAGAAGACCCTGTTTGATTGTTAGAATCTGGTCTCTCCTCCCAACCCATCTCCAGCCCAATGTCAGCACCCAAGTCAGGTAGTGATGTACAATCTTATTTATTTACTTAAAAAACAATTAGATTAGTTTACAAGCCCAAATACTAAAACAGATTTACACAATTAACATTAAAACCTATCCCCCCCCCAGGAAGGGGTCACAGCCCGGGTTGGTCAAATAACCAGGTCTTTAAATCATGGCAGAAGGTGCGGAGGTCAGGGGCCAGGTGGAGCCCCAAGGGTAGCTGATTCCAGAGGTCGGGGGCCGCGACAGAATAGGCTTGCCGCTGGGGGACCGCCAGATGGCATTGGTCCACTGACGGGACCCCGAGGAGTCCTTGCCTATGTGCTCGCACAGGGCAGCTGGCATTTGATATCAGCAGAAGACGCTCCCTTAAATATTGAGGACCCATGTCGTACAGGACTTTGTATGTTAAAACTAAAACCTTGAATCTCACCCGGAGTGCAACCGGCAACCAATGCAAACAGCGCAGGAGGGGGGTAACATGGGAGAATCGGGAAACTCCCATCACCACCTGCGTCACCGCATTCTGCACCCACTGCAATCTCCGGATGGTATGCAAGGGCACTCCTAAATAGAGAGCGTTGCAGTAGTCGAGTCTGGAGGTAACAAGAGCATGAGTGACTGTGCGCAGGGCATCTCGGTCCAGAAAAGGGCGAAGCTGACGAACAAGGTGGAGCTGGGCAAAGGCCCCCCTGGCAACGGACCCCACCTGCTCCTCTAACCGGAGCCGTACATCCAGGAGGACCCCCAAATTCTGTGCCCTATCCACAGGGGGCAACACCTCTCCCCCTATGGCCAAAGGTGGACATTCCTGACTGGGCCGAGATGCCGGTATGCACAGCCACTCAGTCTTGGCGGGTTGAGTCGAAGCATGTTCCCACTCATCAAGGTCCATACCGCATCCAAACACTGGGTCATCAGGGAGAGGGCATCACTGATCTGGCCTGGGGTGGAAATGTACAGCTGGGTATCATCCGCGTACTGATGGAATCTCACCCCAAAACCACGGATGATCTCACCCAGCAGCTTCATGTAGATGTTAAATAAAAGAGGAGAGAGGACCTACCCCTGAGGGACACCACAGGAGAGCACCCTCGGGGCCGACCTCAACCCCCCCCCAACACCGATTGTGACCGCCCCGAGAGGTAGGAGGCGAATCACTGAAGAACAGTGCCCCCCACTCCCAACCCCCCGAGGCGCTGCAAAAGGATACCATGGTCGATGGTATCGAATGCCACTGAGAGGTCTAATAGGACCAGGACAGAGGAAAAACCCCTGTCCCGGGCCCTCCAAAGATCATCCATCAGCGCGACCAATGCTGTCTCCGTGCTGTAGCCGGGTCGGAAGCCCGATTGGTACGGATCCAGGTAGTCCGCTTCATCCAGGAAAAGCGGAAACTACTGAGCCACCACACTCTCAACAACCTTCGCCAAAAAGCGAAGGTTGGAAACTGGACAAAAGTTATCTAACACAGTCGGGTCTAGGGCATGCTTCTTCAGGAGGGGTCTCACCACTGCCTCCTTCAAGGCGGAGGGAAGAACACCCTCCCTTAACGAAGCATTGACAACTGCCCGGAGCCAACCGCAGGTGGCCTCCCTGGCGGCATAAGTCAGCCAGGAAGGACACGGGTCCAACAAACATGTGGTGGAACTCAGACGTCACATAGTCCTGTCCACATCATCCTCGGAAACAGGGTCGAACTCATCCCAGATCACACCGGCCAGACTACTTGTATCCCGTTCCTCAGACCACTGCAAATCAGAGGACAACCCGTCCCGAATCCGAGCGATCTTATCTGACAGATATTGACCAAACTCCTCAGCCCTTCCCTGCAATGGGTCCACCCCCTCCCCTGTATGAAGGAGAGAGCGGGTAACCCGAAACAGGGTGGCTGGGCGGTTATCCGCGGACGCTATGAGGGCGGAGAGATAAGACCTTCTCGCCGCTCTCATAGCTACCAGGTAAGTCCTAATATGGGCTCTTAGCTGGGCTCGATCGGATTGGGAGCAGGTGGACCTCCACCTGCTCTCTAAACCCCTTCAACAACGCTTCATCTCCCGGAGCTCCTCGGTATACCAAGGAGCCATCCGGGATCCACGGCGTGTAAGGGGACGCATGGGGACAACCCTGTCGAGGGCATCCAACGCAGCCTGTTGCCAGGCAGCCGCCAAATCTTCAGCAGAGCTGTGGGCAAGGGAAGAGGGAAAAAACCCCAGTTCCATCTGGAACCTCTCCGGGTCCATCAGGCGTCTGGGGCGGAACCATCTAAGTGGCTCCTCATCCCAGCAGCAAAGGGCGGCCTGTTGGAAGACCAGCCGTAGGAGATAGTGATCAGACCATGGAACGGGCAACGCCGTAAAAGTGGCTTGCCCTCTGTCACTACGCCACTGTTCAGAGACAAAAACTAGGTCAAGAGTATTTCCCCCCTCATGAGTAGGGCCTAGAATCAACTGGGTCAGGCCCATGGCTTCCATAGAAGCCATGAATTCCTGAGCCAAACCCGACGCCCCCAGGAAGGCAGATTAAAGTCTCCCAGGACCATAAGGTCCAGGAACTCCACCGCCATCCCCGAGAGGAGATTGAGAAGCCCAGGCAGGGCCGCTGTCACACAGCTGGGGGAGAGGTATGTGAGCAGCAGGCCCACCTGACCATTAGGCCCCCACCTCAAGAGGAGGGTCTCACTCCCGCCTATCTCTGGAACAGAGACCTCCCTTGGAAGCAAGGTCTCCCGAATAACCACAGCCACCCCACCACCCCTACCCTGGGCCCATGGTCGGTGCAGAACCCGGAAACCTGGAGGGCATAGATCAACCAGAGGGACACCTCCCTCCGGGCCCAGCCAGGTCTCGGTGATACAGGCCAGGTCCACAGCCTCCTCCTCAATGATCTCACGGAGGAGGGAGGACTTATTAGCCACGGACCTGGCATTAAAATACACCAACCTAAGCCCAGGGGTCCCAGTTCGATGCCCCTAGGGAGGAGGCATAGGTCGGAGCATGCCACCGCACAAAGATGGCAGGTGCACGCCCAACACATGATATGGCCTATGCCTCGACGCCCCTGCCGATCCCGACCACCCTGGGAATCGCAGTCCCCACCCCACACTCTGGAGCCCTGCCAGCTCCCAACCCCCCCCCTCCACCATGCACTGGGCTGCAAGAAGACCCCTCCACACCCACACCCACCCTCCTCCCTATTCCACTAAAACACCGAATTAAAAATTTTAAAAGTCGCCCCTTAGTTCCCGATTTAAAATATTAACCCCTTGGTCGCAGCATGCCACCTCTCGGGATCCCAGGATCCGTCATCAAGGTAAGCTGTCAACAACCCGATGGGCCAATTCAAGGACAAGGGTGCAGTCCTGAGGGCCCATAACTCCGGTTGCGAGTAACCACCCATAAATAATGAGTTAATAATTCATAATTCATAGGGGGTGAGGGTAGAATAGGCGACATATAACAGAGGTAAAAGATGTTACACAGATGTAAAGTGTCTGAGTGGGGAAAGGAAGAAAGGTCCAGGTAACAGTATCCAACGAATTCAACACCGCAAACAGGCCTCTCACACCTGCTTGGGGGGGCCAGGATGGAAATAAATGACCAACCGCTCTCTCACCGCGGTGGTCAAAGCAATCTTGAAGCTGGTGGGTCAGATGTTAAGCCCCTAATCTTCCACTTCTAAGGATGGATTTTGGCATTGTGACAGGTTTTGGAATGGTTCCTGTCGTAATGGCTCGTTACACATGGGGTTGATTCTTGCTTGCTGATTTTCCTCCTGTTCCTCCCCTTCCCCCCTAGAATTGACATCAGGTGAGGGAACTAGAGAAGAACAAGTGTGATGTTCCTGAGAGAACCTGGATCTAAGTTGATCGATGTGCCTGCTCCAGAGGAGTCCATCCTCTGTTTGCACCCTGTAAGAACGAGGGCCTGTGATCTGAGTTATCTCAGCAGGAATCCACAAAGGTTCACCCATAAGGTTCTTAGCATAAACAGAATCACCCACACTGAATGTGCGAACTTTGGAAGTGGAATCTAGTGGTGCTGTATAAGTGGGATGAAGGCGGTCAAGGGAAGACCTAAGTTTCCTACCCATCAACAACTCTGCTGGGGATAAGTTATTAGATGGGTTAGAGTGATGTGAACACTAAGAAGTTTTTCAACTTTCTCAGTGATGTCCCCAGGACCCAGTTGCTGAAGCTTCTCCTTGGTAAAACGCACCATGTGTTCAGCCCGCCATTAGTCGAAGGGTGCCCAGGGGCAGTAAGGGCATGTCTGATACCCTGTTGTGCTAAATAGGATTCAAAAAGGTTGGATGTAAATTGAGGGCCATTGTCAGAGACAAGAACATCAGGTAACCCGTGGGTTACAAAAGTTTTTGAGCTGTTTGATTACAGCATCAGTTGTGGTGGATGCAATGGGATTACCTCTAGCCATTTGGAATATGCATCTACTATAATAAGAAAGGTGTGCCCTCTGGTAGGGCCAGCAAAATCAATGTGAATCCTGGACCACCCCCTAGGACATTCCCATTCCTGTGTGGGGGAGAGGTGGAGCAGGCCTGACTACCTGACAGTTGGGACAAGATGCAACCCAGTTTTCAACCATTTTGTCAATACCTGGCCACCATACATAACTCCTGGCCAATCCCTTCATCCTTACAATACCAGGATGACCCTCATGTAACATTTCCAAAACCTCTTTTTGCAGTTTTGCAGGAATAACCACCCTGTTACCCCACAAAATACATCCTCTTAATACAGATAATTCAGTTTGCCTGGACTTAAAAGGTTGAGCCAGGTGAGGTAGATCTTGAAGAGGCCAGCCTTTCTTAATCCAGCCTATAACAGGAACCAATAAAGTGTCTTTGGCAGTCTCTCTGGCAATTTCAGCAGCATGCACTGGAAGCTTGGCAACAGTTTCTAGGAAAAAGGTGTGTGTTTCAGGTTCAAAGTCCTCCTTGTGGCAAGGAAGTGGGCAACAACTCAGTGCATCAGCATGTCCAATGTCCTTGCTAGGCTTGTGGATACGTTTGTATGAATAAGCAGCAAGAAATTCAGTCCACCTCAGCATTCTTGGTGACAGGATAGTAGGTGTAGGTTTGTCTCCTGCCACAATGCCTAACAAAGGTTTGTGATCTGTAACAATGGAAAATGTTCTCCCATACAGATATTCATGAAATTTCTTAACAGCTGCAACAATTGCCAATGCTTCCTTGTCCAATTGGCTGTAATTCTTCTCTGCTTTGGTCAAAGTGAGAGTAAATGCAATAGGGGCTTCTCTCCCACTGGGAAGCCTGTGGCTCAAACCTCCCCCTCCACTCCAAAAGGGGATGCATCACAAGTCAGTACAACAGGCAAATTCTCAGAGAACTGTATCAGTACAGCATCAGACGTGATTAGTCTTTTAATACTGTTAAATGCTGATTGTTCCTTCCTCCCCCAGACCCAAACAGACTTTCTGTCAAGTAATCTATGCAATGGTTCAGCAATGGTTGCCTTCTGAGGTAGGAACATGTGATAAAAGTTAATGAGTCCAAGGAAGGCTTGCAAATCTGTTTTGCATTTAGGTCTAGGGGCTTCTTTGATTGCTTGAACCTTGGCATCTGTAGGGTGGATGCCATGCTTGTCAATCATGTAATCCAGGAACTCAACCTTGTCAGTTCTAAGAGTGCATTTTTCTTCCTTGACTTTTAACCCCGCTTTCCTGAAGCTGGTAAGAACTTCTCTGAGTCTTTCTTGTAACTGAGTGTCATTTTCAGCAGAGATTAACACATCATCAAAGTAAGGCACTACCCCTGGCAGTCCTTGGAGCATTCTTTCCATAAGGCTTTGAAAGATGCCTGGTGCCATGCTTACTCCAAATTGTAACCTTTTACATTTGAAGGCACCTCTATGAGTCACAATGGTTTGGGCCTCTGCAGTGGCATCATCAACTGTTAATTGTTGATATGCCTGGGCCAGATCCAATTTGGCAAAGACTGTACCCCCAAGTGAATGTAACAGTTGATGCACCACTGGAACTGGGTATGCACTCTGCTGCAGCGCATGGTTCAATGTCCCCTTATAGTCTCCACAGATTCTTACTGACCCATCAGTCTTGACTGGTGTGACTATGGATGTCTCCCACCTGGAGTGGTCAGTGGGCTCTAAAACCCCTTGAGCTATTAATTTGTCTAATTGTGCATCAATTTTTTCCTTTAAGGCAAACGGGACCCTTCTGGGCTTTAAATGAATTGGGGGCACCCTGGGATCTAGGTTGAAAGTGATAGGGGTCCCCTATACTTGCCCAATCCTTCGCTGAAGACCTCTGGAAACTCAGACTTCAAGGCCTCCTCCCATTCAGAGTTGCTCACGTGATTGATGCCAGTCACCTTGATGCCTAGTGGACTGAACCACTCAGGTCCCAGCAAGCTTGGGCGATCCTTGTCCACGATGGTCAGGGGCAAACGTTTGGTGTGGCCTTTAAACTTCACGTTGAATTCTCTTGTTCCAACTACTGGAATCTTGTTCCCTTGGTAGTCTTTAAGAGTCAGTGCTTGCTTCTGAAATGTTTCTTTGAATGTTGGGAAGTAGCTCTGTGAATAGTGTCCTATGACACCATAGATAGATAGGAGCCTGAGTCCACTTCCATTTGGCAAGGCCTTCCTTCAATGAGTACCTTCACATGTACTTTTCTGCTTCTCAAGGGTGAAGAATGACCAATGGTGACTGTTTGATGAGTTTCATTCTTCCCATTTGCTTCTGAGTTGCCCCATTTTCTCACTGAAGTTGTTGGGCTTGAAATCTTTGTCAGGAAACTTTCTTCTGTGTGGAGGAGTTCTGGATGATTTGCAGACTCTTGCTAGATGACCTCTTTTTTCACAACGGCAGATGGTATCAAGAAACTTGCATTCAGTGCAGGGGTGCCCCCAACCTCTGCAATAAAAGTCTTGCCTTTTCTTCCCAGGTCTTACTTTTTCTTTTCCATTCTGAGTCTATAAATTCCTTCCTCCACCTCACTACAGTCTGATTCAGAATCTATCTGCTTGCAATGAGTTGTTGTGGACTTTTCCACATCAGGATGGCTTGAGGCCTTGTTAATTTTTTCATGGCTGCCGCTGAGGGACTTAGTGGCTTCTGCTGAGGAGGCCTCTTCTATGGCCTCCTTCAACGTGATCTTAGGTTTTAATAATAATTTGCTCTGAAGCACCTTGTCTTTGAGGCCTAGAACAAACCGATCGATGGCCTCCTCCAAACTGTTAAACTCGCATGCACCCCCAATGTCTCTTAAGCTTGCCACAAAGTCGTTAACATTTTCGCTTTCCCCTTGATCCCGACGGTAAAACTCGTGTCTCTTAATGAGGCACAATACTTGTGGGGCGTAATGGGCTCTTAAAAGCTTTTCTAAATCAGGCCATTCCATTACCTTCACGTCTGCAGCTCCCGCCAATGCCTTCGCCATCTTGAAGACTGCCGGTCCGCAGTGCGTAAGGAAGACTGCCCTCTTCCGCTTCTCAGAGATGTCGGCAGTCGCTTTCCTTCCAAATACATTTGGAAGTGATCTGCATCGATTCCCAGTCTTCTGCCGCCGGATCGAATGGGGCTGGGGGGGTATTTAGTGCAGCCATCTCGCTCTTCTGCTTGTCTTCCGCGTCGTCTTCTCTTCAGGGGAATCCCACCTTGGTCGCCAGTGTTATGTTTGCATGAAGAGTCAGACGAAGAGCTTCAGTGAAGAGTTTATTTAGTGACTACAGCTCGAATGGACCCAACTTGGCTGGGCTACGGCTGCTACTTATAGCCAGCAGCCGTAGTTGCCAGCCAATCAGAGTGCAGGGTTTTCCCGCACTTTTTAAACCAATCCTATTTGACATTTTACAAGAACAATTCAAACTAAACCAATGACATTCAAACCTACATACATAACACTTTCTGTGTGAAACGTGGTCTGCCTGTGGGATTGGGGAATTGGTGGTTGCTAGATCATCCTTCCTTACAGAAGCTGGCCCAGGTAGTCCTTTGATCCCACTCCTTTTTAATTAAAATTATTTAAACTCATTTGACAGCAAAACTCTTAAATTATCAGTTACAAATAATGTGCACTGATCATATGGGATTTTCAACATCACTTAAAATATATTGTACATTGCATTAACACAGCAATGCTAAATGATTTTGCAATCCTATGAAAATTAGATGGAAAGCTACATTAAATATTGCCATTTTATTTTGGGAACAGTGTGCACATGACTGCACCATAAATGTACAACTGAATGAGGACATCAACTTACATTAAAGAAAAAGAAGAGCAAACTCCAGCAAAATTCCTCTCTCTGCGCATATATATAAATCTTTCCTGATATCCTTTAAGTGTTGGGGATCATAAGTCCATTCTGTTACTATTGTATGAAGTTTGTCTGATGTAAATATAGTCACTAACAACTGTGCCTGTGGTGCAGCCGGAACAATCTGGAGCTGAACCCTTTTAAAACTGTAGAGATTAGAGTGGATTTTAGGAGGAACTGTCCTGTTCTATCATCTCTTACTATATTAGACAGCACATAATTTATATTAAGCAAAGTTAGTTTCATGATATCGACAACTGTAAGCAATAAGATCAGACATCAGTTATTTTATAACCAAGAATTAGAGTAATGCTCCACCTAGATGAGTTAGAATAACTTTATTGTCACTAATTGGTATACATAAAATTGAAATTTCATTGCATACAACTCTCAAAGGGTCACACCTCCAATATACACTACAAACAAACAAGCAAATAATTATGCATATACCCACATACCCACATATATTAGTCTGTTTATACACTTGAAGCAGAGTCAGGCTTCTTCCTACTCCTTCAGCTCCACTCCCTTCTTTTCCATCACAACATTTGCCTATATACCATCACAGAGTTTTTTATAAATTGGTGGAGAAGGAGGATGTGAACAAACGCCCTCCCCAAAACCTGGAGCTTTCTGCCATCTGTAGCGACGGAAGTTTATGAACCTGAGGTGGCATGCTATGCCTTCATGGAAACCTGCAGCACCTCTTGAATATAAGTGAGTTTATTATGAAATTCATCAGGAATTTTCCAGCACACTGTGTAGTGATCATTGTCTACTTCAACTGAGATAAGAAATAGCAGTGAATCAACAAGATCTCCCTTGTGTCCACCCCCTTTCTGAGCCTGCATGCTTGACCCCCAGGCTTATAGGAGCAAGTTCCAAATAGTCAGATAAACACAGGCCTTTTTTTTAACATCATCTGGCTTTAGCTATGGTTAGAGGTCAATCCTGAGCAGTTTCTGAGGTTGCATGTCACTGTTAGTCACTTGAACTCACCGGTTCTGCTGTCATTGCTGATCTTCCTTGTTAATGTTGCTCAATCATAACTGTTCCACCTGAGGGGCGAAAGGGAAAGTTTGGGCAAGTGGTAACTGAAAGCACTAGGGAGGACATGTAGGAGAACACTTTTTGAGAGAGGGCAGAACTTACAAAAGAAGGAGTGTCCTCCCTAAAGGAGGACGATCACTTTACTACCAGATCTGGTCACTTTACTACCAGATCTGAGCTGTAAACATGCCAACTACTATGCAGCCACAAGGAATGAAAGTTTTTATTTATCAAAGAATGAAAGTTTTTATTTTATTTAGTTACCATCGAGGGAATAATTTAGATTTCTATACTCAGTGAAACAAAGAATGCAAAAATGCCTCCTCCCTTCAGGCAACAGAAGGGATCCAGTGACCAAATGAATGGGCAATAATGTCAAAAAAGTGTGAGATTAACTCTTCCTACATTTTTTCAGAACTTGGACATGTGTATTATTTTTGGAAGATACTGTAGTGCTTTGACTATTTTTTAAATATTAAAGCAAATGCAGGATTTGTCTTTTGTTAGATAAGACACGGAAGGCATGATATTATATATGGCATGATTATATGAAATAAGATAAACACATTTTTATAATTTTTATAATTTTAATCTAGCTATGAAATCATTGCTTGGTCTAAACTACTGTATAGTGTTTACCTTTGATGCAGATGGGGATCCTGATCTTATTATATACATGAAGTTCCTGCTGACATATTTCCTGTTTTTTTTCACTAATTACCAGCCACAAAGAGTTATGTGATGTGTAAGTTCTCAGAAATCTTGAAATATGATGATATAGTTGTCCCTTCTGTTCTGTGTTAAAGAAGTTTGCTGTGGCCTTTGACAAAGTAAACAGTTGTTATATAGCTTTCCTATATGCAGTTATTGGAAATGTTTAAAGTGGATAAAAGATTTTATGGCTTTGCATAATGTAAGTTTAAAGAACATGTTATCACTAAAATGTATAAACCTTTATTGAAATATGGGAAGAACAAATGACAGAATGAGTGATAAAATAGGCTAAAATCTTGGCTAAAATATACAAATTGATCCACGGAAAATATATGGATGAAAGGACTGAAATATACATTATGTTCTAAACTTAAAAAATGATAAAATGATACATGCTGGTGTTTGCTTTTAGACTATATATAGGTACTTTCAATTTTTGATGGAAATGTGAACAACATGAAAAGATATTTTATTATATATGGAAGATGTTATGTATGCAGGTTTAAAGTCATTGGTTTAGTTTGAACTATTCTTGTAAGATGTAAGAAATGATTGGTTTAAAAAGTGCGGGAAAACCCTGCACTCTGATTGGCTGGCAACTGCGGCTGCTGGCTATAAGTAACAGCCATAGCCCAGCCAAAGTGGGTTCATTCTGAGCTGTAGTCACTAATAAACAAAGAGCTTGAAGCACTCCGCGTCTGTCTCTTCATGCAAACTTAACACTGGCGACGAAGGTGGGATCTCCCTGAAGAAGAAGGCAACGCGGAACAGAAGAAGAGAGAGATGGCTGTGCTGAACACCCCCCCCAGCCCCATTCGATCCAGCAGCAGAAGACTGGGAGACATATGCAGATCGTTTCCAAATGTATCTGGAAGGAAATGATCTTGCTGACATTTCCGAAGCGAAGATGGCGGTCTTTCTCACGACTGCGTCCGCAGTTTTCAAGATGGCGAAGGCATTGGCGGGAGCTGCAGATGTGAAGGTAATGGAATGGCCTGACTTAGAAAAGCTGTTAAGAGCCCATTATGCCCACAAGTATCGTGCCTCATTAAGAGACACAAGTTTTACCGTCGGGATCAAGGGGAAAGCAAAACGAAACAACTTTGTGGCAAGTTTAAGAGACATTGGGGTGCATGAATTTAACATTTAGAAGAGGCCATGCACGATCAATTTGTTCTGGGCCTTAAAGACAAGGTATGCCTTTTATAAGACAAGGTGCTTCAGAGCAAGTTATTACTAAGAGCTAAGATCATGCTGAAGGAAGCAATAGAAGAGGCCTCTTCAGCAGAAGCTACCAAGTCCTCAGCAGTAGCCATGAAGAAAATTAACAAGGCCACAAGCCATCCTGATGTGGAAAAGTCAACAACAATTCATTGTGAGCAAATAGATTCTGAGTCAGACTGTAGTGAGGTGGAGGAAGGAATTTATAGACTCAGAATGGAGCAGAAAAGAAAGACCTGGGAAGAAAGAGGCAAGATTTCTACTGCAGAGGTTGTGGGGAAGCCACCCCACTGAATGCAAGTTCCTAGATACCATCTGCCTCCGTTGAAAAAGAGGACACCTAGCAAGAGTCTGCAAATCATCCAGAACTCCACCCAACAGAAGGAAGTTTCCTGACAAAGAATTCAAGCCCAACAACCTCAGTGAGAAAATGGGGCACAGCACAGAAGCAAAGGGGAAGAATGAAACTCATCAGACAGTAACTATTGGTCATTCTTCTTCTATCAATAACAGAAAAGTGCATGTCAAGGTACTAATTGAAGGAAGGCCTTGCCAAATGGAAGTGGACTCAGGCTCATATTTATCTATGGTGTCATGGGACACTATTCACAGACTACTCCCAAACATTCAGAAGAAGCATTTCAAGAAGCAAGCACTGACTCTTAAAGACTACCAAGGAACAAGATTCCAGTAGTTGGAAGAGAATTCAACGTGAAGTTCAAAGGCCACACCAAACGCTTGCCCCTGACCATCGTGGACAAGGATCGCCCAAGCTTGCTGGGACTTGAGTGGTTCAATCCACTAGGCATCGAGGTGACTGGCATCAATCACATGAGCAACACTGAATGGGAGGAGGCCTTGAAGTCTGAGTTTCCAGAGGTCTTCAGTGACGGATTGGGCAAGTATATGGGGACCCCTATCACTTTCAACCTAGATCCCAAGGTGCCACCAATTCGCTTAAAGCCCAGAAGGGTCCCATTTGCCTTAAAGGAAAAATTGATGCACAATTAGATAAACTAATAGCTCAAGGAGTTTTAGAGCCCACTGACCACTCCAGGTGGGAGACACCCATAGTCACACCAGTCAAGACTGATGGGTCAGTGAGAATCTGTGGAGACTATAAGGGGACATTGAACCATGCGCTTCAACAGAGCACATATCCAGTTCCAGTGGTGCATCATTTACTACATTCACTTGGCAGGGGTACAGTCTTTGCCAAATTGGATCTGGCCCAGGCATATCAACAATTAACAGTTGATGATGCCACTGCAGAGGCCCAAACCATTGTGACTCATAGAGGTGCCAAATGTAAAGGTTACAGTTTGGAGTAAGCATGGCACCAGGCATCTTCCAAAGCCTTATGGAAAGGATGCTCCAAGGACTGCCAGGGGTAGTACCTTACTTTGATGATGTGTTAATCTCTGCTGAAAATGACACTCAGTTACAAGAGAGACTCAGAGAAGTCCTTACCAGATTCAAAAAGCGGGTTAAAAGTCAAGGAAGAAAAATGCACTCTTAGAACTGACAAGGTTGAGTTCTTGGGCTATATGATTGACAAGCATGGTATCCACCCCACAGATGCCAAGGTTCAGGCAATCAAAGAAGCCCCTAGACCAAAATGTAAAACAGATTTGCAAGCCTTCCTTGGACTCATTAACTTTTATCACATGTTCCTACCTCAGAAGGCAACCATTGCAGAACCACTGCACAGATTATTAGACAAAAAGTCTGTGTGGGTCTGGGGCAGAAAAGAACAATCTGCATTTAAGTAAAGACTAATCACGTCTGATGCTGTACTGATACAGTTCTCTGAGAATTTGCCTGTTGTACTGACTTGTGATGCATCCCCTTTTGGAGTGTGTGTGTGTGTGGGGGGGTTTGAGCCACAGGCTTCACAGCAAGAGGGAAGCTCCTATTGCATTTTACTCTCACACCTTGACCAAAGCAGAGAGGAACTACAGCCAACTGGACAAGGAAGCCTTGGCAATTGTTGCAGCTGTCAAGAAATTCCATGAGTATTTATATGGGAGAACATTTACCATTGTCACAGATCACAAACCTCTGTTAGGCATTGTGGCAGGAGACAAAACTATGCCCACTATCCTGTCACCAAGAATGCTGCGGTGGACTGAATTTCTTGCTGCTTATTCATACAAACTCATCCACAGGCTTGGCAAAGACATTGGGCATGCAGATGCTTTGAGTCGCTGCCCACTTCCTTCTCACACTGAGGACTTTTCTCCTGAGATTTATACCTTTTTCCTAGAAAGCTTCCAGTACACGCTGCTGAAATTGCCAGAGAGACTGCCAAAGACACTTTATTGGCTCCTGTTATAGGCTGGATTAAGAAAGGTTGGCCTCTTCAAGATCTACCTCAACTTGCCCAACCTTTTAAATCCAGGCAAACTGAATTATCTGTATTAAGAGGATGTATTTTGTGGGGTAACAGGGTGGTTATCCCTACAAAACTGCAAAAAGAGGTTTTGGAAATGTTACATGAGGGTCATCCAGGTATTGTCAGAATGAAGGGATTGGCCAGGAGTTATGTATGGTGGCCAGGTATTGACAAAATGGTTGAAAACTGGGTTGCATCTTGTCCCAACTGTCAGGAGTCAGGCCTGCCCCACCTCTCGCCCCCACACAGGAATGGGAATGTCCTAGGGGCCCATGGTCCAGGATTCACATTGATTTTGCTGGCCCTACCAGAGGGCACACTTTCCTTATTATAGTTGATGCATATTCCAAATGGCTAGAGGTTATCCCTATGGCATCCACCACAACTGAAGCTGTCATCAAACAGCTTAAAAAGCTTTTTGTAACTCACGGGTTACCTGATGTGCTTGTTTCCGACAATGGTCCTCAATTTACATCCAACCTTTTGAATCATATCTAGCACAACAGGGTATCAGACATGCCCTGACAGCCCCTGGGCATCCTTCGCTAACGGCCGGGCTGAACGTATGGTACGATTTACCAAGGAAAAACTTCAGCAATTGGGTCCAGGGAATGTCACTGAGAGAGTTGAAAAACTTCTCAGTGTTCAGCATATCACTCCCAACCCCTCAACTAATTTGTCCCCAGCTGAATTGTTGATGGGTAGGAAACTCAGGTCTCCCTTGATCGCCTTCATCCCACTTACGCACCCAACGCACCACTAGATTCCACTAGCAAAGTTTGCACATTCACTGTGGGTGATTCTGTTTATGCTAAGAACCTTATGGGTGAACCATTATGGATTCCTGCTGAGATAACCCAAATCACAGGCCCCAGGTCTTACAGGGTACAAACGGAGGATGGTGTCCTCTGGAGCAGGCACATTGATCAGTTAAGATCCAGATTGCCTCAGGAGCATCGCTTTGCTCCTCTCTGGTTCCCATACTACTGCCTCTTCTAGGGGAAGGGAGGATCATGAGTGTAATGAACAAGCAAGAATCAACCCCATGTGTAATGAGCTAACACGACAGGAACCATCCCAAAACCTGTCACAATACCAACAACCATTTTCACAAATGGAAGATTGCACATCATTACCTGATTTAGGTGCTGACATTGGGTTGGAGATGGATTGGGAGGAGAGACCAGGTTGTAGTAACCAAACAGGTTCTACCATTACTACAAGTCCTAGTAAGAAAATGTCAGCAGACACATTTCCTCCCTCACAAGGTGAGAACCTTAAAACATCTGAACCACGAGGTCTCAACGCATTACGCAGAGCCCCACCTATTTAAAAGAATACATTAGATAGGCTGGGGTTTGAGTATGGACTGAACCTAGTGGGGAGGGATGTTATGTATGCAGGTTTAAAGTCATTGGTTTAGTTTGAACTGTTCTTGTAAAATGTAAGAAATGATTGGTTTAAAAAGTGCAGGAAAACCCTGCACTCTGATTGGCTGGCAACTGCAGCTGCTGGCTATAAGTAGCAGCCGCAGCCCAGCCAAAGGGGGTTCGTTCTGAGCTGTAGTCACTAATAAACAAAGAGCTTGAAGCACTCCGCATCTGTCTCATGCAAACTTAACAGAAGACATGTAAAAAAGCCAAAAATAAAAACAAAATTGGATACAAATAAATACACTAATATGGAAGATTTTAAAGACTTATATACAATTGAAATCAGAGACTTTCCTTTTAGGAATAGTGGGCAAATAATTAGGAAATAATATGGAACTTTGTGTTTATATATTATGACGGAATTGCGATTACTATATGCTCAAAAGATTTGACACTACCCATTATAGAAGAATGGCTGGGGAAGATGATGGAACTTGCAGAGATGGCTAAAATGACTTCCTTGATTAGAGAAAATATAATATTTATATTTATGGCTAACTGGAAAATCCTTTGTAGACTGCATAAAACAAGAAAAATGCTCTTATGATTTGGTAATTAGAAAAAAATAGTAGAAAAACATGAGGTTTTTATTGTAATCATAACTTTGTATTTATATTGGCTGCAAAAAAAAACCCAGGAGCTTTTTCTTTCTATTTCTATTTATGTTTTTTTCTTGCACATTTGTCCAGATCTCTAATAGTGCCTCTCTAATTCGGTGATTTAAGAAGTGAACTTGTCTTGTTTCTCTTCTCCCACATGACAGCATGCCAGCCAATCTGTAGACCACATCCTTCAAGAGTTAATAGTCTCTTATTGCTTAGGACGATCCATTCTTTGATCCAAATTAGTGCTTCTGTATGTTGGTATAAGTCCCAGTCTGGGAGTCCAAAGCCACCTCTGTATCTATTCTCTTGCAATAATTTTAACCTTATGCGGGGGGTTTTCCCCTTCCATATAAATTTAGTCACTACCCTGTTCAATTCCCCCCAATTTTTTTATTTAATTTTATAAGGACCATCTGAAACAGATATAGCCACCTTAGTAACAGGTTCATTTTTATTGCTGTGATCCTTCCTACTAGGGATAGCTGTAATCTACCCCATATTTCTAAATCTTTTTTCATTTGGCTCATTAGTTTATCATAATTATCCTCTTTTAATGATGAGCATCTTGATGTCAACCAAATACCTAAATATTTAATCTTATTCGTAATTTGCAGTTTTAATTCCTTTTCTAATTCTCTCTTTTGATGTTCCGTCAGGTTTTTGACTAGCATTTTAATTTTATTTTTGTTAATATTGAATCCTGCTACTGTGCCAAATTCTTCTATTTCTCATTTCTCGTTTGGATTTTCCCATTTGGATTTTCCCATGGGTTTTCCCATTCTCATTTGGATTTTCTGTGAAGAATACCATATCATCCACAAACGCATGAATTTTGTATTCTTCCTTCTTTATTTTAGTTCCTGTGATTTCCTCATTCTTCCTAATTTGTGTTAACAAGATTTCTATTGCGAGAATGAAGATCAAAGGTGCCATTGGATATCCCTGTCTCACTCCTTTTGCTATATTGAATCTTTCGATAAAATCACCATTAACCATTACACTTTGCTTTCTGGCTAGAATAGATTTGTGCTACCATCTTTTCGAATTTTGGCCCAACTTTCATCTCTGTTATTTGCTGTAGGAAAAGTTCCCAATTTAGATTGTCAAAACCTTTCTGCGCATCCAGAAAAATCAGTGCTACTGATTTCTTTGGATGCACTTCGTAATATTCCAGTACATCCATTACTGTCCTAATATTATTTCTGATTTGTCTTTTAGGAAGGAAGCCGTTTTGATCTACATTTATTATTTTATTCAAAATTGTTTTCATTCTGTCTGCCATTATTTTGTTGTTATTCGGGAGACCTTGATTCCAAGGGAGGTCACTGTTCCTGAGATAGGTGGGTGTGAGACCCTTCTCCTGAGGTGGGGGCCTGGAGGTCGGGTGGGCCTGCTGCTTACATACCTCTCCCCCAGCTGTGTGGCAGCGGCCCTGCCTGAGCTTCTCGATACCCTCTCGGAGGTGGCGGTGGAATTACCGGGGATTATGGTCCTTGGTGATTTCAACCTGCCCTCACTGGGAGGGACCTTGGGTTTGGCCCAGGAATTCATGGCTTCCATGGCGGCCATGGGCCTGACCCAGGTGATTCAGGACCCGACTCATGAGAGGGGCAATATGCTTGACCTGGTATTTATCTCGGAACAGTGGCGCAATGATCTGGGGGAGGGTAACTTTATTGCCCTTCCCATCCCATGGTCAGATCATTATCTCCTGCGGCTGGTCTTCCAACAAGCTGTCCCTCACCGCTGGGATGAGGAGCCACCGAGATGGTTCTGCCCCAGACGCCTGATGAACCCTGAGAGGTTCCAGGCAGAACTGGGTTTTTTTTTCCACTTCCTTCATCCACAACTCGGCCGAGGACCTTGCGTCTACCTGGCAACGGGCTGCTGCCGGGGCCCTCGACAGAGTTGTCCCCATGCAGCCCCTCACTCACAGTGGATCCCGTTCAGCTCCTTGGTATACCAAGGAGCTTCGGGAGATGAAGTGCTGTTGGAGGGGCTTAGAGAGCAGGTGGAGGTCCACCCACTCTGACTCCGATCGAGCCCAGTTAAGAGCCTATATTAAGGCCTATCTGGTAGCTATGAGAGTGGCGAGAAGGTCTTATCTCTCCACCCTCATAGCGTCCGCAGATAACCACCCAGCCGCCCTGTTCTGGGTGACCCGCTCTCTCCTACATCAGGGGAGGCGGTGGACCCATTGCGGGGTAGGGCTGAGGAATTTGGTCAATATCTGGCGGACAAAATCGCTTGAATTCGGGGAGGGTTGAGCTCTAATTTGCAGTGGCCCAATGAAGAGGGTGCAAGTAGTCTGGCCAATTCGACCTGGGTTGAGTCGATCCTGTCTCTGAGGATGAAGTGAACAGGATCATGCGACAGCTGAGCTCTACCACATGTTTATTGGACCCGTGCCCTTCCTGGTTAATATATGCCTCCAGGGAGGTCACCTGTGGCTGGCTTCAGGCAGTGGTCAATGCTTCATTAAGGGAGGGTGTCTTTCCCACCGTCTTGAAAGAGGCAGTGGTAAGGCCCCTCCTGAAGAAGCCTGCCCTGGACCCAGCTGTGTTAGACAACTTTCGTCCAGTCTCCAACCTTCGCTTTTTGGCGAAGGTTGTTGAGAGTGTAGTAGCCCAGCAGTTTCCGCTGTTCCTGGATGAAGCAGACTACCTAGATCCATACCAATCGGGCTTTCGGCCTGGGTTCAGCACAGAGACGGCATTGGTCGCACTGATGGATGATCTCTGGAGGGCCCGGGACAGGGGTTTTTCCTCTGTCCTGGTCCTGTTAGACCTCTCAGTGGCTTTTGATACCATCGACCGTGGTATCCTGTTGCGGCGTCTTGAGAGGCTGGGAGTGGGGGGCACTGTCTTACAGTGGTTCTCCTCCTACCTCTCAGGATGCACACAATCGGTGTTGATGGGGGGGCAGAGGTCGACTCTGAGGGCTCTCACTTGTGGGGTCCCCCAGGGGTCGGTCCTCTCACCCCTCTTATTCAACATCTATATGAAACCACTGGGTGAGATCATCCGTGGTTTTGGGGTGAGGTATCATCAATATGCTGATGATGCCCAGTTATACATCTCCACCCCAGACCATATCAGTGATGCCCTCTCCGTGATGTCCCATTGTCTGGATGCAGTACGGATCTGGATGGACAGAAACATACTTCGGCTCAATCCGGCCAAGACTGTGTGGCTTTACATACTGACATCTCGGTCCAGTCAGGATATTCCATCAATGGTCATAGGGGGAGAGGTGTTGCCCCCTGTGGACAGAGCATGGAACCTGGGGGTCCTCCTGGATTCACGGCTCCGGTTGGAGGAGCACATGGGGGCCGTGGCCAGGGGGGCCTTTGCCCAGGTCTGGCTGGTTCACCAGCTACGCCCATTCCTGGACCGAGATGCCCTGTGCACAGTCACTCACGCACTTGTTACCTCCTGACTCGACTACTGCAACGCTCTTTATTTATTTATTTATTTATTTATTTATTTATTTATTTTATTGGACTTATATACCCCATCTCGAAGACTCGGGCGGCTCAATAAAACATACAATACAATAATTATTTAAAAAAGAATTAAACAATTTAAGCCCAATAAAACCAAATTAAAATACTTAAAATTATCCCATGGCCCAGGTGAGGTAATCACAGCCCGATTTGGTCGAACAACCAGGTCTTTAAGTTGCGGTGGAAGGTGCGGAGGTCAGGGGCCAGACGGAGGTCCAGAGGCAGTTCATTCCATAAGTCGGGGACCGCTATTTAGGACTGCCCTTGCATACCATCCGGAGATTGCAGCTGGTACAAAATGCAGCCACGCGGGTGGTGATGGGAGTTTCCCGATTCTCCCATGTTACACCCCTCCTACGTGACCTGCATTGGCTGCCAGTTGCCCTCCGAGTGAGATTCAAGGTTTTAGTGTTAACATTCAAAGTCCTACAAGACATGGGTCCAGGATATTTACGAGAGTGTCTCCTACCGATATCGAATGCCAACTGCCGTTACGAGCAGCACACAGGCAGGGTGTCCGGGCAAGCCAATGCCAGTTGGCGGTGCCCGGGTCGAGCCTACTCTGTGGCTGTTCCCGCCCTGTGGAACCAACTACCCCTGGGGCTCCGTCTGACCTCCGCACCTTCCGTCACGAACTGAAAACTTGGTTATTCGAACAGGCTGTGCTGTGCTGATCTCCTGGGATTTCTAATTTTAAATTTTCAATATTTTAATTTTAATTGACATTTTAACTATACTGGGCTTATGTTCATTTAATTTTCTTTTAACTAATTTATTGTTGTTTGATTTTGGTTGTGAGCAGCCCGAGTCTTGAGATGGGGCGCATACAAATCCAAGTAATAAATAAATAAATAAATAATTATCAACAATATTTTATAATCATCATCTAGCAGGAAGATTGGCCTATAATTTTGAATTGGGAATGATCAGTACCTTCTTTCGGTATCAAAGTTATATACGATTCTGTTCACGATTTTGGTAATTTTGCTTCTAATTACTCTTCGTTATATACCTCTAGCATCAACTGTTCTATTGTTTCATACATAATCTTATAAAAATCCCCTGGGATCCCATCTGGTCCTGGTATCTTGTTGTTTTTCTGTTTATAAACTGCTCTTTTCATTTCTATCTGTGTTATTTCTTTGTTTAGCAATTCTCTATTCTCTTCTGATATTAATGGCAAATTTTTCTCTTTTAGATACTCTTCTATCTCCCCCATTTTATTCTTACTATATAGATTTTCATAGTAAATTTGTATAATCCTTCCCACCCTCAGTTTGATTTTGGGCATTCCCCTTATCATCTTGCAATATTTGTATTAATTTCTTTTCCCTTTTCTTCTTTAATTTGTAAGCCAGCTATCTTTCTGGCTTATATGCTTGTTCAAAAAAGTTCTGCCTAATTTTTTTTTTTGCATATTCCTCCTGATTTAATAAATTTAGTTTGTGTTTGATCAAATCTCTTTCCTTTTGTTTTTTATCATTTTGTGGTTCCTCCTGTAGGGCTTTTTCTATTCTTTTTAATTCTTCTTGTAGTTCATTTTATTTTTTCCTTTTTCCTTTATTTCTTCTGGCTATGTATGCAATTGTTACTCCTCTTGTATAGACTTTTGCAGTGTCCCATAGGTTCTGTAAGGTTGTTTCTTTGTTGTTTTCTCTAAGGAAGAATTCCATTTCCTTTTTAATAAGTTGTGTGTATTCTTTTTCTTTTAGTATCTGTGTATCTAGTCTCCATCTTCTATTTTTGCTGTTGTAACCTTTCCAAATTAACTGTAGAGGATTATGATCTGCCCAGGTATTGACCATTATTTCTATATTTTTACCTCATTTTCCAATTCTTTATTCATCCAAATCATAACTATTCTAGACCATGATTGGTATGGGTTTGAATAAAATGTATATCTGCTTTCTTCCCATTTAACTCCCTCCAACTATCTCCTAGGTTTAGTTCATGGGCCATATCAAAAAAGGTTTTCAGTAATATTTTCCTCCTTCTCTTTTCTTTTTCTTTTTTGGTTACTTTTATAATCCCTATTAAGGTTCACCACTGCGTTAAAATCCCCTACCAAACAAATATTTTCCTGTCCTGATTCTATTATTTTTTCATTAACTTTACTATAGAATTTTTTTTGATTTTCGTTTGGGTTGTAAATTGTTACTAGTAAAATTTTGTTGTTGAATTTTAATTTCTATCATTAATATTCTTCCCCTATCATCAATGTAAATTTATTTTGCATATATTATTTCTTTGATGTATACCACAATTCCTTTTTTTCCTGGTCTGCCAGTGAAACAAATAATTTCCCTAATTTTGTTCATTCTAAAAAATTATTTTGGTTTTTAATATGAGTTTCTTGGAGGCATATTATGTCTGCCTTTAGTTTCTGGAGATTTGTAAAAATTTATTTATTTATTTATTTATTTATTAATGGGACTTATATGCGCCCCATCTCCGAAGACTCGGGAGGCTTACAAATAAAAAACAACAACAATAAATAATTTAAAAGCAAATTAAACTAAATAAGCCCCATTACAACTACAAATTTAACCCATAAAAATTATCCTATAAAAACTATCCCATAAAAATCATCCCATCCCAAAAATCACAACCCGGATTGGTTAAACAACCAGGTCTTCAGGTCATGGCGGAAGGTGCGGAGGTCAGGGGCCAGGCGAACTCCAGGGAAGTTGGTTCCAGAGGTCAGGGGCAGCTATAGAATAGGCTCGTCGTCAGGGAACCGCCAGCCGGCATTGGCTAGCTGCGGGACCCCAAGGAGTCCTTGCCTATGTGCTCGCACAGGGCGGTTGGCACTTCGATGTCGGCAGGAGCAGCTCCCTTAAATATTGGGGACCCATGTCATGAAGGACTTTATATGTTAACACTAAAACCTTGAATCTCACCGAGTGCAACCGGCAACCAATGAAGGCAGCGCAGGAGAGGGGTAACATGGGAGAACCGGAGACTCCCATCACCACCCGCCGCCGCATTCTGCACCAGCTGCAATCTCCGGATGGTATGCAAGGGCAGTCCTAAGTAGAGAGCGTTGCAGTAGTCAGTCTGGAGGTAACAAGGGCGTGAGTAACCGTGCGCAGGGCATCTCGGTCCAGAAAAGGCGCAGCTGGCGAACCAGACGGAGCTGGGCAAAGGCCCCCTGGCGGCGGCCCCCACCTGCTCCTCCAACGGGCCGAGCGTCCAGGAGGACCCCCAGGTTCAGCCCTATCCACAGGGGGTAATACCACTCCCCGATGGCCAAAGATGGACACTCCAAACTGGACCGAGATGCCGGTGCACAGCCACTCAGTCTTGGCGGGTTGAGGCGAAGCATGTTTCCGTTCATCCAGATCCGTACGCATCCAGACACTGGGTCATCAGGGAGAGGGCATCACCGATCTGGTTGGTGGAAATGTACAGCTGAGTATCATCAGCGTACTGATGGAAACTCACCCCAAAACCGCGGATGATCTCACCCAGCGGCTTCATGTAGATGTTAAATAGCAGGGGAGAGGACCGACCCTGAGGGACCCACAAGAGAGCACCCTCGAGGTAGACCTCTGTCCCCGCCAATACTGACTGCGATCGCCCGAGAGGTAGGAGGTGAACCACCGAAGCACAGTGCCCCTATACCCAACCCCGAGGCGCCGAGAAGGATACCATGGTCATGGTATGAAAGCCGCTGAGAGGTCTAATAGGACCAGGACAGAGGAAAACCCTGTCCCGAGCCCTCCAGAGATCATCCATCAGTGCGACCAATGCCGTCTCCGTGCTGAAACCAGGCGGAAGCCCGATTGATCGGATCCAGGTAGTCCGCTTCATCCAGGAAAAGTGGAAACTGCTGAGCCACCACACTCTCAACAACCTTCGGCTAAAAAGCGAAGGTTGGAGACTGGACGTTGTCTAACACGGTAGGGTCCAGGGCAGGCTTCTTCAGAAGGGTCTCACCACCGCCTCCTTCAAGGCGGCGGGAAAACACCCTCCCTTAATGAAGCGTTGACAACTGCCGGAGCCAACCGCAGGACCTCCCTGGCGGCATAAGCCAGCCAGGAAGGACGGGTCCAACAAACATGTGGTGGAACTCAGGCGCCGCATAATCCCGTCCCACTTCATCCTCGGAAACAGAATCGAACTCCTCCCAGATCATACTGGCCAGACTACCTGTATCTCGTTCCTCAGACCACTGCAAATCAGAGGACAACCCATCCCGAATTGAGCGATCTTATCTGACAGATATTGACCAAACTCCTCAGCCCTGCCCGCAGCGGGTCCGCCCCTCCCTAAGCGAAGGAGAGACGGGTTACCCAAACAGGGCGGCTGGGCGTTATCTCTGATGCTATGAGGCGGAGAGATAAGATCTTCTCGCCGCCCTCATAGCTACCAGGTAATCCCAATATAGGCTCTTAGCTGGGCTCGTCGGACTGGGAACGGGTGGACCTCCACCTGCTCTCTAAGCCCCTCCGACGGCGTTTCATCTCCCGGAGCTCCTCCGAGTACCAAGGAGCCATCCGGGATCCACGACGTGTGAGGGGTCGCATGGGGACAACCCTGTCGAGAGCCTCCGATGCGGCCTGCTGCCAAGCTGCCGCCAGGTCCTCGACAGAGCTGTGGGCAAGGGAAGAGGAAGAAACCCCAGCTCCGCCGAGAACGCTCGGGTCCATAAAGGCCTGGGGCGGAACCATCTAAGCGGCTCCTCATCCCAGCAGTGGGGGCGCCTGTTGGAAGACCAGCCGTAGGAGATAGTGATCAGACCATGGAACGGGCACAGCCGTAAAGTGGCCTGCCCTCTGTCACTACGCCACTGTTCAGAGACAAAAATTAGGTCAAGAGTGTTCCCCCTCATGGGTGGGCCCTGGATTAGTGGGTCAGGCCCATGGTCTCCATAAAGCCATGAATTCCTGGGCCAAACCAGACGCACCCCCCAGGGAGGGCAGATTGAAGTCCCCCAGGACTATAAGCCCCGGGAACTCCACCGCCACCCCGAGAGAGCGTCAAGAAGCCCAGGTAGGGCTGCTGTCACATAGCTGGGAGAAAGGTATGCGAGCAGCAAGCCCACCCGACCATTGGGCCCCCACCTCAAGAGGAGTGTCTCACTCCCGCCTATCTCTGGAACAGTGACCTCCCTTGGAAACAGGGTCTCCCGGATAACCACGGCCACCCCACCACCCCTACCCTGGGCCCGAGGCCGGTGCAGAACCCGAAAACCTGGAGGGCACAAATCTACCAGAGGGACACCGCCCTCTGGGCCCAACCAGGTCTCGGTGATGCAGGCCAGCTCCTTTTTATTGGGGAGTTTAGTCCATTGATGTTTATAGATATTAATTTAATCTCATACAATGTCTTGGTTTCTCTTTGTTCTGTTCTTCCTCTGTGCTCTAGTCCTGATCCTCTCTCCTTCGCCATTTTGTTTCTTCTTTATTTATTTCTTCTTATTCCAGTTCCTTTTCCTCCAACTGTTGTGCTTTCTGACTCCTCCTTATTACCAATCTCTTCCTCTACTATCATCAATTCATCATAGAAGTTCTGTGCCTTCCCTAGACTGTCTATCTTTATTTTCTTCTCTTGCCAAATAATAAGGAAATCTTTCGAGATTAACCATCTAAATGGTATGTTGTGTTTTATCAATCATAAGGTTAGGAATCGGTAATCCTTCCTTTGCTCCCTTACAAGTCTTGGGATTTGTTTCAGCATCTGTACTTCTTTGCCATTATACACCATATGTTCATCTCTTGTCACTTTGTAAACTTCATCCCTTACCATCTTCTTGGTAAATCTGATATGTATTTCTCTCGGAAGCTTATGTCTCCTGGCGTAGTTCATGTGGACCCTATAGATTTTGTCAATTTCATTTTGGATTTCTTGGGTCTCCCTTTGCATAGTTTCTGCTATCATTTCAGCCATAATCTTCCTCAGGTCCTCTTCTTTGTTTTCAATGACGTTTTGGAAGCGCAGATAGAAGGCCGCTCACTCCATTTTTAAATTTATAATAGAGTCCTCCAAATCTTTATTTGTTATTAATTTCTGATCTACCACTTCCAATTTCTTCTCTGTTTGTTCTGTTTTTCTATGATGCAGAAGAGAAATGTATACTTGATTTCAAACATGCCTGAGTATTTGAGAATTTACAGAATTATATGCAGACATGTAGAAAATACCTAGTAATTTATGTCTCATCACTGAAGACTTCTTTTGATCTGGGAACACTTTTTAGTTGTAGTTCGTTGGCATGCTTCAAATCAACAGTGGTCAGATCAGAGAACCATTTATTTTTATAATGAATACTGATAACTGGTTCTTCTTATGAAATGCATAACTGCAATGATATGTGGGAATGATCTTGGAAGACAGGAGAAAGACAATGGTCCAGGCAATAGTCTCATAAGAGGCAGTTCAATCTTCAGGTGGGGAAAAAGTAAAGGAAATGTTTCAGAAGGGACTCTGCCTAGTTTTCTGGAGACTAAAAAGAAAGGAGGAGAAAAATTATTTCCATCATGCAAGATTCTGTTTAATGTAATCTTAAAATGCTCTAAAGAGTTAATATTCCAGGTTGTGCTTCTTATCTGGACTACCTAACAATAACTTAGGTTATGAGAGCTTGACTATCCTCACTTGAGCTGTCTGAGTGCAACCATAATGATTATGTAGATTAAGGCCATACTTCTGTTTATGCAAAATGAAGCATTTGCCTTAAATAGCAAGGATTGATGGATGAGAAGCAGAAAGATACTAGTACTGAGTGAACACAATGTACCTTCAGATTTGATCGTTTATGGATCAATGTGTTTTGAGAACCCAGAAATTACTTTACTGTATTGTGTGAACCAGGCCATTATGTTAAGCCATAATATGATTAATTATTGGGGTATTACTTGTTAACTAATGTTTAAGATTAGCATGTTGTGTGCATTTAACCAGTGTGTCATGTAGTTTCCCTGCACTCTTGGCCAAACTGCTGGATCAGGTGTGGTGGAAGATGCTTCCTTGTAAATCAGTTTTGCAGTAAAATTTAACTGCCAGTTTACTTGAAGGGAGATGGCTGCATCTTGTCCTTTTTCTCTAGATGTAGGTTTACCTTTGAAAGTGATGACTCTTCTAGCGCTTGTTCTCTCTTTATGTCTTCTAGCTGTTGGGTCAGCAAAAGCAATAAGAAAATTCTTTGCAGAAGCAACTGAGAACCCAAACTGTATTTGAGAAAATGATGGCCTTTCATTTCAATTGGTCTCACTGTTGTAAAGGAAGATTGCTTCTTCAGAAAAGTGGAACACCAAGGTGGTGGAGAGAGATTGCCATAATGTCTTGCCTATGAACTTCCATGAGGCATCTTGCTAACTGGTGCTATAAACATTAGACTACTTGTTCCTTTGATCTGATCCCTCCACAAAATGGGAAATTACTTTTTTATCAACAGGAAAGGCAGTAGTCTTTGTCTGCAGTGATTAGCAACAACTCTTCAGCTTTTCTGACAGGGATTTTTTACAACCATACTTGGACATGGTGAAGCTGAAACTGGAATCCTGCATACAAAGCTTGTTCACTGTCAGTGAGCTATGACCCTCTTGACCATGTCTTTGTCTACCCTCACTTACACATTCATATTGTGGACAGATCCAAAGCAACATTTTTTTGCGATTAAGCTATGCTGTCTGTTCATACACAAACACTGGCATAAGGTCTATTTTCAATCATTCCTGTCACAAACAGCCCACTGTAAAAATTCATTTCCTACACTTTTAATATCGTTTTGCTCTTCCCCCCTCCTTTAATTGCTCTGAGACAAGTAGAGCATTTGTGTTAACAAAGCCATAGATTTTTGATCACATACTGCCCATGGACTCAATTGCACATAACAAAAATGCATGTTAATGCCTCTAGGTTTGGAGCCCAATCCAAAACACCAGATGCTTGTCAGCCACAGAGCTAGCTGGAATGAACAGATGAAAAGACATTGCCACTTCTGAGTGAATTCCATCAGATCATACACAGCTGCTCCTGGTGGCTCTGAAAGCACCAAATACTCATGAATAAATATTAAGCAACGGGTTGGGAGGAAGGGATTAAGCAGTCAAAGAACAAAAGGAGGAAAAATTGAAGATGCTGCCAAAAGAGACTCATTCTGGCAAAAATGTATCAGCGTTTTTATCAACACACAGGCACATAAGCACTTCACAGTTAAAGAATTTAGGATGGCTACAGGCAATGTATAGGGAAATAATAGAATCCACTCACCTTCCAACTATCTGTGACTTTATGCAGCGTCCTAAATATCTTGGATGGATATAAAAAGAATATGCAAAACCCCACTTTTCAACAGAAACCTATTACAATTTTCATTTTCTTTGATAACAGATGTACTATAGGAAAACCTGCCTGGCTGCCAGATATTTTCCTCCAGCTACTCCTTTATAATTCGGAGTCAATCAGATATAAATGCATGCATTTCTCTGGGTTGCACTGCATTGTGGATTGCACATTCTACATTTGTTGCATCCATAGTAGCTACACACCAAATGGGCAGAGCCCATTTCTAATTTCATCTCAAATTCCAGTTTGAAGGAAGTCAAACTATAGTCCCAAATGCTAAAGCTGCTTTGCTGTGGCTCACTTCAATTTATGGGCATTGCTACCATTAGATGGCAGCAAGGAGAACTTTTCTAGAAATAATTACGGGCACTGTCCAAATGGATATTTGTGTGTGGGGTTGGGGTTTTTTTTGCCACAATTATAGTGGAATAAAATTAAATATTTGTATGGTGCAGTTTTAATGAAAAAAAGATGGGCTTGTACTTATTAATATCTACCCCCTTCCTCTTATTTAATTAAACATTATGTTTAGCTCATCTCCAAATATGACTTAAGCCAGGACTCCCAAAAAACACAAATCTAGCAGAGCTATCAGATGTGTTGGACTACAACTTTCCTAATCTAACAAACTGGAAAGCACCAAAGGTCACTTCTTCAACAACATTGATTAAAGATTGCCAGAGATATAATTTCATAATACTAGACCCCTAAATTGCACTATCACCTAACTTAACACTTTTTCAGTTGGTACCAGTAACAATTCAAGCTCTACCATGGCTTGTATGCCCTGTCCTCAAAAGTGTGATCTTCAGTTTGAACTGTAATCTGAGGATCATTCTTATTTTTGTGAAGAGACAAAAATATTTCAAGATATTGCTTGAAAACAGTAACATTACCACCATTCATGTCTTCCTAGTCATATTTTGCAGTTGAATAAATAGGGGGCATGCATAAGTGCACCAACGTGCCTACCATCCTTGTCCTATTGTTTCTTTTATTTTTCTTATATGTATTCATTTCATGTATTCACAACTATGTTTATCCTTGTAAGCGATTGACAAAATAAATAAAATAAAATAAAAATAAGTCCCTTATCACCTCAGCTCCCCCAGAGGAACTATATGTGTTTGGATTTAAAAAACAATATATTCACAAATTGATTAGAATCAGGTACTCATTGATTAAAAGTTCTTTCTCTCTCTGTGCCTAACTGTACCCTGTGCCTTGTCAATTCTTTGCAATAAGCAGGAACAAACAATAGTTAGAAGGATTTTCAGAAAATAATTAATCAGCCCTTGTCCCTTAACTGGAATAATGATATAAGTGAAAGCTCCCCTGTGCTTCTCTTTGAAAATAAATGATGATATTCCTTCATCATGTTCGAAGAGGACCTTGACATCTAACAGGTTGTGGGCTGTCCATGGTGTGTCTGCAGGTGCCTGGTAAGGCCTATATGGGCATGGATTGTTCTGCCACATGTCGGGCAGACATGTGTGGGCACCATTGTTGCAGCATTTGCAGCTCTGGCTTTGCAGAGTGATTGCTTCTTTTGTGCTGTAGTTGTTCTTCTGTCTTCAAATGTTGGGCAGCCCTGTGGATCAACATGCACCATGTCCATCAATCTTGTACCAGGGTTTCCCAGGAGGTGGTGTTGATGTCCAGGGACTTGAAGGAGACTTTCAATGTGTCTTTGTATCACTTCTTTTGTCCCCCTTGGGATCGCTTTCCTTGAGACAGCTCACCATAGAGGAGTTGTTTAGAGATGCCATAGTCCAGCATCCTTGCAATATGGCCAGCCCAGCGTGTCTGGACTTTCATCAGCAGGGTGTGAACTGATGGCAGGCTGCACTGGAGAGGACTTCTGTGTCTGGCACCTTATCCTGACACCAGATCCTCAGAAGTCTGTGGAGGCAGGTTGTGTGGAAGTGGTTCAATTGCCTAGCATGTCTCCTGTATACAGTCCAAGTCTCAGTGGCATACCTCAGAGTAGTTAGCACTAGCACTACTGCTGGGTAGACTTTGAGCTCTGTACCAAGGCTTATTCCATGATGATCCCACATGTTGGTCAGTAGTTTGCCATATGAAGAGCTTGCCGTGGCGATTCTGCAGTTGACCTTAGTGTCAAAGGAAAACATATTGTATAATTGGCCCTTTATTCTCCCTTCTTCTGAACAACCTATCAGATTCTTCTGTTTCCTAAGAAGAAGATTATTCCTCCCCCCCTCCCCTCTTTCCATTGTTCTTTTTGGTTTTCTACATATCGTTTCTTTAAAAGATGAAATATGAGTGCTTAATTTGTTTACCTTTGCTTAACTAGAGATGGTCTATTTTTTCTGTTAAATAATTGTTTGTATGTGTGTATACTTACACAAACATAAGGCACACACACACACACACACACAAACACATACACTGCAGCACTGCAGTGGATATATTCCTGAAATTATATAATAAAGTTTTAATGCATTTTGACTTAGCAATACTTATTTTCAACATTTTATAAAATAATTCAGGAAAAGATAATTCAAAAGAAAATCAATGTATTTCTGAATATGTTTGATAGTGAAGATACAACTACTATAGGAATTATGATTTGGCTCATGGCTCCTATTTGTTTTAGTTTATTATATGTCCTTATCCAAATAGAGGTTCCCAAGGTGATTTATGCTGAAAACTATTAAAATATATTAAAAACCTCCACAATTTAAAAAAAACCCATTAAATTATTAAATATCAGAGTATTTTGTTTGTTTTCATCTGCTAGATTTATATACTGCTTTTCTTTTAATCAAATACAGCATATTACAATTTAAAATAATTGAATTTTATCTAGGAGATATTATAAATAGGAGAATAATGTAAGAAATCAAAAAAGCAACTCTTACTCAATATTCCATATTTTTATTTTGACTTTAAGCTTTATTCCACTGTGTCATTCTTCTTGTCTGTATTATTTTTGTCTCCAAAAACATAGGGTTATCTTTGGATAACAGCCTACTTTTTGCTGTTTAATTGAGATCTCTCTAATCCAGGCTCCAAAAGAGCAGAACATCGTTTTCATGTGGCTAATCCCTCTGTGTTATGAGAATATATTAAATACTGTCATTTTCTACCTCTGAGGTCATTTTCCAATGGCCAGGTGAAAAGTGAAAGGCAGAGCAAATATTCATTAATTTTATAGGAAGCATATAATGAGCCCAACAAAATCTTTGTAGATCTAAAATATATATGCTTTAGTATCTGTTTTTTGAGGAATTACATCATTATTAGTCCCTCAAGGTCCTTGGTTCTCTTACTGCTGTTTCTTGTGTGTGCACCTGCCCTCACCAAGCAAACAGGTAGCAAAAGGGGCCTTGGTGGCTCAGGCTGTTAATTGCCTGTATTTAAGTTCCAGCTGCCTACAATTACTGTAGGCTCGAATCCCACCAGGCTCAAGGTTGACTCAGCCTTCCATCCTCTCGGGGTAGGTAAATTGAGGACCCAAGATTGTTGGGGGCAATTAGCTGACCTTGTAAAAATGCTGCTTAGTAATAAGCAGGCATATACAATGGAATGAAGGCTATTGCTGAGCACACTGGGTTGTATCCCAAAATTGTAAGCCGCCCTGAGTCTCCGGAGAAGGGCGGCATATAAATGTAATTAAAAAAAAAAAAAGCAAAAGTATTCTTGCTTTTGTCTTCTCTATGTGTGTACAAAGTAGATTCAGAAGGACAGGACTGGTAAACAGGCAGCAGGGAATGATATGAAGAGGTGAATTGTAATATAGTTTCAGTGCATAACAATTTGTATATAATTTGTACGCCAACCACACTGTTCTATCCCTAGCATTAGAGATAGATTATGGAGAGATTCTTGGCTGAAATGT
Source organism: Naja naja (assembly GCA_009733165.1). Taxonomy (NCBI): domain Eukaryota; kingdom Metazoa; phylum Chordata; class Lepidosauria; order Squamata; family Elapidae; genus Naja; species Naja naja. Next base: position 108,108,986 of record CM019155.1, on the reverse strand, counting down.
TACCAAGCAGAATAAATAAATATTGAAACAATATTATGTTTTTAAAAAATTAGAGTATTCAAATTTAGATAATATGGAGGGCATCAGATTGGGGATGCCTGATTTAGAAAGATCTAGCAGCATAATGGCAAATATTTCTTTCTTTGTGCTTCTTACCACCTTCTTCTATCATTGTGAAGAACACCCCATACTTTTCTTTTCAAAATGCAATGTTATAAAATGTCTGTTCAGCAATAAGCCCTGTTGAGCTCCTTTTATTGCTGTATAGGATTTCTTGGAACAATATTATTTTGCAATAATTTACCAGTCCTCCTTTAACTGCTACATAGTATTAAGACATTGTATCTGTTGGCAAAACTCCCAACAATATTTTAGCAACGTTTTTTAAATTTTGTTTTAAGCTCTCCATCCTCTAAAAAAACACATATTTTTTTGGGTAGTTCAGCATCATGCAACTTCAACTTTGGGTTGCTCTGTTCAATTTTCTCCTCTTCCAAATCTTGTCAGGTTTAATAACAATAAATCAGCAGAATTGCTGCAATGCAACATGTTTAGCCTTCGCCTCTTAGAGTTGCCCTTGTAAGAGTTTCCACATCTGGACTTCATTCAGTCCAAAGCGATGACAATCTCCAATAAATGTTAATGGGGAATCCTACACAGTCCATACATTGCTATCATAATTCAGTTTCTCTGTACACCTGTCAAATGTTATACAGATACATTGTTACTAAGAATCTAAGTGAGCCACCATCTTAAGAATTTGGATTTGGGTATTATTAAGGATCTGTCAGAAAGAGAAACAAAGAGAACTGATTCACAGAGCAGTAGAACATTTTCTAATTGATATTTCTAGGAAATATATAAGAAAATTTAAGTAGCTTATGCAGGAGACTTTCCCAAATGGTTATCTTTCTCTTTTTCCTTAGATTCTCTACAATAGGATTTAACATTTTGAATGCAGAAAAGGAATCATCTCATGTGATAAATTTTAATATTTAGGTATTCCTTTCCAGTCCCATTTAGTGGGATCATCACTATATGACAGTTAGTGATGAAAACTCAGAAAGTGTGTCAAGTGGTCAACATTTTTGCTAATTGGTAGAGGAACAACTTTTCTTCTGCAGCAATTAAGCTATTTAAAGTCAAAGTTCTAGGCATGCTGCTACATATGAATCTCAGATATGCATTTATAAAATCGTCTAAAACCTTAAATGAATTCAAATATACAAATAAAATTCTTAAAATAAATAGTATATCTAGGCTTTTAAAACGATTACCAGATTAGCACCATGTTGCATCTCATTCAAGACCTGGCAAGGCTATATCAGCTTAGATTCTGGGCAAAACAAATCGTTTGGAGAATCTAATTCTATATGATATACATCAATCTATTCTGCAAAACAAATTAGCCAAAACCGAAGAATATGTGGACTGTTGATACCAATCCTACATGCTTTCAATCCTGGAAAAAAAAACCTGTGATAGAACTGGCAGAAGAGACAAGTTTGGAAAATGTTTTTAACAGGCTAGATTATTACACCATCCATCCAGATGGTGGCAGAGATGATGTAGGTGCTTCCAAACAAAGAACTTTCTCATATGGTGCTGAATGTTGTTAATTGCATATGTTGGGACTGAACTTTTAGCAGTTCAGAGCAAATAGTCTGTCACTGATTATGGAAGAAGAGGCATCAAAGTGAGGAAGTTTCTCACAATCTGAGAATGAGAAAGGTAATTCTCTATAATGTCTCTGTCCTTTCTAGTTATACCGGTTTCTTCCATTGTATCTTAAATAAAACCAAGGAGTTCAGAATTATTGCTACTCCCAAAAGCTTCTTCTCACAAGAAATCAAAAGATGGTTTTTATGTAATTTTACCTTTAACTCTTATGCTCAGAAAGACACCTGCACTTCAGAGGTGGTATTCAGCAGGTTCTGACCAGTTCTGGAGAACCAGTAGCGGAAATTTTGAGTAGATTGGAGAACCAGCAAATACCACCCCTGACTGGAGATTTTACAGTATCCTTCCCCTGCCACACCCACCAAGCCACACCCACAGAACCGGTAGTAAAAAAATTTGAATCCCACTACTATCACACTTAGTATTTTAGTCCAGGGAATTAGACAGTGTCTAATCTTGCCTGCATGAGATTGTCTTTCTTTGACAGGCTGTTGATGCCAGTAGAAACAATTTTTCCTCATCTTCATCCCATAGCTTAACTTATTTTACACCTTTATTTTGAGCATGAAGTAGGGGAAAAGGAACTGTGAACATAGCCTACTGCTGAGGGGTTTCAGGCAGCACTGGGGTTATTTCCCAGAGGCCTTAGTGTCCGCCTGGCAACAGGCGGCCTCGGCAGCACTTGACCGGGTTGAGGGGTTTTTTCCTCTGTCCTAGTCCTATTAGACCTCTTGGCAGCTTTTGATACCATCGACCATGGTATCCTATTGTAGCGGCTCGGGGGGCTGGGAGTGGGGGGCACCATGCTACAGTGGTTCTCCTCCTACCTCTCAGGCCACTTGCAATCGGTGTTGGCAGAGGGGGAGAGGTCGGGCCTGAGGCCCCTCACTTGTGGGGTGCCCCAGGGCTTGGTCCTCTCGCCCCTCCTGTTCAACTTCTATATGAAGCCACTGGGTGAGATCATCCGGGGCTTTGGGGTGAGGTATCATCAGTATGTTGATGATACTCAACTTTTCATCTCCACCCCGACCCATATCAGTGATGCCCTCCCCGTGATGTCCCGTTGCCTGGATGCGGTGCAGATCTGGATGGGGAGGAACAGGCTTCGACTCAACCTGGCCAAGACTGAGTGGCTGTACATACTGGCATCTTGGATTACTCAGGAGATACCACTGTTGGTCATGGGGGGAGAGGTGTTGCCCCCTATGAATAGGGCGCATAACCTGGGTGTCCTCCTGGATACACAGCTCAGTTTGGAGGAGCAGGTGGGGGCTGTGTCCAGGGGAGCATTTGCCCAGGTGTGTCTGGTTCACCAGTTGCGCCCTTACCTGAGCCGAGATGCCCTGCGGACAGTCACTCATGCACTCGTCACTTCCCAAATTGACTACTGCAATGCTCTCTACATGGGACTACCCTTGCGGACCACCCGGAGGTTGAAGCTGGTGCAGAATGTGGCCACGCAGGTTGTGATGGGAGTTCCCTGATACTGCCATGTTACACCCCTCCTGCACGACCTGCATTGGTTGCTGGTTGCCTTCTGGGTGAGATTCAAGGTCTTAGTAATAACATATAAAGTCCTACATGGTTTGGGTCCGGGGTACTTGCAGGAAGGTCTCCTGCTGGCATCACACTCCGATCGCCCTGTACGCTCCCACAGACAGGGCCTCCTTGGGATACTGTTGTCTAGCACTGTTGGCTGGCGGTGCCCAGGGGTAGGGCCTTCTCTGTGGGGGCGCCCACCCTGTGGAATCAACTCCCCATGGACCTTCATTTGGCTCCAGATCTCCGCTCCTTCTGCCGTGACTTAAAGACTTGGCTATTTCAGCAGGCCGGCCTGGACTGAACCAAGAAGGAGGGGGGTTCTGTCTTTTAAATTTTTTAATAGTTTTAACTGTTCTTGTTCTTAATTAGGCTTGTATTGTTTAATCCTTTTAAAATTAATTTATTGTATTGTATTTTTATTCTGTGATCTGCCCTGAGTCCTTAGGGAGAGAGGGTGGCATACAAGTCTAATAAATAACAATAACAATAACAACAACAATAATACTCTTTGTAGGGTGAAGAATGGATTCAAAATTAAAAATGTCATAATATTTAAAATGAAGTCTCATTTAAAGGTAAAGTGCATCAAATTAAATATGACAGATATTCAGATTTTAACAACAGAATAATTATTTATTTATTTTATTTTATTTTTATTTTATTGGACTTATATGCCGCCCCATCTCCGAAGACTCGGGCGGCTCACAGTTAAAACATACAAATACAATAAATAATTAAAAAGAATTAAACCACTATAAAGTCCAATGAAACCGAATTAAAAAGTTAAAACTATCCCATACCCCCCGTGAGGTAAGCCCGACTTGGTCAAATAGCCAGGTCTTCAAATCGCGGCGGAAGGTGCGGAGGTCAGGGGCCAGACGGAGGTCCAGAGGCAGTTGATTCCATAAGTCGGGGGCTGCCACAGAATAGGCTCGCCGCCGGGGGACCACCAGCCGACATTGACTTGCTGATGGGACCCTGAGGAGCCCCTGCCTGTGTGCCCGTACAGGGCAGTTGGTCCTTGATATCGGCAGGAGGCGCTCCCTTAAATATTGTGGACCCATATTGTGTAGGACTTTGAATGTTAAAGCCAAGACCTTGAACCTCACCTGGAGCTCAACCGGCAACCAATGCAGGCCGCGCAGGAGGGGGGTAATATGGGAGAATCGGGTAACTCCCATCACAACCCGCGTGGCCGCATTCTGCACCAGCTGCAACCTCCGGATGGTGTGCAAGGGCAGTCCTAAATAGAGGGCATTGCAGTAGTCGAGTCACGAGGTAACAAGGGCATGAGTGACTGCACACAGGGCATCTCAGTCCAGAAACGGGCGAAGCTGGTAAACCAGCTGGATCTGGGCAAAGGCCCCCCTGGCGACGGCCCCCACCTGCTCCTCCAACTGGAGCCGCGCATCCAGGAGGACCCCCAGGTTCTGCGCCCTATCCACAGGGGGCAACACCACTCCCCCTATGGTCAGCGATGGACAATTTTGACTGGACCGAGATGCCGGTATGTACAGCCACTCAGTCTTGGCCGGGTTGAGCCGAAGCATGTTTCCGTCCATCCAGATCCGTACTGCATCCAGACAGTGAGTCATCACGGAGAGGGCATCACTGATCTGGTTTGGGGTGGAGATGTATAACTGGGTATCATCAGCGTACTGGTGATACCTCACCCCGAAACCACGAACGATCTCACCCAGCGGTTTCATGTAGATATTAAATAAAAGGGGAGAGGACCGACCCCTGAGGGACCCCACAAGTGAGCGCCCTCGGGGCTGACCTCTGTCCCCCTGTCAACACCGATTGCGACCGCCCCGAGAGGTAGGAGGAGAGCCACCAAAGAACAGTGCCCCCCACTCCCAGCCCCTCGAGGCGTCGCAAAAGGATACCATGGTCGATGGTATTGAAAGCCGCTGAGAGGTCTAATTGGACCAGGACAGAGGAAAAACTCCTGTCCCGGGCCCTCCAGAGATCATCCATCAGTGCGACCAATGCCGTCTCTGTGCTGAAACCAGGCCGGAAGCCCGAGTGGTACAGATCTAGGTAGTTCAAACATTTCAAACAGATACGTTTTAAAATGAAACTTAGGAGCAAGTGTGTTTTAAAAGGACAGGTTTCTTTTCCTCTGGTACCTTCTTACCTAATTTAGAATCATATAATTTCATTTTTCTCAATTGGTAAGAGCTTCCATGGAGAAAGGGACTTGGCCCTGCATATGGTCATTGTGTACATAAAGAATGTAAGGAAGGCAGTGGAAGAAGGGTCAAGGGTAGTGTATCTGTAACCTCTATAAACTCTATGATTTAACTCTGATAGGGAGGAGTTACTTAAGAATAAGCTTGGAAGCAAAATAGGGATTTACTAAAATTGTGTCATGAGTGGGCTCTTAACCATGTGAATAAAGTAAATTGGATTAGTAACTATTCATGATTAAATTGTAAAGAGATGGGGAATCTATTTCATATCCTTTATATTGTTTTTATTTGCTTTATTACTGCAGGCCTCTGATTTCAAGCTAATAAATTCTAACTTGCCAGTAATTTTTGTCTGAAAATGAGCTATCTGCATGTTGAAAAATGAAAGGGAACAAACTTGATTGATTCAATATAAAATTGAAAGCAAAATATGCATATGCCTCTTCTGATAGAGAATGATTTTTGGTTTGTACTGATAGGGTTTATTTAGATAAGTGTTTAAAATTCTACCTAGTTGCTGAAACCACAGAAAATTTAAAATCAGAATCTTTAAAAATGTAATTCCTAATTAGTTCATATTAGGCAGAGTTTACTCATTAATCTCCAGGCACCTCTTTGTGAAAGTTAAACACTGAAATCATATATGAAGAGAGGTACTATGGATATAGAGTGGAAACCAATTTATTTCACACCTGAAAATAAGGTCAGTAGGTCATATTTCTGAACAATTATAAGAAATCATAGTATGTGTGTGTATATGCATGCATATGTGGGTTTTTGGTATACTGTATGTGTCCTTGTATGCACGCGCATTTGCACACACACATACACAAACACAAACACACACACATTCACATTTTCTATAGCCATCTATGTCAAACAAGTAACTTTTGGTGGGGGACTATCATATATGAAAAATAAAATAGACTGACCTTTCATAAAACCTTGAAGTGGCTACTTAAGACAGTCATTGTGCTCTACAAAATGGTAGAGATGATCTTGTTTGAGAAATGCTATCTATCAACATTTCTCGTCATTGTTATTGTTGTTCATTCTGCATAATATGCTTTGCTACTCTTAGTCACATGAATATTGGCTGCCTATTTAGGTTTGATTAACTCATATTTAGATGAACTACTGTACATTTCCTATAAACCTTAAAGCATGTATATACAAAGCCTCAAAAAGTAGGATTTTTGTTTTAAGAAGAAAGTGGCAACGTAATAGATCTTTTCATTATCAGGATGCTGGATTCTGCACCCAGCCAAACTGTATTTCTGAGTTTGGTAGAAAACAGAACAGGCAGCCAGTGAAACAGGGATTCAAACAGTGATATGGGTACTTAATTCAGCATGTGGTCAGTCATTCTTGTTTTCTGTAGAGAACTCCCCACTCATTACACTGAAAAAGGCTTTGAACTTCTGTCTCATAGTTTGCCTCAATGGTCTTACTATGTGCAGCTCTGGACATTGCTCTCATTCCTACTGTGAAACACTTCCATTTCAGCCCACTGATACTCAGAGGCAATATGTAAAAAGCTTCTTAAGGTATGGACTGAATTAACTAATTTCTTCAATCTCTTTCTATCTAATTTATTAATTAATTTCAGATACTGTTTATTTGAAGACTATCCTTTCCCCATTTCTCCCCAAAGTAGCTGAATCACTCAGCCTGTTTTTAAAATATAGAGTTTAAAAATCATCTGGCCATTTAATGGAGCTATAAGGAGCTCCAAGAATGTTTTGTTTCTTCGTTTTGTAAATAACTAAGATTTATTCTGCCAGAATGACAAAAGGCCTCTTAGAAATTTACAAAGATCCTTTTAAGAAGCTGTTGAACAGAGGTATAGAATGCTGGCATCAAAAATAGAATCTATGACTTGGTCAATAAGTCAGAAAAGAAATAACCTTCCCCAGGCACCAAATCTGCCCTCCTTCCCTCCTTTCCCAGACACCATGGTCTTAATTATACTGGATGGAAAAGAGGAAAGATGTAATGCAACATATTTGCAAAACACAGGACTAAAAGAAAGTGGCAGTAATTTTTTTTCAAAAAAAAAATTGATACTGTGCAGTGGTGGGATTCAAAAATTTTTTACTACTGGTTCTGTGGGCATGGCTTGGTGGGCGTGGCAGGGGAAGGATACTGTAAAATCTCCAGTCAAAGGTGGTATTTGCTGGTTCTCCGAACTACTCAAAATTTCTGCTACTGGTTCTCCAGAACTGGCCAGAACCTGCTGAATACCACCTCTGATTACTGTGGGAGTATCAATATACAAAAATATTTGTGTTACTTCTGCTTGAGAAGCTATAATATTGAAAGCAGGCATTTCACCTACTTATGAAGGGAATGCAATCAATATTGATACATAAAATATCTGAAGGATCCTAGTGCTTTATTATGTTTTGCTGGATTTTTATTTTCTATGAAATATTTCAAAGTCTTCCTAAAGTAAGCACTCATGTTTACAAGTTTCTTCCAAAAATGTTGCAGCTTGCCTGATACACAATTTTGATGCTGACTGGAGATGCAGAGGAAGTCACACAAACTCCCTGCTTTTAGTTTCACTCCCAACACCTGAGGCAAGGGAGTTCAATGGGAGTTTCTTTTCCTGCCCAGTTAAAATGACAAATTGGTACATGAGTGTTTAATGAAAGATGCTGGAAACGTTCATGAAGATCAGAAAAATCACCTCGTGGAGTTGACAGGCAGGCCATCTGCATTCCCATATCCCTATTAATTCCCTAACGATAAACGACAGGATAGCCTAGAGGGTTAACAGCTTAATTCAATCTTCCTCAAACTCCCCTTCCAGAGCCCTGTCTGTATTTAGAATTAGAAAGGCATTTATAAAGTATTATTTGCAGGCTGAGTATTTATTTTCATGTGGCTGCTTGTGTCAAATATCAATCACAGCCTTTGCTCTATCTTTGCTGTCACTCCCATATGAGGTCTTCCTTATCAGCACCAATGCAATTTTGTTGTGTACCACATCTTCTCCAAGGATACAAATGATCTGCCTCTTTGTGATAGCTCCTATCCAGACAAGTGACTTCTGAGATCTTACAGTACCTGTTATATGACTATTTTCACTAGTTACTCAATTTTATATTTCCTGGCGATTTACACAGATTTACCAATATTTTGCAGGTTTAGTTGGGAAAGGAGAGAACTCCATGATGTTTGCATCTAAGAAAGTATGTTTAGGACTGGCATCCTCAGCATCTAAATTACAATAGTATCTGTGACTCCATAGTTGACAAATGCAGTTACTATGTTATTGTTGTTTAAGTTTAGAAATATATTTTCAAATCAGAACTAAATAGAGCTCATATTTTTTCAGACTGTTGACTTCTTTACTTCAACAGTTTAAAATTATTTTATTATTGCTGTTCTGCTTATTAATATTTGGATGGCATAAAGCAGACAGATCAACTCCATAAAGCATCCATACAAAGTCTTTTTTATTGGTTCATCAGGCATCCTGTCAACTCACATTTATGATGAGGTTCTTCTTAATGTCCAATCCTTTGCATATCTGAATTGTGGTGTAGAAAGATATTAAACTCTCATCTCCATGATGATGACCATGATGATGATTGAAGCAACCACATGGTATAGGATTCAGGCTAGAGTGAGGGAGCCTCCACCAACTCAACAAGGGTCAATATAGTGACCAATCAGGATTACAGATGTGACCACATGACATGGACTACATTTCCCAGGATTCTTTAACTACATTTACCATGATGCATTCCTTTAAGGGAACAGCTCCCAATTCCTAAGTAACTATCCCAAATCCCATTAACTCTAAACTGGCTGGACAGCACAATTGCTAAATATTTGAAAATCAGAAACTCTTGCAAATTGGGCTATTACTCAGAGATCTTCCAGTGGCTTCCAAGTTACCTTTCTAATAATATAGGTAGTTCTCAATTTATGACCTACATTGAGCTCAAAATTTTAATTAATAATCAAGAGAGTTGATAAATGAGTTTTGTCCCTCCCACCTTTCTTGCCACTGTTGTTAAGTGAATGACTGCAGCTTGTTACATTAGTGACACAATATGTAGCTAAGGAGAAACAAATGCTCTTTACAGGAAAGGAACACCAGGATACAGGACAACTGAAAAGTAGACTGCAACAATTTATTGTGATAAATTATTTAATTATTTCTTCATTATTTATTTGATTTATACCCAGTCATTCAGCTGAGATGACAAAAATCATTGAAAAAAAAAGTATATAACATTTTGTCCAACATGTCCCTTTCAGGCTAGATTACAATGCCCATAATCCCTACTCGTATGTAGAATTATATACTGTCCATTTCCTTTTTTAGAGTAACTATAGTTCATGTCTACCTTCCTGACTGGATATGACCTCATATTAATTCCCTATTGATCCAATTTTTGTACATACTTATTAAGGATAGGGATGTTGCTGTATAGTATTATATCCTTTTGTATCTTGCTTAATTATTCTTAATCTGGAGAGTAATTAATCAAAGCAAATAAAAATCCAGTTCTGGGCTACATGGACGAATTGATCTGATGCCAGTGACTTTCTGTATAGCTATGGAGAACACCTACTTTATTTGCAAGAATTACTCAACTCTTCCTCCCATTTATATTGTTTATTTTATCTCTCCAACTCCCTGAGTTATATGGTTATCAGAGGGGTAGTCATCAGGATCTGACCAGTTCTGGAGAACTGGTAGCAGAGATTTTGAGTAGTTCGGAGAACCGGCAAATACAACCTCTGACTGGCCCCACCCTTATCTATTCTCTGATCCCCTGAGTCCCAGCTGATCGGTTGGATCTTCTTTTGTTTCCCTGCACAGGAGAACAGAGCTGGAAAGCAGGTTAGTGAGGTGAGGAGGGAATGGAATTTTGCAGTAACCTTCCCCTGGAGTGGGGAGGGAATAGGGATTTTACAGTATCCTTCCCCTGCCACACCCATCAAGCCATGCCCATCAAGCCATGCCACACCCACAGAACTGGTAGTAAAAAAAATTGAATCCCACCACTGGTAGGTATATGTACCCAAAATACTTTCAGACATAAAATGTTTGCTATTATCAGGTTTTAGGGCTTTGGTTAGGGTGATTTTGGAGGTTCACCACTTCATGTATTACTGAGCTGAGCCTTGGCATTTGGTATAGAATCTAAGGTGAAGATCTGATTTAACTGCTTGGAAAATATCTATATAATCTTTTCCATTCTAGCAATTTTTGAGAGAAATGTTTTTAAACCTTCCCTTATGCCATGTCATTTGAGTCACTTGCTTGAGAATCACCTGGATTTGTCGATTTAGAATCTACCAGTCCCCTGATTTCTGCTTAGCTACATTTCTCAAGCTTATGAGACTGGAGCAATTGGTTTGCCTGCAAAGGATCAGACTGAATGACTACATTTATAGTTCATTTTTCCTCTACTGAATTGAGGTAAGTAGTCCTCGATTTATGACTGCAATTGGGGCCAGATTTTCCATTGCTAAGCAAGGCAGTTGTTAAGCACCCAATTTTAGGACCTTTTTTGCCACGGTGAAGTGAATAACAGCAGTTCTTAAGTAGTGAATCGTGTGATTGTTAAAGAACGCTGACTTTCCCCATTAACTTTGCTTGTTGGAAGGTGGCTGAGAAGGCTGCAAATGCCAAACATGCGATGTTGGATGCTGTAACCATTGTAAAATCATGACAGTTGCCAAGTGCCCAGATTCTGATCTCATGACTGTGGGGAATGGTGTGATGGTGATGAGGACTTTTTGTATTTTATGCTTTGATAAACTGTTAAAAAATTTTGAACTCTGAAGTTATACCAGCATTGAAAAAAGTGACTTATGATAGAAAAAAGTCACTTTTTTCAATGCCGATGTAACTTTGGAGTTCAAAATTTTTTAACAGTTTATCAAAGCATAAAATACAAAAATATAAAGAAAAATGAAAAGATAAAATAGGAGAGGAAAAGGGGAAGAGACAAAAGAATAGGGTAGTGGGAGGGAGAGAAAAAACCATTGACTTCCAACTATTTTGGGGGGCAGTAGAATCACATGAAACCTCACTTTTTACTTTTATATAATAATATATATTAGTCATTTCTATAACATCAAACTATCTAATCAGTAAAACCCTAAATCAAAATTTCATTTTTTCTACCTCAAGCACAAAGTCCAAAAACTATTTCTGAGTAGTAACAAAATTAATTGTATTCTTTTATTTAATCAAAGCAGCCAATTTAGCTATCTCTGCTAATTCCACCAACTTTGGCAGCCATTTGTTGATTGTGGGATTTACATTGTGTCCTTCCATTTTTGTGCATAAAGTAATCTTGCTGCAATAATGTTGGTATAACTCAGTCACCAAATAAATGGTTGTAAACAAGGATTATTGTATTATAGTTATCATCCAAATACATCCTCATGATAACCTTGAGACATAAATTAGGCTAATAAGATACAACAGTATAGTTTTAATCATATTTAGCATGACAGTTTGAAATCCCACTGAGTTCATTGTATGCCATTAATGATCAACTTAGAAACTAGTTTGTTGAGCTTAAACATTGATTGGCATTTAAATCCAAGTTCTCTTACCTTTCCAGCCTTGAGACATGTTCATCTCCCATGATCATCCAGTTATAATGGCCACAAAATTAAATACATCTGGACAAGATCAGATTTTAGACAACTGCTCTATTTCTTTGATCCTTAATAAGTTTTGAGGTAATCTGAATGCTTACTTTTCCATACCAGGTTTGTTTTTTTTCCTCTATGGCTCCTTTTATCTGAATTTATTTTCAGCTTTGTTCTGAAACTGTAAAGTCTGAGGGTATGGAAAGAGCAAAAGGTGGGCTCCTTTAGTAACCGAGCTAAGTTAGTAAAGTCTCTTTACCTTTAAAGATGAGCCACCCATGGCGAAACAACTCTGACTCCATTTTGGCAGTGCAAGAGGTTTCCATAGAGACGGAAATGCAGGTCACAACCTCTGTAAATGTAATCAGAACACTGGAGATGTTTGTGTGTGTGTAGACAGGTTTAATTCTCTCAGTAGTGGGAGTTCAGTAATGTGGCATGTTATGTATAAGCAGCACTCGGATGACTGACAATCTGTTATCTCCAAGATGGCTTAGCTCAGTGCATGGCTGCCAGTCCATCTTTTAGTCCTGTCTTCTTGGCTGCTTTTTCATACACTAATTTCACCACTGAACCCCACTGGGCCTGCTTGTCAGCATGCAAGAGCTTGAAAATATAATAACCATTCCAGCTCTACTCCATTTGTCTAGGTTTACAGCTCCCTCTTCACAATGCCAATTTTATAAAATCAGATTTAGAAACACTTTCCCTCCTACCCAATTGTTTCTGGGATTGACTGTTTATTTTACAAGATAAAATGATGATGAGGGACACTGCCACAGGATTGAGACTTCCCTAACCACTTCTCCTTTCCTTCTGTATGATTATTGTCCTTTTTTCCATAATTTCTTTCATCACTCTCTTGCCCTGACTAATAAGAGTGTAAGCCTCTTGAGGCTATGATCTGTATATTTTGTTTTATTTATTTCATTAGTCAATTGCTTAAAAGATAATAGGTATAAGTATAAACATAGTTATAAATACATGGATACATATAAGAAAATAAAAGAAACAATAGGGCAGGGATGGTAGGCACTTTGGTGCACTTATGCACGCCCCCTACAGACCTCTTAGGAAAGGGGTGAGGTCAATAGTAGACAATTTAAGGTTAAAGTTTTTGGGGTTTGGGGAAGAAACCACAGAGTCAGGTAGAGTATTCCAGACATTGACCACTCTGTTGCTGAAGTCGTATTTCCTACAATCAAGTTTGGTGTGGTTAACCACGAGTTTGTATCTATTGTGTGCTCTTCTATTTTTATGGTTGAAGCTGAAGTATTCATTGACAGGTAGGACATTGCAATGTATGATTTTATATACTATACTTAGATCGGACTGAAGACGGCGTAGTTCTAGGTTTTCTAGGTCTAGAACCTCAAGTCTGGTGGCATAAGGTATTCTGCAATGAGTAGAGGAGTGTAGAACTCTTCTTGTGAAATATTTCTGGACTTTCTCTACTGTGTTAATATCAGATATGTAATGTGGGTTCCAGACTGGTGAGCTGTATTCAAATATTGGTCTAGCAAATATTTTGTATGCTCTAGTTAGTAGTGTGATATTACCAGAGAAAAAACTACGTAGTGTTAGGTTAACAACTCTTAATGCCTTTTTGGCTATGTAGTTACAGTGGGCTCTAGCACTTAGATCATTTGAGATGAGTACTCCAAGGTCCTTGACAGAGTTTGGATCATCAACAAGGTCTTGACTATTCAGCTTGTATTTTATTTTCCGATTTTTTTTGCCAATATGTAACACAGAGCATTTATTTGTTGAGATTTGAAGTTGCCATTTGTTTGACCATTCTGATATATAGTCAAGGACTTTTTGAAGGGTAGCAGAATTATCTGTGGTGTTGAATAGCTTTACCTCATCAGCGAAGAGAACGCAATTGCTCTTAATATGATCACAGAGGTCATTTATGTAGAGTATGAATAGAGCTGGACCTATAACACTGCCTTGAGGAACACCACTGTTGACAGGTACAGAATTTGATAGGACATTTCCAATTTTGACCATCTGTTGTCTATTTGACAGGAATGCTTCTATCCAGTTATGCAGGTGTCCAGAGATACCATAAGATTTTAGTTTTAATAGTAGTTTGTCGTGTACCACTGAATCAAAGACTTTACAGAAGTCTATGTAGAATGCGTCAATTGCTTTGCCCTGATTGAGTTGTGTAGTCCATATGTTTTTGCAGTGTAAGAGTTGCTATTACAGGATAGTTTTTTTTCTGAAACCAGATTGTTTATTAGAGAGTAGGTTGTTTGTCTCTAAGTGGAGGATAATGGATTGGTTAATAATTGATTCCATGACTTTGCAGCATAAGGAGATTGGTCTGTAATTTTCAACTAAGCTGGGGTCTCCCTTTTTAAAAATGGGGATGACCATGGCTAGTGACCGTAGGTTTGGCAAGGAGCTGGTCCTGAAAGATTTTTCAAAGATTATGCTTAGAGGTTCGGCTATGGCAGCGGATAGTTTTTTTAGAAGTAGGCACATATTCTGTCTGGTCCAATAGATAGAAATGGTTTTAGACTGCGTAGTGCTTTTTCAACATTGTCTTCTGTAAAATCTATATTTATTAGATCATTGTAGTCTATGTTTCGACTAGGAAATATTGGGCATGATCCATTGCTGTTTACAAATACTGAGCCAAAGAATGTGTTAAAGAGGTTGGCTTTAATGGTGTCATCGTTACAGTCTTTACCATTAGGTCCTTTCAGGGGTGGGATGGACTTTGAGTCTTTTAGTTTGTTGTTTACAAGATTGTGGAAAGCGTGGGTGGAATTGGTGCGTAGGAGGTTTTCCTCTTATTTAATGTGATAATTGGCACATTCAGTCTTTATCTGGTGGCATAAATTTTTTTTGGCAACTTTTGAAGTTGGCAACATGACCAGATTTGCTTTTCTGCCAAAGTGATCTCTTTTTGGATTGAAGCTTCCTTATTGTTATGGGTAATCTGTTTTTTCTGGTTTTGGGAGTTGTTATTGGTACGTATAGTTTGATGACTCTTTTGACTTCAAGTAAAAATATGTTGTAATGGTCTTCTTCAATCTGTATGCATGCATGTTGCTTAATAATGAAAGTACCTGTGCTTGCAACTTTCCATCCATACTAGAGCCAAATCCTTTTTGTAGTTCTAAAACAGATCTCATTTATGTGGTGGTTAAGGTGCTGGGCTGAAAACTGAGTCCTCTAGTCCTCTTTTAGCCATGAAAGCTGGCAGGGGGACTTTGGGCCAGTCCTGAAATCTTTCTCTCTTTTAATTCACTACATAGGGTTGTTGTGGCCCCCAAAAAGGTGGTGGAAACATTATGAATGCTGCTTAAAATTATACAAAATCAAAGTGGAATAAAAATTCAGTATAATAAGAAAACAATGTTTGACAAGTATTTCAAATACTATATGTTTATCATGGATCTTGATGTTGAAAAAAACAAAGACATTTCCAATAAAAAATAACTATGGTTTCATTATTTTTTTTAATCTTCTATTTGTTTATGTTTATATTTCTATACAATTATCAGGATGTGCATTTGTACTTTATGGTTTTATGATTTTATGATTTCATATTGCCATTACTATATATGGTAACACCTTAAATATTTTAGGGAATAACATGCTTCTTGAAATACACACACACACACACACATACATATATATATGTGTATGTGTATGTGTATATGCATATGTATATGCATATGCATATGTATATGTGTATATGTATATTTATATATGTGTGTGTGTGTATGTGTATGTGTGTATGTATGTATGTATGTATATGTATGTATATGTATTCAGTTACTTCTGAAGAGATGCATATAGAGTTGTGCATTGTTAAGCCTTAACTGCAATAAGAGCAACAGATGCTTTAGACCCAATCAGCCATGGCAAGGGAATCTTGCAGATGTATTCTGAAATATCTGTCCTCTATTCCTGATGAACCATGCACTGTTGAGCATTAGTATACACCTTATGGAAAATTAATGGAAACTACAACTGGTTAACTCAGTTATATTGGGCCTTTGATATTAAAAGCACAAGTCTATGTAATCTGATTCACTGCGCTATTTAATTACACTTTGCTTTTATATAATTTGGAAGGAAAACCAGAAAAATAAACACTTAAAACATTAAATATGAGTTAGATGGGTAATTCTTCTACCTTTAATTGGACCCTTTCCATACAAGGCTGCACTAATTTGACTAGGTTTCCTCAGCTGTAAATAGAAAAAGGAAATACGGGATATAGAAAATGGGGAGAGGTAACATAGTTTTCTATTTCTGGGTGCAGCTTTTGTGTAGAACAATTGGTTGGCGGAAGAGAGGAATAGCAGGTGAATGGGAGATTTTTCCACCTTTGATCTCACACTGTCCTGTTCAGCTGAGTGGAATACAAAGTGAGGCTACCAGAAAACAAGCGTTTTACCTCCGCCGCGCCACCGACTGGGGAGAAGCACTGAGCGAGACCGACAGACTGTCACTGGCAAAATGAACTGTCACCTCCCATTTTTCAGAGGCGCGGAGGGATGAATTGCGGCTTTGAACCGCTTGGCCCGTGGTTGATTGAGTTCCGCTGTCTTCGAACCTCGGCGAACAAGGCAAGTTCATTTCAGGCTGACGTCCCCGCGCTGATCAATTTGGGAGCCCGAGAAATTAACCGCTTCAGAGCTGATTTCCTCCAGTCCGGACTTGCTTCTCCTCGCCAGACTGCTTTGGCCATTTCGTTATTCAGTATAGTTGGCCAATGAGGGCGCCATGAGGGTGGTTGGGAAGATTTAAGGAGGGGGTACAGTGCCAGGCTACGAAGGACGCTACGAGCCATTCGGGTGCTATCAGGCACCAGCACGGAAGAGAGGCCTTCAGGGCGTGCACTGAAGGCAGAGATTGTAACCATCTTGTTTGGAGAAAAGCTACAGTCAGATGCTAGGAATTGAGGATGCAGAGCATCATTTTCCTTTGGCATATTGATCCCTTGCTGCAAAACCTAAAGCTAAATTAAATGGGTCAATTACTGTTCCAGTATGGTTATGTTAGTATTTATCTAGCTTTTTAGGTTATGGGGCGCTTTTTTTTGGTGTGCTCTTTTCTGTTTAAAGAAGAACAACTAATGAACGATATAATTTAGGAAAGGTATCCAAAGAAATATTCTCTCCCTTGAGAAATGTTCCTTTTAATGCAGATATTGTATGTAGATAAGGCTATGATTGTGAAAAGCACTCTGTTCATCTACCAAAGTCCTCTAATATTATTTCACAGACTTTGGGGCTCATCAGTTGCACTGAAGTAGATGATGTAACACTCAGAAAGAATTGCACAGATGAATCTTTCTCTCCCTCCCTCTCTCCCTCCCTCTTTGGAAATTGGTATTATAATATCTTAGAATGCCCACACTATTTATGCTGTGCTGGCAGATTGCTGTATATGAATTTGATTTGCATATTAAAACAACACAAGTGACACATCAAATTCATATAACTAAATTTGCCAGTGTGCTAGAAATGGTTTGGACTAATAGTAATTTATTGATTGATATTTTTCCCTTTGGGGTTCTTTGGAAAATAAAATATTGAAGAGAATTTATCGAGAAATAGGAAATATGACAAGGCTGAATCTTTTCCAATTACCTTTGTAACTATGGCAGGGGTTCCCAATCAGGGGTTCCCCTGGGAGTGTGAGAGGATATTCCAGGGGATGCGAAAACTTGGGTTTAGAAATTTCAAAATTATAATGTCTATGTATAATTATATGCATATAATTATTTTTTTAAAGGGGTGCAAGAATATATCAGAAGTGTTCTAAGGGGTGTGGGATATAGAAAAGGTTGGGAACCCTTGAACTATGGGGAGATACATTCTGGTCAAGGAAAACCAAATGAAAAGATAAAAAGTCAGGCACTTCAATGACTGAATGCTAAATATATTCACATGACATTCTAAACCCAAAATTAGTCAATAACATTTGATTTAGAAAGTTATATAAACCCAGTCAGTGTACTTAGCTTTGTTTATATCTTGGTGGGTGCTACAAATGCAGAAAAGTGAGTGAGTTGAGTAAACCATAGTTTAATTAATAATAAGTAAGCATGTTATGTGAACATAGATAGCATTTGTGGAGTGGACAGTGGAAAAGTTCTTAGTCCATGGATCCCCTTTTAGTGAAACATCAGAGACAATTCTATGTATTTCTTTTCTGTAGTGATCTCTTGGGGAGGAAAGCAATATTAATACCACTGCTACACTGTTCAAAGTGTACTGATCATAGGATCCCATTTTTTTTCTTTGGAAAGGAAATAGGTAAAGTATCAAGAATGCTATTAAGAATAGTTACAATTTCTCTCCCCCTCTAAAATTAGCACTTTTCAAAATCCTGGAGAAGATGGAATAATAATGACAATTTAAGTGTGCAGTGTGAATGCTTTTGTTCTATGTGGATGTATTATTTTATAAAAATTATTACATTACTTCTATTAAAGTATATCAATATAGATTAAGAATGAAAACTAGATTGGTTGTATAACCCATTGATTTTATGTGATTTGATACCAAGAAGCAATACCTTGAATTGAAACTATAACTACTGCTTGAATACTCCTTTGTTTCTTGATGTATTCTTACAAATGTTTTATGAAGTACACCTGTTGTTTGTTGGTATATATATGTTTTGTAGATTTCTTTTTTATTTAATCAGTTACATAAGCAGCAAATAAAACTTATAAGGGTTAATTTTCTTATAGGTGTGGAGCTTTTGAAAGGCTAACACATTTAATCTTTAAACTCTGCCTTTGTATAAATTATTGTCTGGCATAATGAACACAGTAGATTAAGTGTTATTTAAACATGTTTTATATGGACAAAATGGTTTCTGTTATTGCGCATCTATAGACCCCTGTATTTCTGCAAACATATGTGCACTGAGGAGTTAGCAAGGGTGTTGTGTTGGTTGGGTGTTTGCATAATATTTATTTTAATTTTATTTATTTATTTGTATCCTATCTTTATTATTTTTACAAATGAGAAGTGATGAACATGTCCAACACATCTTCTATTTTTCCTAAAATAATCACCTTTTGAGGTAGGTTGAACTGAGAGAAAGTGACTGGCCTAAATTCACCCAGCTGATTTTCATGGGTAAAATGGGACTTTAACTTACACACTCTCATCTTCTAGCCTACTGCATTAACCACTAGACAAACTGACAAACCTGGAATAGTACTGCAAGATATTCATTATTTATTTTACATATTTATTCCGTATTTCTGATTCCAGTACTTTCTATGAGATTAAGCAAGATGCAGTAATGCATAACTGTTGATCATTGGTTTGATTAACTGTGTATGCATTTGTGCATTTGTTTAGTTGTCATTTGGATATGAATCTGGATTTATCAACTTTAATATAATAATCAAATCTTCCTAATTTGCACTCTCCCACCCAAATGTTATTTTTTCTTATTTTCCAGCTCTCCATATGTTAATCTTTATCATCTAGACCAGAAGAAGAGCAACACATGGTCTACAGGTTTCATGCTGTATATCAGTATCATTTTTGTGACTTTGGAACACCACAAAAATTACATTGCTGAATTTTGAATATAATTGGATGGCGTCAAACTATACTAGAACAAAATATAATTAGAAATAATAATGATTATTTTAGTTCCTAACATTCACATTTAGAATAATAATACTTTTCTTTCATATTTCCTAGGAATTTGAAGAATCATAATTTGGGAATAATTTAAGGGTAGGGATAAGAATAATTGGACTTCCAGTTGCCTCTTATTTCAATTCCCATTATGATCCCTGGGGAAGGAGGGAACCTGATAATATTCTAATACTATCAAACGCCCTCTTGCAGTCCTCAAAAAAAAAGTTGGAAGTCTGGGTTATACCACAGACCCATTAAATAATTATTATTTTGTATTCTGGATTAGAGAAAAAAAAAGAATGCTTTTCTGCTTTATAATCTCATAATCTCTTCATATGTTGCCACTATTATAATTTTTAATGTGAAAGAAGAGGAAATTATTAAAGACCTAGAAAATTATATTAATTATATTTAATGAGTCAAAATACATTTAGTATTTATCCCGTATTCAATTGCTTTAGGAAGTACTATTCCAGCATGCCATTCACAGGTCAATACAGCCCTCAGCCACCAAATAATATGGATATTATAAGTAAATAATAGGATGAACCTTGAGGCTAGATTTTCTTTCCATTTTCAGTATGGTGGTTATACTTTTTGGATACATTTGGGATTAGGCTGCAAATGAAAAGTGTTGGGATTAGACTGTAAATGAAAATTGCTGTGTCAAAGTAACTATTGTATTATTTATGTCTCATAAAAATAAATACATGTCACTCACTCTTTTTCTTTTTAAGCAGAAGGATTTGTGGCTTTGGCAGGGCCATTTATTATTTATTATTTTTTATAGTCACACCAATATTTTATTATATAGAATTATAGAATAAGGGTAAGATTATTCAAATATTTAAATTTGATGTCTTCAAATAGTTCCACCTAAGTACTAGAATGGAGAGTAGTGTTTATAAAATACAAGACAGAAAACTGAATCCAATTAATTTAAAGAAAAAAAATCAGTGTAGCATTGGGTTACAGGTTGAGATGACTGTGGGGCAAGAAGATTGTTTAAATGATTCCAGAGCTTTCAGTTAAATCAAGCCATATGCCATAACAAGTGTCTTGGTATGGAAGAACTCCATAAAGGAAACAGAACAGAACAGTGGTTGATTTTTTCACAGATTGTTAAAATGGATAGTGTGTTGGAATATTTGTTGACATAGGGCACTTAATTTATTTAAACCCAGTGTTAGGATAATAAGAAGAAAGCCTTCTATGCTTATTTTATATTTGAGCATAGCAAGTTGATATTTAACATTGTTGATTTAATAATCAGGGAGATTAATAGCACTAAGTCTATAATTTTTAGATTTCTATACCAACATACCTAAGTATGATCTAAACATCAGTAATCAGGACCAGTTGCTTTCCGTTTCACATTACTCATGCTTTATATGCCAACAATATAATTAGTTTTAGGATGACTTTTTGTGAATTACATAAAATGTGTTATTGCATTTTCCCCTCTTAGAATACATATTGCTGTTGTGGGCCAAATGTATATGACAAAAACCCAGTATTCTGCGCAGCATTCCTTCATGTTTCTCTTCAGCAGGGCTATCAGATCTGAGTTGCAAAAATTTGCATTACGACAAAATAGCAAGAAAATGTTTTGTTTTGCATATGTCTCTTTATTGGCATATAGTAATAATCCAAACTTTTCTAAACCTGATTTTGCAGCCCTAATGTCCAAGGATGAATGAGAAGGCATGATTATTACATGGAGGAAGAAGGTCTATTCATGATGGAAAATGTTCTGTACGCTTGAGTTTTGACTTTGTTCTCACAAGTGCAATCTTATTTTGTACAGGGAGTTATATTTGAAATTCCCAGGTAGCTTTGGCTACACTGATAAGGCAAGAGGCGTGGTGGTGCTGCAGTGGTTGGAATCCAATATTTAGACTAACTCTGCTCACTGCCAAGAGTTCAGTCCTGACCGGCTGAAGGTTAACTCAGGCTTCCATCCTTCTGAGATCAGTTAAATGAGGACCCAGATTTTGGGGGGCAATATGCTGAGTTTGTAAATTGCTTAGAGAGCAATATACCAACTTTAAGCTCTGTTGCTATCCTGGAAGATTTTGCACTATTCAGGTGATGCTGAGGATACAGATAAATCTCCAAGTGGCCTCAATGACTCTCAAAAACAGTGCTAAAGACCAGATGACTGCAAGGAATATAAATCTTTCTCCACCATTCAGTCAGAACTGAAGAAGCTTCTTGGATGAGAAGTGAAATATCTTCAAGGAAAAAACAAAAGTCCCGTTGCCTTTTGAAAAAGTACCTTTGGGATATCTTGGGACACATCATGCTAATATATCACAAAGGCACCAAATTAATGAAGATAGAAATAGGAATAATGTGACACTGGAGATAATACTGAAAAGGTAGTATTCTAGGTAACGAGGTCCAAGATTTAAGGATTTAAAAATCAGGTGTACCTAAAATAGAACATAGGAAATGCCTTGATGAACCAACTAATTGAACTGATATTTCCCAGATCTTTTTCTTGTCTACCACTTTTATTCATATTATTCTGTGAATACTCTATAAATCAACTCCTGCTTGTCATGCTATAATGCTAGTTCTGTTCCTGATGCAAATGTGAAAAAAAATTCTTCCTAAGCAGGAAGAATTTAACAACATATATGGCATGGTAAACTTCCTCATTAAGACTCTGCCTTGTCAATAAAAAAGTCATTAGAGGAGATATTGGGAGAGAATCTGCAGTGCTGAAGTCATCCAAGGGAGAAGGAGGTGTAGCTCCATTTCATATTCTGATGGCAAAGGGAAAGAATCAATAAACACTTCAGCTTTAAACCAAGCGTCATCTGTCAATGAAAGGGTATGGGAGAGGAATAAAAGGAACAAGAGCATATCTTGTGTCTTATCTTTACTGTTCCTGGTGTGCATTTTCTCTGGACTTTTCCCTTTTGTCCCTCAAAAGCTATGGCTAATATCTGCACCCATCTCTCCTGATTTTCCCATTTATCTTTTCTGCTCTTCACGTTTAGATATAGTTTGCCTCTTTGCTTTTGGTTAGCTAAAATTTTGGTTAGCTGGGAATATGAGAGGAAAAAATAATACACCAGCTTAACTTATCTTAACCTTCCCTTTAAATAGGTACATTGAAAAGAGCATGACAATTGGGAATGTTTAGGATACTTGCACCCTCAGTCTCTAGCATGCCCTACCAAGTCAATTACTGAGTATGGCAAGGAGGTTCAGCGTTTAAGTATGTTAGGAGTTCTAGTCTCAAGCAATGTTAAAATATGTAAAAATATTACTTTTTCCAAGTTGATGTCTATATATTTAAAATATCAAACATTTTGTTTGATTTTCTCCATGCATAAATGGATTTTTCTCATTTGTTGAAATGAAATTTCTCCAGTTTCAAAAATGGAAACTGGAATCTTGTCGAAGTTTATATACTGAAAATGTGATTGATGAGAGCTCTTAAAAAATCAAAAGCTTGCAACTATTATATAAGCTTTCAACTGCTCTAATACAGATATTGCTTTGGTTTTTTTTTTCCTCATGGGAAGTATATTTTTTAAAAAAGCACTACTAGATATCACTCTCCTATTTGGACTACTGAAATTTATTGTATTAATTGTCCCCTCAAGAAGCATTGCCTTTTGCAATTCTTCAGTAAAGTCAAGAAAAACATTAATTCCAGGCTCAAGACTTACAGGAAAAATGATATTTCTAATGTCGTAGTTGGCTTTGCACAATATGCATAACTAAGAGAGTGAAAGATCTAATAATTTTATTTGCACAACAGACTAAGTTGCTTAGTTTTAACCTTAGGATTCTTTTTCCTAATGGCACACTACATGGGGCAAATCCATCCTTTTTAGTTTTTCATTGATTGAATTGTGTGAATTGAGAAAATGACTAATTCAGTTACAAAATTGCACATATTATGCAAATTCAAATAGAAAGATTCTTATTAACAATAATAAAGAGGGAGACTGTCATTTGCAAGGATCACAGTATATCTCTATGTGTTCTGAACATAGAAATACTTTCCAAACCATATGGAGTCACTCAGAGGTAGTTGTCACACACTTGGTCATCTAGTAATGAATAGTGTTTCTCATATTACCATAATGTCTCCAAGATAAAAAAAATCAGTCTTATACTTGGCATCACTAGGAAAGGGTTATATTTATACCATAGGTTTTCTCAGCATGGAAACCTGGACAGCCAATGAAGCTGAGTGGTAGAAGATACATTTTCACATACAGCAGACAGTGCTTAGAAACTACCACAAAATATATTGATGGCAACCTAGTTGGCAGACTTATTTTCTTGAGAATAAACAAGAAGTATTATTTTGCCCTTATTTGTGAGTTGCTGGCTTTCCAAAAATATTTGGCTGGCCACTGAGAGAACTGGACTAAATAGTATGAGTGTTTCAATATTCTTAATTTTGGTATTCCTTGGGACATGTGACCACCACCCAGGGGTGGTATTTGAATTTCTTAACAACTGGTTCTGTGGGCGTGGCCTAATTTGTGGGTGTCATGTGACTGGGTGGGCATGGCTTGCTGAGTAGGCATGGCTTGGTTACGTGACTGGCTGGGCGTGGCTTGTATGTAAATATTATAAATATTTATGTAAATATTGCATTTTTTATAAAAAAAGAGCAACTTTTACCCAAAATCAGGCAAAGTAAGCAGGCAGACTGAGTTGCTTGCAGAATCACAGATTCACTTACAGATCTACCTTTCTGCCATCTGTTGCCTGAGTCTGCACTAAAAATTGAAGCTTCAGTCCTAAGGAAGGTTCAGCTCTGCTCTCAGGCCACTTCTTCCCTCACCAACCTCCTGAATACCACCACTGGGCCTCAGAGAAACCTCCTGAGAAGGCGAAGCAGTACAATAGCAATTTAGATTAGCTGGAAAGGAAGAAATGCCACGATTTCCTGCTTTCTAGCTAATCTAAGTCATGCGGCACAGCTGATAGTTGGAACAGCTGATTGTTGGAACAACTGATTGTTGGGGTGGGGGAAGGAAAAATAACAACTTACCAAAAATTAGGCATATGCAGCCAAGTTGGATGGTGCACATGTGAGATAAGGAGTGACTGGGCGGGACAGGTGGGGATGGATGGAGGCGGGCCAGCCAGTGGCACAATGTGCTGGTTCTCCAAACTGAGCAGAATCTAACAACCAGTCTGAACAGCTAGAATCCCACTGTCAGATGGTGCTCCATTCAAAATCCAAGAAAGACACTCTTAGACATTGTTATAGAGAAAAGGAACTTTTACTGGAAATCAAGTGGCAGCATCAAAGGAATTCTAGATCTTTTTCGCACGAAAAACACATATACAGAGTGATGGCAACATTTCCATCCACAATAGTTCAAACAGTCCATCCAATCAAAGATGTGAATAATGTGGGGTATCTTCAGGTGGTGATGCAGACATCTGTCCATTGACCTTGGCCTAGTTTGATAAAGAGCTGCAGTTGCGCAGTAAGCAAGCGAGTAAGCATAAACAATAAAGTTTTCCCCAAGTTATACAGTTCATTCTGTAAAACCTCCAGCACATTTCCCACCCCCACAAAGCCCAATAATTTCACTCTCCCCCCATTACTATGGCAGCCAAAAAGAAGCGAGAGAAAGGAAAGGGAGTTTTGAAGGCTGACATTCGGCCCTCCTGCAAAAGAGGGCTCAGCCTTGGAAAAGAAAGAAATTCAAGATAAAAGGATAATATACATTTGACAAGCAATACAAAAGTTTAAGGTTTGTTAGGATATTGTGCACAAAATGTTTACATGAGCCTAGGGGCTTGAACATCTCATTCATTTACCCATTCTGACTGAGAAGGAGTGAAATGCTTCCAAACAACCAAATATTGGAGTCAACCCCTTTGTTTCCTTGAGTCCAAAATTTCTTTAACCTCAAAATGTTGTTCACCCTCAATCAAAAGAGGTACTGGAGGGTTGACCTGTGCAGGTCGCAAGCTGGAGGTATGTTCAGGTTTCAATAAACTGACATGAAAAACAGGGTGATTCCATCTAAGGGTCTTAGGTAATTGCATTTTTAAAAAATTCATATTTATATGCCCCTTCTCTGGAGACTCAGGGCGGCTTACAATTTTTGGAGCACAACCCAATGCGCTCAGCAATAGCCTTCATTCCATTGTATATTCCTGCTTATTACTAGGCTTTTTGGCCCTCCCAAGTGGCATTTTTACAAAGTCAGCTTATTGCCTTCAACAATCTTGGGTCCTCAATTTACCTACCCCAAGAGGATGGAAGGCTGAGTCAACCTTGAGCCTGGTGGGATTTGAGCCTGCACTAATTGCAGGCAGCTGGAATTAAGTGCTAGGTGTTTAACAGCTTGCACCACCAAGGCTGGTGTACTGCTACAGGATGCACTATTCATTCAATTGGGAAAGATCCAACATATTTAGGTTCCAATTATTTAGACTTTTGTTTTTAAATACCTAGTGGACAAGAAGACTTTGTCCCCCACTTGTTATTGTTTTTGTGGAGCTTTCTTTTTATCAGCTTGTTTCTTATGAGCTTGATGAGCATCATCCAATGCTTTATGGGTAACCAGCCAGGTAAGCTGGAGTTGAGTTACCCACTTGGTTAATGACAGAACATTGGGTTTCTCTTGTGGAAGTTTGAGTATGGGTCTTGCCCCGAAGCTACTCTAAATGGGGTAAAACCAGTACTACTGTGAACCGAATTATTATATGCTAGCTCTGCAAAAGGTAAGAGGTCAGACCAATCATCTTGTTGATAATTTATATAGCATCTAAGGTATTGTTCCAATACCAAGTTAGTTCCCTCACAAGCCCCATTGGTTTGTGGGTGGTGGGCAGAGCTTAAGCCCTGGGCGGAGCCCAATAGTTTCAGGAATTCTTTCCAAAAGTATATTGGACACCCCTATCTGAAATTATCCATTCAGGAACACCATGTAATCTACAGACATGTAAAATAAACAGTTTAACTAAGGTTTTTGCAGATGGGATTTTTGCACAAAGTATGAAATGTACCTGCTTAGAAAACAAGTCCATTACCACCCAAATAACTGTATTTCCCCTACTTTCAGGCAATTCCACTATAAAATCCATAGAAATTTCCTTCTATGGAGCAGTCAGCCTGGCTACATTCTGTAGTAAGTCAGCCAGTTTACTAGGTGACTGTTTGGCCAAAGCGCAAATAGGACAACTAGCCATGTAAGCTTCAATGTCCTTCTTTAAAATAAGCCACCAGAATTGTCGTTTGGTCAAATATAGGGTTTTCATGAACCCATAATGTCCAGAAGCTTTTGAATTGTGAGCTTGTTTTAAAATGGGGCCTCAAGTTAGCTGGTACATATAATTTGGCCCTCACCCACGCAAACCATCTCTAACCATACAGTCATTTTATTTATTTATTTATTTATTTATTTATTTATTTATTTATTTATTTATTTATTTGAGTGGGTCAGAATCAATCATCTAGTTTTAAAGCTTCCTTTAACTGTGCAGACAAATTTTTTGAGAGATCAACATCTCTCTTTTCTGGGCTCTAGTAACCATCGGAGGCTAATCGTTTAGTAGGGACAATAGGACAGATCATTTCTGGGAGGACACTATTATATTGGGATAATCTAGATAGCACATGCCATAAAGTTCTTTCACCCCAGAAGGTACTTCAATGAAAAATTAAACCCTTTGAAGTATTGTGCCCAGTGGACTTGCTTAGGTGACAATTTTTGAGGTGTTGTTAGAGCCTCTAAGTTTTTATGATCTGTCCACACCTCAAAAGGGTGTATTCCATCTCGAGAAAATGCCTCCAGCTTAATAAGAGCCCAACGGACAGCAAAAGCTTCCTTTTCCCAGATAGCCCATCTTATTTCCGTCTCTATTAGTTTATGGGAGGTGTATGTACACAGTTTCTGCCTTGTTTGCTTGTAGTAGCCCCCACCCCCACTGCTGCATCACTTGCATCAGCTTGGATTATGAAAAGGGTATCCATGTCTGGGTGCTTTAGCACCGATTTGGCTGCAAAAGTCATTTTAACTTCTCAAAAGTGGCTTGGCACTCCATGGACCATTCCAATGGTTGACTGGGTTTCAGTTTCAACTCTCCCTTAGTTTTTAGGAGGTTTGTAATAGGCAGCTGATCTTCGCAAAGGCTGGGATAAACTGATGGTAAAAATTAGCAAATCCCAGGAAACTTTGCAACTGCTTTCTGGTGTGACAAGGGACCCATTCCAAAACAGCCCGACTTTTCCCAGATCCATTTCTACCATCATGTGATATGTGGTAGCCTAAATAGTCAATTCTCTTTGGTGGAACTCATACTTGGACAATTTTACATACAGTTTGGCTGCTTGAAGCTTTTTCAAAACTGACCATACTAATTTCACATGCTCCTTGAGAGTCTAGGTGTAGATAAGGATATCATCAAGATAAACCAGTACCCCCTTGTGCAAATGTTCATGCAAAACCTCATTTATCAGTTGCATGAATACAGCAGGAGCCCACTGTAGGCCAAATGGGAGAACGTTGAATTGGAAACATCCCAGCAGACAATTGAAGGCAGTTTTCCATTTGTCTCCCTCCTTAATTTGAACTCAGCAGTAGGCTTCTCTCAAATCAAGTTTCGAAAATTTTCCCTTTGGCCAGGTGGGCCAACATACCCTTCATTAAGGAGAGTGGGTACACATTCTCCACAGAAATTTCATTTAAGTTTTATAATCAACACACGAAGAGAGCCATTTTTCTTTTCTCGAATAATACTGGAGCCACTCAAGGCCTAGCAAATTGGATGAAACCTTGCTCAAGGTTTTATCGATAAACAATCGCAGTTCTTCTAGCTCCCATGGTGTCATCAAATACAGTTTATGAGGGATTGCTTTTCCCTCGCCCGTGGGCTACTCACGGTGAGCCAATTCCACACAAAACCTCTCCAGTTCTGTCATGGGGTGAGAGAGCCCCGAAAGGTGGACTCAGCCCCTTTTATTAAGTTCTCTCTAAAGCAAGCAGTTACAGTACAGGAAGCTCATTCTTATTGGTTACATATTACACTTAATACCATATTTGGTTATTTGTGGTATAAGGAAGAAAAGCGGCTGTAGCAGGCATGTAACTTTTGCTGATGTGTACCTATTATGTTACGCTACCTTATCAGTGGTGGGTGCAGGCTATCTGGCTACTGGTGAAACGCAGGTGCAAAAGTTGTGCGAGCAGCAAGCAAAGTTGTTACAGTTTGTGTGCGAGCAAGGTTGTTACAGTTTGTGTGCGAGCAAAGTTGTTACAGTTTGTAGAAACAAACAGACAGTGCAGCTATGTTCTCTGCTGCTAACTTGGCTCAGCTTTTACAGAAGCCTGCATAATGGCTAATATAAAGGCAATTAATGATTTTATAGCAACATCTCCTCCGTTTTTGTTTTTGAAGGTAATCAGCACTGACCTATGCCTAGGATCCTCATGAGACCATACACTCTCCAGCGCATGGTGTCAGAGCAGACCTGATGGCAGTTCAGTCAGGGCCTTCCTCATCAGAGGATAGGCAATCACAAGGAGGTTTCAACATGGGGCAGTTAATTCATGCTGAAGCAGCTGGACAGAAGTGGAGGGTTAGGTAGGCCTCCAGGACATAACCATAGACACAATATTGGGGATACATTGGATACAGCAGCAGAGAAGCACAAAAATCAAGGGGGTTTCAGCAGGAAGGGGGCCAAATACATAAGATTCAATAGCAAAATAAGTGTGATCAACAAAACCAGAACATACATAACGTCCAAGTAATGGAGGCGTGCTGAGAAAAGAGATAAGCCGTACAACAGCCTTCAGGATTGAAACAGCAAGTCCACCTGGAATAAGTCATGGTGTAAGATGATCTAGGCAACCATCCGCGGGGGCCTGACCAGTTCATGCTGCATACTGGGCGAGCAACGGGGCAGTGGATGGAGACAGTAGAGGGCTGAGGGTCCAGATGGACAAGGTCGACCAGGTGACTTCCTTGGTTCCTAGCTTGAAGGAGGCATGTGGAACAGGGTCAGCAAGCAGGACAGCAGAGGAGACCAGAAGGCACAGGAGTACAGGAAGCATTTCCGCCAAATGCTGTGGCTTGTGGCTCAAGGTTACTTCACAAGGTAGGGTCTGGTGTGTCTGGTAGGAACCCAAAGCACTCTGTCAGGTAGTTGGATGGCTGCGTAACCTCAACCCCAAGTAATGAGATCGGCAGGCCCTTTCCAAGTCAGGTCAGGTAAGCAGCGATAGTGCCCTGTGGTTTGGGTAACTCTGCAGAAGAGGAGAGGAAAAATGGCACTGCAGTGGTAGTTAGCGGGTGGCTGGTTAGAATTAAAAAATTCAGAGTATATAAACATAGGTTCAGGGTATTTTTGTATCGCTGGGAGGCCAGGGGATTTTCCCCTGTTTCAAATATCGATTGAGTGCATGTTTAAGTGTCTGGTTAGCGTGCTCTGCCAAGGCTTGGCCTGGCTATTGTAAGGTATTCCAAATTTGTGGATAATATCCCATCGATTACAAAACTCTGACATGGCAGAGCTTGTGTATGTGGGACTATTATCAGTTTTAGCTCTTTTGGGCGTCCCAACGATGCAAAGGTTCGAATACAGTGGTTGATCACATGTTTAGAGGCTTCGCCTGGAGGAGTGGCCATAATAAACCCTGAAAATGTATCAACGAAACTGGTTATTTCGCAGGGGGCAAAAAGGAGCATATTGGGTAACATCCATTTGCCATATGTGGCAGGCCTGTGTGCCTCTGGGGTTGACTCCATAGGAATAGCAATAGCCTGCTGACTACAAGTGGGGCATTGCTGCCGTGTGGCCACTGCCTCAGCAGCTGTAATACCAAATTGTTTAATGGCGCTTTTGTATTTTGGTGAAAGTATGAGTGGCTTTCCCAAGGTGTTACAGGTTGTAAAGGCAAGATCAAATCGCGTGGCTGCATCGTCTGCCCTATTGTTACCTTCTTGGAGCACACCAGGGAAGGTTGGTGGCTCCTAATATGAGCAACAAAAATGGACAATTTCATTCTGCAATTAGGGACTGCAGAGTACAAAATAATGCCAATAAATCAGGTTCAATAGATGGTGATAGGTATGAGCCAAATATTGTTAAAACAATTTGAGAAACATACAAGCTATCAAGAATCAAATTAATTGGGACTTTAGAAAAAAAGCTGAAAAGCCAAAATTGCAGCGGCCAATTCAACCGCAGATTTTTGTGGTGGCGTTTTTGTCTTAAAAGGATTAGAGAGGGGTTTGGAGATAGCTTGCAGGTATGGTTTCAGGAGAAAGAAAAATAACACATCAGTATTGCAGTTACTAAACAGATAAATCAGTTTCAACAAAATAGAGACACAACAGATGAGAAAGGAAAAAACTGGATTCAAATGCTTCAGGAAAAGGATGAACAGGTAAAAGCATTTAAACACACAGTAAATGCAAGAATGAAACTTGTAAATGAACTTAGAACATTCGTTAATAACCCTGGGTTTTCTTAAAAGCACAGAGAGGAGAAATTTAACTCTGTTCCTCATCCGGTCTAATTGGCCAGATCAGACCAGAAGAAGACAATCTCAGTGTTTTTAATTCTTAACAATTTAAATTTAATATCCGAAGGGATCAGAGACACTTAACAGTTGCAACAGTTACCTCTAGGACACACAAAGTCTTAGACACACACATGTGCGCACACATACCCACACACAAAGACACAGAGAAAACAAAACTTTTCAGGTTTACACACACACACTGATCATTCCCACAATAAATCTCTCAGTTAAATTGGGAAGGCATAGATCTTAAGGAACATCGAATTTATGGTGAATCATTAGACATTCCATGACCACGTGCCATGTGGTCAAAATTTGAATAGGGGCTCTAGGGGCGAATGGAGATATTCCCCAATTCAGTCCAAGTGGGGATTTTTAGGCTTCCTTTTTCAGAATAAGACGGGCATTGTTTCCAAATGAAAGTTAACAGAGCAATCAAATCTTTGTTTTTGGGTGGGGAGAGCCTTACCCCCATTTGTCACGTCGGGTGGGTTCCTTTTCCTTGTTGCCTTGCTAACTTCTAGCAGCCTCAGTGATCTGACTGAGCTCCGCAGATCGTGATCTGCTCGAGACAGGTTCCCTCCCATCTTACCTAATTCCGTGGGGAGGCGGCCAGGCAAAATGGGGTCGAGGCGGGTCTCTCGGCCTTCGCTGGGCGATCATCGAGGTCACCAGTTGAGGGATTGCTTTCCCCTCGCCCGGTGGGCTACCCACAGTGAGCCAATTCCACAAAACCTCTCCAGTTCTGTCATGGGGTGAGAGAGCCCCGAAGGTGGACTCAGCCCTTTTATTAAGTTTTCTCTAAAGCAAGCAGTTACAGTACAAGAAGCTCATTCTTATTGGTTACATATTACACTTAATACCATATTTGGTTATTTGTGATATAAGGAAGAAAAGCGGCTGTAACAGGCATGTAACTTTGCTGATATGTACCTATCATGTTAGCCACCTTATCAGTGGTGGGTGCAGGTGCTATCTAGCTACTGGTGAAACGCAGGTGCAAAAGTTGTGCGAGCATCAAACAAAGTTGTTACAGTTTGTGTGCAGCAAGGTTGTTACAGTTTGTGTGCGAGCAAAGGCATTACAGGTTGTAGAAACAAACAGACAGTGCAGCTATGTTCTCTGCTGCTAACTTGGCTCAGCTCTTACAGAAGCCTGCATAATGGCTGATACAAAGGCAATTAATGATTTTATAGCAACA
>CM019155.1:108033811-108075561 GCA_009733165.1 Naja naja | reverse complement strand
AAATATTATAAATATTTATGTAAATATTGCATTTTTTATAAAAAGAGCAACTTTTACCCAAAATCAGGCAAAGTAAGCAGGCAGACTGAGTTGCTTGCAGAATCACAGATTCACTTACAGATCTACCTTTCTGCCATCTGTTGCCTGAGTCTGCACTAAAAATTGAAGCTTCAGTCCTAAGGAAGGTTCAGCTCTGCTCTCAGGCCACTTCTTCCTCACCAACCTCCTGAATACCACCACTGGGCCTCAGAGAAACCTCCTGAGAAGGCTAGCAGTACAATAGCAATTTAGATTAGCTGGAAAGGAAGAAATGCCACGATTTCCTGCTTAGCTAGCTAATCTGTTTCATGCACAGCTGATAGTTGGAACAGCTGATTGTTGGAACAACTGATTGTTGGGGTGGGGAAGGAAAAATAACAACTTACTAAAAATTAGGCATATGCAGCCAAGTTGGATGGTGCACATGTGAGATAAGGAGACTGAAGCGGGACAGGTGGGGATGGATGGAGGCGGGCCAGCCAGTGGCACAATGTGCTGGTTCTCCAAACTGAGCAGAATCTAACAACCAGTCTGAACAGCTAGAATCCCACTGTCAGATGGTGCTCCATTCAAAATCCAAGAAAGACACTCTTAGACATTGTTATAGAGAAAAGGAACTTTTACTGGAAATCAAGTGGCAGCATCAAAGGAATTCTAGATCTTTTCAAGAAAAACACATATACAAGTGATGGCAACATTTCCATCCACAATAGTTCAAACAGTCCATCCAATCAAAGATGTGAATAATGTGGGGTATCTTCAGGTGGTGATGCAGACATCTGTCCATTGACCTTGGCCTAGTTTGATAAAGAGCTGCAGTTGCGCAGTAAGCAAGCGAGTAAGCATAAACAATAAAGTTTTCCCCAAGTTATACAGTTCATTCTGTAAAACCTCCAGCATTTCCCACCCCACAAAGCCCAATAATTTCCTCTCCCCCATTACTATGGCAGCCAAAAGCAAGCAGAGAAAGGAAAGGGAGTTTTGAAGGCTGACATTCGCCCTCCTGCAAAAGAGGGCTCAGCCTTGAAAAGAAAGAAAGAAATTCAAGATAAAAGGATAATATACATTTGACAAGCAATACAAAGTTTAAGGTTTGTTAGGATATTGTGCACAAAATGTTTACATGAGCCTAGGGGCTTGAACATCTCATTCATTTACCCATTCTGACTGAGAAGGAGTGAAATGCTTCCAAACAACCAAATATTGGAGTCAACCCTTTGTTTCCTTGAGTCCAAAATTTCTTTAACCTCAAAATGTTGTTCACCCTCAATCAAAAGAGGTACTGGAGGGTTGACCTGTGCAGGTTAAGCTGGAGGTATGTTCAGGTTTCAATAAACTGACATGAAAAACAGGGTGATTCCATCTAAGGGTCTTAGGTAATTGCATTTTTTTAAAAAAAATTCATATTTATATGCCGCCCTTCTCTGGAGACTCAGGGCGGCTTACAATTTTGAGCACAACCCAATGCTCAGCAATAGCCTTCATTCCATTGTATATTCCTGCTTATTACTAGGGCTTTTTTGGCCCTCCCAAGTGGCATTTTTACAAAGTCAGCTTATTGCCTTCAACAATCTTGGGTCCTCAATTTACCTACCCCAAGAGGATGGAAGGCTGAGTCAACCTTGAGCCTGGTGGGATTTGAGCCTGCACTAATTGCAGGCAGCTGGAATTAAGTGCTAGGTGTTTAACAGCTTGCACCACCAAGGCTGGTGTGTACTACAGGATGCACTATTCATTCAATTGGGAAAGATCCAACATATTTAGGTTCCAATTATTTAGACTTTTGTTTTAAATACCTAGTGGACAAGAAGACTTTGTCCCCACTTGTTATTGTTTTTGTGGAGCTTTCTTTTTATCAGCTTGTTTCTTATGAGCTTGATGAGCATCATCCAATGCTTTATGGGTAACCAGCCAGGTAAGCTGGAGTTGAGTTACCCACTTGGTTAATGACAGAACATTGGGTTTCTCTTGTGGAAGTTTGAGTAAGTCTTGCCCGAAGCTACTCTAAATGGGGTAAAACCAGTACTACTGTGAACCAATTATTATATGCTAGCTCTGCAAAGGTAAGAGGTCAGACCAATCATCTTGTTGATAATTTATATAGCATCTAAGGTATTGTTCCAATACAGTTAGTTCCCTCACAAGCCCCATTGGTTTGTGGGTGGTGGGGTGAAGCTTAAGCCTGGGCGAGCCCAATAGTTTCAGAAATTCTTTCCAAAAGTATATTGGACACTATCTGAAATTATCCATTCAGGAACACCATGTAATCTACAGACATGTAAAATAAACAGTTTAACTAAGGTTTTTGCAGATGGGATTTTTGCACAAAGTATGAAATGTACCTGCTTAGAAAACAAGTCCATTACCACCCAAATAACTGTATTTCCCTACTTTCAGGCAATTCCACTATAAAATCCATAGAAATTTCCTTCTATGGAGCAGTCAGCCTGGCTACATTCTGTAGTAAGTCAGCCAGTTTACTAGGTGACTGTTTGGCCAAAGCGCAAATAGGACAACTAGCCATGTAAGCTTCAATGTCCTTCTTTAAAATAAGCCACCAGAATTGTCGTTTGGTCAAATATAGGGTTTTCATGAACCCATAATGTCCAGAAGCTTTTGAATTGTGAGCTTGTTTTAAAATGGGGGGCCTCAAGTTAGCTGGTACATATAATTTGGCCCTCACCCACGCCAAACCATCTCTAACCATACAGTCATTTTATTTATTTATTTATTTATTTATTTATTTATTTATTTATTTATTTATTTATTTGAGTGGGTCAGGAATCAATCATCTAGTTTTAAAGCTTCCTTTAACTGTGCAGACAAATTTTTTGAGAGATCAACATCTCTCTTTTTCTGGGCTCTAGTAACCATCGGAGGCGCCAATCGTTTAGTAGGGACAATAGGACAGATCATTTCTGGGAGGACACTATTATATTGGGATAATCTAGATAGCGCACATGCCATAAAGTTCTTTCACCCCCAGAAGGTACTTCAATGAAAAATTAAACCCTTTGAAGTATTGTGCCCAGTGGACTTGCTTAGGTGACAATTTTTGAGGTGTTGTTAGAGCCTCTAAGTTTTTATGATCTGTCCACACCTCAAAAGGGTGTATTCCATCTCGAGAAAATGCCTCCAGCTTAATAAGAGCCCAACGGACAGCAAAAGCTTCCTTTTCCCAGATAGCCCATCTTATTTCCGTCTCTATTAGTTTATGGGAGGTGTATGTACACAGTTTCTGCCTTGTTTGCTTGTAGTAGCCCCCACCCCCACTGCTGCATCACTTGCATCAGCTTGGATTATGAAAAGGGTATCCATGTCTGGGTGCTTTAGCACCGATTTGGCTGCAAAAAGTCATTTTAACTTCTCAAAAGTGGCTTGGCACTCCATGGACCATTCCAATGGTTGACTGGGTTTCAGTTTCAACTCTCCCTTAGTTTTTAGGAGGTTTGTAATAGGCAGCGCGATCTTCGCAAAGGCTGGGATAAACTGATGGTAAAAATTAGCAAATCCCAGGAAACTTTGCAACTGCTTTCTGGTGTGACAAGGGACCCATTCCAAAACAGCCCGGACTTTTCCCAGATCCATTTCTACGCCATCATGTGATATGTGGTAGCCTAAATAGTCAATTCTCTTTTGGTGGAACTCATACTTGGACAATTTTACATACAGTTTGGCTGCTTGAAGCTTTTTCAAAACTGACCATACTAATTTCACATGCTCCTTGAGAGTCTAGGTGTAGATAAGGATATCATCAAGATAAACCAGTACCCCCTTGTGCAAATGTTCATGCAAAACCTCATTTATCAGTTGCATGAATACAGCAGGAGCCCACTGTAGGCCAAATGGGAGAACGTTGAATTGGAAACATCCCAGCAGACAATTGAAGGCAGTTTTCCATTTGTCTCCCTCCTTAATTTGAACTCAGCAGTAGGCTTCTCTCAAATCAAGTTTCGTGAAAATTTTCCCTTTGGCCAGGTGGGCCAACATACCCTTCATTAAGGAGAGTGGGTACACATTCTCCACAGAAATTTCATTTAAGTTTTTATAATCAACACACAAGCGAAGAGAGCCATTTTTCTTTTCTCGGAATAATACTGGAGCCGCCACTCAAGGCCTAGCAAATTGGATGAAACCTTGCTCAAGGTTTTTATCGATAAACAATCGCAGTTCTTCTAGCTCCCATGGTGTCATCAAATACAGTTTATGAGGGATTGCTTTTCCCCTCGCCCGGTGGGCTACTCACGGTGAGCCAATTCCACACAAAACCTCTCCAGTTCTGTCATGGGGTGAGAGAGCCCCGAAAGGTGGACTCAGCCCCTTTTTATTAAGTTCTCTCTAAAGCAAGCAGTTACAGTACAGGAAGCTCATTCTTATTGGTTACGTATTACACTTAATACCATATTTGGTTATTTGTGGTATAAGGAAGAAAAGCGGCTGTAGCAGGCATGTAACTTTTGCTGATGTGTACCTATTATGTTACGCTACCTTATCAGTGGTGGGTGCAGGCGCTATCTGGCTACTGGTGAAACGCAGGTGCAAAAGTTGTGCGAGCAGCAAGCAAAGTTGTTACAGTTTGTGTGCGAGCAAGGTTGTTACAGTTTGTGTGCGAGCAAAGTTGTTACAGTTTGTAGAAACAAACAGACAGTGCAGCTATGTTCTCTGCTGCTAACTTGGCTCAGCTTTTACAGAAGCCTGCATAATGGCTAATATAAAGGCAATTAATGATTTTATAGCAACATCTCCTCCGTTTTGTTTTTGGAAGGTAATCAGCACTGACCTATGCCTAAGGATCCTCATGAGACCATACACTCTCCAGCGCATGGTGTCAGAGCAGACCTGATGGCAGTTCAGTCAGGGCCTTCCTCATCAGAGGATAGGCAATCACAAGGAGGTTTCAACATGGGGCAGTTAATTCATGCTGAAGCAGCTGGACAGAAGTGGAGGGTTAGGTAGGCCTCCAGGACATAACCATAGACACAATATTGGGGATACATTGGATACAGCAGCAGAGAAGCACAAAAATCAAGGGGGTTTCAGCAGGGAAGGGGGGCCAAATACATAAGATTCAATAGCAAAATAAGTGTGATCAACAAAACCAGAACATACATAACGTCCAAGTAATGGAGGCGTGCTGAGAAAAGAGAGATAAGCCGTACAACAGCCTTCAGGATTGAAACAGCAAGTCCACCTGGAATAAGTCATGGTGTAAGATGATCTAGGCAACCATCCGGGGGCCTGACCAGTTCATGCTGCATACTGGGCGAGCAACGGGGCAGTGGATGGAGACAGTAGAGGGCTGAGGGGTCCAGATGGACAAGGTCGACCAGGTGACTTCCTTGGTTCCTAGCTTGAAGGAGGCATGTGGAACAGGGTCAGCAAGCAGGACAGCAGAGGAGACCAGAAGGCACAGGAGTACAGGAAGCATTTCCGCCAAATGCTGTGGCTTGTGGCTCAAGGTTACTTCACAAGGTAGGGTCTGGTGTGTCTGGTAGGAACCCAAAGCACTCTGTCAGGTAGTTGGATGGCTGCGTAACCTCAACCCCAAGTAATGAGATCGGCAGGCCCTTTCCAAGTCAGGTCAGGTAAGCAACGATAGTGCACCTGTGGTTTGGGTAACTCTGCAGAAGAGGGAGAGGAAAAATGGCGCACTGCAGTGGTAGTTAGCGGGTGGCTGGTTAGATTAACAAAATTCAGAGTATATAAACATAGGTTCAGGGTATTTTGTATCGCTGGGAGGCCAGGGGGATTTTTCCCCTGTTTCAAATATCGATTGAGTGCATGTTTAAGTGTCTGGTTAGCGTGCTCTGCCAAGGCTTGGCCCTGGCTATTGTAAGGTATTCCAAATTTGTGGATAATATCCCATCGATTACAAAACTCTGACATGGCAGAGCTTGTGTATGTGGGACTATTATCAGTTTTTAGCTCTTTTGGGCGTCCCAACGATGCAAAGGTTCGAATACAGTGGTTGATCACATGTTTAGAGGCTTCGCCTCTCTGAGGAGTGGCCATAATAAACCCTGAAAATGTATCAACGGAAACTTGTAGTTATTTCCAGGGGGCAAAAGGAGCATATTGGGTAACATCCATTTGCCATATGTGGCAGGCCTGTGTGCCTCTGGGGTTGACTCCCATAGGAATAGCAATAGCCTGCTGACTACAAGTGGGGCATTGCTGCCGTATGGCCACTGCCTCAGCAGCTGTAATACCAAATTGTTTAATGAGCGCTTTTGTATTTTGGTGAAAGTATGAGTGGCTTTCCCAAGGTGTTACAGGTTGTAAAGGCAAGATCAAATGCGTGGCTGCATCGTCTGCCCTATTGTTACCTTCTTGGAGCACACCAGGGAAAGGTTGGTGGCTCCTAATATGAGCAACAAAAAATGGACAATTTCATTCTGCAATTAGGGACTGCAGAGTACAAAATAATGCCAATAAATCAGGTTCAATAGATGGTGATAGGTATGAGCCAAATATTGTTAAAACAATTTGAGAAACATACAAGCTATCAAGAATCAAATTAATTGGGACTTTAGAAAAAAGCTGAAAAGCCAAAATTGCAGCAGCCAATTCAGCACGCTGCGCAGATTTTTGTGGTGGCGTTTTTGTCTTAAAAGAATTAGAGAGGGGTTTGGAGATAGCTTGCAGGTATGGTTTCAGGAGAAAGAAAAATAACACATCAGTATTGCAGTTACTAAACAGATAAATCAGTTTCAACAAAATGGAGACACAACAGATGAGAAAGGGAAAAAACTGGATTCAAATGCTTCAGGAAAAGGATGAACAGGTAAAAGCATTTAAACACACAGTAAATGCAAGAATGAAACTTGTAAATGAACTTAGAACATTCGTTAATAACCCTGGGTTTTCTTAAAAGCACAGAGAGGAGAGAAAATTTAACTCTGTTCCTCATCCGGTATAATTGGCCAGATCAGACCAGAAGAAGACAATCTCTCAGTGTTTTTAATTCTTAACAATTTAAATTTAATATCCGAAGGGATCAGAGACACTTAACAGTTGCAACAGTTACCTCTAGGACACACAAAGTCTTAGACACACACATGTGCGCGCACACACATACCCACACACAAAGACACAGAG
This sequence comes from Naja naja, assembly GCA_009733165.1. Classification (NCBI taxonomy): domain Eukaryota; kingdom Metazoa; phylum Chordata; class Lepidosauria; order Squamata; family Elapidae; genus Naja; species Naja naja. The sequence continues at coordinate 108,068,424 of CM019155.1, read as the reverse complement.
GAAAACAAAACTTTTGAGGTTTACACACACACACTGATCATTCCCACAATAAATCTCTCAGTTAAATTGGGGAAGGCATAGATCTTAAGGAACATCGAATTTATGGTGAATCATTAGACATTCCATGACCACGTGCCATGTGGTCAAAATTTGGATAGGGGCTCTAGGGGCCGAATGGAGATATTCCCCCAATTCAGTCCAAGTGGGGATTTTTAGGCTTCCTTTTTCAGAATAAGACAGGCATTGTTTCCAAATGAAAGTTAACAGAGCAATCAAATCTTTGTTTTTTGGGTGGGGGAGAGCCTTACCCCCATTTGTCACGTCGGGGTGGGGTTCCTTTTCCTTGTTGCCTTGCTAACTTTCTAGCAGCCTCAGTGATCTGACTGAGCTCCCGCAGATGCGTGATCTGCTCCCGAGACAGGTTCCCTCCCATCTTACCTAATTCCGTCGGGGACGGCGGCGGCCACCTTTCAGGCAAAATGGGGTCGAGGCAGGTCTGCGACGCTCGCTGGAGCGATCACATCGGGGTCACCAGTTGAGGGATTGCTTTTCCCCTCACCCGGTGGGCTACTCACGGTGAGCCAATTCCACACAAAACCTCTCCAGTTCTGTCATGGGGTGAGAGAGCCCCGAAAGGTGGACTCAGCCCCTTTTTATTAAGTTCTCTCTAAAGCAAGCAGTTACAGTACAGGAAGCTCATTCTTATTGGTTACGTATTACACTTAATACCATATTTGGTTATTTGTGGTATAAGGAAGAAAAGCGGCTGTAGCAGGCATGTAACTTTTGCTGATGTGTACCTATTATGTTACGCTACCTTATCAGTGGTGGGTGCAGGTGCTATCTGGCTACTGGTGAAACGCAGGTGCAAAAGTTGTGCGAGCAGCAAGCAAAGTTGTTACAGTTTGTGTGCGAGCAAGGTTGTTACAGTTTGTGTGCGAGCAAAGTTGTTACAGTTTGTAGAAACAAACAGACAATGCAGCTATGTTCTCTGCTGCTAACTTGGCTCAGCTTTTACAGATGCCTGCATAATGGCTAATACAAAGGCAATTAATGATTTTATAGCAACAAGTTTAGGCTTAGGGAGTTTCACCCCCGGTAGAATCTTGATACTGCAATCTGTTGGACGCTGAGAGGGAAGCTTGTCCGACACCTATTCACTAAAAACTTCCTTTAAATCCCAATATTCTTCAGGGATCTTCTCTCCCCCCCCGAAGCTCTCACTGCCCATGGATGCCAACTCTGTGGAATTCTGGGAGTTCGGTTGAGACCATCCCTTCCCTTCCAGGAGTTGGTCATTGTGTATGCATAATAATCCCCTCCTCCAATCCACTTGGGGGTTCTACTTCCGGAGCCAGGGCAAGCCTAGTAGTAAGGGGCACTCCATCCCGAAGGCAACAATAAAACACAAAGTCTCTCATTGCCTCTTCCTCATCATCTCCACTGGTTCTGTTATAAAATGCGCAGGGTCGCCCCCCAGCTACTGATCCATCTAGTTGGCAAAACACTAGAGGAGTTTTTAAAGTTCTTAGCCTTAGTTCCAATTTCTCCATGACTTCTGAGCTGGTTACACACCTTGTGCACCCAGAATCTAGCAAGGCCAAATTCCCCCTTGGGCTAATTTCAATGGGATAGTCATGGGGCCCTTCTTTGGACTTATCAGAAGGTCATCTTCAGATTTGGATTCGTTCTTGCCAGATGAGTTCGGAGTTCCCAGCTCCTCTCCTTTTGGAGGGGTGAACTCTGCAACCTCCTCTGCTTTCAGTGCAGTCTTGCACAGCTTGGCTGGAGTTTTTTCTGGTTTTCTTCCTCCTGCCGGCACTCCTTTTGGCTCCAACTTAGTGTAGCTGTCGGCCCGGTGACCTTCCTTCCCACATCGGAAGCATATGGTGGTCTTGGGTTTCACTGCCGATCCTCCCTTTTGAGGCTTTGGGGCTTCTCGAGGGTTGGTGGGGGAGGGCTTGCTCCAACTAAGGCCAACCCTGCATCTGTTTCGGGTCAGATCGATCTCTACCTCTGCTGCTAACATGTACCAGAGTTTCAGATCACTCGGGTCTTTTCTGGCGATGCAGCTTAGATAAACATCTTCGAAAGCCCATCTTTGAAAGCTTCTATCAGGGCCCCTTGGGACCAGCTTCAAATATGGCACACCAGCTCTCTAAATTCCTGGGTGTATTCGGCCACTGATTTCTGCCCCTGATTTCTGGTCTTCATTCTAATCCTAGCCTTATGTTCGGCCAGTGGATCTTCAAATCTGACGTGCAATGCTGCCATGAATAGGTCATAATTCATCAACTGGGGGGCATTATCATTATGCAATGTCACCATCCATTTTGCAGCCATTCCTTCTAAAGCCCTGATGACACATCTCACTTTAGCTGCTTCTGATGAAACATCCTCTCCATATTCTTCCATATGGTTCCAAACTTGGGCTAGGAAGAAACCTAATTCTTTGGGATCCCCTCCATATTTTACTTCCAACAGAGGCACATTTGGAATTCAATGCCTTCTGGCAATTGCTCCCCCCGCCGTGGGCCCTTGGGCTGCAGCCGCCTGTTGAACTGGTCCAGGTTGATTTATGGGGATGGCTGGCAGGGCTTCCAGTGTTGCTGCTGCCTCCCCCTTCTCTCTCTCAGATTCTCCACGAGTTAGCAACTCATACCTTTTATCAGGCTTGGTTCCCCCTACAGCTTCATTCAGGAAATTTAAGGCTTGCGCTAGCAGGAGATTTCTCTTCTGTTCCTCATGCCAAGCCTCCTCTCCTTGGCACTGTCAGGTAGTTGTCACCCCTGGAGGGGTTTTTCCTTTGGTTCCTTTCATCCGACTCCCAAGGACCTTTTGGGTCGGACCACCAGTTTCTCCTTAAAGTGCTGCGCTGCTAGCAACTCGACTTCCCCTGCAGCATCCAGAAGCAGGGAAGCTGTTTTTCCAGTAGTTCCCAAATCTTCTTGGTTGCTAGCTGAGTTAGACGTTGTTTTTCAGACCCCCTCGGAAGAAAGAGTATTAATTCTCCGGATACGCTGGTAAAATGAGATCTAGAATAATGTCAGATGGTGCTCCATTCAAAATCCAAGAAAGACACTCTTAGACTCCATTGTTATAGAGAAAAGGAACTTTTACTGGAAATCAAGTGGCAGCATCAAAGGAATTCTAGATCTGAGGATTTACACACGAAAAACACATATACAGAGTGATGGCAATGTTCCCACCCTCAATAGTTCAAATGGTCCATCCAATCGAAGATGTGTATAATGTCATGTGGGGCATCTTCAGGTGGTGATGCAGACATCTGGCCATTGACCTTGGCCTAGTTTAATAAAGAGCTGCAGTTGCGCAGTAAGCAAGCAAGTAAGCATAAACAATAAAGTTCTCCCCAAGTTATACAGTTCATTCTGTAAAACCTCCAGCACATTTCCCACCCCCCACAAAGCCCAATAATTTCACCCTCCCTCCGTTACTATGGCAGCCAAAAAGAAGCAAGAGAAAGGAAAGGGAATCTTGAAGGCTGACACCCACCATTTTATTTCTATGTGCCAACATAATCAACATTGCACTATTGAATTTGCAGTTAGGAATTTGTTCTGTCTATGCATCTATGGTGTTTTCAAATCAATTGATTGACTGACATAATTTATTTAAGAATATTTTAATCCTTACTTTCCACTTAAAAAGTACTTTTTGAGGCACATGAAAAACAAAATTGTGTAGATAAATACGTTTTGTGCATATATTTCTGTTGAAAATCAGGGGAAAGAAGATATTCCACAACACTTTCCTTCATTTAGCGATTACTGTATTGGAAAGTTTAGTTTGCTGGAGAGATGAAGAACAAGAATCCCCTGTTGCTAGGGTTCACTTCAAGTAAAAATACTTCCCTTGCAGTGGCAACCACTACACCTAATCCTATATTAACTGGCACTTTACATATACTCAGGGGCACTTCTTTTCTTATGTTCTGAATGCTTTAGCCTTCCAAGGTTTCTGAGAAAGGCAAGATTAATAGGCTTCTTATTAGTTGGCTGTTGTTGAAACCACAAGGAAGTGAGATATTGTGAAACCTCAAAATGAATGGAGATAACAAATCTCTCAGTGTGAATTCAAGCTGGATTCTACTGAAAAGAAAATGGGAGAAATTGTTCACCATCATTTTTTACAAAATAATGCTGGGATCTAACTGGTTTCCAACATAGCATTAAAATACATTATAAACTAAAGCTTGTTACCTTTTAATGATTCTTCCTGATGGATTGCATGAAGTGAATTGCCGAATATTTGCCTAATAGGGTTAGATTATCTTTCTTGTGTGCAGGTATATACAAAATTGCAGGTATATAGCAAACTATTGTTTGCTATTTTATTTCTTTATATCTTTCATTAATTGTATTAAATCTGGATTAATTTCAGAAACCAGACATTGAGCTTGGTACTGCAGTTTAACGTTGTCAACTTAGTTGTTAGCCTTTTGGAAAAAGCTGGAAGAAAGCAGATATGCCAAGATTTGGATGTAGTCTGGACAGAAGAGGTGGGAGTGCCCTCAATGCATTTGAGCATTTAGATATCCTTCCAGCTTATTTATTTATTTATTTATTTATTTTATTTATTTATTTATGAGACTTATATGCCGCCCTATCTCCCGAAGGACTCAGGGTGACTTACAAAATAAAACAATCCAATACAAATATACAAATGTTAAAAAAAACAATTAAACCAAAGGTCTCATAAATATGCCAATTATAATATATTTAAAACCCTCCCCCCCATCAGTCCAGGTAGGCTAGTTGGAACAGCCAAGTTTTAGGTCACGGTGGAAAGAGCGGAGGTCAGGGGCCACCCGGAGGTCTAGGGAAAGCTGGTTCCATAGGGTGGGTGCTCCCACTGAGAAGGCCCTACCCCTGGGAACCTCCAACCGACATTGCCGGGTTGACAGCACCCGGAGAAGGCCCTATTGATGGGAGCGCACGGGACGCCGGGAAGCTGTTATCGGCAGCAGGGTCTCCCGTATATATCCTGGTCCAATGCCATGAAGGGCTTTATAGGTCAACACTAGCACCTTGAATCTCACCCAGAGGGCAACCGGTAACCAGTGCAGCTCACACAGGAGGGGTATAATATGGGAGTATCAGGATCCTCCCATCACAACCTGTGCCGCTGCATTCTGGACCAGTTGAAGCCTCCGAGTGGTCCTCAAGGGCAGCCCCATGTAAAGAGCATTGCAGTAGTCCAGATGGGAGGCAACGAGTGCATGAGTGACTGTACGTAGGGCATCTCGGTCCAGATAGGGATGCAACTGGTGCACCAGGCGAACCTGGGCAAATGCCCCCCTGGCCACGGCTTCCACCTTATTTATTTATTTATTTTTATTTATTTATTTGATTTGTCAATTGCTTACAAGATAATATATATGTATAAACATAGTTATGAATACATGGAATGGATACATATAAGAAAAATAAAAATAAAAATAAAAAGAATCAATAGGACAGGGATGGTAGGCACGTTGGTGCGCTTATGCACGCCCCCTACAGACCTCTTAGGAAAGGGGTGAGGTCAATAGTAGACAGTCTAAGGTTAAAGTTTTTGGGGTTTGGGGAAGAAAACAGAGTCGGGTAGTGTATTCCAGACATTGACCACTCTGTTGCTGAAGTCGTATTTCCTGCAATCAAGTTTGGTGCGGTTATTTATTTATTTATTTATTTAATGAGATTTCTATGCCGCCCTATCTCCCGAAGGACTCAGGGCGGCTTACAATAATAAAAGAATATAATACAAAAATTAAAAAAACTATTAAATACGAAATCTCACTAAACCAGTAAAAATTCATAAAACTATTGCTAAAATCCCACCCCTCCATCAGTCCGGGTCGGCGAGTTGAAAAAGCCATGTTTTTAGGCCACGGTGGAAGGATCGCAGGTCAGGGGCCACCCGAGGCTCTAGGGGCAGTTGATTCCATAGGGTGGGTGCTCCCACAGAGAAGGCCCTACCCCTAGGGGTCACCAGCCAACATTGTCTGGCTGATGGCACCCCAAGGAGGCCCTGCCTATGGGAGTGCATGGGACGTTGGGAAGTCATTACTAGCAGCAGGGTTCCCCGCAAATACCCCGGTCCTAAGCCATGAAGGGCTTTATAGGTCAACACCAGCATCTGGAGTCTCACACGGAGGGCAACTGGTAACCAGTGCAGCTTGCGCAAGAGGGGTGTGATATGGGAGTATCGGGACCCTCCCATCGTGCTGCTGCATTCTGGACAAGTTGAAGCCTCTGTGTGGTCTTCAAGGGCAGCCCCATGTAAAGAGCATTGCAGTAGTCCAAACGGGAGGTAATGAGCGCATGAGTGACCGTACGTAGGGCATCTCGATCCAGATAGGGGTGCAACTGACGCACCAGACGAAGCTGGGCAAATGCCCCCCTGGTTACGGCTCCCACCTGCTCCTCCAAACTGAGCCGTGCATCCAGGAGGACACCCAAGTTGCGAACCCTATCTATGCGGGCCACACCTTTCCCCCCATAGCCAAAGATGGAATATCCTGGATAACTCGAGATGCCGGTACATACAGCCACTCAGTCTTAGCCGGGTTGAGCCGGAGCCTTTTCCTCCCCATTCAGACCCACACGCTTCCAGGCACCTGGACATCACATTGAGGGCATCACTGGGTTGATTTGGGGTGGAGATAAAAAGCTGGGTATCATCAGCGTACTGATGATACCTCACCCAAAACCATGGATGATCTCGCCCAGTGGCTTCATATAGATGTTGAACAGGAGGGGCGAGAGCACCAACCCCTGAGGCACCCCACAGAGGAGAGGCCTTGGGGCCGATCTCTGCCTCCTGCCAACACCATCTGCATATGACCCGAGAGGTAGGAGGAGAACCACCATAAAATGGTGCCTCCCACTCCCAACCCCTCAAGGCGGCACAGTAGGATACCATGGTCGATGGTATCAAAAGACCCTGAGAGATCTAACAGGACCAGGACAGAGGAGTGACCCCTATCCCGCATCCTCCAGAGATCATCCACCAGTGCGACCAATGCCATCTCCATGCTGTAACCAGGCCTGAAACCCGATTGGTACGGATCCAGATAATCTGGAGTTTAACCTTGAATTTCTATCTATTGTGTGCTCTTGTATTGTTATGGTTGAAGCTGAAGTATTCATTGACAGGTAGGACATTGCAATGTATGATTTTATATACTATACTTAGATCAGACCGAAGACGGCGTAGTTCTAGGTTTTCTAGGTCTAGAACCTCAAGTCTGGTGGCATAAGGTATTCTGCAATGAGTAGAGGAGTGTAGAACTCTTCTTGTGAAATATTTCTGGACTTTCTCTACTGTGTTAATATCCGATATGTAGTAAGGGTTCCAGACTGATGAGCTGCATTCGAGAATTGGTCTAGCAAATGTTTTGTATGCTCTAGTTAGTAGTGTACTATTATGGATGGGGAGGAACAGGCTCCGACTCAACCCGGCCAAGACTGAGTGGCTGTGCGTACCGGCATCTTGGATTATTCAGGATATACCACCTTTGGTCATGGGGGGAGAGGTGTTGCCCCCCGTGGAGAGGGCACACAACCTGGGTGTCCTCCTGGATGCACAGCTCAATTTGGAGGAGCAGGTGGGAGCTGTGTCCAGGGGGGCATTTGCCCAGGTGAGACTGGTTCGCCAGTTACACCCTTACCTGAGCTGAGATGCCCTGCGGACAGTCACTCACGCACTTGTTATCTCCCGACTCGACTACTGCAATGCCCTCTACATGGGACTTCCCTTGCGGACCACCCGGAGGTTGCAGCTGGTGCAAAATGTGGCTGCACGGGTGGTGATGGGGGTGTCCCGATACGCCCATATTACACCCCTCCTGCGCGGCCTGCATTGGCTGCCGGTTGCCTTCCGGGTGAGATTCAAGGTGTTGGTGACAACTTATAAAGTCCTATATGGTTTGGGTCTGGGGTACTTGTGGGAGTGTCTCCTGCTGGCATCGCATTCTGATCGCCCGGTACGCTCCCACAGACAGGGCCTCCTTGGGATACCATCGACTAGACATTGCGCTCACCCTTTGGACCCTTTCCAAATGCCCACCCTTTGGAACCACTCCCCTTGGGCCTTTGTTTGGCCCCCGATCGCCGCTCCTTCCGCTGTGACCTCAAGACCTGGCTCTTCGAACAGGCCAGTCTGGACTAACTGAGAGGGGGTGGGTTTGTTCTTAGCGATTTTAAATTTTAATTGATTTTTATTGTTAGGCTTGTGTTTAGTTTAATTCTTTTTTATTGTAAATTTGTATGGTTTTTATTTTGTTAGCCGCCCTTAGGGAGAGAGGGTGGCATACAAGTCTAATAAATTATTATTATTATTATTATTATTATTATTATTATTATTATTATTATTACCAGAGAAAAAGCTATGTAAGATTAGGTTAACAACTCTTAATGCTTTTTTGGCTAGGTAGTTACAGTGGGCTCTAGCACTTAGATCATTAGAGATGAGTACTCCAAGATTCTTGACAGAGTTTGGATCATCAACAAGGTTTTGACTATTTAGCCTGTATTTTATTTTCTGATTTTTTTTGCCAATATGTAAAACAGAGCATTTATTTGTTGAGATTTGAAGTTGCCATTTGTTTGACCATTCTGATACATAGTCAAGGTCTTTTTGAAGGGTAGCACTATTGTCTGTGGTGTTGAATAGCTTTACATCATCAGCGAAGAGAACACAGTTGCTCTTAATATGATCACAGAGATCATTTATGTAGAGTATGAAGAGAGTTGGTCCTAGAACACTGCCTTGGGGGACACCACTGTTGACAGGTTCAGAATTTGATAGGACGCTCCCAATTTTGACCATTTGTTGTCTGTTAGGAATGCTTCTATCCAGTTATGCAGGTATACAGAGATACCATAAGATTTTAGGTTTTTTTTAATAAAAAAATTTATTCCAAAGACAAACAAAACAAACAAACATAAAAACATAAACCAATAACAATTTCAAGTGTGTTGGTCAGTCACAAATCTCAGTGCCATCTCCTCACCATCAATACTCTCTATTACAGAAAAAAAACTATACAATGCAAACAAAAAGTAATAGAAAGAAAAAAGAAAGGTACAACCACCTATTTTCTATTTAGATAGATCTAAAAAAAAACTTATGCATTTTAATTCATACATTACCTAAATTATCTCCTCTATTAACCAATATCATTATTATTAACTCTCTACAGTATTATAATCTCTATATTGTATTTTCATTCAACAATTTAATTTATCTCCATTATCTCCATATATTACCAAGCTTTTTTATCTAACCATTGATAAAACATACTCCATATCTTGTAAAACTGTTTTTCTTCTTGATCTCTAATTTCAAATGTTAATCTGCTCATTTCGGCACAGTCCAAAATTTTCTTAATCACTTCCTCCTGCGCAGGTATCTTGTCGTTTCTCCAGTTTTTAGCAAATACAATTCTAGCAGCTGTTAATACATTAACAATCAGATATTTCAATTCTTTGCTGAATGTCTCTGGTACAATTCCCAGTAAAAATATCTCAGGTTTCAAGTCTATATGTTGTTGTATCATTTTTTCCAACCACGTGTGGATTTTAGTCCTATATCTTTTTGCATCAGCAAGTCCACCACATATGGTAATAGGAACCTGGTATCTGGTGACATTTCCAACACTTGTCTGATTTATCCTTAAACATTCTTGCAATCCTTCTCGGGATAAGTGCCACCTGTAAAACATCTTATACAAATTTTCTTTATATGCAGTTGACATTGTCATTTTATAGTTCTGATCCCATAATGTTTGCCATTTCTCTAAATCTATCCCATAACCAAAATGTTTCCCCAAGCTATCATTGTTTCCTTAACCTGTTCCTCCTCCATTTTAACTTCTAATAAGTGTCCATAAAGTTTTTTAATTACTTTTTCATTGGTACACATCAAAATTTTATCCAATTCAGTTTGCTTATAAATACCTTCAACCTTAACATCCTCATCATATCTAGATTGTATTTGCAAATATGAAAACCAATTCATTTTTATTCCTTGTTCTTGTAGTGTTTGCATCGCTTTGAGTTCACCCTTTTCATTTAAAATCTCTCCATATCTAATTGTTTGATCCTTTTTATATATTATTGGATATGAAAAAGCTTCAATAGTAGATACCCATAATGGAATTCATATATTTTAATTTTTTCTCAGTTTAAAAACAAAACTTCTCGAATATAATGTCTTCTAAAATATCCTTGCTTTTTAGTTCCCTTATACCATAAAAAAGCATGCCATCCTAATAGTAAATCATGACCTTCTAATGTTAATAATCTATTATTTCTCAGCGTTATCCATTCCTTCACCCACATCAGACTTGCAGCTTGATAATACAATTCCCAATTGGGCAGTGCAACCCCCCCTCTTAACCTTGCATCTTGTAATAGTTTAAGTTTAATTCTTGGTTTTTTGCCATGCCATATAAATTTTAGAGTTTAGTTTTAATAGTAGTTTGTCATGTACCACTGAATCAAAAGCTTTACAGAAGTCTATGTAGATTGCGTCAATTGCTTTGCCCTGATCAAGTTGTGTAGTCCATATGTTTTTACAGTGTAAGAGTTGTAGATTACAGGATAGTTTTTTTTTCTGAAACCAAATTGTTTATTAGAGAGTAGGTTGTTTGTCTCTAAGTGGAGGATAATGGATTGGTTAATAATTGATTCCATGACTTTACAGATGACACAGCATAAAGAGATTGGTCTGTAATTTTCAACTAAGCTGGGGTCTCCCTTTTTGAAAATGGGGATGACCGTAGCTAGTGGCCGTAGGTTTGGCAAGGAGGTGGTCCTGAAAGATTTTTCAAAGATTATGCTTAGCGGTTCAGCTATGGCAGTGGATAGCTTTTTTAGGAAGTAGGCACATATTCTGTCCGGTCCAATAGATAGAGATGGTTTTAGATTGCGTAGTGCTTTTTCAACATTGTCTTCTGTAAAATCGATATGTATTAGATCATTGTAGTTGTCTGTGTTTCGACTAGGAAATACTGGGCATGATCCATTGCTGTTTACAAATACTGAGCCAAAGAATGTGTTAAAGAGGTTGGCTTTTGGTGTCATCATTGCAGTCTTTTCCATTAGGTCCTTTAAGGGGTGGGATGGACTTTGAGTCTTTTAGTTTGTTGTTTACAAATTGTAGAAAGCACGGGTTGAATTGGTGCGTAGGAGGTTTTCCTCTTGTTTAATATGATAATTGGTGCATTCAGTCTCTATCTGGTGGCATAAATTTTTGTATCGGCTTTTGAAGTTGGCAACGCAACCAGATTTGTTTTTCTGCCAAAGTGATCTCTTTTTGGATTGAAGTTTCCTTATTGTTATGGGTAATCTGGTTTTTCTGGTTTTGGGAGTTGTTATTGGTACATATAGTTTGATGACTCTTTTGACGTCAAGTAAAAATATGCTGTAATGGTCTTCAACAGTATTGCATCCAGTGAATAGAAATTGCCAATCAAGGGATGAGAGATCATTGTCTATAAGATCATAGTTGCCTTTTTTGAAGTTATAATTGGGGATCACATCGTTGTGTTGATTTTTGTGTGGACGTATGTTGAGACAAAAGTCAATCATATTGTGGTCATTGTTGGAAAAGGGTTCTTTAATTTGTATTCCGTAAATTGAATTCAAACTATTGCAGAAGATGAGATTGAGGCAGTTGTTGAGTCTAGTATTGTTGGTTACTAGTTGTTCCAGTCCCAGATTTGTTACAGCATTGTAGAAGGTTGCATGTATGGGTTCACTTTTACATTCGTTTAGGGTCCAGTTAATGTGAGGTAGATTGAAATCACCAAGAAAGATAAAAGTGTGTGGGCAGGATGTTGCTCATGTTAGTAGTGAATTTAGCTTGTTTACATGTTTGATGTCATAATCAGGGGCTCTGTAACATAGTAAGAATCGAAATGTGATATTTAAGGACAGTTCACAGATGATGGTCTCAGGAAGAGCAAGCTCCTGGGTAACTTGGATGTTTTTTAGATGTAAGGACTTTTTATAGAAGATAGCAATGTCACCTCCTCTACGGATTTCACGATCTGATCAGTAAACATTATAGTCTCTTACTGTGGTAATGGAGTGAGGGAGAGATGCATTGAGCCATGTTTCACAGACAAATATGATGTTGAATTTAGCCATATTTAGTAATAGGAGAAATTAAGGTATTTTATTCACAAGACTTCCTGCATTGAGTAGTTTGCATTTAAGGCCAGTTGTAGTTGGAATTGAGGTAGTTAGGGGCGTGCGTGCCTAGTTTTGAGTGATGGTGGGTTGGATGAGGTAGGGTTGGATGTGGAGTTGTGGGTTGTGTGACTTACTTTTGATACAATCAGCACGGTAGTCAATATACAGGTCCTTCTCTCCATTGTCTAGACGTCTTTTGAGTTCATTGCGGACTTCACGAGAGTGGATTCTTTGCAGTATGGATAAGTCTGGTCGAGTGAAATTTTTTGTGGTTGTGATTGGTTTTTGCAATGGCGTCTATCGTATGAATGAATATGCATTTGCTGGACTCATTTTTGCATACAGCTCTACAAAATTTTGGGGCCACTGAGCCATCATTGTATTTGAACTCAGGGCCATCTCTGGTTATTTCAATGATATCTTCAGGAGAGATGTTTGTTGTATTTGAGTTGCTTATGATATTGCAAACTTTGGTGATGTCGTCTGATTTGTTGGTGTCTTCAAGACCAAATAAGATGGCATTTGGACATTTCTGATCACGTTCCATGATGTCTCTAATGAGTAAGGGGATATCATTTGTTGAATTATTTGATGGGATAGTAATTATTTGTGGTTGTTTTTTGGTGGTTATTTTTGGTTGTAGTTGTGATTGTAGTTGAGGTAGTAGTTGTGGTAGTTGTTGTTGAGTTGGGATTTGATTTTGAGCTGATAGGTAGTCGCTTATCAGTGCTGTATTTTTTTTTCAAGAGAAATTAGGCTTTCTTGTATAATTGTTTCAAAACGTGTTGCTAAGCATTTTTCTATTGAGTGCATGAGTGATTCTATGCTATCAACTCTGTCAGGCAGGGTACTTGATATGACAAAGGATAAGTTGAACAGAAGCGTGTACCTCCCCTGACAGGTCCTGGATCTCAGCCACAAAGAATACACAGCATCAGTTTTTGCAGCAAAGCTTCCTGATCTGTTAGTATTCTGATGCCAAGGTATTGCCTGATTTTTGATTATGTTTTTTTTAAACCTTGCTGCTCTTTCAACTCTCTTCAAGTCTTTCCTCCCTCTCCTGAGCTTAGTTTCCATAGTTACCCCCCAATCACATCTTCTGCATTTGCTGGGGAAAATTGGATTTCAAAATCAAGAGGAGACTTCAAAGGAATGTGTCTGTTTAATAGGCAATCACTAAAGAGAGAGCCTGGTTTTGAACTCCAAGGAGCCTGAGCAAATAAGGTGGAGGTCTTATCATAGTATGTTTGGGCAGGCAGCCTGGCATCTCAGGCCAAGAACATATTGATGAGATATGGCAGTGATGTAGGAAGATTTGCCATTCACTACCAGCAACCAGGGGATTTTTATTTTGTTCCAATTAGTCCCTTCAATGATTCATTTGACAAGCAAGTCTATAAATGATATTCTGTAACTTAAATATTGTCTCCAAATGTAAGGGCTTGTTGGCTGTGACAACAAAGAAAGGAAAGAATACTTTGCATATGCAAAGTTAATATCCATTTCAACTATTATGACTAAGGCCTGGTGGTGAAGTCCTTAAAAAAAATCTCCCATTTTTTGTGCAAAAGTGGTGATCATAAACCTCATTTGCTTCTTCATTAAAAAGCAAATGTTTGTACTGTTGTTATGGCAAATGTTAGATTTATACACAATGGTAATAGCAGTGTAATGTATGTTTAAACATTTGGGGTTTGGAATGAGAGTGGCTACTAGCCTTAGTAATAGACTCATTACTTTGTATCAACTGCCTGCTGCAGGTGCTGCTACTGTTGGCTCCTTCTTAGGGTAATTGCAAATTTATATATGACTAATTTTACATCTAATGTTAAACCTAGTTTGTGATTTGTTGAAAGAAATAGGGGGATTGTAAAAGCCCCCATAGATTTGTTAAAAGCAGATCATGCCAAAGGAATCTAGTCAACAAGGTGACTAGAACCAAGGGAATACTATGGATGTAGTATATTTAAATTTTATTAGCTAAAGTAGACTACAGCCTCCTTTTAGAACTGTAATATGGGATAAATATAGGGATATATAGATATCCCAACAGCCATAGGGATTTATAGTTGGCTGAACAACCATAACTAACATGTGGTCCTTAGTGAATCTATGTCCACTTGGAAAGGCATGCACTAGGCAGGGGTGGCTGCTACCTGGTTTGGGCAAATGGGTTGTTAATTTTATGGCAGGTTCAGTGAACCAGCAAATCCCACCCCTAGCTGGCCCTGCCCATCCCACCCTGCCCCTCCCAGGAGTTCCCAGGCGGCCTGATATGGATCCCAGGTAAGTGCAGGGCCCACACGGAGGCTCAGGGAGGGCAAAAAACTGGCCTCCTGGAGGCTCTGGAAGGCTGGAAAAGGGCCCATTTCCAGCCCCCCAGAGAACCTCCAGAGGCCAGGGAGGCCATTTTCACCCTCCTGGAAGCTCAAGGAAAGCCCGGGGAGGGTGAAAACAGCCCATACACCGTGGTGCAGGAGACTGACTAGGCCATGCCCACCATGGCCACGCCCACCCAGTAACTAGGCAGATAACTGGTTGCTAAATTTTTTGAAGCCCACCCAGGCACTCTTTAACATATACAAAAGTGACAATAAAAGAATAGAAAGAATGCTCATATAATGTGTGAATGACAAAAAGCTGAGCTGTTTGTTAACACCTGAGAGGGCAAGCTCAAGATTCAAAATAATTTTGATATTGATAATTGGGTTCTATCCAATGAGAAGTTGTTCAGTGCAGTTGTTTCCTGCACTTAGGCAGGAAAAAACAGATGCATAGGAAAAGATAGGCACTACATGGCATTTGAAAGAAGAAACTGGGTGACACTGCCATCTCCCATGCACTCCCCTCCCTGCATGCATCAGTCCACCCACCGGCTTCACCACTTTGCCAGCCAATTGCAGTTGCTCCCCTGCCCACCAGTGCTCTTTGGTTCAACACAATGGGTGCGGAACGTGTCTCTCTCCCCCATGTGGAGCATGTTCCCCTCACGCACCCAATTGCAGTGGTGGGTGCATGAGAGGGGTGCTTTGTCAGCAGGCCCTGCAAGAAGTGGGGGAGAGCACAGCATTTACCCATCTGCTGCCAGACCCAACACGTGGTGCCCTGCTGGGCTTACCCAAAGGGGGGCAGGGTAGGAAGCGGTGCCCCTCCCAAGGCTGGAGGAAGAGGGCCTTCAGCAAGCCATCCCGTGCGGATTTCCCTCCCCACTGTTAGTCTTACCTTCCAGTTCTAGCTCATGCACCAGTTTGGGCAGTGCCCTGCTGACTCACCTGCTCACAGAGAGGGAAGCCCCTTTATCTTCGAGTCACGTCTTCCCAGAACACGGACCAAGTGGGGAATTTGGCTGCAACCCTCAGCTTGGAACAGAGATGTGGTGGTTTTAACTATGCCCCACTCTTGCCACAACAGTACCATTACCTCGTCCTGGCCGGCGAGATTTCCAACCCCACCATGGGCAGGTACCATATTCCAGAGCTGCAGTAGTCACAAGACTGGCCCTTTGGTCATCCCAAGGCTGGAGGAAGAGATCCTTTGAGCCCCAGGCACCAGTTTGGGCAGTGCCCTGCTGACTCACCTGCTCACAGAGAGGAAAGTCCCTTTATCCCTGAGTCATGTCTTCCCAGAACTCCAACTGAGTATGGAATTTGGCTGCAACCCTCAGCTTGGAACAGAGTTGCCCCCCTCTTGCTGCAACAGCACCTTGTCCTGGCTGGCAAGGAGATTTCCAACCTCACCACTGGCAGGTCCCATATTCCAGAGCTACAGTAGTCACAAGACTGGCCCTTTCGTCATCCTGAAGCAGCTCTGGGATGACCAAAGAGCCAGTCCTGTGGCTACTGCAGCTCTGGAATATGGGACCGACTTTCCTACCATCAGCAAGCCACCCTGTGGCAGATTTCCCTCCCCTGCCATTGGTCTTACCTTCCAGTTCCAATTCACATGGCTCTATTCAAGGTAAGGTTTGCACTTGGCCGAAGGGTGGGGGCCAGCAGATGGGCGGACCATGTGGGCAGCACAGCCTTGCATTCCCACGCAGCCTGGATTAATTGCTTTGGGGGGACATTTCTCTGTGGCCCACCAAAATTTTCTCGTGGCCCACTGGTTGGCGGACCACTGTTCTAGGGCTCTCTACAACTTGTCATAATTAACATAATCAGTGACTTTCTTATAGTCAATAAAATAGATGTGAATGTTCTTTTTATATTCTTGAGATTTTCTCATGATCCTAGCATAGTTTTACAATATGGTCACAAATGCCACAACCCTCCTCTGAAGCCAGTATAAACATCTGGTATTGCTCTTTTTGATGGTCAGTTCCAGACATCATTGTATAATCTTAAGGAGAATCTTGCTAACCTGAAAGATGCAGTAATTGTAGCAATCCTAGGAGTTGACCTTTAGCAATGGAATGGATACTGATAATTTCCAGTTCTGTGGCCATATATTTGTTTCTTGTAGGCCCACGCCCAAATATGAGACAGTGAGATCCAGTTGAGTCCAAGCTCTTATTTTCTTATATCTAATAGATAGAATTTTGTTGAACTTAAGATAGAAGTACTAAATCTATCCTGAGAATCCTGGCTACTTTGAACTTTTCCCCCTTTCCCCATCCAGCTCGGGGCAGTGCAGTTACTTGATCTGGATTGCATCCTGGGAACTCAGAGTTGGCAAAATGTTCCCCCCTCTGTGTTCAGGTGCACATTCCATCACGTTTCCCAATTTTTCTGGTATAACATTGTGATGGTTATGGGTGATTACAGGTCTCAGCAATTCTGTGGGGATAATATCAATATCTATGGCAGGTTTTCAGATCGTGGCAGAAAGAGCAGAGATCTGGAGCCAAACGGAGCCCCACGGGCAGTTGGTTCCGCAAGGTGGGAGACACTACAGATTAGGCCCTTCCCTGGGGCACCGCCAGATGCCACTGTCTTGTGGATGGCACCCTGAGGAGTCCCAATCTGTGCGCTCACACAGGGCGGTCAACATTCGATGTTGGCAGGAGACATTCCGCAAATACCCCGGACCCAAGCCATGAAGGACTTTGTATGTTAATACCAACACCTTGAATCTCACCCAGAGGGCAACTGGCAACCAATGCAGCTCGCACAGGAGGGGTGTAACATGGGAGTACTGGGAAACTCGCATCACAACCCACGTGGCCGCATTCTGCACCAGTTGAAACCTCTGGATGGTATGCAAGGGCAGTCCTAAATAGAGACCATTGCAGTAGCCAAGTCGGGACGTGACAGGTGCATGAGTGACGTGCGAAGGGCATCTGTCCCGTGCCCTCCAGAGATCATCCACCAGTGCGACCAATGCTGTCTCCGTGCTATATCCAGGCTGGAAGCCCGATTGATACGGATCTAGATAGTCCGCTTCCTCCAGGAAAAGTGGAAACTGCTGAGCCACCACATTCTCAACAAACTTTGCCAAAAAACGAAGGTTGGAGACTGGACGAAAGTTGTTTAAAACAGCTGGGTCCAGAGCAGGCTTCTTCAGGAGGGGTTTCACCACCGCCTCTTTCAAGGCGGAGGGGAAAGAACCCTCCCTTAATGAAGCATTAACCACTGCCTGGAGCCAGCCGCACGTGACCTCCCTGGAAGCATATACCATCCAGGAAGGGCACGGGTCCAACAAACGTGGTGGAACTCAGCCATCGCATAATCTGTCCACTTCATCCTTAGAAACAGGATCAAACTCAGCCCAGATGATATTGGCTGGACTCCTTGTACCCCTCTCTTCCGACCACTGCAAGTTAGAATTCAGCCCCTCTGGGATCCGAGCGATCTTATCCAGCAGATATTGACCAAATTCCTCAGCCCTACCCTACAAAGGGTCTACCCCCATCCATCGATGTAAGAGGGAGTGGGTGACCCTGAACAGGGCGGCTGGGCGGTCCTCTGCGGACGTTATGAGAGTGGAGAGGTAAGCCCTCCTCACTGCTCCCACAGCTACCAGGTAAGTCCTAATATAGGTTCTTAACTGGGCTCGGTCGGATTCGGAGCAGGTCGACCTCCACCTGCTCTCTAAACCCCTCTTATGCCGCTTCATCTCCTGGAGCTCCTCTGTAAACCAGGGAGCCACCCGGGATCTGCGGCAAGTGAGGGGGCACAAGGGGACAACTCAGTCAAGAGCCTCAGTGGTCACCTGTTGCCAGATGGCCGCCAGCACCTCAGCCGAGCTGTGGATAAGGGAGGTGGGCAGAGACCCCAGTTCTGCCTGGAACCTTTCCAGATCCATCAGGCATCTGGGGCGGAACTACCTCGATGGCTCCTCATCCCAGCAATGTGGGGCAGCCTGCTGGAAGACCACCCGTAGGAGATAGTGATCAGACCATGCTAAAGGTTGGGCATCCAAAGTGCCCAACCCTAGATCACTACGCCACTGTTCCGAGATAAAAACAAGGTCGAGTGTGTTACCCCCCTCATGAGTAGGGCCCTGTACTACCTGGGTCAGACCCATAGCCGTCATGGAAGCCATGAACTCCTGAGCCAAACTCGACGCTCCCCCCAAGGAGGGCAGGTTAAAGTCACCCAAAACCAAAAGGCTTGGGAACTCCACCGCCACTCCCGAGAGGACATCGAGCAGCCCAGGCAGGGCCGTTGCCACACAGCTGGGGGAAAGGTATGTAAGCAACAGGCCCAACCGACCCCCAGGCACCAACCTCAGGAGGAGAGCTTCACACCTGCCTATCTGCGGAACAGAGACATCCCTTGGAATCAAGGTCTCCCAAATAACTACAGCCACCCTGCCACCCCTACCCTGAGCTCGTGGCTGGTGTAAAACCTGAAAACTTGGGGGGCATAAGTCAACCAGAGGGACTCCTCCCTCTGGCCCCAATCAGGTCTCAGTGATGCAGGCCAGGTCCGCGGTCTCCCCTTCTATCAACTCGCAGAGGAGGGATGCCTTGTTAACCACGGACCTGGCATTAAGATACACCAACCTGAGCCCAGGGGCTCTGGAACCCGTATCCCCAGAGGAGCAGGCAGAGGCATGGGGGTCGGAGCGCACCACAGCTCAAAGGCAGCACTCCCATTTCATGATACGGCCCCCCACCTCTCCATCTCCTGCCAAATCTGACCACCCTGGGAATCACCGCTCCCGCCCTGCTCCCCTGAGCCCTGAAGGCCCCCCTCTCCCATGCTACAATCCACAACCAAGCTGGACTGAGCTCTCGTAGATCTGGGCAGAGGTTCAACAAATACCTGCCCAGACACCCTCCCTGTACCCCTTAAAAGTCTAGTTAAAAAATTTAACAAGGAGGTCTTGGTGCCCTTTTGCCCAAAACCCCACCCCTATCTGCGCGATGCCACCTCTCGGGATTCCAAAATCCGTCATCAAGGTACCATTTGGAAAGGGCAGTGGGCCATCTCTGGGAAAGGGGAGCCTTCCCCAGGGCCCATAGATCTGACATCGAGTAAGATAAAATCATGGTCATAAACCAGCCATAGAAGGAAGTGGGGAAACAAACGCCGGTTGACAAAAACAAACCCACTAGTACAAGAAGCTCTCAGTAACCAAGAGCACACCAGCCACCCACAATCACCCTCTCACAGCCAATCGTGTGTGTGGGGGGGAAGCAGAGTACAAAAAGGCTTCTCCACCATCCTCCCACCATGGTGGACTCCCCCAAAGAGGCCAGGAATAGGTAGGGCAGGCAGCCCTGCTGCTCTCTCACCGCAGCAGGGTAAAAACCAACCCCCATCATCCTCTCACCCTGATGGGCCCGCTCACAACCTTGTACAAGGGAAAAAAAGGGGAGGGCAATTAGGGGGGAACAGTCCTCCAATCTTGGGCTCAGCAGTGGAGTTGGCCAAGTCCTCAAGTGGCAAGAAGCAAAATATGACCCACAATGGTTCCAGACCAACACGGCCTCTTCAGCCCAGGAACCAAGTTCTCAGCAGGCTCAAGTGGTAGAGGTCCAATCCATCCATAGCCCCTGCCCAGTGAGGTCCTCTCGGCCCCACCCACCCAAGCATGACAACAACACGCTCATTGAGTTGACCGTTGGACCACCCAGCCAGGCAGTCGCCGGATCTTCCTCTTCAACAACGCCCCTATCGTGTCACCACCCAGCTGCCAAATCCAAGACACAAGCCCAAGCAGCCCAAGGTCCTCAGCGACCATGTCCAGTGCACCAAACCCAGGCAGCAGCCAGCCCAAAAGGCTGGCTTCCAACGTCCAATGTCCGGTGGGGGCCACTTCCAGCATCCGGTGGGGGCTGCCACAGCCCAAATTCAGGCAAGCGTGGCAACAAGCGCACCTGCCAAGCCAGCTGACAGGCCAACCACCCACGCACTCACTGAGTCCTCTTCTTCCCTTCTGTTGGCGCCCCAGTGCACCAATGCCGCTGACCATGCCGCAAACGACGCCGCAGATCAGCCGATGAAACCGTCAGGCACCTCTGATAATGCCGCAACCTCCGATAACAGCACAAACGCCAGGAAATGCTGAGGCCTCCTCCAGTCTTCCTCCGGCAGACACGCCCTCCGCTGTTGACACTTCCGCTGCTTCTCTCACCGCTGAATAAAACCCATCAAAACTCCACTGCTGCCAGGTCCTAAGATTCACCAGGACCCTCGTTGGACACCCCAGACCTCTGGTAACAAATGTAGGGGCAGGGGAGGGGAGGGCAAAGCCCCAGGCACCCTCCAAAATGGCAAAGTCCCCACTCCTCCATAGCACTCACAAATGTTGGCCCGCCATTACTAAGGCATGCGCAGGTAAGTTAGTAAGTTAGTTTTCACTGTCTGCTCCCCATTACATCATGTATTCCTGCTTTACTCTACCTTTCAGACATGATTCATGATAGAACTCCAACATCTAGGCCATAGAAACTTGGATGTTTCCTAGATGGTAGCAAAAAGGGCCTTGGTGGCTCAGGCTGTTAAATGCCTGCATTTAAGTTCCAGCTGCCTACAATTAGTGCAGGCTCGAATCCCACAATTAGTGCAGGCTCGAATCCCACCAGGCTCAAGGTTGACTCAGCCTTCCATCCTCTCGGGGTAGGTAAATTGAGGACCCAAGATTGTCGGGGACAATAAGCTGACTTTGTAAAAATGCCGCTTAGTAATAAGCAGGCATATACAGTGGAATGAAGGCTATTGCTGAGCACACTGGGTTGTATCCCAAAAATTGAAAGCCGCCCTGAGTCTTCGGAGAAGGGCAGCATATAAATCTAATTTTTAAAAAAAGTGTGATTTTTTGACATGATTTTCTGCCATCTGGTAGTCACTTGGAGTTTTGCAATACATATTGAGTCTTAGGTTTGTGTGGTTTACATATTGTGTGAATTTATACATTTTGTTTGTAAGTCATTGTGTTTCTTACCATGTTATGTAAACCTAACCAATTATGATATAGCTTCCATTATCGTCACAGTAGACACCTGAGTAGATAATATAAAAACATCAACATGTGCAATGTGAACCTGCAAAAATGGTGAAGCTACTTCCTCTTGTTTTGTGATTAGTTCACCATCATAGCCATTTTGTGAATGGCAACCATTTTATGATCCACTAGATGCTTTTAACTTTCCAAATGTGCTCCGGCTCCAAAATGGTTGTTTACCTGTTGCATTATGGGTTAGTGTTATGTGTAAATATGGCCATTGTGCTTTACTGAATAAATGACTATTAAAAGAAACAGTGATGTGTGAAGCAAGCCACAAAGTTAAATGGGCTATACAAAGAGAAAATTAAATGCATAAGGAACAACAGTTCATGCATGCAATATAACAAAGAGAAGCCTGTTTATACCAATGTCATAGATGACAAAGTAGCAGATTACTAATTTCTAAATAATACGATGAGAGTTTAAAACTGCTTGAAACTATTGAACTTTACCAATAAAATCAATATTTTCTAAGTTAATGAAGAAGAGTTGGCTTTAGTTTATAAAGATACACAAACTTGATGTTTCAACACGTTTCCTAAGAATAATAACTTTTAAGAAAGGATATTACCTTTATCAACTCAGAGCTATCCAGCAATATATTCATGAACCCACTTCCTTTTTCTTTTTCTTTTTAAACTTAAAAACAACCCAAAACAAAGCTCTTAAAAAACCTTTGGTTCATTGCAGCTGCTCATTTTAAAATATGAAGCCTTTGTACTACTTATATTCATACTTACTAGCAGTAAGTCTTGTGAAATACGTGCTTTTCAATAAATGTATTGCTTTGCTAAAGTTATTTGCTGCTACTCTTAGTCTAAATCTAAAAATGTAGACTGCAAAGATTAAGAATCTCTATTCATATCCCATGTTAAAAGCTTTGAGCATGTGTTACAAAAACACTTTCAAGATCAGAGATATTTAACTACACAGGAAGTCTGATACCAGAGATATTTGGAGCATGTATAGATACATATAATTTATATGTAGTTTATATTGCTTTTATAAATTAAAATATATTAGAAATTGGATACATATTCCAAGCAAGATCACTTAGTTCAGGGGGGTCTCCAATCTTGGCAACTTTAAGACTTTTGGACCTCTGTTCCCAGTATTCTTCAACCAGCTATGCTGGCTGTGAAATTTTGGCATTTGAAGCCCATAATTCTTAGAGTTTCCAAGGTTGGAGACCCCCTGAACTATGTGACCTTAGTTGATCCAGGAAACTAAGCAGAGCTAGATCTCATTAATGCTCGCAAAAGGGAGTCACCCAAAAATCCCAACATGGTAAATTAGATGGAAAAGCTAAAGAAATATCCCAGAACGAAAAGGCTGGGCAAGTTATATCATCTCTAAGAAACATTGAATTTTCTATTTTTAAAAATGTACCGCCACCACCACCACCACATGTTGGTTATTTTTTAATTAGATTACTTGGTGGATCTGTTAGAGAATTTCTCTAGAAAAACCAATGGGATTGTCCAGCCAAGGAAATAGGACACATTCAGTCTTTGTTCTTGCAGGAAAATTGCTTGGTTTGTCTTATTGCATGAATGTTGGATTTCCTGCTCTAATAAACAAGTTTAAACTGGTAATATTTAGGAAACATCCCTGATGTTAGGGTTTAATTCTAAAAAAATAAAATAAAAAACACTATACATCCAAAGAAACAGGCAGTCAAAAGCGGTCTTTCTAAAACGCTGGGCCCTTCTATGATATCCTATGGAACCTTCTCTGGGCCCAACTTCTGTGAAAATTGTACATGCTAGAGACACCAAAAAATATTTTTACTATCACTTTAGGTTCAATCAAGACAACATGGTTTGGATTACTATGATGAGAAAGGAGGAAATGCTTCCCCCAAACAATTGAATTACAGCTGCATTTCTGACTCTCTCACAGGTGCCTGCTCAGCCTTTTCTGTTAGAGAAGGAGGGACTTGCAATTGTAAAGGAGGCAAACAGGCCCTTCCCTTTCTTTGTACAGTCTGCTGAATCTCCTTGCTTCCTTTTTCCTTCAGCAACTGCTAATAGTAGAAGAAGCAATAAATCCTAGCAGATTTGTTTTTTTAACTCTTAGATTTCTCCCTAATGAAAGCTGCAGCAGATATCCTTCCTGAGGACGTCCAGAAGCTCTTTGGAGGTAACTAGAAAGTTCCTTTCAATAACTAGGCATTTTACCTATAACTCAGATGTTTTATGAGGGAAATAAAGGTCAAAAGATGGTATCTTTAGTTAAAGAAACTTGAATACAACTCCCCCTTGCTACATAATGAGGATTGTATATTATCTTATTTTTAACCACTAATTATTATTGAGGTATTGGTAGGTTATCTCATGAAGCAATACCTCATGGTTGTCTTTTGGGAAAGCAGATTTTGCAGCAGGAACACTAACTTAAAACTGATAAATAAATAGGCACCTCATGTTTCAATGATGGATATTACAGAAATGGAACTTGGGCACGAGTAGGTTAAAGAACAGTCCAAACCTTTGTTACAATAAAATCCTCAGATTACAATATGACTTACTGCTAAGGAGAGCATCAACCACCATTTCCCCTTCTCGGGGGTTAAAAATACCTATGGCTTCAGTGGAGATACAATCCATCTTGTAGTAGAAAAAATCTTTGATTACTATCATGTGCCTACTCAGTGAAGGCTAACTGGTAAAGGGCAACACTGGGACATTTGTATTTGTTTCTTGCAGTGCTTTAAACCAGATTAGGAAAAATAGCTCTTTCAAACAGAAGATGCCTGTGTTCTGTCAAACAAAGCAGGCAGCAACTTTAGTATTTCATGAGCCTTTTGTGCTTCCTTTTAAATTTCTTCTATTATAAAAAAAATCTACCCAATTCCTGTATTTTCTATTTTCAATTTCTAATATTTCTTAATCTTACTTATTGTAAAACAATTAAAATAATTGCTTAAATTAGGACAATTGAATGATTATTTTAAAAGCAGCAATTTCTCTCTGCCTTTTAATGATTACTGTAATCTATTTAAATAAAAGGACAAATTGTGGAACCCCTCTGTCCCATGCTTTATGAAGTGGTAGAGGTAAAGAAAGGTAAAGATTTAGAAAAATGGCTATTATTGTTAAATGTAAATTAAAATCTTTAACATTTTCTTTCACACCTTTCTGTGGTAATACATAGATTAAGGTTTGTCTTCACTAGTTTATCCGTTAAAAATTTAATGCTGCGTTGGAGCTAAATTATAGGTTAGGGCTGCAGCCCGATAGTATAGGACTGATCAACATAGGTGAACCCAAACCCTAAGCTGCAAATTGTATCAGTAAATTGCTTATTTTGAGAGCCATCGTTTTTGCAGTATTTTAAATTAAATGTTTAAACATGAAAAATATCTTGTGGGGATACCAAACCTGTATTGAAAAAGGAAACATCCTCTTCTGGAAAACTGGCCCCAAATTTTTAGCCCTGTTTTGGTGATGTTAATTAATCTACTTAAACTTTTCTTGTGGCTTTCACAGGCCTAGAGATAATCCTTGGCTTGCAATCATCCATTTAACAATGGTTCAAAATTATGATGTCCTTGGAAAAGGTGACTTTTCATCTTTTCACCTGGCAATCATTTATGATAGTCACATCACCCTTGTGGTCACCTGATCACAATTTGGATGCTTGGTAACGAATTTGCATTTAAGACTAGTGCAGTATTCTGCACTCACTTGATTGTGATTTGTGATTTTTTTTTGCTGATTTTTGGCAAAAAATATCCTTTGGTAAACTGGATTTGCTTAACAAACCACACAATGCACTTACTAATTGTGATGATTTGCTTAACAATCTCCAAAATAAAAATCAGGTTTGACTCAATTTACTGCTGTCCCAATTTATAATGAAAAATCTGATCCCAACTGTGGTCGTAAATCAAGGAGTATCTGTATTGTAAGTCAAGGAGTATTTTGTTTTTTAAAGGTGATCTCTGGGTTGCCTGCACTTGTTATATATGTTTCTTGGGAGTAGGTTCAATGAATGCCAACATATTTGAAATTGGGGTAGATAAAGGCTTTTCCTTATGGCCATATTAACATGCATTCCTTAATTCCAAGTGTCCTCAAACTTGGCAAGTTTAAGACTTATGGACTTCAACTCCCAGAATTCCTGGGCTAACATGACTGGAGGAGGAATTCTGGGAGTTGAAGTCCACAAGTCTTAAAGCTGTCAAATTTGAAGACCCCTGATTAATTTCCTTTTAATTCCTTTAATCTGGTTGGCAGAAAAGTGTGCTGACATATATTGCTTTTACCAACTGCTCAACTAAGAATATTTAATATTGTAAGCCATCTAGTATTGCCCTGTAATAAGATGGGCAGCTGATACATTTGATAAATAAATAAAAATGGAAGAAGACAATGCTCTTCCTTCAAATAGAACCAATGCATTTTTTTACAAAAAAATCTTTTCTTTTCAGGGGCTCCTACTGAGCTCAGTGAGATCAATGTAGCAAACTACTACTAGCATATACTGGAGTTTGTTAGCAGGGAGGTACTTGCGTGATTTCCCCATCACCACCACCTCCCCTCCAAAAAGTTCATTACTGGATACTTTGCAGCTGACTCAAAATGATTTGAGCTAACCTTATACATGGATTTTAGTCTGGAATACAGTTGAGATATTATGGAAACTGATTCTAATGCAGATACTCAATCTACCAGAGGCCTTGCAACAAATCCAGATGCCAACTTTGGTCCCACATTAAGCCAACCATACTACCACAGGCCCCAACAAGTACATAAATGGATTGGAGTGACAGATGTCATCATCTGCTAACAATGCATCTCTTCAGGACATATAAGACAATTTTGGTCAAGAAAATTAATGGACAGAAGTTCATATCAGGACACATAAGTCAAAATAAGGATAAAGTGGTATTGGGGCATTTTAACCTCCCTGGGCACTCTCTTGCATATTTTAAAGTGATCCTTTTGGAAAAATTAGATTTTAACTGCACCATTAATAGAAAGGTTGCTGAACTCACATACATTAAAATGTTTTAGGCTGAAAAGGTCTCAGCAAATAATGGGTTTTTAACTAACAAGGTAACATATAATCTGCCTCACATATAACCTTTATCTACATAGTCAACCTGTCTCCATTTCCTTTCCCCAACTCTTCTCAATTTAAATTGATTGATTGATTGATTGATTGATTGGATTTCTAACCTGCCCCATCTCCCGAAGGATTCGGGGTGGCGTACAGTCGTAAAACAATACAAAATATACAATTAAAAGACAATTAAATGAGAAACCCAATTAAAAGCTAAAAACAGTAAAACCATTGTTTAAAACTCCCCTCCCCACTCTCAGCCCAGGTCAGCAAGTTGGAACAGCCAGGTTTTTAGGCCCTGGCGGAAGGAGTGGAGGTCAGGGGTCACCCGAAGCTCCAGGGGGAGCTGGTTCCATAGGGTGGAACTCCTATATTAGTCACACCACTACCAAGTATCTGATGACTTTTGGGTAATATTTTTTACTTGGAAAAAGTACTATCAGATTCCTTCAGAGACAGGAATGGTGTCTGCATTCTATTATTTTTCCCTATAAAAATTGCCTGCATAAATTAATATAAAAACAATAACAAAGCATTTCATTCATTGATTGTGTGTGTGTGTGTGTATTTAAATGCTGCAGTGCACCTAATATTCTTCATAATCTTATCTAATCTTACAAAAATTGCAGAATGCTTATGTATTTTCTTTATTGATAATATAACAAAACTGTATATTTTGGTCATTGACAAATATATGACAAAAGACAAAAAAGTTTACAATCCTGCCGTTAATGGTAACCTATAATTGCAAGTTTTGAAAAGAGTATTGTATTCCTTCAGAAAAAAAGAAACTGAAGCCTATAAATTACTGTAAAAGTACTTGAGAAGTTACAAGATTAAAGCTACATCTAAGGAATGTTATATAGTGTATAAATAATATACCATATTTTTTGGACTTTAAGACACACCGGACCATAAGACGCACCTAGGTTTAGAGGAGGAAAACAAGAAAAAAATAGTTTTCTGCTTCTGCATGGTCCCATTTTTGCCTTCCCCAGCGTCCGGAAGCACACTACAGGCCCATTTTTGGCCTCCCAAAGCCTCCAGGTGTCCCGCTTTTGCCCTCCTGCAGAGTGTCCAGAAACATTCTGCAGGTAATATTCTGTGGTCCCAACCAAAAAAGAACTAAAACAAGCTATAGCAGTATAAATAGTGCTATATAACCACAAGTTAAGGACAACAGGGCAGATATAAACTACCTATGTCTGATTACTTCTATCAATCACTTCTCCACAAATGTTGTACACTGCTGCATAAAACAGCAACACAATTTCTTATTAGAAATATAATTAGAAAGTGATTGTGATGACCCGGGGCTTGGCACAAAGGCAACTCAGCCAAAGAATAAGTATAGATCTCTTATTAGCTCCAACTTTGCCCCCAATGTCCTGGTTACATTCCAGTCTGGAGAAAAAACTCTCCCACAACCTGCAACAGCCTTTGGCTGCAGATATTACAATCCAAATGTTGTAAACAGAAAATCTGACAGAACAAGATAAGGAGTTCCAGAAATGAAGTAACACGGCAGTAAATCAAACCAGTTGGGAGGATGCCAGGAACTGTGATAACAGCAGCCAACACTAGATAAACTCAGCAATTGTTCCTGACAACCGCCTGACCCATTTGCTTCTCTTTTAAACTCCATCCCCAGTGTGCCTGGTGAAGGGAATCAGGCAGTGGTGGGATTCAAATTTTTTTTACTACTGGTTCTGTGGGCATGGTTTGGTGGGCGTGGCAGGGGAAGTATACTGTAAAATCTCCAGTCAGAGGTGGTATTGGTGGTTCTCCGAACTACTCAAAATTTCCCTTGTTCTACCTTTCCTCTGTTCTGCCTAGCCTGACTTTGCCCTTCCCCAGTTTCCTCCATAGCCAATGGGGCCACTTTCCAGCTCCCTGTCAGCTGTTCATCTTGCTCCTTGGATTCAGACTCCTACGGGGGCATGATAGTGATATGGTGATATAAAACTGCCCTGTATAGTCAGGCAATTTATAAGTAAGAAAAAAGATGAATATTACAAGTATCTCTGTAAAATAAACAATATAGAAGGATATGGTGGATGGTTTCAATTTTTGCAAAGTGCAGTTGTTCAAAACGGGAGGGTATATATTTCCAAACTATGGTGTAAGACTGCTTAATGCTTATTCATTTCTGTTTCTTGATCTTTCTGAGCCAAGTCTCATTTAGGGTTATATAAACTATGACCTTTTAAGAAGTAGGTTAAAAACTTCTTCCATCCTGCAGAACTTCTCTAAGCCACTTTGCAGCATCAGAAAAAGAAAGAAAGAAAGAAAGAAAGAAAGAAAGAAAGAAAGAAAGAAAGAAAGAAAAGTGAGGAATGGATTTGATCTAACTCTTGAAAATAGAAGGTTGGTGACCTTGACCATCTAGCTGCTCATCAAACAAAACAAATCTAATCTTGTAAAATATGCTTAACACAAATAGAACAATTTCATCAATAGACCACAACTATTGCTATGTGAATTATCATCCATCCATTTAAAAAAATTAATTGTAATAGTGAAATGCAGTACAAACTAAAGTTAAAGGAAGAAAAAAGTAGAAAAGAGGAAAAAGTGCAAAAAAAGGAAAAAAATATAATAAAGGGAAAGAAAATATATAAAGTACTGACTTTAGTCCGCTCTAGTATCCCATTCTGAAATCATGAAAATTGCTTATCTTTGTTTAAAATTCCAAACAATCTATTTCCCAAGAAAAGCTAATTTTTTTTCCTAATTCATTGCAAAATGTTATTGTAAAAATTTCAATATTTCAATTTTATCTGGATCCTTAGTCCATTTATAATTTTTTAATATCAAATGTTGCAGATCATGGTATATTTTAATGATTTATGAAGAATTAATTTGTTACACAAGGCCTTAGAGAAGGTGTAACATTTAGTTCATTTTGGTATTTGGTCTTCTGAATGCTAACCAAAAAGATTTACAAAGATACATGGAAGGGAATAGGATTTTCAATGCCTTTAATTTATAAACTTAAGATTTTTCCCCACCCCCTTTTTAAGTTACATTCAGATAAGAGTTAGACCATAACTTTGAATTAGAACGCTATCCTAAAATCCGTTTGCAATGCTAGCATATATTTGCAGAACATTTGAATGAGCAAGTTTCTAGAAATTAAAAACGGTGTCGCTTAGCCACTTCTGATGCTTACACCCAGCTCCACTGTATTGATTTAACTTTCCCCCCCTTCATCTCATTTGTCTACATGTTTAAGTTAGTTTTGATTTTTACTTTAATTGGCATAATTAAATTTTTTCTCAGTATTTTCTATGGCAGGAAAGCTTTATCTGCTAAATAAGTTTTGTATTGCTATTTCCACTATAAGTGTTAAAAATTTTCAATTGGCTTATCCAGCGTTGCAAGGATTTAGTCAGAAAAGATTTTAAGGAGTTGCTTTTATATCTCAATCACAAATACTTGATCGCCATATGTGTGAATTAGTGAGATGAAAGCTGCAAAGGCTTGTGGACATTCTTGCCAGTTCATATGTCCCATAGTTGAAACAAGAAACTAAAAACAGCTTTTAAAGAGATTTTTAGTTCAAATATAAGTGTCAACATTTTGGGCTCTGTTTTAGAAACACTTAAAAAAAAACCTGAATTATCTTCCCCATCTGAACATGTGGTCTTCTTTTCCTTTTTAAAATGGAGGATGTGATACTGTCAACTCATTTCATTTTGCTTCTTTTTAATGTTCAGTGCTTTATTGTTTTTGAGCTGACATTTCTCGTAAACAGCTCATTTTCGGCACCTGCCACCTTTCCTTTAGCTTAGATTATTTTCTTGTTAGCTGACTCTTTTTAATTGAAGTCTTCAGATCTCCTTCTAAAGAAGGAGTCTTCTTTACCTGACAAGTAGAGCAGGCTATGAATGGAGATTAATTGCATGTCATGCTCTCCTATTATCAAACTTGCTGCATTTTTTACAACCAGAAAGTCTCTAGGCCTTCCAATAGTGAAGGCACATTCTATTAATATAAGCTAGAAAAACAGGCTGCAGTGTCAACTACCATGTCTGTCTTATATGTCATCAGAAGTAATATTGTTTAGAAAACAGAAATATAGAAGTTGGATTGTCAAGTACTTCATCTACATATAGATATGTTCCTTTGTAAGTACTGGTAGAAGTGTGTTATTTTACAACATCATCGGAATAATAACAAGAAATTAATTTATAAAAGAATAATTGCTAAGGCTTGAGGCTACATGGAAAACTACTTCCTAATCTTGGCAGGTGTGAAGGGACAAGCTGTGTTTATTCAGTATTGAAAGAAATTTATTTAGTAAACATACTTAAAAGTATTTTTAGTACATCAGGTTTTAGCTCTAATGTCCCCTGGCTAACAATAAACTAGGGCTAAACTGAAATGCAGTTTTTAAACTGGCAGTCCAAAGGACATTTTTCATTGGATTTTTAAATGTGAAATTCTGTGTGTTTCCAACTTTATATTGAAATAGAATCTTCTATTTGTAATTAGATAACAGCTAATTTATTCTGTTTACAAGTTTTTCTAACCCTTCTATTTTGTGGGACCGCATGGTAAGAAGAGGCAGGACACAGCAGTTCAAGTTAAATTCTTTATTTCAGCTCTACAGCAAAAAGCTGCTCAGCCGCGGCAGGCGCCGGCTTTTAAAGCTGGCGCTGTCTAAAGCTTCAGCCACTGACAGGGCTTCTATTTTCCCACCAGTGGCTGAACCAATGAGTGGAGTCTGCTATCAGACTCCACTCATTGACTATATAAGGACATACAGAACACCCCTCCCCTCTTGGTTCATGCCGACCAATCCGATCTCGCCTACTGTACTTACGTAGTCACGTAAGTAGGCAGGGCTTTTATGGGTACGACTGGACCTGTGCACTTCACTTGTTCCTGGGGCGGTGGCCCGATCGGATGGGTCTGCTGCTGCTCTGGTCCCCACCCGGAGAACACTCTGGAACTCTGCTTGTGGCGCCACTGGGACTGTCGAGCCGGAGGCCTCAGACGCACACCGCAGGACTTCTTCTTCACTTGATAGGAACTGATGGTTTATTCTTATGGGGGTTGGCATCTGTTCCACTGCTTGCTCCGTTGCGGGGGTTGCGTGTTGGGTGCTAGGCCAGTTGTCTGAATTTGGGACCCGGCCCCGTAGTTGGTCTATGTGGCATTCCCAGATCCTTCCTTCTGTCGTCTCCACTCGGTAGGACTTGGGTCCCATAATTTCAGTCACTTTAGCCGGGACCCAAGTAGGCCTGCCTGTGTAGCTATGGGCGTAAACCGGGTCCCCTGCCGTGAACTGCCTGCATCTTCCCGTTGAATCCGGGGGTGTCTCGGGGCTGTAGTTTGGATGGATTTGGTTGAGCATAGTCCTCAGTCTGTGGCCCATCAGCAGCTCTGTTGGACTGCAGTGTGTTGTTGTGTGTGGTGTTGTGTGTTGGGCCAATAGTGTGCGGTCCACCTTTTCCTGCCAGTCCCTGCAGTCCATCCTCCATAGAGTGTCCATAGTGGATTGGACTATGATTTCTGCTTGCCCATTCGTGGCCAGGTGCGCGGGGGCTGACAGTGCATGATGCCTAGCCTGGCCAGGAACCCCTCGAATTGTTGGGATGTGAATTGGGGTCCATTGTCCAAAACCAAGATGTCTGGCAGGCCATGGGTCACGAAGATCCTTCAGAGCGTCCTTATAGTTGCCTCTGTAGTGGTTGACTTCATTATGACTATTTCCAACCACTTGGAGTATGCATCCACGACTATAAGGAACATTTGTCTGTGGAAGGGTCCCGCAAAGTCAATGTGCACCCAGGCCCAGGGTGCTGTCGGTGTTTCCCATTTTCTGTGTTTGGCTGCCAGTGGCGCCGGTCTGGTTTCCTGGCATGGTGTGCAGGTGGCGACCCAGGTTTCTATGCCCTTGTCAAGGCCTGGCCACCAGACATAGCTTCTCGCTAGGGCCTTCATCTTAACTCTCCCTGGGTGGCCCTCATGCAGCAGTTCTAATATTTTGTTCCTTAGTGGGGGGGATTACTACCCGCTCTCCCCACAGTAAACAGCCTTTTTGCATTGACAGTTCCGCTTGTCTATTCTTGTACGGCTGGTATTCTTCCCCTGCGGTTGCCCTGGCCATCCCCTCCAGACCCAGTTTGAAATCTGTGCCATGACTTTGTCTCGGCCCGTAAGTCTCGCGATTTCAGACGACGTCATCAGTCTAGGCATTATGCTTTCCATGAGCAGTACTGACATGGATGGCGCTGGGTCTTTGGCCAGGTCTGGAAGGGGGCAGTGGCTAAGTCCATCAGCATGTGCGATTTCTTTCCCCGGCTTATGAATCAGGCGGTAACAGTACACAGCCAGGAAAACTGTCCATCTTAGCATCCTCAGCAACAGTATATTAGGTGTGGGTTTGTCGCCTGTGAGGATGCCAAGCAGGGGTTTATTGTCCATAATCAAGTCGAAGTGTCTTCCATATAGGTATTCGTGGAAGCGCTTGACCCCTGTGACTGCTGCCAACGCCTCCTTATCTATCTGGCTATAGTTCTGCTGCGTCTTGGAGAGGGTCTTGGAGAAATATGCAATTGGGGCTTCTGTTCCATTGGGTAGCCTGTGGCTGAGGACTGCGCTGATGCCGTAGGGGGATGCGTTGCATGTCAGGGTCAGAGGCAGTGTCTCATTATATTGGATGAGCACGCTGCTTGAAGTCAGGATGTTTTTGATCCTTTAAAATGCGTTGGCCTTGTGTTTGCCCCAACTCCAAAAGGCCATCTTATCCAACAGTCTGTTGAGCGGTTCTGCAATGGTCGCCTTCTGTGGTAGGAAAACATTGTAAAAATTAAGCAGGCCCAGGAATGCTTGTAGCTCTGCCTTATTTTGTGGGGTGGGGGCTTCCCGGATGGCCTTTAGTTTTCCGGTTGTGGGCCGGATACCCGCGGCATCTATTAGGAACCCCAAAAATTCCACTGGCAGCATGGCTATGTGGCACTTGCTTCTTTTTAGCTTAAGCCCCGCTTCCTGGAACTGGGCCAGGACTGTTCTCAACTGCTCTGTTAGTTGGCCTCTATTGTCTGCCGAGATGATTACATTGTCAAAATATGGCACCACCCCTGGTATGTTGTGTAATAGTCATTCCATGATGCTTTGGAACAGGCCGGGTGCTATGCTGACTCTGAACTGGAGCCTCTTGCACTTGAACGCTCCCTGGTGTGTGACTATGGACTGTGCCTCTGCGGTCTCCTCATCGATGGGTAGTTGCTGGTAGCCCTGGGCCAGGTCTAACTTGGTGAAAATAGTCCCCCAGCCCAGGGAGTGTAAGAGTGTACTACGGGCACTGGGTAGGCACTTTGCTGTAGTGCTCTGTTTAATGTGGTCTTGTAATCAGCACAGATGCGAACTGACCCACCTGGCTTTCTAGGGTGACGATTGGGGTCTCCCACTTGGTGTGGTCTACCAGTTCTAGGACCTCTTGGCTTATCAATTTGTCCAGTTGCTCTTCCACCTTTGGGCGGATAGCAAACGGAACGCGGCGTGGTTTTAGGCGGATTGGCACGATGTTTGGGTCTAAGCTGAAGGAGATGGGGATCCCCTTATACTTGCCAAGGAGTCATCGAACACGTCACTGAATTCCTTTTCCAGGTCCGCGATGTCTGCAGCCGGCCTGGGGGTGGTGGTGGTTTCTGTTGTGTGGACTCCGGTGACTCCTATCTGCAGTGGCTGGAACCATTCTCTTCTGAACAGGCTGGGAAGGTTCCAGTCGACTATTGTGAGTGGCAAGGTTCCGGAGAATGCACCGTATTCTACGCAGCAATCTTCTTTCCCAGGACAGGAATTTGAGAGTTCTGGTAGTCTCTCAGCGTGATGAACTGGCGGCTGCTGCAGCTGGTCGCACCATTGCTTGGGCAGAGTCACTTTGGGTGTCCCATGAAATCATTGAAATGTAGGACCCGAGTCCACTTC
>CM019155.1:107998432-108019782 GCA_009733165.1 Naja naja | reverse complement strand
CTGAGGGCCTGTGATCTGAGTTAAGCAGGAATCCACAAAGGTTCACCTATGAGGTTCTTAGCATAAACAGAATCACCACACTGAATGTACCAACTTTGAAGTGGAATCCAGTGGGTGCGTTGCAGTAAGTGGGATGCAGGCAGTCAAGGGAAGACTTGAGCCTCACCCATCAACAACTCTGCTGGGGATAAGTTATTAGATGGGCTAGAGGATGTGCTGAACACTAAGAAGTTTTTCAAATCTCAGTGATGTCCCCAGGACCCAGTTGCTGAAGCTTTGGTAAACGTACTCATGTTCAGGCCCGCCATTAGTCAAGGGTGCCCAGGGCAGTAAGGGCATGTCTGATACCCTGTTGTGCTAGATAGGATTCAAGAGGTTGGATGTAAATTGAGGGCCATTGTCAGAGACATCAGGTAACCCGTGGGTTACAAACAGTTTTCTGAGCTGCTTGATGACCATCAGTTGTGGTGGATGTCATAGGGATAACCCCAGCCATTTGGAATATGCATCTACTATAATAAGAAAGGTGCCCTCTGGTAGGGGACTAAATCAATGTGAATCCTAGACCATGGGCCCCTAGGACATTCCCATTCCTGTGTGGCATGAGATGGGGCAGGCCTGACTACCTGGCAGTTGGGACAAGAGGCAACCCAGTTTTCAACCATTTTGTCAATACCCCCACCATACATAACTCCTGGCCAATCCCTTCATCCTTACAATACCAGGATGACCCTCATGTAACATTTCCAAAACCTCTCTTTGCAGTTTTGCAGGAATAACCACCCTGTTACCCCACAAAATACATCCTCTTAATACAGATAATTCAGTTTGCCTGGACTTAAAAGGCAAGGTGAGGTAGATCTTGAAGAGGCCAACCTTTCTTAATCCAGCCTATAACAGGAGCCAACACAGTGTCTTTGGCAGTCTCTGGCAATTTCAGCAGCATGAACTGGAAGCTTGGCAACAGTTTCTAGGAAAAGGTGTGTGTTTCAGGTTCAAGTCCTCCTTGTCAAGGAAGTGGGCACGACTTAGTGCATCAGCATGTCCAATGTCCTTGCCAGGCTTGTGAATCAGTTTGTATGAATAATGCAAGAAATTCAGTCCACCTTGGCATTCTTGGTGACAGGATAGTAGGTGTAGGCTTGTCTCCTGCCACAATGCCTAACAAAGGTTTGTGATCTGTGTACAATGGTAAATGTTCTGCCATACAGATATTCATGAAATTTCAACAGCTGCAACAACTGCCAATGCCTCTTGTCCATTGGCTGTAATTCCTCTCTGCTTTGGTCAAAGCAGAGTAAAATGCAATAGGGGCTTCTCTCCCAGAAGCCTGTGGCTCAACCCCCCACTCCAAAAGGGGATGCATCACAAGTCAGTACAACAGGCAAATTCTCAGAGAACTGTATCAGTACAGCATCAGATGATTAGTCTCTTAATACTGTTAAATGCTGATTGTTCCTTCCTGCCCCAGACCCAAACAGACTTCTTATCAAGTAATCTGTGCAAAGGTTCAGCAATGGTTGCCTTTTGAGGTAGAAACATGTGATAAAAGTTAATAAGTCCAAGGAAAGCTTGCAAATCTGTTTTGCATTTAGGTTTAGGGCTTTTGATTGCTTTAACCTTGGCATCAGTAGGGTGGATGCCATGCTTGTCAATCATGTAGCCCAGGAACTCAACCCTGTCAGTCTTAAGTGCATTTTTCTTCCTTGACTTTTAACCCCGCTTTCCTGAATCTGGTAAGGACTTCTCTGAGTCTTTCTTGTAGCTGAGTGTCATTCAGCAGAGATTAACACATCATCAAAGTAAGGCACTACCCCTGGCAGTCCTTGGAGCATTCTTTCCATAAGGCTTTGAAAGATGCCTGGTGCCACGCTTACTCCAAATTGTAACCTTTTACATTTGAAGGCACCTCTATGAGTCACAATGGTTTGGGCCTCTGCAGTGGCATCATCAACTGTTAGTTGTTGATATGCCTGGGCCAAGTCCATTTGGCAAAGACTGTACCCCTGCCAAGTGAATGTAACAGATGATGCACAACTGAACTGGATATGCGCCTGCTGCAGCGATGGTTCAGTGTCCCCTTATAGTCTCCACAAATTCACTGACCCATCAGCCTTGACTGGTGTGACTATGGGTGTCTCCCATCTGGAGTGGTCAGTGGGCTCTAAACCCCTTGAGCAATTAACTTGTCTAATTGTGCATCAATTTTTCCTTTAAAGCAAATGGAACCCTCCTGGGCTTTAAACGAATTGGGGCACCTTGGGATCTAGGTTGAAAGTGATAGGGGTCCCCATATACTTTGCCCATCCCTGAAGACCTCTGGAAACTCAGACTTCAAGGCCTCCTCCCATTCAGAGTTGCTCACGTGATTGATGCCAGTCACCTCGATGCCTAGTGGCTTGAACCACTCAAGTCCCAGCAAGCTTGGGCGATCCTTGTCCACAATGGTCAGGGGCAAACGCTTGGTGTGGCCTTTAAACTTCACGTTGAATTCTCTTGTTCCAACTACTGGAATCTTGTTCCCTTGGTAGTCTTTAAGAGTCAGTGCTTGCTTCTGGAAATGTTTCTTCTGAATGTTGGAAGTAGCTGTGAATAGTGTCCCATGACACCATAGATAAATAGGAGCCTGAGTCCACTTCCATTTGGCAAGGCCTTCCTTCAATGAATCTTCACATGTACTTTTCTGCTTCTCAAGGTGAAGAATGACCAATGGTGATTGTTTGATGAGTTTCATTCTTTCCATTTGCTTCTGAGTTGCTCCCATCTTTTCAATGAAATTGTTGGGCTTGAATCCTTCTCAGGGAATTTCTTCCTACTAGGTGGAGTTCTGGATGATTTGCAGACTCTGCTAGGTGACCCCTTTCTCACAACGTAGATGGTGTCTAAAAACTTGCATTCAGTGCAGGGGTGCCCCCCCACAGCCTCTGCAATAAAATTCTTGCCTTTTTTCCAGGGTCCTTTTCCTTTTCTCCATTCTGAGTCTATAAATTCCTTCCTCCACCTCACTGCAATCTGAATCAGAGTCTATTTGCTCACAATGTTGTGGATTTTTCCACATCAGAATGGCTTGAGGCCTTGTTAATCTTTTTCATGGCCGCTGAGGACTTGGTGGCTTCCGCTGAAACAGCTTCTCTATGGCCTCCTTAAACGGATCTTAGGTTTCATTAGTAGTTTGCTCTGTAAGACCTTATCTTTGAGGCCTAGAACAAACCGATCACGATGGCCTCTTCTAAGTTGGTAAACTCACAAGCACCCCCAATGTCCCTTAAACTTGCCACGAAGTCATTAACATTTTCGCTTTCCCTTGATCCCGACGGTAAAACTCTGTCTCTTAATGAGGCACGATACTTGTGGGGCGAATGGGCTCTTAAAAGCTTTTCCAAATCAGGCCATTCCATTACCTTCAAGTCTGCAGCTCCCACCAACGCCTTCGCCATCTTGAAGACTGCCGGACCGCAGTGCTGAGAAATACAATTCCTCCTTCCGCTTCTCGGGATATCAGCCAGGTCGCTTCTTAAGCATATCTGGAAGCGATCAAGCATACATTCCCAGTCTTCCGCCGCTGGATCGAACGGGCTGGGGGGTGTTCAGCACAGCCATCTTGCTCTTCTGCTTGTCCTCCGCTGTCTCTTCTTCAGGGCAATCCCACCTCGCCGCCAGTGTTAAGTTTGCATGAAGAGTCAGACGCCAAGAGCTTCAGTGAAGAGTTTATTAATGACTACAGCTCTAATGGACCCGACTTGGCTGGCTACGGCTGCTTCTTATAGCCAGCAGTCAGAAGTTGCTAGCCAATGGGAGT
The DNA here is from genome assembly GCA_009733165.1 of Naja naja. Classification (NCBI taxonomy): domain Eukaryota; kingdom Metazoa; phylum Chordata; class Lepidosauria; order Squamata; family Elapidae; genus Naja; species Naja naja. The sequence goes on along the minus strand of CM019155.1, from coordinate 108,015,983 downwards.
GCAGGGTTTTTCCCGCACTATTTAAACCAATCCCATTTGACATTTTACAAGAACAGTTCAAAATAAACCAATAACATTTAAACCTACATACATAACACATAGTACAATCTATATTGGATTCAAATCCACCTCTGTACAATCAATACATAAATAAAACCCATATAACCATATTAGTGCTCAGAACTTAAGCGTGGGACACAGAAGGGTCGTTGATTCTCACCTGATACGACCTTTCTCTTTGGGTGGAGATAGCATTCAGGATTGGGTAATCAGTCACCGCTTGCTGATTGGATTGAGTCTGTCAAATCTTTGAGGACACTCCCCCTGTTGCTAGGGTCCTCCCAGAAATTGGTGAAGGAATATTGACAGACTGACATGTTCTCCTGTAACAATAACATAGTCCATTACATTCGTAACAGACCAAAACAAGGTGGGACTGAATGCTATCTCCACCCAAAGAGAAAGGTCCTATCAGGTGAGCACCAACGACCCTTCTCCATTGTGGTGGAGATAGCACTCAGGATTGGGACATACCAAAGCTGGCTGTCCTATGGATGGGCCTAGTGCAGTCCGAATTCCCTAGACAGGGTGGACCTTTTGAAGAACTCTTCGTCCAAAAACTGCCTCAGCAGAAGCAAAAGAATCCAGCTTATAGTGTCTGATGAACAGAGAAGGTGAGGCCCAGGTAACCGCCCTGCAAACCTCCTTCAGAGAGGCCTGAATGGCCCACACTGCTGATGTGGCTGCACTCCTCATTGAGTATGCTGTTATTCTTGGAGGAACTGCAAGTCCTTGGGTTTGGTAGGCTTGGATATGCACAGTCTTATCCATCTTCCCATAGTCGTTGGAGTAACCTTGCAGCCCATAGTAAAAGGTTGAAAGGAAATAAAGAGGGATTCAGACTGTTTCTGATAAGTTTAATGAGTAAAATGCAATAGAGACAAAGACTTAAAATGTCTTAAAGACATATATACAAATACACACAGGAACCGGAAATGCCTCACTTAGGTACATAGAGATAGAAGACTAAAAGCAAAAAAAACCCTGTAACATCTCCCCTTTCTTGGTATGACCAACACTTTCTATAGGTTGAACCTGTCAGGGGGGCGTGAACATCTGCCACTCCGGGTGATGACTGGCTCTCTCATATGAACAGGGTCTCTTCGCACTGAGAGCTTCTCCACCTCACTAAAACCTCTGAGTCCAGCTCGCCATTTCCTGAGACATCTAGCCCTTGGCTACTGCCAGGCACACTGACTTGCTCAGGTCATTCATCTATGTCGACTGTGCATTCTTTATTGTCCATAAGTGGGTTTGGTTTGGCGACTGGCTCTAACCCACCCACTGGATATGAGAAGTCCGGTTGCTCAGCCACACGCAAATCCACACGATTGCACTGGTAGCGCGTTCCTCCAACATCCACCAAATAGGAACGCAGTGCCACTTGTTGTAGGCAGCTACCCATTTCCCAACGGCCTGTCCAATCTCCGGGCAGTGGTCTCATCAAATTTGTTCCCCCACCTTCAGCTCTGGCAAATCTCTCGCTGATTCATCATATTTGGCCTTGGCTACTTGCCTCTTCTGCCGCAGCCTTTCAGGGACCCCTTGTATCACCATTGGCTCAAGAAACTTATCTGCCATGGGTAAAGATGTCTTTAATCTCCGCGACATTAATCTTTGTGCTGGGCTACTATCCATACCTTCGGTAGAAGTATTTCTCCAATGTAAAATAGCCTTCTGTTAGGTTTGCATGAAGAGGCAGACGCGGAGTGCTTCAGCTCTTAAGTTTATTAGTGACTTCAGCTCAGAACGGACCCAACTGGCTTTGTTGCAGCTGCTACTTATAGCCAGCAGCCACAGCTGACAGCCAATCAGAGTGCAGGGTTTTCCCGCACTTTTTTAAACCAATCATCTCCAACACTTTACAAGAACAATTCAAACTAAACCAATGATTTCAAACACTGCATACATAACACCTTCCATGGATCTCTACTTTCGCCAAGTGCTTTCCTACATAAGTTCTTGACAATCTTTACAACTGATTCGACTTTACCATTCGCTTGCGGATGATGTGGCGATGAAGTAATGTGGTCGAACTCCCACCCAGCAGCAAATTTCTTAAATGCAGACTTACAAATTGGGGACTGTTGTCTGTGATCACAATATTTGGTTGACCATAACGTGCAAACTGAATCTTACATTTTTTAATAATGGTCTCAGCTGAGGAGTCTGGAAGAAGTTCAATTTCCCAAAAGTCAGAATAGTGATTGACTATTATAAAATGCTCTTTTCCTGCATAATTAAACAAGTCCACACTAACGGTCTGCCACGGTCATGATGGTATCTCATGTGACATCATAGTTTTTATTGCCGTATTCATTGCAGATAGAACAGTTGCTGACGAAGTCCTTAATCTCACCTCGCATATTCGGCCAATACAAAGTATCGCTGGCTTGTCTATAGCATGCATCCCCGCCAATGTGGCTCGAATGAATGTGCAATAACATCTCCGGTCTCAATGATCTTGGCACTATAACTCTCGAACCCTTGTACAAGATGCCATTTTGTACACCGATCTCATCTCTAAAGGACCAATATTCCCTCACTATTATGGGAACTGCCTCTTTCTTATCTGGCCACCCCCTCAGCACAATATCCTTCAATGTTTGCAAGGCCATGTCCATATCCATATGTTGCCTCAACTGATGTAACCGCTCATTCATAACATTAAGATAATCTGCTTGGTTGATTTCAGCAAAGAAAGTTTGTTCCTGTCGCAACCAGCAAACCATCTGATATTCACATTCTCCTCCCAAGGCCACCTGATCTACTGTGGCTCTACTCAAAGTATCGCTGATATACATTTCACGTCCTGGCTTGAAAACAACGTTGAGATTATAATGCTGTAGACTGAGCATCATGCTTTGCAAGTGCTTAGGAGCACACAAAAGGGGCTTCTTAAATATGGCTATTATGATCCGTTTCAGCTATGATTGCATCTCTGCCATAAAGATAGTAATGAAAACACTGGCAAGCAAATACAATACTTAAACATTCTTTCTCAATTTGCGCGTAATTCAGCTCTGCTGGCGAAAGACCCCTGGACGCATATGCAACTGGCTGACCTTCTTGCAACAAACAACATCCCAGACCGTTCTTGCTTGAGTCACTTTGAATAGTAACTGTCTTTGTGACATCATAATATTTTAACACTGGGGCAGTAGTAACCAAGCGTTTTATCTCTTGTACTGCCTGGTCATGTTTAGGAAGCCAGTGCCAAACTGCATCTTTGTCCAACAAACGTCTCAATGGCTGGCACACCTCCGACAGGTGTGGCAAAAAATTTGCTAAATATGTAACAAAGCCAATAAATCTCTGCACTGCTTTGGCATTGGTAGGCAGTGGCATGTCCGCAATGGCTCTAACCTTATCTGGATCTGCTTTTAAGCCTTGTGATGATAAAATATGTCCATGAAAGCGGACTTCTCACACCTTAAACTGCAGTTTCTTTATACTAAGCCTCAGCCTCACCTGCCTACACCGTTCCAATAGTGCTATTAGCTTCCCATCATGATCATGCTCTGCTTCATCATCTGTTTCGCACCCACACAACTATAAGAATGTCATCCGCGATTGGCTCAATTCCACTAAGGCCGCTTAATAGTTCATTTTGCTTTCTTTGATAAATCTCTGGCGCTACGGAGACACCAAAGGGCAGCTTGAGCCTTCTCTTTCTGCCCCAAGGAGTCCAGAATGTAGCCATGTAACTGCTCTCTTCATCCAGTTTACACTGTAAGAAGGCATCTCTAGCACCAACAAGCGTGAAAACCCATGCTTTGGGCAGCTTATGCAAAACATCCTCTAACGTTGGCATTAGGTAATGTGATCATTTCAAAGCCATATTCAGAAACTTAGGATCAATACAGATTCGGATCTTCTCCAGCTTCCTAATCACAACCATGTTACTTATCCAGTCGGTCGGCTCAGATACTGAAAGAATGTGTCCTTCTGCTTCATACTTATCTAATTGTGCTTTGACCTGCGACTTGATAGCTATGGAGACATTACATGGGGCACTTTGTACTAGAGGGATAGTAGGATCAAGTTGAAAATGAACTTCTCCTGGAACAGATACAATAGGGCCCTCAAACACCTCCTTATAAACTTGGAGGACTTGATGTTTCATCAGTAGCCTCTCCAGGGATTTGGAGAAATGAGTTTCAACAGTATGTAACTCCCTCAGAATGGTAAATCGCATTAGTCCCAAGCACTCACACGTTGAGCCTGACAATAATGGCTTCTGATCAATGTCCACAATCTCAAATTCCAATTTATGAGTACCCCCACATATGCTATACTCTGTTTGAAATAGGCCCAAAGAGTCCATCAGTTCCCCAGAATATAACTTCAGTTTGGTACTGCTAGGCTGAAGGGGTATCTCGGGTTCCAATTTCCTTTTATCCTTTAGACTCATCACATCACATGTTGCCCCCGAGTCCAACTGACAGGGTTGAACTATATTTATTTATTATTTATTATTTATTTATTAATTCGACTTATATGCCGCCCCCTCTCCAAAAAGGACTCGGGGCAGCTCACAGCTAAAAATAAGTTAATTAAAAGCATATTAAACAAGCTGAAGCCGAATTAAAATTAAAACCCATAGTTAAAATAAAACCAACCCCAGAGAATCAGCACAGCCCGGATTGTAAAAAGAGCCAGGTCTTTAAATCGTGGCAGAAGGTGCGAAGATCGGGGGCCAGCCGGAGCTCCAGCGGAAGAAGATTCCACAGAGTGGGAGCCGCCACAGAGTAGGCCCTCCCCCGGGTCACCGCCAAGCGACATTGAGTCAGATGGCACCCGAGGAGACCCCATCTGTCAGCCGCACAGGGCGGTTAGTATTTGATGTTGGGAGGAGCCGCTCGTAAATAACCTGGACCCATGCCATGCTGGACTTTGAATGTTAATACCAGAACCTTGAATCTCACCTGGAGGGCAACCGGAAGCCAATGCAGGCACAGGAGGGGTGTAACATGGGAGTATCGGGAAGCTCCCATCACTACCCAAGGCCGCGATTCTGCACCAGTTGAAGCCTCCGAGTGGTATGCAAGGGCAGTCCTAGGTAGAGAGCGTTACAGTAGTCGAGGAAATGACGAGCCTGAGTGACTGTGCACAGGGCATCTCGGTCCAGGAATGGGCGTAACTGGCGAACCAGCCGGATCTGGGCAAAGGCCCCCTGGCCACGGCCCCACCTGCTCCTCCAATTTGAGCCGTGAGTCCAGGAGGACCCCCAGATTCCGTGCCCTGTCCACGGGGCAACACCTCCTCCCCATGACCAAAGATGGAACATCCAAACTGGACCGAGATGTCGGTATGCACAGCCACTCTGTCTTGGCTGGATTGAGTCGAAGCATGTTCCTGTCCATCCAGATCCGCACCGCCCAGACAATGGGACATCATGGAGAGAGCATCACTGATGTGGCCTGGGGTGAGATGTATAACTGCGTATCATCAGCATACTGATGATAACTCACCCCAAGCCATGGATGATCTCACCCAGCGCTTCATATAAATGTTGAACAGGAGGGGCGAGGACTGAGCCCTGGGGCACCCCACAAGTGAGATACCTTGGAGTCGACCTCTGCCCCTGCCAACACTGTTTGAACGTCCCAAGAGGTAGGAGGAGAACCACCAAAACAGTGCCTCCCACTCCCAACCCCTGAGACGCGCAACAGGATACCATGGTCAATGGTATCAAAGCTGCTGAGAGATCTAACAGGACCAGGACAGAGGAAAACCCTGTCCGAGCCTAGAGATCATCAATCAGCACGACCAATGCTGTCTCCGTGCTGTACCCGGGCCGGAAGCCCGATTGGTACGGATCCAGGTAGTCCGCTTCCTCCAGGAAAAGTGGCAATTGCTGGGCCACCACATCTCAACAACCTTCGCTAAAAGCGAAGGTTGGAGACGGACGAAAGTTGTTCAACGCGGCTGGGTCAGGGCAGGCTTCTTCAGAAGGGCCTCACCACCGCTTTCAAAGCGGCAGGGAACAGCCCCTCCCTTAACGAAGCACTGACCACTGCCCGGAGCCAGCCGCACGTGACCTCCCTGGAGGCATAAACCAGCCAGGAAGGGCACGGGTCCAATAAACATGTGGTGGAGCTCAGCCGCCGCATAATCCTGTCCATATATCATTAAATTTAAGATTGACAAATCACTTTTTGCCTTTTGCGTGTACCAACACATTCTTTCATATAAACCAAATCAGTGGTAAACAACGATGCATCCTCTGAATCAAACGTTTGCTCCATCATATGCAGCTTCCTTACTGCTACTTTCCATGACGAACACACCCCAGCAAAATGATTCAGCCTCCCACACACTCTACAGTTCTTGCCATATGCCGGGCACTGATCTCTCCCACGTGCATGCAAATTGCCACAATACTTACATGGTGTGTGGTTATCTTCTAACAAATTATGAGACTTGAATTTATGCTGGTGCTGTTGCCGGCAACTCCCCAGTGTGGAAGCTACATTAACACAGCTGGTCTGTTTATCTCGCTCCAAAGCCCTCAACCGTTTATCTGTAAGTTCTGTAGTCCGACATATTTCTATTGCTGTTTGTAGGCTTAAACTATGTTCCCTTAGTAAGCGGCAGCATGTGCTTTCACTGGCAATGTCTAAAACTATTTTATCCCGAATAAGTTCATCTCTCAGGGGGCCATAATCACAGCTTGCTGCCCTTTCCTTTAACCATGTAACAAAGGTATCTATTGCCTCTCCTTCTTCTTGCTTGCAGCTGCCAAAAAGATATCTTTCATATAGAACATTCTTATGAGGTCTAAAAAAAGCTTCCAATGCATCCAAAATAGCCTTAGTATCACTCTTCTGTTCCTCCGTAAAGGTTAAACTGTGTTTATACACATGAAGGCATTCTGCACCCATCAATCTTCTTAATGTGGCAGCCTGTACCACGGCCGGCTTATCATTTAGGCCTGTAGCCAGAGAATAATCTTCAAATTCTGCCCTGAAAGTATCCCAATTATTATCACAATCCCCACCCACCCTCATGGGCTCCAGGGGTGGTATGCTATTAGCTACTGCCATGGTGCTATAGTTCTTGCTTCAAATGCACAGCTTTGAGGGCAGAACCACTTCTGACACCATGTTTCTGATAAGTTTAATGAGTAAAATGCAATAGAGACAAAGACTTAAAACGTCTTAAAGACATATATACAAATACACACAGGAACTGGAAATGCCTCACTGAGGCACATAGAGATAGAAGACTAAAAGCAAAAAAAACCCTGTAACATCTCCCCTTTCTTGGTATGACCAACACTTTCTATAGGTTGAACCTGTCAGGGGGGCGTGAACATCTGCCACTCCGGGTGATGACTGGCTCTCTCATATGAACAGGGTCTCTTCGCACTGAGAGCTTCTCCACCTCACTAAAACCTCTGAGTCCAGCTCGCCATTTCCTGAGACATCTAGCCCTTGGCTAACACAGACCTCCTGAAGGGTGAGGTCCACTTAACATAAATCCACAAGGTCCTCCAAATGTTCAGAGTATGCCATCTTCTTTCTAATACATGCACAGGATGCGGGCAAAAATCAGGTAAGATTAGTTCCTAGGCTCTGTGGAACCATGAGTTCACCTTTGGCACGAATGAAGGGTCTAGTCTTAACACAACTCAGTTGGTGTGAAACACACAAAGGTCCTTCCTGACAGATAAAGCTGCCAAGTCCGAAATTCTTCTGGCAGAAGTAATTGCTATTAGGAAGGCCACCTTGCAAGACAAAAACTGCAGGGAAGTGGATCTCAGTGGTTCAAATGGGGCCTCAGTCAGCGACTGCAGTACTTTAGAGAGGCCCCATGTCGGATATCGATGAACCACTGGAGGCCTCAGGTTTGTAGCACCCTTCAGAAACCTGCAGACCATGGGATGTCTAGACAAAGATTCCACTCTCCCCATGGATAGAACAGAGGACAAGGCTGCAACCTGCCTCCGCAACGTGTTAGGTGAAAGTCCCTTGCCTAGGCCCTCTTGGAGGAAGTCCAGCACCTGGGCAATCAAGGCCCCAGTAGGGTTAATGTCAGACTTAGAACACCATTCGCTGAAAGCCTTCCAGGTTGCATCATAGATGCAATGGTGGAGGATCTCCTGGAGGCTTGAATAGTTCTTATCGCTTTGGAGGAAAAATTGTCCCAGATCAGAGATCCTCACTCAATCTCCAGGCTGCCAATTGAAGCCACTGGGGCTCTGGATGCAATACTGGCCCCTCCAAGGCCTGGATATTGAAAGGTTTACTAAGTCCGCAAACCATGGCCTCCTGGATCAATGAGGGGCAACAAGGATAAGTTCTGCTCTTTCTGCCAACAGTTTCTGGATCACCCTCGGGATCAGGGGCAGAGGAGGAAAGGCATAAAGAAGCTCCCATGGCCAAGGGCTACATAAAGCGTTTGTTCCCTCTGCCCCCAAAACCGCAAACCTGGAGTAGAATCTCGGGAGTTGCGTGTTGTCCTGGAAAGTGAAGAGATCCACAGCTGGCATTCCGAAGCGTTCCGAAAGCTCCTGAAACAAATTGGGGTGAAAACACCACTCTGCATGGTCAATGGTGGTTTTGCTAAGCCAGTCAGCCTCAACATTGGCCACGCCTGCAATGTGCCCAGCTCTGAGCGATACCTGCTGTCTCTCTGCCCATAAGCACAGTTGTTATGCCTCTAGCATCAGTGGCCATGAATGTGTCCCACCTTGGCGGTTAATGTGCACCTTGGTTGACACATTGTCAGTCAAGACCAGGATGTACTTATCTGAGACAGCATCCTCTAAGTGTTGCAGGGCCAGTTGGACCACCCTAAGCTCTAGCTAATTAATATTATGGCCCAAATCTTCATGGGACTATTGTCCCTGGACCACCCTGAATTGAATATGGGCTCCCCAGCCATAAAGACTGGCATCTGTGGTCAGCACTAACTTGTCAGATCCTTGAATAAGAGTTCCAGGGAAAGGGCCTCAAATGATCACCATCGTAAGGATCTAAAGACCAGCTGAGTTAATCTGACCTGTAGAAGGGAACAACTCCTACCTGTCTTTTGATAAAGGAGAATGCAATGTAGCCCATGGCATGCAATGTAGCCCATGGCACAATGATATCATTTTCTCCAGAAGCTTGGAAAGCGTAACCAAGGACTCCCTATGTTTAGAGTTTACCTGCTCAATTAACTCTGATACTATCCTGACGTTCCTTGGATAAGGACACCTAGCAGGAAATGGTATCTATTACAGCTCCTAAATGGAGTAGAGAATTGGTGGGAGTGAAGTGGCTTTTGGCCTTGTTGACAGAGATGCCATGTTCTTGGAGCACCTGAATGGTGATTTCCAAATCCTCTGTTGCTCAAGATGGGGAGGATGATTGGACCAGTATGTCATCCAGATAACACTGGACTCTGACTGGAATGGCTCTAAGATGGGCTGCCAGGGCTGCCAACAGCTTTGTAAATGTTCTGGGGGCTGATGAAAGCCCAAAGGGTAAGGCCCTGTATTGATAATGCCTCCCATTACAGCAGAACCTGAAGAATTGTCTATGGACCAGAAGAATGGGGACATGGAGGTAGGTCTCGGTTAAATCTATGGAGGTCAAGAAATCCCCTTTCCTAATTCCCTCCAGAATGGACTGGAGAGAATGCATCTTAAACTGTCTGTATTTCACCCGGCGGTTAAGATGCTTCAAGTCCAGAATTGACCCCCCATCCCCCTGAGGCTTTTGGGATTTCAAACAACATGGAATAAAATCCCATGCCCTGTTGGTCCTCAGGCACTGGCTGAATAGCCTGGATTTCCAGCAGGTCCTGAATAGTTGTTTCCATAAGGACCTTTCTCTCTCTATTGCTAGGGACAGGACAATGAATAAAAAACCTTGGGGGTATAGAGAGGAACTCTATAGAAAGGTCCGAGCGAACCATCTCCAGGACCCAGGTGTCTATGGTTACTTCCTCCTAACGCCTGGCAAACAAGGCCAGATGTACTTCAATGGGAGGGTTGACATCACATTTATCTGGGACGTTGGAAGGAACGACACCCAGCCCCTCGATTGGGCCACTTATTGTTGAACAGGGGATTTCTACCTCTCCTGTCCTGGGGTTGCTCCTGCCTGGGGACAAAAGGCCTCTGGGGCATAGAAAAAACCCCTCCTGCTTCAGAGGTCCTATAATAGGAGTGTCTGACATAGGGTGTTGGTCTGAATTCACCCTTTCTGGATCTGGAAGGGAGGATCTTCCCTTTGTCTTTGGAGTCCACCAGCACTTTGACCAGGGCTTCTCCAAACAATTTCTCCCCCTTAAAGGGGGCAGTGGCCAACCTCCACTTATGTCTCATATCAGCTTGCCATTGTTTTAGCCAGAGCAGGAGACGAGAGGTCACAGTCCCCCCTATTGCCCTAGATGCAAATCTGGCAACACTGAGGGTAGCATCAGCTGAAAATTCCACTGCTTGTTTACATGTTGGTGTGACCTGGCATCGTCCAGTGGAATTCTCTCTTGCAGCTCTTGAAGCCAGATGAGAGAGGCCCTGTTAAAAAAAAGATGTGGCCGTGGAGGCCCTCACTGCCCATGCTGTTGACAGGTGTGTTCTCTGCAATGTTTGTTCAGCCCTCTTGTCCTCTGCTTTCAACAAGTCCTCAGGCTCCCCAGGGATGTCAGTGGTGGCTTGCAGGGCCACAACTGGGGCGTTGACAGTGGGCACTGCCAGGCCTTGGAGAGATCACCTCCCATGTTGAACATCTTCTTGTCCAGGGAGAAAGGGCTTGGACCCGAACCAAGGGATGACCACTGCCTTTGGATGACTGTGGTGAACATCCTTGGCACAGGCATGACATCTGCTGTTACTGTTTTTTTGGAAAATAGTGGGTCATTGGGGTCTTCAGAAGGCTCTGTAGGCTCCTGTGGTTCAGGAACCAAGCCCTGCCCTATGGCTTTTTTAGGAGTGACTTGAATATGGCTGGTTGGAACAGGCCTGGCATAGAGATTTGGTCATCATCATTTAGGCCTTCATCATCTGAGTAATTTCTGTCCATCACTGTCAGATGGGATGGAGTGTGAGCTTTCAACAGGAGCATATAACCCTGATCCTGAATGCAGGGAAAGATCATCCTCATGATGAGACCTGTGTCTCCTACTATGTCTGGATGATGAACACCTGGTCTGCTTCAAGACAGTTGACACACCTTGCTTTACTGCCTCAGTTAAAAGAGCCTGCATATTAATTTGGAATTCAGGTTCCTGTCCCCTGACTTGTCTAAGTCCAGCTGACATGGGAGTAAATGTGGCCTCAGGAGCCAGTCTGGGTCTCTGGGCTGGAACTGGCAGTTGCCCTGTTGCTGGGCAGACTGAAAAGAAATTTCCTGTGGCTGCTTCTGTTTCTACACTCCTGTCAGTATGCAGCTGCCTATCTCCTCTTAATAATGGTCGCTCCTCATATAGGTGGGAAACTGTGCTGGGCGCCATTTGTAAAGAAGTTTGGGCCGCTTCTTTTCCACTAGCCCACAACTTGTCAAGAGCCTTGTCTCTACGGTGCTTGTCCCGCTTAGCTGCCTTTTTTTGAGCCCCTGCAGCCCTGTCCTTTGGCTTGGGGCTATTATATGAAGACATCTGGTCTGGGGCTGCTGGGCTTAGAGAGCGTGATGGCCTGCGAGCCATCTCCTCCACTCTCCTGACTGTTTGGCTAGCATTCTGTGGTAATTCCACCATTTTTTACCCCGACGCTGTTAATCCGGAGATTTCACGAACTAGTGCTGCAGCTTCCCTAGTGCTACTCTATCGAAAGGCTACTCTCCCTACCTGACCTGTTAGGCTGTGAGATGATTTCTGTCTTCGCTGCAGTCTTCTCCCCCTTTAACGCTGCCGCAGTACAAACTGGCATCTGCAGTGGTCACTTCAAGTTGCTAAGAGCCTTCCCAAGCCAAAGCGCAAGGAAACGGTGTGGATGATGTTTCTACACACCTCCCTCAAAAATACCTCTAGACGATGTAGATCGGACCTTAGCTGATCCGTTGTCTGATGGTCTGGACCAAAGCCCCAACCGTGCTGCCTTTGACAGCTGTCAAACGAGTAAACTAGTTCCCAGTTGAAATAGTATTCAGGATTGGTGATTTTTTAATGTATTTTTCCAATTAGATTGATTTAAATTTGGTTCTTTTAGGAGAAGAAATTAACACATCATCCAGCTAGCTGACTGAATCAATTTCTGGGAGGACCCTAGTAACAGGGGGAGTGTCCTCAAAGATTTGACAGACTCATGATTCATTAACGTCATTCATGGTTGGCTTACATTAATTAATTCTGCAAAAAAATTATATTTAAGGATGTTAGGAGTCAACATCCATTGGACATATTACCTCTTTTACAGGGTTTTTTTCCATATTGTGCCCAAGAGACAAGGGAAAGGCAAATAATAGTATTTTATTTATTTATTTATTTATTTATTTATTTTAAATTACATTTATATGCCGCCCTTCTCCGAAGACTCAGGGTGGCTTACAATTTTTGGAGCACAACCCAATGCGCTCAGCAATAGCCTTCATTCCATTGTATATGCCTGCTTATTACTAAGCGACATTTTTACAAGGTCAGCTAATTGCCCCCAACAATCTTGGGTCCTCAATTTACCTACCCCGAGAGGATGGAAGGTTGAGTCAACCTTGAGCCTGGTGGGATTCGAGCCTACAGTAATTGTAGACAGCTGGATCTTAAGAGCAGGCATTTAACAGCCTGAGCCACCAAAGCTCTTTTAATATTTATATTTTAATATTATTTGTGTAAAACTTCAACCTAAGCATCAATGAGAGGTTCTGAGACCAAGCCCTTATTCACAGTCAAGCCCTTATTTACAGTTCTCAGTACATCTAACTACAGAAACTTTCCTTTGGGAAAAAAATAGGTTTCCTTAAGGCAATCATCTTGATTAGAAGAATCCATACATAGTCTCTCTGAATTGCCAATTCATAAAATGGGAATTTAAAAAGTTCGATTTGTCAAGGTTTCATCTTATGATCATAGACATCAGCAAGTAATAATCTACCCTTGATTGTATCATTTTTATGAATTTTTTTTACTTATTTGGTTATTAAAATATTGAAAAGTCTGAGCAAGTTCCTATACAGTACTTGAATGAAAGAATAGGGAAAAAGTGGCTTCAAACATTTTTTCACTTGCAAGGGCCAACCTTTAGTCAGTTTCTTAAACTAATTTCCTTTGAACTTCCAGTTTTTCCTCTGATCTTCTAGTAAGGCAGTACGTACAAGAATGTGAGGGGGAAGGAGGCAAAGAGGTCATATATCATCACGTAAAACCCATAATTTACGTATTTGTGTCATTCATAAAACCATACAATAATGGCATTCAGTTATTGATGTAAAGGTGCTTAGGATACTCTCCTAGAAACCAAGATACTGTGAATTCTAGTCCCAATTTAATCCTGAAAGCTGGCTAGATGACCTTGAGCCAATCACTTTCTTCCAGCCCAATCTACCTCAAAAGGTTGCTGTGGGAAAAATAGAAGGGGAACGGAAATTAGGTATATTTTCTACCTTAAATTATTTATAAAAATAATAAAATTTCCCAAGATAAAATATTTAAGAAATAAAAAAAATGGTAATGTCACCCATTTATGATTATTTGACATCATTGTGGTTTCTTATGAATACTACTACCGTGTTTCCCCGAAAATAAGACCTACCCCGAAAGTAAGACCTAGCACTATTTTCTAAACCTGCCCTAATATAAGACCTACCCCGAAAATAAGACCTAGTGTAAATCTCCAGTTCCAGGAAGACTTTTCAGGGAGCAACCGTGCACCCACGAAACACCCCCCCTACACACTCACACCCACTATTTGGCACCATAAATATATAAGACCTACCCTGAAAATAAGACCTAGTGTGTTTTTGGGAGCCAAAAAAAATATAAGGCAGTGTCTTATTTTCGGGGAAACACGGTAAGAACTCATTTTTCTCAGGTCTCAGAGCACCTGTAGTTAAAAATATGAAGAATTAGAAATATCAGAACACTGAAAAACATAACGCATCTGCCTCACTATTCAAGCTAGTAATCTTGCTAACTATCTTTATGTATATAATATGACCCAACCATGTCCAAACAGAGAAAAATAACATTCAAATTTGCTCCTTTAAACAGATATAAATTTTGTATTGTAAAAGCCATAGTGATTTGGGATTATTTATTAGAAATATTATGTTTATAAATTATCCTTTCATCCAATAAATGTGTGAGGCAATATACCATTTAAAATGACAGAAACATAAATCAGATATATCAAAAACTGTCAAATAAAAAGCAGGAATAAAAATATTTCTGAAACTGAAAAAAATAGACATGTTTTAATCCATTAAATGTTCAGAAAAAAAATGTAATTGCCTGTCTACAAAATTTAGTAAGGAACCTAATTTTGAATTCCAAATTACACATGCTTGTTTCTGTTTCTCTACCCTCCTAACTATTGAATAAGGATCTTAAATGAAATAATCATAGGTTCCAAGCAAGTTAATGTGGATGGGCACAGTTTTTCAATATGATGGGCCCAACTCATTTATTGGAATTGAGTAACAACATAAAGTAGGACTAGAAAAGTATGACACTATAGATGTTGCTAGACCACTTGAAAAGAGCTAGAATCCAGCAATACCTGGATTAAATATTGCCCAACTGTGATATCAAAGCTCTATTTAGCTGCCAGTATATCTAATTTTAGACTGCATGCTTGTAAAAGAATTACACAAATATACAAATTAGAACATGGATTTAAATAGATTACTCATTTGAATAGAATTTAAAATATTTTTTCATAGCATTTTAAATTAATAATAAGATTTTGATTTAAAAACCCAACCTTACCCAAATATTTGTTTATAAATGTATGTATCATTCTTGAAGGCTCAATTATTCTGAACCAAATATCTCCCCAGTTCCTGTTTTTTTGAAAGTTGTTAGCTATCCTTTCTTAAATATAGTCATTCTGGCTGAACATAAACCTATTTCTATTGTGGAGGATTAGAATATTTTTCCTACAATACTCCTCAAGTCTTAGCAAATCTAAATTGATATTAACAACACTACCATAGATTGCCCAGGAGGATCATAATTTTGTGTGCAGATCTCAGTGTTAATCCTTAGCATTTCCAGTTAAAGAATAAGATATCAAGTTATGTGCTGTCTTATACTTTGGTGGTAGGTCTTGTTTTATTCAGATAAGCTCCAACTGAACTATTTGGAAGGCTTCCACTTTAACCCTAACAAGGAGAAGCCTGATATCCATACCTATCCATAATTCTTCATATCTATCAGATAAGCCAGCTCAGGAAACAGACTCCTCAACTTTGACCTGAGGGATATAGCCAGTAACAGAATGTTGAAAGCCTGTGTGTATTCCCTTCCTTTCCCCTATATCCCATAGAATTAAAATGGAGTCTGTTATGTATGTAGGTTTGAATGTTATTGGTTTATTTGAACTGTTCTTGTAAAATGTCAAATGGTATTGGTTTAAATAGTGCGGGAAGAATCCCTGCACTCCCATTGGCTGGCAGCTACGGCTGCAGGCTATAAGAAGCAGCCGTAGCCTAGCCGGGACGGGTCCATTCGAGCTGTAGTCACTAATAAAGTCTTTTGCTGGAACTCCTCGCGTCTGACTCTTCATGCAAACTTAACACTGGCGACGAGGTGGGATTCCCTGAAGAGAAGACGACGCTACGAACAAGCAACTGAGCGAGATGGCTGCGCTGAACACCCCCCAGCACCGTTCGATCCCGGCGACGGAAGACTGGGAATCGTATGCGGATCGTTTCCACATGTTCCTGGAGGGAACGATCTCGCCGGCATCCCCGAGAGACGAAGAGGGCGGTCTTTCTCACTGCGGTCCGCAGTCTTCAAAATGGTGAAGGCGTTGGAGCAGCAGAGCTGAAGGTAATGGAATGGCCCGATTTAGAAAAACTTTTGAGAGCCCATTACGCCCACAAGTATCGTGCCTCATTAAGAGACACGAATTTTACCGGGATCAAGGGGATAGCGAGAATGTTAATGACTTCGTGGCAAGTTTAAGGGACATTGGGGTGCTTGTGACTTTACCAACTTAGAAGAGGCCATGCGTGATCGGTTTGTTTTAGGCCTTAAAGATAAGGTTTACAAAGCAAACTATTAATGAAACCTAAGATCACGTTTAAAGAGGCCATTGAAGAAGCTGTTTCAGCGGAAGCCACCAAGTCCTCAGCAGCGGCCATGAAAAAGATTAACAAGGCCTCAAGCCAGGCCTCAAGCCATTCTGATGGGGATAAATCCACATCTACTCATTGCGAACAAATAGACTCTGATTCTGATGGCAGTGAGGCAGAGGAGGGATTTTTAAACTCAGAATGGAGAAGAAAAGAAAAGACTCTGGGAAGAACAGGCAAGGGTTCTATTGCAGAGGCTGTGGGGGCCACCCCCCAAGACTGATTGCAAGTTCTTTGACTCCATTTGCCTACGTTGTGAGAACGGGGTCACATAGCCAGAGTCTGCAAATCATCCAGAACTCCACCAGCTAGGAAGAAATTCCTGATAGAGACTTTAAGCCCAACAATTTCCTTGAAAAATGGGGCTAAATTTAGAAGCAAATGGCAAGAATGAAACTCACCAAACAATCACTATTGGTCATTCTTCACCCTTAAAAAGCAGAAAAGTACATGTGAAGGTGTTTATTGAAGGAAGACCTTGCCAAATGGAAGTGGACTCAGGCTCTTATTTATCTATGGTGTCATGGGACACTATCCACAGACTTTTCCCAAAATTCAGAAAAGCATTTCCAGAAGCAAGCACTGACTCTCAAAGACTACCAAGGAACAAGATTCCAGTAGTTGGAGCAAGAGATTTCAACGCAGTTTAAAGGCCACACCAAACGCTTGCCCCTGACCATCGTGGACAAGGATCGCCCAAGTTTGCTGGGACTTGAGTGGTTCAAGCCACTTGGCATCGAGGTGACTGGCATCCATCACGCGGAGCAGTTCTGACTGGGAAGAGTCCTTGAAGTCTGAGTTTCCAGAGGTCTTCAGCCGAAGGACTGGGCAAGTATATGGGGACCCTATTGCTTTCAGCCTAGACCCCAAGGTGCCCCCAACTCGCTTAAAGCCCAGGAGGGTCCCATTTGCTTTAAAGGAAAAAATTGATGCACAATTAGATAAACTCATTGCTCAAGGGGTTTTAGAGCCTACTGACCACTCCAGATGGGAAACACCCATAGTCACACCAGTCAAGTCTGATGGGTCAGTGAGAATCTGTGGTGACCAAGGCAAGGACACTTAAACCATGCGCTGCAACAGAGCTGATATCCAGTACCAGTTGTGCATCATCTGCTCCATTCCCTTGGCAGGGGTACAGTATTTGCAACTGATTTGGCTCAGGCATATCAACAATTAACAGTTGATGATACTGCAGAGGCACAAACAATTGTGACTCATAGAGGTGCCTTCAAATGTAAAAAAAGACTACAATTTGGAGCAAGCGG
>CM019155.1:107718721-107997432 GCA_009733165.1 Naja naja | reverse complement strand
TAACACTGGCTAATAAGGTGGGATTGCCCGAAGAAGAGACAACGCGGAAGACAAGCAGAAGAGCAAGATGGCTGTAAGCGAACACCCCCAGCCCCCGCTCGATCCAGCGGCGAAGAAGACTGGGAATCGTGCGGATCGCTTCCAGATGTACTTTGAAGGAAACACCGCTGGATATCCCCGAGAAGCGAAGAGGGTGGTATTTCTCAGGCACTGCGTCCCGCAGTCTTCAAGATGGCGAAGGTGTTGGTGGGAGCTGCAGACTTGAAGGTAATGGAATGGCCTGATTTGGAAAGCTTTTAAGAGCCCATTATCACAAGTATCGCGGCCTCACAAGAGAGACACGCACATTTAAGTCACCCAACGATCAAGGGAATGCGAAAATGTTAATGACTTTGTGGCAAGTTTAAGGACATTGGGGTGCTTATGAAGTTTACCAACTTAGAAGGAGGCTGATCGTTTGTTCTAGGCCTCAAAGATAAGGTTTACAGAGTAAACTAATTAAACCTAAGATCACGTTAAGGAGGCCATAGAGGAAGCTGTTTCAGCGAAGCCACCAAGTCCTCAGCAGCTGCCATGAAAGATTAACAAGGCCTCAAGCCATTCTGATGTGGAAAAATCCACAACAACCCACAGAGCAAATAGACTCTGATTCAGATTGCAGTGAGGTGGAGGAAGGAATTTATAGACTCAGAATGGAGAAGAAAAAAGGAAGGACCGAAAAAGAGGCAAGAATTTTATTGCAGAGGCTTGGGGGCACCCCTGCACTGAATGCAAGTTTTTAGACACCATCTGCCTAATTGCTAGAAAAGTGGTCACCTAGCAAGAGTCTGCAAATCATCCAGAACTCACCTAGTAGGAAGAAATTCCCTGAGAAGGAATTCAAGCCCAACAATTTCATTGAAAAGATGGGGCTAAACTCAGAAGCAAATGGAAAGAATGAAACTCATCAAACAATCACCATTGGTCATTCTTCACCCTTGAGAAGGAAGTAATGTGAAGGTATTCATTGAAGGAAGGCCTTGCCAAATGGAAGTGGACTCAGGCTCCTTTATCTATGGTGTCATGGGACACTATTCACAGGCTACTTCCCAACATTCAGAAGAAACATTTCCAGAAGCAAGCACTGACTCTTAAAGACTACCAAGGAACAAGATTCCAGTAGTTGGAACAAGAGAATTCAATGAAGTTTGGCCACACCAAACGTTTGCCCTGACCATTGTGGACAAGGATCGCCCAAGCTTGCTGGGACTTGAGTGGTTCAAGCCACTAGGCATCGAGGTGACTGGCATCAATCACGTGAGCAACTCTGAATGGGAGGAGGCTTTGAAGTCTGAGTTTCAGAGGTCTTCAGCGAAGGATTGGGCAAGTATAGGGGACCCCTATCACTTTCAACCTAGATCCCAAGGTGCCCCAATTCGTTTAAAGCCCAGGAGGGTTCCATTTGCTTTAAAGGAAAAATTGATGCACAATTAGACAAGTTAATTGCTCAAAGAGCCCACTGACCACTCCAGATGGGAGACACCCATAGTCACACCAGTCAAGGCTGATGGGTCAGTAAGAATTTGTGGAGACTATAAGGGGACACTGAACCATGCGCTGCAGCAGAGCGACATATCCAGTTCCAGTTGTGCATCATCTGTTACATTCACTTGGCAGGGGTACAGTCTTTGCCAAATGGACTTGGCCCAGGCATATCAACAACTAACAGTTGATGATGCCACTGCAGAGGCCCCATTGTGACTCATAGAGGTGCCTTCAAATGTAAAAGGTTACAATTTGGAGTAAGCGTGGCACCAGGCATCTTTCAAAGCCTTATGGAAAGAATGCTCCAAGGACTGCCAGGGGTAGTGCCTTATTTTGATGATGTGTTAATCTCTGCTGAAAATGACACTCAGCTACAAGAAAGACTCAGAAAGTCCTTACCAGATTCAGGAAAGCG
This sequence comes from Naja naja, assembly GCA_009733165.1. Taxonomy (NCBI): domain Eukaryota; kingdom Metazoa; phylum Chordata; class Lepidosauria; order Squamata; family Elapidae; genus Naja; species Naja naja. The sequence goes on along the minus strand of CM019155.1, from coordinate 107,995,493 downwards.
GGGTTAAAAGTCAAGGAAGAAAAATGCACACTTAAGACTGACAGGGTTGAGTTCCTGGGCTATGATTGACAAGCATGGCATCCACCCTACTGATGCCAAGGTTAAAGCAATCAAAGAAGCCCTAAACCTAAATAAAACAGATTTGCAAGCTTTCCTTGGACTTATTAACTTTTATCACATGTTCTACCTCAAAAGGCAACCATTGCTGAACCTTTGCACAGATTACTTGATAAGAAGTCTGTTTGGGTCTGGGGCAGGAAGGAACAATCAGCATTTAACAGTATTAAGAGACTAATCACGTCTGATGCTGTACTGATACAGTTCTCTGAGAATTTGCCTGTTGTACTGACTGTGATGCATCCCCTTTGGAGTGGGGGTTGAGCCACAGGCTTCCCAGTGGGAGAGAAGCCCCTATTGCATTTTACTCGCACTTTGACCAAAGCAGAGAGAATTACAGCCAATGGACAAAGAGGCATTGGCAGTTGTTGCAGCTGTTAAGAAATTTCATATCTGTATGGCAGAACATTTACCATCGTTACAGATCACAAACCTTTGTTAGGCATTGTGGCAGAGACAAGCTACACCTACTATCCTGTCACCAAGAATGCCAAGGTGGACTGAATTTCTTGCAGCTATTCATACAAACTGATTCACAAGCCTGGCAAGGACATTGGACATGCTGATGCACTAAGTCGTTGCCCACTTCCTTGCCACAAGGAGGACCTTGAACCTGAAACACACACCTTTTCCTAGAAACTGTTGCCAAGCTTCCAGTTCATGCTGCTGAAATTGCCAGAGAGACTGCCAAAGACACTGTGTTGGCTCCTGTTATAGGCTGGATTAAGGTTGGCCTCTTCAAGATCTACCTCACCTTGCCCAACCTTTTAAGTCCAGGCAAACTGAATTATCTGTATTAAGAGGATGTATTTTGTGGGGTAACAGGGTGGTTATTCCTGCAAAACTGCAAAGAGAGGTTTTGGAAATGTTACATGAGGTCATCCTGGTATTGTAAGGATGAAGGGATTGGCCAGGAGTTATGTATGGTGGCCAGGTATTGACAAAATGGTTGAAAACTGGGTAGCCTCTTGTCCCAACTGCCAGGTAGTCAGGCCTGCCCCATCTCATGCCCCCACACAGGAATGGGAATGTCCTAGGGGCCCATGGTCTAGGATTCACATTGATTTCGCAGGTCCTACCAGAGGGCACACCTTTCTTATTATAGTAGATGCATATTCCAAATGGCTAGAGGTTATCCCTATGACATCCACCACAACTGATGCGGTCATCAAGCAGCTCAGAAAACTGTTTGTAACCCACGGGTTACCTGATGTTCTTGTCTCTGACAATGGCCCTCAATTTACATCCAACCTCTTTGAATCCTATCTAGCACAACAGGGTATCAGACATGCCCTTACTGCCCCTGGGCACCGCTAATGGCGGGCTGAACATGGTACGCTTACCAAAGAAGCTTCAGCAACTGGGTCCTGGGGACATCACTGAGAAGGTTGAAAAACTTCTTAGTGTTCAGCACATCACTCCTAGCCCATCTAATAACTTATCCGCAGCAGAGTTGTTGATGGGTAGGAAACTTAGGTCTTCCCTTGACTGCCTGCATCCCACTTACGCACCCGCACCACTGGATTCCACTTCCAAAGTTCGTACATTCAGTGTGGGTGATTCTGTTTATGCTAAGAACCTCATAGGTGAACCTTTGTGGATTCCTGCTGAGATAACTCAGATCACAGGCCCTCGTTCTTACAGGGTACAAACAGAGGATGGACTCCTCTGGAGCAGGCACATTGATCAACTTAGATCCAGGTTCTCTCAGGAACATCGCCCTTGTCTCTCTCTAGTTCCCTCACCTGATGTCAATTCTAGGGGGGAAGGGGAGGAACAGGAGGAAAATCAGCAAGGAAGAATCAACCCCATGTGTAACGAGCCATTACAACAGGAACCATCCCAAAACCTGTCACAATGCCAAAATCCATCCTTAGAAGTGGAAGATTGTACATCACTACCTGACTTGGGTGCTGACATTGGGATGGAGATGGGTTGGGAGGAGAGACCAGATTCTAACAGTCAAACAGGGTCTTCTTTCACAGGGAGTCCCAATGGGGAAATGTCAGCAGACACATTTCCTCTCTCACTGGGTGAGAATGTAAAAACTTCTGAACCACGAAGGTCTCAACGTACGCAAGAGCCCCACCTATTTAAAAGAATACATTAGATAGGTTGGGGTTTGGTATGGACTGAACCTAGTGGGGAGGGGTGTTATGTATGTAGATTTAAATGTTATTGGTTTATTTTGAACTGTTCTTGTAAAATGTCAAATGGGATTGGTTTAAATAGTGTGGGAAAAACCCTGTACTCCCATTGGCTGGCAACTATGGCTGCTGGCTGTAAGAAGCAGCCGTAGCCCAGCCAAGTTGGGTCCATTCGAGCTGTAGTCACTTAATAAACTCTTCACTGAAGCTCTTCGCGTCTGACTCTTCATGCAAACTTAACACTATGAAATTTCAATGGAGAGAAACTATGTGAAAAAGCTTGACACAGTTCATATAATTAAGATTCTTTAAACTGTAGTTGCTTTGTTTTAGGGGAGTGGCAGTGTAATCTCTGATGGATAACATTTCTGTTATAGACTGTTTGAAACACCTGATCTTTAAAACTCCATCTTTAAGTTCACTGAAATAGCAGACATTTTATCTTTCATAATGTCACAGTCAGATTATTCCTTGCAGAAGAACTTTTGTGATGCTTGCACTGTGGTCCAATCAATCTCTTCTGTTGCTTAATTAAGTAATTACAACTTGAGACGGTGTAATTAACAGCCCTGGTTGCTGTGAATAATGCAAAGCTAGTAGTGCTGAATGCAGGAGATAGATAGAAGCTTCTGGATAAATAAAGAGGGTGAATTTTCTTCAGGCTAAAAAATTGAGATTTCTGCTTTCTGAATGTGTTTTTTTTCTTACTGGTGCAGGGAAGTATGAATAAGTACACAAAGGATAACTGTGTCAAGAACTTCTTGATCATGCTGTATCTTCGAATATATTGCAGGAAGGGAGCTATGTTAGTTTATGATAACCAAAAATCAGAAAGAGTCAGATGGCATCTTTTCATACTTAATAAATTATAATTAAAAGGGATATGCTTTCATGAATCATAGCTGTATTTTAATCTCCCAAGATATTCCATTATAGATTCCAAAGCAGCCATTCTGGAACAAAGAAACTTCACCAGTACAATTGAAAACAAGGCTAGTAAACCTGCATAAAATAAAAGGTTTCAGTCTATCTCAGACTGTCTTAACAGGTATCATTTTTTGAATGTGTTATTATTTTTATGATGAAATACTTGTTATCTGTCTTACATATAACCTTTATTTGCACTGATGCTGACTGGAAGACAGGAGACTGTGTATTTTAGGTGTTTCTTAGGCATGAAAGCTGTTTGGGTGTTTTTAGCCAATCATGTTTTCTCAACCCAGCTCACAGGATTGCTGTGGGGAATAAAAGTAGGAGTGTTGAGCATGTTTACCACTTTGAATTATAAGTAAAAAAAGTGGGATAATAATCTAATATTAATCCACCTTCTCTTACCTACCCCACTCTAACCCAATTTATTTATTTATATTTATTTAGTTTCTTTGTCAAGCAAGTATTAGATAATAGGTATAAGTATAAACATGGTTATGAATACATGAAATAGATACGAATCAAAAGAAACATTAGGACAGGAATGGTAGGCAAGTTGGTGCGCTTATGCATGCTCCCTACAGACCTCTTAGAAAAGGAAGTAATAGACAGTCTAAGGTTAAAGTTTTTGGGGTTTGGGGAAGAACCCACAGAGTCAGGTAGAGTTTTCCAGACATTGACCACTCTGTTGCTGAAGTCCTATTTCCTGCAATCAAGTTTGGTGCGGTTTACCTTGAGTTTGCATCTATTGTGTGCTCTTGTATTGTTGTGGTTGAAGCTGAAATATTCATTGATGGGTAGGACATTGCAATAGATAATTTTATGTACTACACTTAGCTCGGACCGAAGGCATCGTAGTTCTAGGTTATCTAAGTCTAAAATTTCAAGTCTGGTGTCATAAGGTATTCTGCTATGAGTAGAGGAGTGGAGAATTCTTCTTGCGAAATATTTCTGGACTTTCTTGACTGTATTAATATCAGATATGTAGTGTGGGTTCCAGACTGATGAGCTGTATTCAAGTATTGATCTAGCAAATGTTAAATTTAAATCCAGTATCACCCACTCTGTATATCTAATGAAGTTTACGCTTTTCCATAAAAGCATACACTTTTTAATAATATTTGTAAGTCTGAAAAAAAGGGTGCTCTCAGACCTCTGATGTTTCTATTTCTTGAGTAATGGTTGTCAAGGTGTGCAGGATTAGGGTGTCAGCTTGGGAGAGGGTATGATTTATCACTTCCCTGTTTTTCATCTCTTTCCTCCAACTCTCTCTAAGGATATCGTCTGTGAAGGGACCATTGTCATTTCTTGTTAAGAAAGCCTGGCGTGCATTGGCTTCATTGCTATGGTAGTGTAGTTGGGTTGTTGGTTTTGTCTGTTATAGACATGACAATTGGACACATAGTTGTTCCACCAGTAGCTTATGTGAGAAAGTAGATCTTTAAAAAAGAATCTTAGGCATCCTAAAAAGCACTAAGCTGGGAGATTGAATTTTGATGAGTTTATAATATGAACTACAGTAACTTACAGAAAAAAGCTTTTTATTGTAGCTCACCAGGCATCATTTTTGTCTATTTTTTTAGAACATATTTGCATCAAAACCATTGAGCTGTTGGGGAAAATCAAATTCTTCCTTCATTATTTCTATTTTTAAATTGGGTTCTCCACAGTTGTTGCCATATGCTTTATGTCTGTAAACTGAAAAAGTTAACTATGAATTAATCCTTGTTGGTGTTTGGTATAAGAATACTGTGACCATGGTCACTTAACTTAAAGCAAATTATAATTTAAGGTTACTGTTCTCTGGTTAAGGTGGCGTTCCATAGTATAAAAAAGGGGAATTGTTTCATTACAACTCTCTTGTCATAATATCTAGTCATATTGGTCAGCAAATTTTGGGAGTTGAAGTCCATGGAAAACTGCCAAGATTGTAAAACTACTTTATTCACTATCAAAATAATTTAATTTTGAAATGTGATGTTCAGTGGTTTTGGCAATTTGTAATGGCTTGTTTTAACTATATTTTTGTAAGGCTCCCTGAGGTGTTAACAACATGAGTATTGTATAATTATATCAAATAAATATGAAAATATTTGCTTCTAGCAGTAGAAATCTGCATTGTATGAACAGAATGGCATTACCTCTCCTGGTAAATGAAGATGACAAATATGTAGATAGCTCTACATATAAACAAATTTAACATATTATTTATTCTGCTAATTAGTTTTATTACACATAAGTTAGAGATCAAATAAATATGGTCTCTGATAAATTAATAAAAGGGACTCGGAAGCTCATAGATACCCTGAAGCTATGTTTTCTGACAAAAGTCTTGTTGAGCTTTTGTTTAAATGAACTGAAGTTGGAATATCTTTTATTTACTGGTTTTTTTTTAAACCACTTCAAAATTCTAAGTATTTTAGTTCATCCAAATGTTTGTTTTTCAAATTATACTGGAATATTCAGAGATAATAATAAATGGGAAAAAAGGAATTTCAGAATAATACATATATCATTAGCTTAACTAAGGAACATACAATATAAAAGGAAAAAAAGAATGATATTGCTATAGGCGTATACTACAAGCCACCCAATGAAGCAGAAGAAATAGATGAACTGTTTGCTAATCAATTAACAAATGTATGTAAGAAACATACCACAGTAGTAATGGGAAACTATAACTATCCTGATATCAAGTGAGAGATCAACAGATTCCTAACCAGATTCCTAAGTTGGCTAACAACTTAGAGGAGGGAACTAGAGGAAAAATTATACTGGACCTAATTCTTACTAATAGAGAAGAAGTGATAAAGGGAGTGTAACCACATCATATTAGAATTCAATATAATGCAAACATATGCAATAGAACATAGTCCGACCAGTGTCTTAAACTTTAAAAGACCTGATTTTAAACAACTGAGGGCCTAAGAAAGATTCCATGGATGAAAATCTGAAAGAGGAAAACAACTCAAGAAGCTTGGAATATCCAGGAATATTATCCTGGACTGGACTTTTATGATCATTTATGATCATAAAAGTCCAGTCCAGAATAATATTCCTGAAAAAGAAAAACAAGAAATCCATGAAAAAACCAGCATGGTTACACAAAGATCTCGCTGATAAACTGAAAGACAAAAAGGACAAGTACGAAAAATGGAAAGAGGGACACATAACTAAGGCAGAATATCAGCCCAAATATGTGAAGTCAGGAAAGCAAAGGCTCAGAATAAAGTAAAACTTGGAGCAAAAATCAAAGACAAGAAAAAAATCTTTCAACATATAAATAACAAGAAAAAGTTAAGGAAACAGTTGGAATGAAAGAAAACTCATTCTCTATGTTCTTGTATAATGTAAATCTTATATCTTAGAATTACGTTTAAGAAAATGAACTCTGAGTAGATGCTGGAACTTTTGAAATTTCTTATTATGGTACTTTGAAATAGATTGTGCATATGCATTTATTAATCATCATCGTGTCTCTATGTAGTAGTGGTATCTAACTAAGAAGTAGGAATTAATCTGTATAGCAGAATATGTACAGCTGAATCGAATGAAAAGATTTCCATTCCCCTACTTTTTGAAATGTTGTTCAATTAACACTTTTCTTTCTTCTCCGGGTTATGTTTTAAAATCCCATTAATCTTCATGAAAACTCTACAATGGAGGAGTTGGGAAAACTGAAGAAAGATTGGATGGATTGCAGAATAGAATAGGGAGACTTATGTCTACTCAGTGAGTAACTATGTGTCAGCCCCAAAGGTGGGATATACAACTTTTTAAAAATTACTTTGGATTTTAAGCAGCTTGTGAGGGTTACACTTCAGTTTTCAGTGGAAGAGTATGGGAAAAAAAATCAAACAAGTCTTTCTACATTCTTTGCTTCTTGGGGGGTGGTGGTGTAAGAATATAAATAGCATAAGATTATAGATAAGAATCAATTTTATTACAGGCCAGGCAGATTTCAATACTTTGTAATTCATAGTGCTATGGCTAATTTCAGTCTTCCCTAAATTCCTTCCATTCAAAATAATGACTGTAATTTTCATCAGTGTTAGGTAGCATGGTGATGGAATAGTATGATTGGAGTTATTTTTCTTTTCTTTTTCTTATAGCTGACTAAATACTTTCCAAACTTGAAACTGTAAATAATGAATACTGACTAGTCAGGTTGGTTTCACATTTTCTTCACCAAATGTACTGTAAATGGTTAAGGCATTTAACGCATTCTGTGATTTTCCTTTGTACTTCCGGCCCCCTTTTCCCTCTTCCCTGCTTGTAAACCTGTTTAGCTTCAATTATTTTTCCTTGGGTGGACATTACAAGTTAAACCCAGGTTTGTTGAGATCTAAGTTAAATACATGCTGTGTTGGTTTTAGTGTTCTCTGTTGGCCAGAAGTGCAGGAGAGTGTAATTATACCTAGACTTTATGGATCTGTCTCATGGCTTGTTTATTTGAAACAGTTTTGCAGGGTAGAGGTTTTTACTAAATGGATTTCTTTACTTGCCAACTTTCTAAACCCCTTGGTGGCTCCTTGTCCTTAGTTTTTGTATCACTGATGGTGTTCTGAGCTTGATAGAACTTTGCACTCAGAGCAAAAACCAAATGCTGACTGTATCCATATCTTCTGTATCAAAGTGGGAAGTTGAACAAGTCTGTCTTTGGGAAAGTATCTGCTGCAAAGCATCATATGTAAACCTCATGGAAAGTGTTTTATGCTATTTATGTGCAGCTTTCTTTTCTTGTTAACAAGGACTTATTCAGGAAAATGTTCTATACCAGGGTCCCTAAACTCTTCAGCTTATTAATCCTTTCATGAAGTTTCAGAGTGTTCATTGACCACCAAATATTTATTAATGAAAATAATTTAATACTATTTTAAATAATAGTAGTTTGAATAACAACACTGATCACAATAATAATAGCTATTCCTATCAATCTTTGGGAGTTGTTATCAGCAGCTTTGGAGAATCATATTCTATATAATATTTTAGATGTTTCATGGTATTCGATAGATTTTTAAAAAAACTTATAAATTCATTTGATCATTAGATTCATAGCATCAGGATATTCAAAGCAGAAATGTGGGTATTCTAAATCTAAATCATTATAGTATTTATATTCTAAATATAAAACTAAGCATGTGTTGCAAAACCTGCTATTGTACACTTATGCACTGAAGACAAATTCCTTGGGTGTCCAGTCACACATGGCAATAAAGTATTCTATTCTATTCTGATCTGTTCTATTTGAAGTTAAAATATTAGATCAAAGCTGACTAGCAGTTGATATTTTATATATTAAAAAAATCATGCCCCCTTATGAGCTCTGATTTGAGGTTAACAGCTGTGAGTTTATAATGTTAGTTTTGTTTCCATCCAGTGCTACAAAATACTTTGCATTAAGTTTTCATTACACAAAAGTAGTGGAGGAATTTATTCCAGTGGAATCATTATATGGATAAAGATTAAAAATCTCAAAAACAAAACTATATTTTCCCACTATTTTAATGTTTATAGATAAACAGTTACTCAAGGATAAATCACATGAACACAGGGGTGGGATTCTACCAGTTCGCACCTATTCGCTAGAACTGGTTGTTAACATTCTAAGCAGTTCAGAGAACTGGTTGTTAGAAGAAATTACTGGCCTAATCCTGTAAGGAAGGCAGGAAGGAAACATTCTGGTGTTGCTTACAGAAACTGCCTCTTTGTTAACCCTTATTACATTCTTGGCAGGACTAGACTTCCTGTCTCAGGAACTTCTCTGGAGTTTTTTTACCCTCCTTTGCTGGTATTTTGCTTGTGTGGCGTGACCATTCAAAGTTACAATGGCACTGAAAAAAGTGACTTATGACCACTTTTCACACTTACAACTGTTGCAGCATCCCCACAGTCATGAGAGGCCAGGGGAGGAGATGCGTGCCCCAATGTGAGTGATATTGAGTTGGCCACGCCCAGCCAATAACATGACCACCACGCCATGCCCACCAACTAAGCCACGCCCAAAGAACTGGTTGTTAAAAAATTTGAATCCCACCACTGCATGAACATCATTTCCAGTTTGGACCATAATTCTTGAAAAACATTTCATAAATACCTGTAAAATTTCCCTTTTTCTCTTCCTTTTTCTTCTCCTCTGTATGTTTATTCCACTTTTCAGATTAATGCAACAGAGGCAGACCCTACTCTCAGGCTTTCTTTTCAAAAAGAGAACAGAAGTGGAAATGATGAAGACAAAATATTGGAATAAACACAAAATCAGGATATGAATTATAAAATGAGTGGGAGATAAAATGAAATTTATTTATTTATTTATTTATTTATTTATTTATTTATTTATTTATTTATTTATTTATTGGACTTGTATGCCACCCCCTCTCTGCAAGGACTCGGGGCGGCTCACAATTAAAACACAGTACTACAAACAAATATTTAAAAGAAAAATTAAATCAAACAAGCCCAATCTTTAAAACCCAATTAAAATAATTAAAAAACCCCTGGAGGTCAGTCCAGCCCGGCCTGTTCAAACAACCAGGTCTTCAGATTGCGGCGGAAGGAGCGAAGATCAGGAGCCAAACGGAGCTCCAAAGGGAGTTGGTACTTTATATCATGTGGTGTCTATTTGTAAGTGAAGTGGTAAAATCAATTTATTTCCATGGTGAGTCTCTGCATTGAACCTGCTTATGCCAGAATTATAGTGTCCTACTGAAAATTTTTCTTGGCTAGGCTGTGTATACTGCAACTCAGATTTACTTTTGAAAAACCATCCAATGTATTGTATTCAAAATGACAGGGGTTAGGGACAGATATACCAATCCTTTTGGTCAAACTGAAATTGAAAGTGACAGAAAATCATTTTTGGCACCTGGCATGATAAATGTTATGAAGAAGACACATTCAAGAGAGATTAAGCATCCCTCTCAAGAAAAGAAGACACAAATTCACTGAACAAAAAGTATTAGTGACTTAGAATTAATCTTTCTGATTAAAAATCATTCAGAATAGAAGAAAGAATGCCCACACTGGGGAAAAATAATCTTAACAAATGGGGAAATGCAACTGAACAAATTAATGTCAGAAAATAAGAAATAAGAAAAAAGTTTTGTTAGATATTGCTAAGAAAGGTTTGTAAAGAAGGCATATCTGCTTTCGATTGATAAAACTATTAAATCCATTCTTGTGCAAAGAATCAGAACTATTTGTGTAGTTCGTAGCATAAACTATTGAAGCCTATACACAAGAATCTGGTTGTCCACTAAATTGGTGCTAGATAGGTCAAGAGAATTCAAAAGGGTCTGGATTCTTTGTGACAATGCAAGGACTCTAAACTGATAGCACATTTTATTCCATCTTCCAGTTCTGCTTGCTATTCTCTTAAATTGTGCCTGCGATTTCACATCCTCTATTTTTAAAAAAAGATTTGATTAGCAGGCATGCTGAATATTAAAGTTTAGGAATTGAAAGCCTACAAACCTTTTGTCCCCAATGCCTTTGATAATTGTATTAAACCATGGTTTGTTTTATCATGGCTTATCGAATATATTAAAATTAGATGAATTTACATGTTGTAATAAGCCAAAAACTTAACAGACTATATTTTGTTTTAGTTGCTGGGTTGTTATCAGTGCAATCCCATGAAGCCTCTGGGTTTGTAATGTGGGGGGGGGGGCAAATATCTTTGAAGCAATATTCAGAAATGTTGTGACCAGTATTCAACTCTGGAGTTCTGAAAGTATTGGTACACTGCATTATTAATCATATTTAAGGATATCATATTTTAGGATATCAAAAATACATACTGAGCTGTATGATATAACACTAGATTAAAGATATTATGTGGAACCTTGTATTTTAGCAAGTTCTTTTTTCCTGTAGGATTTAAAAAAAACACATACAAAACAAAAATGCACACAAAAATATAACATCACAGATAGTAAGATTATATTTCTCTTTTATCTGGTTTTGTATTTTATGTTTTATCCTATTGATATCTGCTCAGAGTTCTATGAAAGGTATGGAATGTAAGTAATAGAAAGTTAAAAAGAATGTATCATTTATTACAGTTTAATATTTAATAATATTTATTAAAGTAAATATTAAAGTATCATTTTTATTGCTGCCACAATAAAAATACTCTCAGAAGTTTACATAGAACAGATATAAATTACAACAACTACAGTAGAAATAAAACTGCAACAAAAAAATAAAATAAAAAATAATCATATGAAATAAACTGCAAATAAAAATAAAGATGCAATATTCATATCAGGAAAAAGTTCTCTAAAAAATAATCGGTGGTCCTCCAGGAACTTCTGAAGTGCCAACAGAGAATTAGCTGGTTTGATATCTATAGGGAGTCTGAGCCACATGGTCAGCACTGCTAAAAAGAAGAAGCAGCATCTCACCTCAGCTCTCCAAATCTTCTCAAAGAGCGCGCCCCTGCTGTCTTCGAGTGGTGGTGCGCTCTGACCCTTTTGCCTCCTCCCAGCCTCCTGGGGATTCGGGAACGGGGACCCCTGGGCTCCAACTGGTGCACTTTAATGCCAGGTCCGTGGCTAATAAGGCTTCCCTTCTCTGCAAAGTGATCGAGGAGGAGGCTGCGGACCTGGCCTGCATCACTGAGACCTGGCTGGGGCCAGAGGGTGGGGTCCCTCTCATTGACTTATGCCCCCCAGGTTTTCGGGTGTTGCACGGTCACGAGCCCAGGGGAGGGGTGGTGGGGTGGCTGTTGTTATTCGGGAGACCCTGATTCCAAGGGAGCTCACTGTTCTTGAGATAGGCGGGTGTGAGACCCTTCTCCTGAGGTGGGGGCCTGGAGGTTGGGTGGGCCTGCTGCTTACATACCTCTCCCCCAGCTGTGTGGCAGCAGCCCTGCCTGGGCTTCTTGACGCCCTCTCGGAGGTGGCGGTGGAATTCCCAGGGCTTATGGTCCTGGGCGATTTCAACTTGCCCTCTCTGGGAGGGGCCTCGGGTTTGGCCCAGGAATTCATGGCCTCCATGGCAGCCATGGGCCTGACCCAGGTGATTCAGGGCCCGACTCACAAGGGGGGTAATACCCTTGACCTGGTTTTTGTCTCGGAACGATGGCGTAATGATCTGGGAGGGTAACTTTACTGCCCTATCCGTTCCATGGTCAGATCATCATCTCCTGCGGCTGGTCTTCCAACAAGCTGTCCCACACCGCTGGGATGAGGAGCCACTGAGATGGTTCTGCCCCAGATGCCTGATGGACCCTGAGAGGTTCCAGGCAGAGCTGGGGTCTGTTCCCACTTCCTTCATCCACAACTCTGCTGAGGACCTGACGGCTGCCTGGCAATGGGCTGCTGTGGGGGCCCTTGACAGAGTTGTCCCCATGCGTCCCCTCACTCGCCGTGGATCCCGGTCAGCCCCTTGGAATACCGAGGGGCTCTGGGAGATGAAGCACCGTCGGAGGGGCTTAGAGAGCAGGTGGAGGTCCACCCGCTCCGACTCCGATCGAGCCCAGTTAAGAGCCTATATTAGGACTTACCTGGTAGCTGTGGGAGCGGTGAGAAGGTCTTATCTCTCCGCTCTCATAGTGTTGGCAGATAACCGCCCAGCCGCCCTGTTTAGTGTCACCCGTTCTCTCCTATGTCAAGGGGAGGCGGTGGACCCGCTGCGGGGTAGGGGTGAGGAATTTGGTCAATATCTGTGGATAAGATCGCTCAGATTCAGGGAGGGTTGAGCTCTAATTTGCAGTGGTCTGATGAAGGGAGTGCAAGTAGTCTGGCCAATGCGACCTGGGCTGAGTCCGATCCTGCCTCTGAGGATGAAGTGGACAGGATTATGCGACGGCTAAGTTCCACCACATGTTTATTGGACCCGTGCCCTTCCTGGTTGGTATATGCCTCCAGGGAGGTCACCTGTGGCTGGCTCTGGGCAGTGGTCAACGCTTCATTAAGGGAGGGTGTCTTTCCTGCCACCTTGAAAGAGGCGGTGGTGAGGCCCCTCCTGAAGAAGCCTGCCCTGGACCCAGCTGTGTTAGACAACTTTCGTCCAGTCTCCAACCTTCGCTTTTTGGCGAAGGTTGTTGAGAGTGTGGTGGCTCAGCAGTTTCCGCTTTTCCTGGATGAAGTGGACTACCTAGATCCATACCAATCGGGCTTCCGACCCGGGTTCAGCACGGAGACGGCATTGGTTGCACTGATGGATGATCTCTGGAGGGCTCAGGACAGGATTTTTTCCTCTGTCCTGGTCCTGTTAGACCTCTCAGCAGCTTTCGATACCATCAACCATGGTATCCTGTTGCAGTGCCTCGGGGGGTTGGGAGGGGGGGGGCACTGTTTTACAGTGGTTCTCCTACCTCTCGGGGCACTCGCAATGGGTGTTGGTGGGGGGGCAGAGGTCAACTCCAAGGGCTCTCACTTGTGGGGTCCCCCAGGGGTCGGTCCTCTCGCCCCTCTTGTTCAACATTTATATGAAGCCGCTGGGTGAGATCATCCGTGGTTTTGGGGTGAGGTATCATCAATATGCTGATGATACCCAGTTGTACATCTCCACCCCAAACCATGTCAGTGATGCCCTCTCTGTGATGTCCCATTGTCTGGATGCGGTACGGATCTGGATGGACAGAAACATGCTTTGGCTCAATCTGGCCAAGACTGAGTGGCTGTACATATCGACATCTTGGTCCAGTCAGGAGATCCCACCGTTGGTCATAGGGGGAGAGGTTTTGCCCCCTGTGGACAGGGCACGGAACCTGGGGGTCCTCCTGGATTCACGGCTCCGGTTGGAGGTGCAGGTGGGGGCTGTGGCCAGGGGGGCCTTTGCTCAGGTCCGGCTGGTTTGCCAGCTATGCCCATTTCTGGACCGAGATGCCCTGCGTACAGTCACTCATGCACTTGTTACCTCCCGACTCGACTACTGCAATGCTGTCTATTTAGGACTGCCCTTGCATACCATCCAGAGATTGCAGCTGGTGCAAAATGCGGCCGTGTGGGTGGTGATGGGAGTTTCCCGAGTCTCCCATGTTACACGCCTCCTGTGCGACCTGCATTGGTTGCCGGTTGCTCTCTGGGTGAGATTCAAGGTTTTAGTGTTAACATTCAAAGTCCTACAAGACATGGGTCCAGGATATTTACGGGAGCGTCTCCTGCCAATATCGAGTGCCAACCGCCCTGTATGAGCACACAGGCAGGGACTTCTCGGGGTGCCGTCGGCGAGCCAATGCTGATTGGCGGTGCCCCGGGGATGAGCCTACTCTGTGGCTGTTCCCGCCCTGTGGAATCAACTACCCTTAGGGCTTCATCTGGCCCCCGACCTCCTCACCTTCCATCACGACCTGAAAACTTGGTTATTTGAACAGGCCGGGCTGTGCTGATCTCCTGGGGCAGATTTCTTAAATTTTAAATTTTTAATTGTTTTAATGTTCATTGGGATTTTTAATGATACTGGGCTTGTGATTGTTTAATTTTCTTTTAACTAATTTATTGTTCATTGTTTGGTTTTAGTGTGAGCCGCCCCGAGTCTTCGGAGATGGGGTGGCATACAAGTCCAAGTAATAAATAAATAAATAATAAATAAATAACTGCCTTTGTTATTTTTATAAATAACTTGTCAGCAAACATATTGAAAACTATTTCCTCCTATTTTGCTCACAATAACAATCTTATTAGGTGTGCTGATCCAAGTCACCCAGTCAATCTTCATGCTTAATGTGGGACTAGAACTCACAGTTTCCCAGTTTCTAGCCTGATGCATCAGCCATTAGGTCTTATTTTCTCTTTGAAAATGTGGCAGAAATGTCATTTTTACTACTATTCCAAGCAATATTATTTGACAAGAAAATTCCTCAAAATATTTCAAAGCTTTAATCAAGCATGTCCTTGATTACTATCTTCTGACCCTTCCCTTTCATATCATTGTAAAGCACCCTCTTGTAAAGTATTATCAGAATGAAAAAAATGAACAATATCAAATGTTGATCTAGATTCATTATTAGATAGTTGAGGTGAGATATAACAAATTAAAAGCCTTGAGGCCTATATAGTTTTATCCTATGGGTCAGTATTTTTTATATTGTTGGAAGAAATGTCCATTTGGGTTCAGTTCCAGGTGGGAAGAAAGACACTGGAAATACGGAGGTTGCTTGGAAGGATGGCTTAATGGTGAAGCAGTACCACCAAGCATGTGTGATTCTGGGTAGATGACCACATGGAAGAGAGAGAGAGAGAGAAATTTATACACTCTTTTGGGCTTTGAATTTGAACTTCCTGTTCCTGTGGCAAGGGATCCTATTGGAACCAATCCTATTGGTTGAAGTGAGACTCCCATGGGCCTATGCAGCCATAGTTGAGGTTAGCTGTGTCCCAGGCTTGGTTGAACCTTGCTGGGTGATACAATGAAGGGCAATTTCCTATTGTGGCTGAATGGCTTTTCCCTGAAGGATAATTCCATTATCCTGGAGCTGAGGTCTTTTGTCTTGTAGATAAGCTGGCACTAAAATATCTGCTGGGGGCAGTGAGCTGGAGTTTTTTGTTTCTGTTTCCTTTAAGTTTTCTATTTCTCTTTTAGGGGAAATATTCTGCCTTTTTAATATTTCCTAGAATATTTCATTCTTCTAGGAGAGGGGTGGGTGCTAACTTTCTACAATATTATACCTTAAACTAAGATCCAAGTCATATATGTGCCATTGACTCAGCTTTTATATTGGGATAACTAAATGATTGAAAGCATCTGTTGAGAAATCCTTGTATGGCTGTAGAACCCTTTATTGCTACTGAAATTTCATTGTATGATTTCCCTTTGAAATCTATGGTGTGGCATGCACAACTTTAGTTTTATTGTTTTACTTCCTCTGCACTGAATTTTGCTATTTTTTAAGGTTATTATAATGCTTAATGTTTTAAAATTTTCCTTGGTTTACTGACTTTTTTGGAGGGGGGGGGTCCTCCTGTTTAAATATTAAGTGCCACCTCTCAAGTAAAATTCAAAAGTTGGCTCATTTTTGCTTTATATAAGCAATTTGCAGGTGGCCAATTGGCCACTTCAGACTGTTGGAAGGAAAATCCTTCTGGGTTCAGTTCCAAGTGGGGAAAAAGACACTGGAAACATGGAGGCTGTTTGGAAGGTTTAATGGTGGACCGGATCACATGGCCTGGAGCTCCAGAGTGAAAAGGAAGGATGATCACATGCTTCAAGGTGAAGGAAAAGAGAAGGAAGGACTCATATGCTGAGAGTGCCTGGGTTTTATAACCTTTGTTGGGATTTGAATTGGAGCTTATATTCTGATTGGTTGTCAGACTCCCATGAGGCCATGCAGGGGCAACTCTGTAGGCTGTCCTGAGTTCCAGGCTTGGTTGAGCCTTGCTGGATGATGATACACTGAAAGGGCTTTTGAGCAATTGCTATAGCTTTACCTAGAGATCTTTGTTATGTATTCTGGCCCAGGCCTTAATGGCATTAACAAAGGTGACTTCTGAGGTGAGTTTCTGCTTCTGAGTTTCTACTCTTTTTAGAGGAAATATTCTGCCTTTTTAATATTTCCCAGGATATTTCATTTTTCTAGGAGAGGGGTGGGTGCTAACTTCCTACAAGACAAAGCTACTTGTCTCCTGTACTGCTGCTACCTGTTTTTAAAGCCAGGTTCAGAGATTCCAATCTGAATTGCAGTGAATTATCAAAAGTGTCTGGCTGGTGCTTAGACTGAACAACGGCCATTGCAAAACATGATTGATTGTTCTAGTTTTTTGTCCTTTCCACCCTTGCAGGAAAGGCAAATCTCACTGGCTGGACCCATCTACCAGTCTTCTTTTACATTCTCACTAATCTCTGTGATTTTGCTTTATTTTCCCAGTTGTTTGCATACATGGATACCTTCACATCCTTCCCACAGAATTTTTTGGATACTAACACTGGCTTTTTATTTCTTTTATCTTCCTTAGATGTTACAATAATCAAAGCATTGAGGTTCTTTCACTTTTACATTCTTCTGATGGTCCACAGAAACTTCAAATCAAATCCTCATTATGGTCATAGAACCAGTACAGAACCTTTGTAGCAAGGAAGAACAGATTGTTCAGTTTCTTAGAAACAAAATTGTTCATAACTTGAAACTTAAAAGACTTAAAAAAAATAAAAGAGAAGTAAAGTGCTGCATAGGTAAGGAGTGGGAAAACAAAGGTAGCAGGGTTCATTCAGTCTGGGCAGGAATGGAAAGGGTGCCCAGTGAGATACATCAGAGTTGAATACATGAGCTTTTAGACTTGAAGATAGTTCATTGATTTAATGGGCCATCACAATATTATTATTATTTTTTAAATCAGCAATTGCCAACCAACAGAGAGCATAGCAGCCCAATAGTTTAATGTAACCAACCAATTGCTGGAGGGAAATATTCCCAGCAGACAGTCCAATCAATTGGATCTAAAACTGTTACTAAAATATATCCAGGTGCTGGAGTACTTTTGCTGTAAAGTAAGGGTTGCCAACATTTTGGAGCTCAGGGACCACCAAACTCATAATTTTAAATCCCACAGACCACCTTGGCTCAAAGTTTCCTGCACCGCTTACGCTTCAGCACGTTGACTCCCAGGGACAGGAGTTCTCTTTCTCTCCCTTCTCACCTCAACTGCTTAGGAAATTACTGTCCTGTGGTTGGCTGAGGGTGTGCAGGCAGGCGCGAGCCAGAAAAACAGTGAACGTGAGCCTTCATTGAGCCCCAGTCCAGTGGGGTGGGCAGGATGAAGAGGGGCACTCCAACCCCATGACGACTCTAACCACAACAGCCAAGAAGGCGGCAGCTGCAAAGGCAGCTAGGCCCCGCTGTGGTGTAGCTATGGAAACGGGCAGAGGTGGTAGCCACTGAGGGACAGAAAGGTTGCCAGAACGGCGAATGAGGCACTCAAAGCACAAGCAGCTCCCGCCACCACCATGGAAGGCCAATTGGTTGGTCTTCCGAGCCAGGCCTGTCAGCTGGTAAAAGGCTCATTGGCTTCCCCTCCTTGCTACTGCCTGGTGTCAGAAATCATCTTTCTCTCCTTCGACTCTCTCTCGAGGAGCACTCGAGGAGAGAGAGAGAGAGGGAGAGGGAGAGGGAGAGGGAGAGAGAGAGGAAGAGGGAGAGAGAGAGAGGATTTTGCAGGTAGCTTGGCCAAACTCCTGTCCCTGGAGACATCCGACCAAGGTGGGGAGCAGTAGTGGCATTCAGGGCAGGGGATTCAGCTGGAGCAAGGCACTTCGGGGAAGAGCGAGGGAGAATTCTGGGAAGCCTTGCTAGCCCACCCTCCACTGCTGCCACTGTCCTGTTCAAAGTGCTGCCACAAGCATTCCAAGTAAGGTGGGAAGCGGCGGCAGTGGCAGCATTCGGGGCAGGGATTTCGGCTGGTGCAAGGCGCTTTGGAGAAGAGTCAGGGAGGGTTCTGACACTGCCATCTCCTACGCACTCCCCTCCCTGGACGCATCAGTCTACCCACCAGCATCACCACTTTGCCAGTCGGCTGCAGCTGCTCCCCTGCCCACCAGTGCCCTTTGGCTCAGCACAATGGACGCGGAACGTGTCTCCCTCTCCCACATGGATTGTGTTCCCCTCATGCACCCAATTACAACAGCAGGTGCATGAGAAGGGTGCTTCGCCAGCAGGCCCTGCAAGAAGTGCAGAACGGCCCAGCATTTCCCCATCCGCTGCCAGACCCAACATGTGGTGCCCGGCTGGGCTTACCCAAGGGGGGCAAGGTAGGATGCGGCACCCCTCCCAAGGCTGGAGGAAGAGGGCCGTTGAACCTCAGGCACCAGTTTGGGCAGTGCCCTGCTGACTCACCTGCTCACAGAGAGGGAAGCCCCTTTATCTTCGAGTCACGTCTTCCCAGAACACGGACCGAGTGGGGAATTTGGCTGCAACCCTCAGCTTGGAACAGAGATGTGGTGGTTTTAACTATGCCCCACTCTTGCCACAACAGTACCATTATCTCGTCCTGGCCGGCGAGATTTCCAACCCCACCATGGGCAGGTACCATATTCCAGAGCTGCAGTAGTCACAAGACTGGCCCTTTGGTCATCCCAGAGCAGCTCCGGGATGACCAAAGTGCTAGTCCTGTGACTACTGCAGCTCTGGGATAAGGGACCAACTTTCCCACCATCAGCAAGCCATCCCGTGCGGATTTCCCTCCCCACTGTTAGTCTTACCTTCCAGTTCCAGCTCAAGTGGCTCTACTCAAGATAAGGTTTGCGCTCAGATGAAGCGTGGAGGCCAGTGGGTGGGTGGACCATGTGGATGGCACAGCCTTGTATTCCTGCGCAGCCTGGATTAATTGCTTTGGGGGGGTACTTTTTGGGGACATTTCTCTGCCGCCCACCAAAATTTTCTCACGGCCCACCGGTGGTAAAGGACTTTAGACTGTTTTGGAGGAGCCAACAGCAGATTTGAATGGCAGCTGGGAAATTTAGGCATTTGCAATAGGCCTGAAGTAGAAAGAAGAAAATGTCTGCAGTCAAGAAGTGGTGATGGTCAGTACTAGTGATAGTCCAAGCAGGAAGTGTCAGTCTGCCCTAAACTCCACTTTAATATGATAATGGAGCTTCCTTCAACTGAAAGAACTCTTCCAGAAAAATCTTAGTGCTAATATTAGTTTTTCATCAGTTTTACAGTTAGGTATCAAAAGATACTTGCTACTCATCTTTCATCATGGAAAGATGCTAGAGTTTTGGAAAAAAAATTGTAAGATTGAAAATACATATAGTCCTTGACTTATGGAACCCAAAATTTCTGTTGCAAAGTGAGACAGTTCTTAAGTGAATTTTGCCCATTTTATGACCTTTTTTTACCACAGTTGATAATAAATCACTGCAGTTGTTAAGTTAGTAACATGGTTGTAAAGTGAATCTGGCTTCCCCATTGAACTGTCAGTAGATAGCAAAAGTTGATAACGTGACCTTGCAACAGTGCAACCTAAATAAATATAGGCTAGTTGCCAAGCATCCAAATTTTGATTATGTGACCATGGGAGATGCTGCAATGATCATAAGTATAGTTTTTCATTGCCATTGTACCTTTGAATGATCACAAAATGAAAGATTGTATAGTAAGTTGAGCACTACCAGTACAATGTATTTAAGGTGAACATTTTAAAAATCTCCATTTGCTTGATCAAGTCTGGCTAGCTTCACTTCTCTAGATTTGGATTTGCTAAAAATAGTAAACTAATAACAAGAATAATAGAAAGTTCAATCCAGGTAAATGCTTACAAAATGGAACTTTAAAAACTGCCTAATATAGTCCGTTAAGATGTCTAGAAATAACAGGACAGTCAATCGAATACAAACTTTATATTTATGGATGTAAACATTTGTGTAGATTCTGTTTTTTCAACGGGTCTTTGTCATTTGTTTTATTTTAGGTATCAGTGGGGATTCTTACCAGGAGGTAAGTGTACATTTAATTTTTTTTAATAAAGTAGATGACGATGTAGACCAGGGGTGTCAAAGTCGTGGCTCACGGACCGGATGCATCACACACTGGCCATGCCCACTTCCGGTTTAACAAAGGGGGAAAAAGGTGTGATATGCCACGTGATGACATGTTATTGCAAGTTTGATACCTCTGATGTAGATTAACAGTCTTTTTACAGATGATAGAATAATATATTACATTGAAAATAAATCTGCAAACTTTATTAGCTTGCAAAAAAATTTTCCTAACATGTTAGCCTGGGATCTCTGTTTCCTCCCTCACCAATTCTTTACAGTTCATTATACAGTATAAACCTGGATCTTCTATATTTTGGTAACTTGCTTGATTACCATGTAATTCAATTCAGTTCAATTCTCTGAAATTGGTTTGAAAAAAATGTGAAGTATTATATAGAGAATTAGTTATTTTTAAGTAAAAATCTTGCAGACTTTTCCACCATGTTCTTTGATATCCATCTTTCCCCCCTATTTCCTAGGGGTATTTTTCCTTTTATTTTTCTTCTCTAGGTAATTTAGTATGTGCTTCTTGTTTTATTCCTCCTTACTTTATGGCATTGGGATAGGGTATTTGTGAAGTATAAGAAGATAAATTTATAAAACTTTTTAATTTATATGTAATATTAGAAACTGCTTTTTAAAGAATTATAATTTTTTTACAATTCAATAAAATGTACTTAATGTTCAGTCATTTTTAGTATAGTTTATACTAAAGTGCTATAGATCCATATCTGTTTCATTTTTGTGTATGTCAGTTCTTACATTTAGGAAATCAAATGCAATTTGTGGTGTTTAAATGCCTTGACAGGTTCAGTATGGTCACTTACTTGGCAGTGTTGGAAGAAATGTCCATCTGGGTTCAGTTCCAAGTGGGAAGAAAGACACTGGAAGCATTGAGACTGCTTGGAAGGATGGTTTAATGGTGGACAGGACCACATGGTTTGAGTCCTGGGCAAAACTGAGCACATGGTTGAGAGATGGAGAGAGATTTATACCCTCTATTGGGCTTTAAACTTGCTTCCTGTTCCTATGGCAAGAAATGTGTTCTGATTGGTTGTCAGACTCCCATGGGGCCATGCAGGGGTAACTTTGTAGATTGTTTTGAGTCCCAGGCTTGGTTGAATCTTGCTGGGTGATGTAATGAAGGGGTTTTGGGCAATTCCTATTATGGCTTAATGGCTTTGTCTAGTTTGGATCTGAGTGAGGGCTAACCCTATCACCCTGGAGATGAAGGTCTTTTGTGTTGTAGATAAGATGGCACCAAAATATCTGCTGGGGCTCAGTTTCTGTGTCCTTAAGATTTCTATTTCTCTTTTAGGGGAAATATTCTGCCTTTTAAATATTTCCTAGAATATTTCATTATTTTAGGACAAGGGTGGGTGTTAACTTTTTACAGCAGATTTGTAGAAGGAAAATATTTTTAAAAAACATGGCTTGCAGACTAAATGCTACAGATTTCAGGTTCTCTGTAGTACATGGCCAGTTACTCCTTGCCACAAAAAGAAATGGTACATATGTATACTACCTACACACACACACACACACACACACAATCCATTTTGCATACATAGTGGAAAAAACAGTCTTGAGAATTAACAAATTTGATACTTGCTTTGGAATCTGCAGTGCCTCCTCTTAGAAGGCAACAAAGAAAACAGACCATATAGAGGATGTGTAGCGTCTCTGACAATCCTGTATACCGCAGTGAAGAATTGCTTATATGCTGTGTTCTGGATAGAAGGAAATGAACTTCCAATAATGTTTTCTGCTGTCCTCACCACTTTCTGCACAGCCTTCCTGTCTGAAACAGTAATACTTTCAAACCATACAATAATACAATACAATAAGGGGTGGGCTTCAAAAATTTTAGTAATGGATTCTCTGCCCGGTTGCTGGGTGGGCGTGGCCTAGTCAGCCTCCTGCAGCATGGGTGATGGTGGTGTTTTTGCCCTCCCCAGGCTCCGGAGGTTTTCCTCAAGCCTCTAGGAGGGCAAAAATGGCCTTTTCAGGCTCTGGAGGCTCTCTGGAAGCCAGAAACGGGGCCATTTCTGGCCCTCCCAAACTTCTGGGAGGCCTGTTTTGCACCTTCCACAAGGCTCTGCGTGGGCACTACACTTGCCTGGGATCCAAAATGGGCCACATGGGGACTCCTGGGAGTGGAAGGGAAGGGGTGGGTGGGACCAGCCAGGGTGGGATTTGGGGGTTCCCCCAAACTGCACAGAATCTTAGCTAGGGACTCTCCCAAACCTCTGCAAACCCCCAGCAGCCCACCCCTGAATACAACAGGATATTTTCAATCATCCCTCTATAGAAAGTGGTAAGGAGAGGGAAGGTAGATTTGCTCTTCTCATATGACACATAAATACAGGGACTGCTGTGACCACTTCACCAGTGTGTTACTGTTGAGTGACCAGGTTAACCTTCTCTTTAGCTGCATACTCAGAAACTTGATATTATTACCCACCTCCACAGTTGAATTATTAATACACAGAGGAGTATGGCTGTGCCACAATGAAGGTAATTATCGTCATTATGATCCTGAATAAGGCCCACCACTGTTGTATCAGCTGCAAACTTCACAATAATGGTTGGTAGCAAACATTGCACAACAGTCATGGGTCAGCCAGGTGACCAACAGCAGACTTAGCAGACATAGCCCTAAGGAGAATTTGTGCTCAAAAACATGGTGTTAGAAATATTAGTTCCAACTCTCACATACTGGGGTCTATCAGTGAGAAAAGTTGTTAAGTTAGTAGCACAATTGTTAAATGAATCTGGCTTCCCCATTGACTTGGTTGCAAAAGGTGATCACATGACCCTGGGACATGCAGCCTTCATAAACATGAACCAGTTCCCAAGCATCCAAATTCTGATCGTATGACCATGGAGATACTGCAATAGTCATAAATGTTGAAAATATAAGTCATAAGTCATTTTTTTCAATGCTGTTGTAACTTTGAATAGTCATTAAACAAATGGTTGTAAGTTGAGGACTATATGTAATGATATGCTTTTTAAGGTGAGAGACATTTTGCATAGATTGCTCCTTACATGAAAATAAGTTTATAAAATCATTGCATGACAACATGACTGCTTCTAAACTAGATGTCACTAATCCTAATATCAGTCAATTAGCAGTAGCACAAGACATGCCAGAGACTGGACAAAACAGTATACATACTGCTATACACTTTTACATGGAAAAATATGTAAGAATAATAAGACCTTGCATGTTGATGGCTATGATGTTCTCTGCCTCCCATCTCACAGTGGAACCGGTTTGGTTAATATTTGCTTCATGTTCATGAAAACGATCTGCTTAAGGTAAAGCTTTTTTCTTCTTAAAAACAAGTTTGAATACATAGAATATTTTTAAAAATGTCTTATATTAATTTAGTTTCCTTCATTGGCTTCAGAATAAAATTCCCATATGATAGCCACTCATCCTCATTCAGTGTCAAGGGGAGGAGGAACTCCATTTCTAACACATGTTCATCTCTGGCAACACAGAAATGTCAGAAATCCAGTGGTGCCTTGAATTCCCACTAGGATGGTGTTATCACATTTTAATATGAGTCTCGGTACTTCTAATTGCTTTCAAATCATTGTTTTCCTGCATTTCCTTGATGAACTGGGCATCTGGCGTCATTGGAGAGACAGTGAAACAAACAGCTGTGTTCAGAATTTTTTAAAAAGACCTTATTAGAACACATAAAAGGATTTTTTTTCTTCATAGAAATGTTTACATCCATTAATATAAATTCTGCTACTTGGATTATTTTGCTAAACAATCACAAAGATCTTTACACAATACCCATGAGCTAGTATTTTTTTAAAATTCATTTGTACTGCATACTCGCTTTAAAATTTTGCATTCACTCTTGCCATTTTAGTTTGACAGGTCTATAGGGATTTCAAACCACAGCAGTTGGAATGGTTGCTAAATCTGCTTTCCATTTTAAAGACTAAATTAATCTCTCCCTTTCCCTACTCTATCTATTATTTACTTCATAGACAATATATCTATGTGGGGCAGAATATATCAAATGGTTTATAATATGTATAAAACATGTTATCCATGATTAGTATAAAATACGTTGGCCAAGCCATATCATATCTCCCAATCCTTTTGCTAGACAGTGCACCATTTCCAGATCAGTAGAAGAAATATGGTAATGTTGGTGTTGATTGGGGATTTATTCTGGTAGCTAAGATTTTTTTCTTTGTATTTTTTCATTATAGTCATATAGTTGTCCTAGCACTCCTTGAAAAATTACCTCTGAAAATATTGCTTCATGATCACATGAGGCTATTTAAAGGGCAGTCTAAATCAGCTGTTTTATTTCCCAGAAACATGAACAGCGGGCTTTTGCTAAAGAAGAAAAATACTTTCTCATATACTGAATTTTGCCCTTCCTCAAAGATTATTTTTAAAAATTTCTTATTTTTTTTATTTCTATAATATACAAATAAGTAAAAAGTTTGTAAAAGTTTATAAGCACACCAAAAACACGTATATTACCATAGATATGTAAAATCAAATCAGTTTTTGAAAAAAATTAAATCTTGCCCATTTAGAATCATATTAATAATCTTTCTATTATATTGATGCCCAGTTCAAAAGCTAAAAGTGAAACCATTTATTTATCACATTAATATAGCTACATTTAATCACTACAGAGAACTGATATTAAAAACCAATGCAGTCATCTCATCAAATCATCGTTTCCTTTACATCCTCAGGCGTGCTAATACCGCCATGTTTTAAAAGACTTCTGAAAGAATGTCAAGGATGGGGCCAATCTCACGGGGTGGAACAGGGCAGGTGCCATGGAGAAAAGGCCCATTTCCTTCTAGTTCTTCTACTGGATCCGATGGGAAGAACAGATACAGTCGGGGGAGATAGTCCCTGAAATAACTTAGCCCCATGCCATGAAGGTCTTTAAAGATTAAAACCAACAGGTTTAATTGGACCCAGAAGCAACTCATGCAATTCATGGAACAGAGGTGTAACATACTAGGGGAGCACATAGCTTTTCATTATGCATTTTAAACTAGTTGAAACTTCTAGATATTCTTCAAGGGCAGCCTATGTTGAACATGTTATATTAGTCCATTTCGGAGTGACCAGGATATGAACAATTATAAGCAGAGCAGGAATGGGTACAATGGTCATAATACAAATCTGTGCAAAATTCTCCTTAGACACAGTTACCATCTATTCTTTGAGCAATAGTTGTAAGTCTAAGACAATCCCCAAGTTGGGTCTATTTATGGTAATGCAATTCCATTCAGTACCAAAGATGGTATAGTCCCTGAATTGGAAGATCCTAAAATCCAGAGCCACTCAGTCTTGCCAGGATTCAATTTAAGATTTTAAATTTAAATCCAATAATTAAATTCAAGATTTTAAATTTAAATTCAATAATTCAAAGTTTTGAATTTAAAACTAATAATTCAATTCAAAATTTTAAATTTAGATTTAATTTTTTTTTCAATAACACAAAATCGTCTTGCATTGCATACTCCAAGCTTAGTAAATCCAAAATTCTAAATTACTTGATACATTCCAAATTTTCAGTATATAATACATCCCATTACTATCTTGAAACTATTCTTTTTCTTAAAATCATATTACAATAATGTAAATATTAAACCAAAATAGAACAATCACATATCAAGTCCAATTCAAATAACTCAAATTCTCCTGAAATATATTTATTTTATTCAGAATGCTTTATTAGTCAGTATCTACCATCAGCACAGTGCAATATAGCAGTATCCATCTAATCTTTACATTTGACAGGTCTCTCCATTTGTATAATGGTGAATATAGTTTTTTAATTATGATAAAAGTTAAAATAAAATTAATGCATAAAATAACCTTCAGTCTATTTTGCTATTTTTTCAATATTGATAATAGTAATGGGTTTAGCCCATTTGTGTATACACTTATTTTCTTGTATGCCATTAAATATTATCAAATGCAAGCTGTTGCCTGTCTTCTTTCCAATCAGGCAGCACTGATAGTACTTTGTAGTTTTTCAGTTGAATTACAGTATTTTTTGATGCTTTTAATAAGTTTAATACAAATTTTATTTCTTATATCAGCATTCTCAGATAATATAGCACTTTTGTGTCATGAGGGAGATCTTTTCCTACTAGTTTCCCAATAATTTTATATTAAAAGGCACTATTAAAAAAAAAGACAGGAAAATCTGCATGATTCAAAAACATCAGTTAGCCTGAAAAATATTGTATATCTTGTCTGGCAAAACAGGCCAGGGAATAGATGTAAGGGTTAAGAATAGTTACACATATTTGCATATGTTAGATTACACCTATTACTATGTGACAGAAAGAGTGTTGTCTTACCTGAACGCTTCTTCTCATCACGACGATGGAGAATCCATAGATGGGTTGATACATGTCTTTCTGCCCGGAGACTGAGTCCAACTGTTTTTGCCACACCCTTCACCCTTCATTAACTGTCACTCTCCCCAGTTCACGATGAAGGCGCGGCACTCTGTAGGACTCTTCTGTGGCATTGGCTCCTCTGGTTGTCCTGTGCTAGATGAAGGACCTGACTACCTCCCAGGGTGGAAATGGATTCTCCATCGTCGTGATGAGAAGAAACTTCAGATAAGACAACGCTCTTTCTCCAGCACGATGATTGGAGAATCCATAGATGGGACAAGCCTGGTGTCCCTATGGGTGGGGATTGTGGTCCTGAGTCCCCCTAGCTACATGCACTCTCTGAAGCACCCTCCTCCCAAAGGCAGCTTCAGCTGAGGCAAAGGTGTCCAACTTATAGTGGCACACAAAGGGAGATGGTGAGGACCATGTCGCCACCCTGCAGATCTCCTCGATCAAAGCCTACATCACCCATGCAGCTGTGGTCATGGCGCTTCGCGTAGAGTGGGTGGTTAATCGTCTGGGGACCGGAATCGACTGTGTCTGGTAGGCCTTCACAATACATGCCCTTATCCAGCGGCCTATGGTCGATGAAGTGACCTTTGAACCCAGAGAGGAAGGTTGAAATGAGACAAACAGTGATTCAGATATTCGGTGAGGCAAGTCCATTTTATGTATCTGTGTAAGGCCCTCCTTACATCCAGAGTATGCCATCTCTGTTCCAGTGGATGGGAAGGACCTGGACAGAAATTTGGCAACACTATCTCCTGGGCCCAGTGGAACCAGGACTTGATCTTGGGGACAAAGGAGGGATCCAGACGGAGAACCACCCTGTCTGCGTGGAAGGTACAGAGTTCCTCTCTCACACAGAGAGCGTCCAATTGTGAGATTTGCCTGGTCAATGTGATGGTGACTAAAAAGGCGACCTTAAAAGACAAAAATTGCAGACTCATAGACCTGAGAAGTTCAAAGGGTGGTAAAGTAAGGGCATGTAAAACCTTAGCTAAGTCCCAGGTTTGATACCTGTGAACAACAGGTGGCTTTAAATTGACCGCCCCCTCAAAAAGGAGTGCACCACCGGATGGTGTGCTATGGAGTCTAGGTCCCCATAAGTCAATACTGAAGACAAGGCTGCTACTTGTCTTCGGATAATATTAGGGGCTAATCCTTTATCCACACCCTCTTGCAAGAAGTCCAAGATCTGAGGGATGGAAACTGCTGTGGGATCCAGACCTGACCTGACACACCAACTACAGAATGTCTTCCAAATAGAATTGTAAATTCTGTTGATGGAAGGCCTCCTGGAAGCCTGAATCGTCTGTATCACCCTCCTTGAAAAGTTATCTCTTGTCTGAAGCCGCCTCTCAAGTGTCAGGTGGTTAATTGGAGCCACTGAGGCTCTGGATGGACCAAGACCCCCTGGCTGAGAGAGATCCTGTCTCGAGGGATTCTCCAAGGCTGGGACACAGAGAGACTGACAAGGTCTGCAAATCATGGCTGTCTGGGCCAATGGGGTGTGATCAGCAAGAGCTCGGCCTGCTCCACGAGAAGTTTCCTGATTACTACGGTATGATGGGGAGAGGAGGGAATGCATACAACAGGCCTCTGGGCCATGCACAGTGGAGGGCGTTGACTGCCTCTGCTCCTAGGGTTGGAAACCTCATGAAGTATCAGGGCAGTTGCGAGTTCGTCGGGGTGGTGAATAAGTCCAAGACTGGATGGCCGAACCTCCTACACAGTTCCTGGAAGATGTCCGGGTTCAGTCGCCACTCGGAGTGGTCCACCATGCTCCAGCTGAGAAAGTCCGCCTGCACATTTGCCAAACCCAAGTGTGTTCTGCCTTGATGGAACTCAGGTCTCTGCCTAGAGAAATAGGTGGTCCACCTCGCGCATGAGAGACCTTGAGTGGATGTCCCCCTGGTGGTTGATATGTGCTTTTGTGGCCACATTGTCTGTCAAGATCAATAGGTGTTGTCCCTCTACCATGGCTTCAAAGTGACGAAGGGCAAGGTGGATGGTTCGGAGCTCCAGCCAGTTGATGTTGTTCGTCAGGTCGGCCTGAGACCATTGTCCTTGAGCCAGCTGCTGCTGGAGATGGGCTCCCCATCCAAAGAGGCTGGCATCTGAGGTCAAGGTCAGACGGCTGGGCTCCACCTGAGGGATCTGAGCATCTCTAATGGAACACTGACCTTGGTAATGGAATTGCTGCTCCTTTTCCTCGGGAATGGTAGAAGGAACCGTTGCAGAGTTCTTAGGTGCGATCGGGCCCAAGGAACAATGGCTATGCATGAGACCATCTTTCCCAGGAGTTGAGACAGAACTGCCAATGGAACCAAACATTCTGTCCTGATTTGAGTGACCAAGGACTTGATACTGTCCTGTCGTTCCTGGAATAGACCTCGCACAGCCTGGTGTCTATCACTGCTCCTAGATGGAACAGTCAAGTGGTAGGTATCAGATGACTTTTCTGAAATTTATGGAGAATCCATGTTCCTGTAGAACATGGATTGTAGTCTTCAGATCCTGCTGAGCAAGTTGGGGCGAGGACGATTGGATGAGAATATCGTCCAGGTAGCACTGGAGATGCACCGGGATGGATCTGAGATGCGCCGCCAGTGCTGCCAAGATTTTTGTGAATGACCTGGGAGCTGAGGCTAAACCGAACAGTAGAATTCTGTACTGGAAGTGAAGATCCAAGTAACAGAACCTAAGGTACCATTGGTGCCGGGGATGGATGGGAATGTGAAGATAACCCTCCATCAAATCGATCAATGACAGGAGGTTGCCCTCTCTGATGCCATCCAAGATTGACTGCAGAGAGTGCATTTTGAACCTCTTGTACGTCAAATGGATGCTTAACCTTTTGAGGTCCAAAATTGGTCTCCATCCCCCCGAGGCCTTCGGAACGAGGAAGACAATCAAGTAGAATCCATGCGCCTGCTGATCTTCCGGGACTGGCTCAATGGCCTAGATTTCCAGGAGATGTTGGATTGCCTTGTCCATGAGATCTCTCTTGGTGGTGTTCCTGGAGGTGGGGCAATGGACAAAGTGCCTCGGAGGAATGGAGAAAAATTCCAGAGTTAGGTCGAATCTTAGAGTGTTCAGAACCCACAAGTCTGAAGTCATCTTCTCCCACTGGTGGGCAAACAAGGTTAGATGCCCGCCAATAGGGGGAGATATCTGGCAGTCACTTGAAGCGCCCCCCACCCCCACAAAAGGGCTGCTTGTTGTTGTTGTTGCCTGAATCTCTCCCTGAAGGAAGACCTATCCTGAAAGTCAGATCTGGGAGGGAAGTTACCATGAAATTGGGAGTGGTCAATGCCCATGTCTTGTGGATGAAAGGGAAACCAATGACCATAGGGAGAAGCTTTCCTATCCGCCTTTCTTGTGATAGTGGACAAGACCTTACGCTTGTCTTTGTTTTTGGTAAGAAATGGGTTCAAAGCCTCTCCAAAGAGTTGGGACCCCTTGTAAGGTGCAGAAGCCAACCTCCATTTTGTCATTGCGTCTGCCTGCATTGGTGGAGCCATAAAAGGCAGCGAGAAGCAATGTTAGAGGCGAGGGCCCTAGAGGAGAAACAAGCAGCATAAAGGGAGGAATCCACCGAAAACTTGGCTGCTGCCACCAGCTTGTTAATATCCTGGTGTATGCGTGTTTCCTCTGGGGAAATCCTCACCTGCAACTCCTTAAGCCAAAGCAAGGAGGTCCTAACAAAAAATGAGGTGGCAGTGGCTGCCTTAATTGCCCAGGTGTTGGTAAGGTGAATGCGGCGGAAATTTAATTCCGCCTTCCTGTCCTCAGCCTTTATGGCTTCAGTAATGTCCCCAGAGACAGCTGCAGGAGAAGCTAGGAAGACTAATGGATCATGCACCGAAGGCAACTCTTAAGGAGTTAGACAAAGAGGGGATTATGTTAACATGCCTCCTGTCATTTCCTCCCATCTTGGGGAAGGTGCCCGGTTGGCATCACTGCATATGAACTACCTCACTAAAAAGCCTGGGGCAGGGAGTGTCCTCCTGCATAACCACAGGTTCAGAAAATACAGCATTATCAGATACCAGAGGCACCGAAGGACCTGACACTGTGGGTAGACTAGTCCCAATTTGGGCCATGGCTCTGGCCTCATGGAGGAGGGACTTAAACAATGCTGGGTGAAACAGCCCAGTAAAGGTGGGGGGATCTGGTACCAAGTCCAAGTCATCATAAGAGAAGCCCTGTTCCACTTGGTCAGGTTCCTCAATTACAGAAGTCTGCTTCTGAGGGAATGGGTGGGAGAGATGGCCCTATGAACCTGCTCAGCTTGCCTGGGATACATGCAATGATGTGTAGAGAAGTAGCACGGCTTCCAAGGTGAAGAGTATTGGCTACACCTTGGGAGATAGCCTGAGAAATGAGGAACTTGAGTTATTTATTTATTTGTTTATTTATTTATTTATTTATTTTATTAGACTTGTATGCCGCCCTCTCTCCCTAAGGACTCAGGGCAGCGAACAATAAAAGAACGCAGTACCAAATTACAATAAAAAGTATTAAACGAATAAAAGCCTAATCGATATACAAAATTTAAAATTAATTAAAACAAATATTAAGAACCAACCCACGCCCCCCGAGGTCAGTCCATACCGGCCTGTTGGAACAGCAAGGTCTTCAGGTCCCAGTGGAAGGAGCAGAGATTGGGGGCCAAATGGAGGTTCACAGGGAGTTGGTTCCATAGGGTGGGTGCTCCCACAGAGAAGGCCCTACCCCTGGGTACCGCCACTCAACAATGTCTAACCGACGGTACCCCAAGGAGGCCCTGCTGTGGGAGCGTACCGGGCGATCGGAATGTGATGCTGGCAGGAGGCGCTCGCAGTACCCCTGGACCCAAGCCATGTAGGACTTTATGAGGTGTTACTAACACCTTGAATCTCACCTGGAAAGCAACCGACAACCAATGCAGGTTGCGCAGGAGGGGTGTAACATGGGAGCATCGGGACACCCTCATCACAACCTGTGCAGTCGCATTCTGCACCAGCTGCAACCTCCGGGTGGTCCGCAAGGGCAGTCCCATGTAGAGAGCGTTGCAGTAGTCGATTTGGGAGGTGACGAGCGCATGAGTGACTGTCCATAGGGCATCTCGGCACAAACTGAGCTGTGAATCCAGGAGGACACCCAGGTTCTGCGCCCTGTCCACGGGGGGCAACACCTCTCCCCCCATGACCAAAGATGGTATATCCTGAGTAATCCAAGATGCCGGTATGTACAGCCACTCAGTCTTAGCCCGGTTGAGTCGGAGCCAGTTCCTCCCCATCCAGATCTGCACCACATCCAGAAAATGGGACATCACAGAGAGAGCATCACTGGTTTGGGGTGGAGATGTAAAGCATTTTGGTGATACCTCACCCCAAAACCACAGATGATCTTGCCCAGCGGCTTCATGTAGATGTTGAACAGGAGAGGCGAGAGGACCGACCCCTGTGGCACCCCACAAGTGAGGGACCTCGGGGTCGACCTCTGCTCCCCTGCCAACACTGACTGTGAGCGGCCTGAGAGGTAGGAGGAGAACCACCGTAAAATGGTGCCTCCCACTCCCAACCCCCGAGCCTGCATAGGATACCATGGTCGATGGTATCAAAAGCCGCTGAGAGATCTAAACGGACCAGGACAGAGGAAAAACCCCTATCCCAAGCCTTCCAGCGATCATCCATCAGCGTGACCAATGCTGTCTCCGTGCTGTGCCCCTGAAGCCCGATTACAGATCCAGATAATCAGCTTCCTCCAGGAACATGGTAGCTGCTGCACCACGCCTCAACAACCTTCAAAACAAAGGTTGGAGACCGACGATAGTTGTTCAAAATGGCTGGGTCCAAGGCAGGCTTGAGGAGGGTCTCACCACCGCTCTTTCAAGGCAGGAAAGGAACCCTCCCTCAAAGAAGCGTTGACAACTGCCTGGAGCCAGCCACTTGTAACCTCCCTGGAGGCATAGACCAACCAGGAAGGACACGGGTCCAATAAACACGTGGTGGAAGACAACCTCCACATGATCCTGTCCACTTCATCCAGCAAAACAGGCTCAAACTCAACCCAGGTAAAATCAACCAGACTCCTCGTCACCCCATCATCTGACCCCTGCCAGTCTGAGTCCAAGTCGGCCCGAATCTGAGTGACCTTATCCGACAGATGCTGACTAAATTCCTCTGCTCTGCTCTGCAAACCTCCTCACCTCTAAGTGCAAGAGGGAGTGAGTGACCCTGAACAGGGCGGCCGGATGATCATCTGTGGACGTAATGAGAGCGGAGAAGTAGGCACACCTCGCCGCTCTGATCGCTACCAGATAAGTCCTAATGTAGGCTCTTAGCTGGGCAGGATCAGATTCAGAATGGCTCGTCCTCCACCTGCTCTCTAGGCCCCTTCTTTGACGCTTCATCTCCTGGAGCTCCTTGGAGAACCAGAGAGCCAACCGGGATCTACGCCGAGGAAGGGGCTGCAAGGGGACAACCCGGTCGAGCATCTCCGAAGCCGCCTGTTGCCAGGCAGACACCAAGGTCTCGGCCGGGCTGTGGGCAAGGGAATTGGGCAAGCACCCCAGCACCATCTGAAACCTCTCCGGGTCCATCAGGCATCTGGGGCGGAACCATAGAATTGGTTCCTCATCCCAGCAGTGAGGGACGGCTTGTTGGAAGATCAGCCGCAGGAGATAGTGATCAGTCCATGACAGGGGCTGACTAATCGGTGAGCCCCCCCACCCAGATTATTACACCACTGCCCCGAGATAAAAACCAGGTCAAGTGTGTTCCCACCCTCATGAATAGGGCCCTGAATCACCTGGGTCAGGTCCATGGCCGCCATGGATGCCATGAACTCTTGGGCCAAACCCGATGCCTCCCCCAGAGAAGGCAAGTTGAAATCCCCCAGAACTAAAGGCCTGGGGAATTCCACTGCCACCTCCAAGAGAGCATCAAGCAGCCTGGGTAGGGCTGTTGCCACACAGCTAGGGGACAGGTACATAAGCAACAAGCCCAACTGACCTCCCAGGCCCAGCCTCAGGAGGAGAGACTCACACCCACCTATCTGCGGGACAGTGACCTCCCTTGGAAACAAGGTCTCCCTAATAACTACGGCCACCCCTCTGCCCCTCCCCTGGGCTCGCGACCGGTGAAGCGCCCAGAAACCTGGGGGACATAAATCACAAAGAGGGACCCCACCCTCAGGTCGCAACCAGGTCTCCGTGATGCACGCCAGGTCTGCAGCCTCCTCCTCAATGAGTTCACGGGGGAGGGGTGATTTATTAGCTACTGACCTGGCATTCACATACACCAGCCTAAGCCCAGGGACCACACTTCCTGAAACCCCAGGGGAGCGGGCAGAAACCTGAGGGTCTGAGTGCGCCACCACTCGCAAACAGCGAGGGTGCGCTCCCCGAACATAATTTGGCCCTCTGTCTCATCTCCTCCTGCCATGTCCGATCACCTTAGGAATTGCCATTCCCACCCTAACCCCAAGGCCCCCTCACCCAGCCCCTCCCCGCCGAGACCCGTCTCTGGCCTGGACGGACCCAAATTTTGTTTCAGAAATTGGTTTCCCTCTCCCCTCCCTATCCCTTTAAAACATTTAGTTAAAAAATTTAAAAGTTGTTAATAATATACATTATTAAAATTTAACCCCCTGGTAGCACCGTGCCACCTCTCGGGATCCCAGGATCCGTCCTTAAGGTAGGCTCTTGGTAACCCGATGGGCCATCCCAAGGACAAGGGAGCAGTCCTAAGGGCCCGTAACTCCGACAGCGGGTAAACACAAATATAGAATTCGATGGATCACAATTCACAGAGGGGTGGGAATAAAAGATGAAAACATCATTCAGCTAGATGATAAAAGATACTACACAGATGTAAAAATGTAAAGATGTAAAGATTCAGGTACCAACGACAACAAGTTCCACATCCCCAACAGCTCTCCCACAACTGTTTGGGGGGGGACCAGAGTCAAATAAAGATCCAACCACCGCTCTCTCACCGCAGTGGCCAGCAACAGAGTTGGAGCTGATGGGTCAATAACTCAATCATTCTGCCCTCTCATGACAGAAGGTTAAATCCACCCATTGTCCTCACACTACAATGGGGAGCCCAACCTGAATCCAAACCCAAAGGAGAAGGAAGGAGTCCAAGAATAGATTAAGGACTACAACAGCTACCAGTAGATGACACAGCACCCGCTAAAGTGCAAACTGGTAGAGTCAGGGCCAATCGTAAAGCAGAGGTGGCAGACAACCCAAAGTCAGCAGATGGGGGACTGGGCGGAAGGCCAAACAGCAAATCTCAGAGTCGACGTAGCTGTTAGCACCATCATGGTGAAGGTGTCCCAAGGCTTTCCAAGGCAAC
Source organism: Naja naja (assembly GCA_009733165.1). Classification (NCBI taxonomy): domain Eukaryota; kingdom Metazoa; phylum Chordata; class Lepidosauria; order Squamata; family Elapidae; genus Naja; species Naja naja. The sequence continues at coordinate 107,960,107 of CM019155.1, read as the reverse complement.
CCGGAGGGTAACCTCCAACTCCCTGTAAACGTTGCCTCAGGGGTAAAAACCCTCCCCCTAACCCGAGGCTCAACCCCTGTTGCTAGGCAGTTAAAAGGAAACTGCTCTGTAGGTTGCAAACTTTCAGTTGGAAAACCAGAAAAAAATTCCCTATTGCCCTCAGGGGACCAGTTCAAAGGAACTGCAACAGTAGGTTGGGAGGCTAGTTGGGGGTGGGTAGGAGCCACAGTTTCAGCTAAGACAGAAGCTGGAATACTTTCCTTTTGAGTCTTCTTTTGAATTCTGGAGATTTGTTTTTCCAGAGCCTTCATTCTCCTGTCTGCATCTTTTTTTCTCAGCTCTAGTTGGCTTCCTAGAGTAGATTGCCTTGGCTCTAACCTTGTCAGCTGCATCTTGACCGGCTGATCTGCCTTTCCTGGATCTGGTCTTTCTGGGAGCAGCTGAAGAATCTCCCTGCCCAGCGATGCTGTTAGCCATCAGAATCTGATCAGCCATCTTGACAGCTCTCTTAGCCCAGAAAGGAGTAGCTGTTCTGCCTGCAGCCAGTTAAAAGGGCTGCAGAAAAAAATGGCAGTGCTGCCTCCCTTCAAAAACTAGGACTAAGATGCAATGGACAAAGTGGTGGCAAGCCAGCACACAAATCCCTATAGCCATGCTTCTCTCAGAGCTCAGTCAAAAAACAACGGAATCACAAAAGGCAAAACAGACTAGAGACCCCAAGGAGGCTGTCAATCAAGCCAGCAAGCTAAACAAGTGGCTTGCCAGGAACCGCTAAGCCGCACTGTTACCGCGAAAGTAAAAGTCCATAAAAACAGCTGAGAAGCGGCTTGACTTTAAAAGGAAAAAATGGTGGCTGGACTCAGGGCGCCCCAGGCACATGGTGGCTGGGCTCAGGGCACACCAGGTGCATGGCGGCTGCCCTCGCGTGGGAAAACTTTTCCCTTTGGTGTTATGCAAGGCCGGCAGCAAGCAGTGGCTACAGGGAAATAACAACGAAGACCAGGAAGCAGAGAAGAAAAAGGGGGAAAATTGCCTCCTTAGCACTTTAAAATGCTACGAAGCTAACCTGAACTACAAGAAGTCAGCTTTAACCACAAACTCTTTCTATCCGGAGAACTATGAGCCAATCTTTTGCCACAACCTTCTAGGACAAGACTGAGTGGGGAGAGTGACAGTTGATGAAGGGTGTGGCAAAAACAGTTGGACTCAGTCTCCGGGCAGAAAGGCATGTGTCAACCCATCCATGGATTCTCCAATCGTCATGCTGGAGAAACACAATGACTACTGTAACCTCTGCAGTTAATGGAAACATAAATACCTTGGACAAAATTTACTGAATCCTGGCTAGGCAAAAATGACATTTCTTAAATGTCTAAATTCAGTTTTCCCCAACATTTACAAACATTCATTATATATATTCTATCAGTCATTCTAAATCAATTCCATCCATTTCCTATATTATTTTATTTTTATTGCATTTGTCAAAATGTCTACAAAATCTCACAGCTAAGGATCACAATATCTTTGCCCTCTCACCATATGCAGTTCATAACTATTTCCTTCAGAGATTTAATGCAGAATAAAAAGGGATTATGAGAATTGATTTTGATGTTGATTCCAGAGTCTTTCTTAAATCACTCCTCTAATAGGCATCAGAAATTCTTGGTTGGATCAGTCATACAAAGACTGAAGTTACAGTTTGGAAAGGCGAAATCAAGCCTATTTCCCTGTTTCCCCCCTTCTCTCCCATACCAATTGTTGCCAGAAGGCTGATTGCATGCAAGTTTAGGATAGGTAGGTAAAGGGGATCTCTATTAATAAAGAAAGATGCTACTCTACTTTTTTTAAAAGAAAAAACATGGTAATTTGACTTAGTTTAGTTTCCTTTTGCTATTTTGGGCTCCTGATCTGTGTGGTCTGGTTACTGTAGTTGCTATAGGCTTTGGATTCTCAAATATATCTCTTTCTGAATTTGGTCAGCTTTTTTAAGCTCTAAAGTTTAAGGAAGATTGTCTAAATGACACATTGTGTAAAATGAGTAAGATTATGTAAATGACACATTTGTAAATGTGTCATTGTAAATGTGTAAAATGAGTAAGATTGTGTAAATGACACATTGTGTAAAATGAGAGTTCAGATGCTCCCAATTCTTTAATTCTAACTGCACAATTCTTTCCTTGAACCACTATTTTATATCTGGCCCCAGTTGATGATCCTTATCTTTCACCTAGAAGCATTGACTAAACTGCAAATGTTTATCCATCCTTTGCTCTGGAGGACTCATAATAGATAGAATACCAGTAGAGGAAGAAAATGTTTGAGAATTGTGAATGGTGGCTCAATCCCCAAGCCTGAAATGTCTTTTTTCTCACTCAGTGTACGTAGGTGGTGGAGGTAAGGTTTAGTATGTACAACACATATATGTATTGTCCACCCACTTCTTCCGTAACTGTTCTTTCTCTCTCCGTTTTGCTATTCATATAATTATGACAAGAATAAGTAGCAAGTCATTAAAGCAGCAACCAAGAACTCAAGACTTTGCAATAAGAAAGGGACAGGTCAGCTTGAAGAAAAAGAAGAGTGTTTTTGAATTATTAGAGTGTGCCCTATTTCTTGGTTAAATTCTGTTTACTCAAATATCTTTGTGCTTTTCACATCCTGAGGGGTTCTCACATAACTTGTAAACAAAAATCAGAAACTCTTGCTTGCTTTGGTTTTAAGATGTGATGTTAGCTGCCAAGGATACATTATCATATTATCAATATTTATACCTCACTGTTAAAATATATCTTACGTTGAGTACTTCAATTTTCTCTCTCTATGCAAGTGCCAGTAAGGATCTGAAACCTTTCATTCTGTAAATGAATTGTGATTTTTTGAAACATTTTTATTCATACAGTTAGCATGTTATTGAAGAGCTTAATTTGAACTATGACAGAATGTGTGAAGATGCACATCTTTGTTCATGGATGGAATGCATTTCCTTCCAAGACATAATTGTAGTCTATCTTAATATTTGTGTTCGGGGACAGAAGAATTAAAATGTGGCTATAGCCAGCCAAATACTTTTAAATTCATAAGTTAGAAGTTGATGACCAATCCATATTTAGCTTCATTTGTTCATGCTAAATGTTATGATCTTTCTCCAAGTATCTTAAAATAAAGTAATCCTCTATTTTACTAGATACCAAAAATGTAAACTAATCCCTGCTAAAAACTAAGAGCAAGTATACAAGAAAAAACAGGAGATTATTTACTTATAGGTACCATTTTATTGTCTGTATTTCTTCTGAGAACACACAGAAGTGAACATAAGACATTAAACTAAAATAATAAAAATCAGTCCCAAATGTACCCAAACATACGATCCAGTTTAATAATGATAAAAAACATGTCCTTGTTAGTCTGGAATTCTGGAAATTATAATCTAATATAACAAGTATAATAACTGGAAAATTGTTCTAAGTATTTTATGCCTATCTGCTTAAATTTATATTATTAAGGAGCTGAAGATTCAGAAGCAACTGAGCCAGGGGTGGCTACAGGTTCTATCCGGTTCTATAGAACCCCTTGTTAACTTTCTAAGCAGTTTGGAGAACTGATAGTTAGAAGCAATCTGCTTTTGCTTTTTTCCACCCTTATTACATTCTTGCCAATACGCCTAGACTTCCTGTCTCCAGAGCTTCTGAGGCTTGACTTTCTTAAAGGGAAATGGATTTTTAAAGATTTTTACACTGCTGTTGGGAGGAAATAGTTCCCTGGACAATCAGCACTTTGAAGAAATAATTGAATAATGAAACAAAGCTTTTAGTGACAGGGAACCAAGATGAGTGACATTCAGCAAGGCTTCTTTGCTAGCTAGAAAGATTGACATTCAAATGTGAGTTTACATATACCCTTTCTGAGTTTTGGTCTAAAACTGGTTTTTGGTGAAGGTTAATTCTGTGCTTGGTGACATTTAATCCTGTGTTTATTGATGGGATAATTTTCCCTATTCAGCTTCAACAAGCAACAGATACTGTTGTGATTTAATTATTTGTATTGTGTTTGAATTTCTTCCTGCCTCATGGTTTCTTTTTCTATCTGGGGAAGGGGTCTTCCTCACTGCTTTAGTACTATCTGGCACTGTCCTTTTGGGGTATACTTCCAAGAGGCAGGATGCAAGCTTGACACTGATTTTTACTGCCTTTCTGGGGGGCATGTGACCTTTCCTTAAATCTGGATGATTTCCTTAGTATATCTTGTGAGGTGAGTGAGATCAGCTTTAAGTGGTGCAAATGGATCTAAGGATTGCTTTTCCTGGGTGTGCTTTTTCTGGAGAGCTTAAATGACCTCTCTGCTAAAGGGTTTCACTTTATGAGCAAGAGTTGGCTGCTTGATAGTTATTACTGCATTTTAACTATTTTCATTCCTCAAGGTGCTCTGGTACCCTGCCTGATTTGTAACTCTGGCTTGCAGGTATTTTTAATCTAATGATTGGTATTTAGGGCAGCTTTTTGCAAGCAAAGAAACTCTTTGTAGTTTTGTACAGATAATCCTTGACTTACAACAGTTCATTTAGTGACCATTCAAAGTTACAGTGGCACTAAAAACGTGATTTATAACCATTTTTCACACTTATGACCATTGCAGCATCTCACTGTCATGAGAGGCCAGGTGAGGAGATGCGCCCCTTGACATGAGTGATGTCGAGTTGGCCATGCCCACCCAGTCACATGCCCACCAAGCCACACCCACCAACTAAGCCATGCCCACAGAACAGGTTGTTAAAAAACTGAATCCCGCCCCTGAACTGAGCTATTCAACAACCAATAGCTTGGGGATTTATTCTATAATCAAATGCAAATATTAACAGAACTGATCTTCATTTTAGGATATATCAGGTAATTTTCTCTTCACTTTATTTTTTGGGAGAATTGGTGATCAGCAGTTGCTTAGCTTTCATCAAAAGTATCAAAAAATAGCCTGTTATCCCTGACATCATATCTGAGGGGACCTAATATAATTAATGAAAAAAAATACTTTTTGCCTTGGTGGCCCTGCTATAAAATGGGAGTAGTTGTGTGCTATGGCCTTGTAATCCTGGCATTCTAGATAATGAGTAAAAACCTATGCAGTTTTCTTTTAAAAGACTGCATCAGACTTCTAGTGCTACTTAGTCTTAGATGTGAACTGCATATGCACAATTAGGTGTTAAAACATATTCTGTGCATGCTCAGATGTACCCATATAATTCCTGCAATTTACTAAACATTTTATTTGACAGAGCTGAACCACAACACTGGAAAAAATTCAGCTCTTTAGAGCATTAAGTTTGGATTTCGTATTTTTAGCTAGTTGGTAACCCTTCTTCTTCAATTTTACAGGTAGTCCTCATTAACAACTGGCCATTTTACAACCATTCTAAATCAGCCACTACATGTTAGGCAGATCAGCTTTGTGACCCATACTGGCATTTTGTGATCACATGACAGTGATTTATAATGTTTTTGGTTGGCTTCTGGAAAAAATATGGCTGCCGAATGAATGGGTTTGCTTAACAACTGCCATGAAGAATGGGTACCTTGACTTGTGACACAGCAACTTACAACTGTAATTCGAGACTCAGTTATGTTGTAAGTCAAAGATTACCTATGTTTTTCTTTCTGAGTAGGAGAGTGAGAGTATGACATTTTTATAAACAACAGGGAATTAGCTGGTATCATAGAAAAGCTGCCAAATGTGTAGCAGTTAGGAAATGTTAAACATTCAAGAAGCTTTTTCAGATTTGATCTTTTAATGCAATACCAGAATTGTGCTCTAAATATCCTGTCATGAAGGTTCTGCTGGGGGCAAAATAACTTTTTAAGATAAGTTACATTTCCCTGAGATTTTAGAAGCTGTGTTTCTTCAGCAAAACTGGGGGGAGGGGGGCATTACTGCTTTGATGATGAAATCTCAAGAACTATTTAAGTGAATGCTCCAGACCATCATTATTCAATGTTCATGATGAACTAGGAAGGGTCAAGAAATAACTGTTGGGAGTTCCATACATGATATATTGTCTCCCTGTAGTGTCACCTGAGTTTAGAATTATCGCAACAGAATCTAAGGAATTATATTATTTCTCCTAACTTTTAAGCAGGTATCATCCAAATACTTTTAATGGTCTTTTGTCATGAAGATTAGGAACTTTTGTCAACTTTTGAAAAAATGATTAATATACCCAGCTTGTTATTTCTCAGGTAAAGGAAATAGGCTGAAACTTAATTAGAATGGAAAATCTTTTTTACCTGATGACAATACCTTAATAAATGTAAATCTGAAATAAATATATACAACAGGACACTGTTTATTTCCCCTTGCTGTTGGGAATATTCATACTATTTGGTTTCTGTAGCTTGCTTTGCTACAGTTTTAGACAACACAGTTCTTTTTCAAGATATGTAGAAACTGATAATTCTTTCTAAATTCCCATATAACCATCTAAACAGAATCAAGTTCTAACATTCACTATTTTAAATTAATTTGGGTGGTAATGGCTTACTAATGGTTTGTGGCCCAAATCTGTTCTGAGTTTATCTCTGCATGTTCCACCAGCGAATTTCTTGCAGAAATAGAAGACTGGCTTTTTTTAAAAAAAAATTGCTGGTTCCTTTAATTTACTATTTATCCTATATCAGCCTTCAGAAATTAACCAGGATATATTTCAAAATAAATGTGATCCAGGAAAACATTCTCTGATTAGTCATTGGGTCCATGCAGACAAGTTCTTATTATGCAACCAATCGCTTATCTGAAATTTTCCCCACTGATAATCTTATAATTGACAACTGTTAAATACAGGACTGGTTTTGTAGATTGAAGTTCTTAAGCACCTACTGAGATCCATGTGCACCAGGGACTGACTTCAAGGCTGTGAAGATCTGGCTCTGATACTACTCTTTTCAGCTGCCTCTTCATTCCTATTGAAGTGAGAACAAGAAGTAGAAATGCTATCTTCACAGATCTCATCTACATCCTCCCACATCTTCCTCTCAGCTCTTCTTTTCTGTAGAAGGCATTTAGCCTGGAGAAAGAATTGAGCAAATAAGCTGTAGCAATGAGGATCAATGCCTTCAAAAGTTCATATTGTTCAGGGATCTCTAAATCTGGAAATTATGACTCTTAAATGCATGTGCATTTTCACAAATGGCCCAAAACAACATTACCAGTTTATCTCATGGAAGTGTTGATCCACTTGAAGATTTTGCATAGAAATGGAATTATGTTAAGTTTTTCACATTTGAAAGATTTCTAAGGGTTCATCTTCAGCTGTTGTGAATCAACACAGTCTTTATGCAAAACATGCAACTGACCTAAGGAAAGAATTGTTCTTGAAGTTCTGATAGGCCACAATCCATTCTGACAGCTGCAAAATCAGTTAGCACTATAGCAAGCAGGAAGCACAAGTTACGGAAAGAACATGTCCACTCAAAGATGATGGAAAAGGTGCACAGAGCGTGACCTGCAAATATAAATCTACTTCCATTTATGTATTTATTTTTAATATTTGTAATATGTTATTCTGTTAAAACCAACAAGGCATTGTGCAACAAATCAGAAAGAATAAGGCATTATAATAAAATATACAACCGTGCAAAACACTAAATTCTGTAAATATGTGCAGCACAAGATAAAATGACATGCAATTAATATCTCAGAAGGACATATAAAAAGTTCTGAGAAAGGACTAAAAGGCAATGCAATGACTGTGAAAATGTCAATTTTCCAGAGGTCTGCAAACAAAGCATTATATGAATGTACAGAGATAACTATCCTAATATATATGATTGCCAGAGTGGGGGTTTCTAACAGATAAACATACAGCAACATATGTATGTTTTAAATATTAATCTTTATTCCACAGACATCCTAGGAGTGGGTAAGTAATGTTTGGATTGCATTATAGTGCAAAGATATCCAGTTTGCAGAATTTGAATCTGGAATATTCAAGCTATATTTATTGAAATTCATAATTTTCTGCATTTTGTTCTTCAGCACACACCTGTAAAACATTTGTAGGTACAAAATGTGCATATAAGAAAAATGCTTCTCAAAACAGTACTGGGGAGTATACTGGGGAAAAGTGCAAACAACAATAGGTACAGATTTGTAGGCCATATTTTTAGAAACACTCCCAAAGAAACACTTGCCAAAGCAAACAAAAGGATTGAAAATGATAAACTGAGTCAAAAGGGCATTCTTACCTTATCTTTCCCAATTTAACATTATTTCCCATAGCTGGTACACTAGATCAATATGTATTTATTTTCATACCCTGAAAATCTTACCCTTTTTGCCATCATGTCTAAATTCTTGTACAAATTGATTCATTTGTTCCCAAATGTTACTTCCAAATTCTGTTATTTTTCTGACTTTCTTACAGTCTGTTGAGTTTTAATAATAGGATCTCCCCACCCCCTCTTTCTGCAGGTCTTGCATTTCCTTTTTTGAAGGCCTCTGTCACATTAGTTGCTTGCCATCTGCCTCCTTTATGATGCCAAGGAGTTTGTCATTGGCTGCAATAGGCTAGCGTCTTAGCTCATACTAGCGTATGTATATTGTCATTTAAGTATTTCCCTATTGTTAAGGGATGATTTTCCTTCTTTTTTAAGAGAAAGAAAAAAAGCTGCACACTGCAGCTCTCCCTACTGGCTAATTTGAGTCATTTCAGCTTGGAAGAGTACTATTCCGTAAAAGAATTACACTATTGAGACTCTATTTCATAGTTTGCCTGCCAATAGCAGTGAAGACCTCTTTTGGATATTCAAATTTAACAAATCTGCATCTCTCATTTCCAGACATTGAAGAAAGAATGGTGTTCTAAAAAAGATCATGTTTCTAAGCTGTTTTGAAGATCTCTTGGTGAATAAAACAACAGAAATATAACATGCAACCTTCTACATAGACTTCTGTAAAGCCTTTGATTCAGTGGTACATGACAAACTACTTCTAAAACTAAAATCTTATGGTATCTCTGGACACCTGCATAACTGGATAGAAGCATTCCTGTCAAACAGACAACAAATGGTCAAAATTGGGAGCGTCCTATAAAATTCTGTACCTGTCAACAATAGTGTCCCCCAAGGCAATGTTCTAGGACCTATTCTCTTCATACTCTACATAAACGACCTCTGTGATCATAAGAGCAACTGCATTCTCTTTGCTGATGATGTAAAGCTATTCAACACCACAGACAATACTGCTACCCTTCAAAAAGACCTTGACCATGTATCAGAATGGTCAAACAAATGTCAACTTCACATCTCAACAAATAAATGCTCTGTTTTTAAATTGGCAAAAAAATCAGAAAATAAAATACAAGCTGAATAGTCAAGACCTTGCTGATGATCCAAACTTCGTCAAGGACCTTGGAGTACTCATCTCTAATGATCTAAGTGCTAGAGCCCATTGTAACTACATAGCCAAAAAGGCATTAAAGTTGTTAACCTAATCCTACGTAGCTTTTTCTCTGGTAATATCACATTACTAACTAGAGCATACAAAACATTTGCTAGACCAATACTTGAATACAGCTCATCAGTCTGGAACCCACATCACATATCTGATATTAACACAGTTGAGAAAGTCCAGAAATATTTCACAAGAAGAGTTCTCCACTCCTCTACTCATTGCAGAATACCTTATGGCACCGGACTTGAAATTCTAGACCTAGAAAACCTAGAACTACGCATGCCTTTGGTCAATCTAAAGTATAGTATATAAAATCATACATTGCAATGTCCTACCTGTCAATGAATACTTCAGCTTCAACCATAACAATACAAGAGCACACCATAGATACAAACTCAAGGTAAACCGCACCAAACTTGATAGCAGGAAATATGACTTCAGCAACAGAGTGGTCAATGTCTGGAATACTCTACCTGATTCTGTGGTTTCTTCCCCAAACCCCAAAAACTTTAACCTTAGACTGTCTACTATTGACCTCACCCCTTTCCTAAGAGGTCTGTAGGGGATGTGCATAAGTGCACCAATGTGCCTACCATCCCTGTCCTGTTGTTTCTTTGTTTTTCTTATATGTATCCATTTCATGTATTCATAACTATGTTTATACTTATACCTATTATCCTGTAAGTGATTGACAAATCAAATAAATAAAAATAAGTAACATTAGGAAAGCTCTTTTGGTTTCATACCTAGTTCAGCAAGCTAAACATACTATAACACTATTTCTGAAAACCTTCCATGTCTGCATTCCCCAAAACATTAAATTATATAGGCTTAATAGCAAGGCAGACATGGAATGGATTTTCATTCTATATGATATATATTTCTTTGTTTCATTTGACTGTATCTGAGGAAGAAAGTTCTATCATTTTAAAGCTTGTATTTAGCAAGGGTTAATTGATCCAGCGTAAAAGTCTTGGTACCATAAAGATGGTATCTTTGTGGTGATCAGGTAAGAACCTTTTCTTTACTGTTTTCCTGTTCTATTTGGATTCTTGCAAGATCCTCATCAGTCCTGAGTGTTTAATCCAAGTATTTTTAAGTGTTCCTTGTAAGTGAAGACTAAAGTAGTCTGAGTGGCTGAGAATTCAAATTAGGAATTAGGATCCTGATTCTTATTAGATCACCTCTTGCAAAGGATGCTTTTATGCCTTCCAAAGGCTACCTCTTTGAATTGGTCTACAGTACAAAGATGTTATAAGAATCTATAAAACAGTTACACAATTCAAAATGTTTTGAAAATGTCAAAAGTACTATATAATTTCACTGCATTATTTATATTTATTAGTTTGTCTTATGGGAGTCATATAATTTGAAGAAACCTTTCCATTGCACTATAGCCACTAAGAACCTCTGGGAACTTTTGTTTGTTTCTGTCAGTATATTAGAAATTATGAGCTGGGATAGAAATAACAAGTCAGCCAATGGGAACTGTTTGGTGACTAAGAAACAGACCTGTTATGAGCCATGCCAGATTGCTTGGAGACTGGACATAGCTTAGGGTAACTGGCCTGTATAAATATAGAGCTTCTGTGATTCTGGGTGTTTCTGTGCTTCAGTTCTGGTGGTTCTGGCTTCAGCTGCATGAATACTGTATACATGCATCAATTTTTATATTGTATATAAACAAGTTTCTTCTATAAATGAATCCTGTTGATTATTTACTTGTGTCCTGGTTGGATTGCTGCAAATTCTGAGAGTATGGGCCCAGAGCACACCAAGCACACAGTAAGACTTAACTGTAATAAGCTGAAGGACAGCCGGTGTTAAAAGGAAAAGAGAACAAGGCTGAGAAGGCTTGCAGGATGGCCATTGAGTTAAAGGAGAGCTCTCTGCCTTGATTGGGACACAAGAATTATATTGTTTGGGCTGCAAAATTTGAATGCTTCCTGAAGGCTAAGGAACTCTGGGATATTGTTATTAATCCACCCCAGGCATCATTAGTAGCTGCAGATCAAAGGCAGCATGATAAGGTACTGGCCTACATAATCTTAAGTTTAGAAGATGAAGAATTCTTGAATGTAGTTGATTTAAAGACTGCAAGTGAGGTTTGGCTGAAATTGAGAAGTGTGCATGTGAGTGCATCAGCATACAATAATGTACAATTATTGAGACAATTCTACAGAGCCTGGCTGCAGCCACAAGCAAGTGTGGAGCAGCATTTGCTGCACATGCAGGCTCTATTTATTGAGTTGGAACACTGTGGAATGCAGATTCCTGAATTTCAGAAGGCGCTGTTGGTGTTAAATAGTCTTGATGAAACATGGGACATTGTTTCAGCTGTTTTGAGTGCAAACCAGAACAGAACTTATGAATGGAAGCCCTTAAAGCCTTTTTGCTTTCTGAAGAAAACAAACGCCATTTTAGAAAAAGCCATGAGGAGAAATTCCTGAGGTGGGAAATCAAGGAGAAGAGAGAGAACAGCAACAGACAAGATGTCTGCAAAGACCAGAGATCCCAGCAACGATTTTCTAAAAAGAAAGAGAAAGAAAGGTGGTGTTTCATCTGTGGTGATAAAAACCATTTGAAGAAAGACTGTTTGCATGGAAGAAAAACAACAGATGGACAAGCTGCTGTTGCAAAAGTAGGCTATTGTAATAACAGAGACAATGGTTAATAGACAGTGGGCTAGTCAAATAATTGTTAATAATTCAAAATTGTTTTTCAGAATGTATCCAGCTGGAGGAGATGCAGTAGCCTTAGCAAATGGCCAGAAGGCTAAAGTGACAGGAAAAGGCAGTGTGCTAATTCCATGTCTGGAGGAAAAGTTTAATAACATATTATGTGTGTCTGAAATGGAGCATAATTTACTGAGTGTCCCCAGTCTAGACCAAAAGGGGTTTGAGACCAGATTTGTAAACAGAAAGTGTCTCTTAAAAAGGAATGGAAGTGTATGTGTACAGGGCATAATACAGAATAATTGTTATGTGTTGCAGGGACAAAAGGTTCAATGTATCTAAATATTTGGAAATGTGGCACAACATGATTCATGTGTCTATCTTTTGCATAGAAAGCTTGGCCATGCTAGCTTTAGAGTTTTGTAAAAGATGCAACAGTTTGCAGAAGGTTTAAATTTAAAGGGATGTAAGGCATACTTGGACTGTGCAGTATGTAAATCATCAAAGTCCAAGGCATTCCCAGTAAGCAAAAGTATCACAAGGCAGATAACAAGAGCTCTAGAGCTGGTTCATGCAGATTTGGTGCGGCCAATGCAAATCAGATTGAGAGGAGCAAAATATCGCTAGTCATTGTAGATGACTACAGCAGGTTTGGTTTCTGCTATTTACTAAAGAGCAGTGGTGGGATTCAAATAATTTAATAATCGGTTCTCTGCCCTAATGACCAGCTGGGTAAGTGTGGCTGGGTGATCATGTGACTTGGTGGGCGCTTCTCACCTGACCTTTCATTACAGTGGGGATGCTGCAACGATTGTAAGTGTGAAAAATGGTCATGTTACTTTTTTCAATGCCATTGTAACTTTGAATAGTCACTAAATGAACTGTTGTAAGTCAAGAATTACCTATACAAAAATACAAAAAGCTTATTTGCTTGCAAAAAGCTGCCCTAAATACCAGTCATTAGATTAAAAATACCTGCAAGCCGAGTTACAAATCAGGCAGGATGCCAGAGCACCTTGAGGAATGAAAATAGTTAAAATGCAATGATAACTATCAGCAGCCAACTCTTGCTCATAAAGTGAAACCCTTTAGCAGAGAGGTCATTTAAGCTCTCAAGAAAGAGCATACCCAGGAAAAGCAATCCTTAGATCCATTTACACCACTTAAAGATACCAGCTGGTCTAACTCACCTGACAAGGTATTCTAAGGAAATCATACAGATTTAAGAAAAGATCACATGCCTGCCCCCAGAAAGGCAGTAAAAAAATCGGTGCCAAGCTTGCATCCTGCCTCTTAGAAGTACATCCCAAAAGGATACTGCCAGAAACCACTAAAGCAGTGAAGGAAGGCCTCCTCCCCCAGATAGAAAAAGAAACCATGAGGCAGGAAAAAATTTAAACACAATACAAATAATTAAATCCCAACAGTGGCTGTTGCTTGTTAAACCAATTACCAGACCAAACAGACACAGGAACTAGCCAGATTTCTCAACCCAGTTTCTTTTCAGGAACAGAGATTAACCTTTTTCCTTCCAAACAAAGCAGAATAGGAAAAATTATCCCATCAATAAACACAGAATTAAACTTCACCAAAAACCAGTTTTAGATCAAAATTCCAAAAGGGTATGTAAACTCACGTTTGAATGTCAAATCTTTCTAGCTAGCCAAGAAGCCTTGCTGAATGTCATTCATCTTGCTTCCTTCTCATTAAAAGCTTCTTTCCAGCAACTCTGCTTCATTATTCAATTATTTCTTCAAAGTGCTGATCATTGCATCCTGGTTGGAAGAACTCCAACAGGGAAGTATTTCCTCTCAACAGCAGTGTAAAAAGCTTACAACAACCCTTCCCCTTTAAGAAAGTCAAGCCCCAGCAAAGTACCAGCAAAGGAAAAAAAAACTTCAGGAGAAGCTCAGGCAACAGGAAGTCTAGGCGTACTGCCAAGAATGTAATAAGGGTTAATGGAGAGGCAGTTTCTGTAAGCAGTGCAATAAAGATTAGGCTAGAAGCAACACCAGAATGTTTCCTGCCTTCCTTACAGGATTAGTCCTCTAAAGTGGGCAAGAACTAAAAGTGATTTCTTCCAACAACCAGTTCTCTGAACTGCTTAGAAAGTTAACAACAGGTTCTAGCAAATAGATGAGAACTGGTAGAATCCCACCCCGGCTAAAGAGTAAAATAGAGGTGCTACAGAAATGTAAGCAATGGATAAGCTTCATAGAAAGGAGATATAAACATCAGATATGTCAGCTGCAAACTGACAAGAGGTTCAGTAGTTGGGACAGTTAGGAATAAAACACAGATGCACAAATTCATATATAAAAGCTGAGAATGGTGTAGCTGAGAGGTGGAATGATGTCTTACAAACAATGAAGGACTCACTGCTGGAGGATTCTGGTCTGAGCAGGTCATATTGGAGTGAAGCCATGTTGACTGCTAATTATTTAATCAATAGGCTGTGGAGTTCATCTATAAATGATATTCCATATGCAGTGTTATACGCGAGAAAACCATCTCTGGCACATTTAAGGGCGTTTGGTGGCAATGGATGGGTGCATATTCCAAAAGCAATCAGGAGAAAAGGTCAACCAAAGGATAGAAAGCTCAGGTTTACAGGCTATGAGCCTGGCTCAAAGAGCTACCACTTTAGCGATGGAAGCAAAAGAATAGTGATTTCAAAGTCTGCTAGCTTTGCAAAGCAAAATTGGAACAGAATTTATACCAATTTTTGGAATGACCCACTTAGTGATGATGACCCATTTAGTGATGGTAACTCAGTGACAGTGTCAGCATTCAGGGAGGAGAAACTGAAAAAGAACTAGAAAAGGAGCCAGGAACAGATGATGACTCAGATATGAAGCCAGAGAAGGTTGAAACACAGGAGCAGTCAATGCCACACAGGTCAGAACAATAGAACAAGGGGATTCCACCTAACAGGTATTCTACTAGTGAAATAAAGGTGTGTAATGTGTGGTATGAGCCAAGGAACTATCAGGAAGTATTGGCACTACCCAAAATTGAACAAGTAAAGTGGAAAGAAGCCATGTACAAAGAAATGAAATCCATGGGTGCATATAAAGTGTTCACATCTATGATTTTGCCACAAGGTTACAAAGCCTTAGGATGTAAATGGGTGTACAAGAAGAAAGTACTACCCAACAACGAGGTACAATACAAGGCAAGATTAGTGGCACAAAAGAAAAACATGCACTATGATGAGATATTTACGCCAATGTTGAAGAATTAAAGCATAAGGTTGGCAATAATGTTGGCAGTGTCATGTGACCATAAAATTTGGCATTTTGATATAACCACAGCATTCCTCAATGCAGAAATAGAGGAAGAAATTTATATGGTTCAAGCACCAGGATATGAATGTAAAAAGCCTAACACTGTGTATAAATTGAACAAGGCCATTTATGGGCTGAAGCAGTCAGCCAGGAATTGGAATATCTGTTTAGATATGGTATTGAAGGATCTTGGGTTCAAGAGTTGCAAGCTGATGGTTGCATATATACTGGAAAATTACAAGGCGGGGATTGTCAAATGTTAGCAGCCATTGGGTGGAGGGCACAATGGGAAGAATGTTAAGTTATTCGGTTTTATGACTATTCCAGTATAAATGGAGGAATGTCAGTATGTAAGAAATTATGAGCTGGGATAGACATGACAACAAGTCAGCCAATGTGAACTGTTTGGTGACTAAGAAACAGCACCTGTCATGAGCCATGCCAGATGGCTTGGAAACTGGACATGGCTTAGGGTAACTGGTCTGTATAAATATAGAGCTTCTGTGACTCTGGGTGTTTCTGTGCTTCAGGTCTGGGGGTTCTGGCTTCTGCTGCATGGGTATTGCATACATGCATTGTATACATGGTTTATATTATTGTATATAAACAAGTTTCTTCTATAAATGAATCCTGCTGAATTATTTACTTGTGTGCTGGTTGGATTGTTGCAAACTCTGATAGTTTGTTCCATGTCTGCAATCAGCTGAGCATTGCTACAAATTTATTATTTTTAGAACGTGAAAAATATGCATATTATTAGCTCATAAAACATAAATTTACCAGTTGCCACTTTTACTGATCTGCTCAGAAAAACATTGATCCTTATCAAACTATTTTCCTTGCCTCTGCTGCTGTACCTGTTTTTGCCAATCACATTATATCAGGTTCCAACAAGCGGTATTTTGTTGCATGCTTAAAACTCTACTTCCTTCCTACCCTTGGTACACAATATTTCTTGTTCCATCAGAGACAAATGGAATCTGCATTCCAAATTTGTTCAATATTTGTGGGCATTTGTTTTCTCCCTGTAGAGATTGCTTGCCACATTCCCTACCTCTGAACTACTAGTAAGATTCAAATTTTTTTATTAATGGTTCTGTGGGCATGGCTTGGTGGGCATGGTGTGGTTTGGTGGACGTGGCAGGGGAAAGATACTGCAAAATCCCATTCCCTCCCCACTCCACTAACCTGCTTTCCAGCTCCGTTCTCTTGTGCAGGATAACAAAAGAAGACACAGCTGATCAGCTGGAACTTGGAAGGCAGGGCCCGTCAAAGGTGGTATTTGTAGTTCTCCAAACTACTCAAAATTTCCACTACCGGTTCTCCAGAACTGGTCAGAACCTGCTGAATACCACTTCTACTCTGAACATTTCTCTCAGCCCCATTTTGCTAGTATGCCAGTTTTTCAGCTACACAGCACAGAATAATAGAATGGGAAGGGACTTTGGAGGTCTTCTAGTCCAATCTCCTGTACCATTTCAGACAAATGGTTGTCCAATCTCTTCTTAAAAACCTCTAGTGTTGGAACACACACAACTTCTGGAGGCAAGTCATTCTACTGATTAATTATTCTGTCAGGAAATTTCTCCTTAGTTCTAGGTTGCTTCTCTCCTTGATTAGTTTCCACCCTTCTTGTTCTGCCATCAGGTACTTTGGAGAATAGCTTGACTCCCACTTCTTTGTGGAAGCCCCTGAGATATTGAAACACTGCTATCATGTCACCCCCTAGTCCTTCTTGTTATCAAACTAGATATACCCAATTCCAGCAACAGTTCTTTATAGGTTGTAGCCTCCAGTCTCCTAATCATCTTTGTTGCTCTTCTCTGTATTCTTTCTAGAGACTCAACATCTTTTTTATATTGTGGCAACCAAAACTGGAAGCAGTCTTCTAAGTGTGATCTTACCAACTTTCATGTTGTACCATCTTGATTCTACTCCTCTGTTAATGCAGCCTAGAACTGTGTTAGCTTTTTTGGCAGCTGCAACACACTGCTGGCCCATATTTAACTGATTGTCCACTAGGGCTCCAAGATCCTTTTCGGAGTTACTACTATTGAGCCAGGTACCACTTTTATTATACATGTGCATATGGTTTTTCTTGCCTAGATTTAGAATCTTATTTTTTTCACCTTTGAATTTCATTTTGTTACATAGGACCCAGTGTTCAAGTCTGTCAAGATACTTCTGAACCTATTTTCTGGAGTGTTGGCTATTCCTCTTAGTTTGGTGTTGTCTGAAAATTTGATGAGTTTCCTATCTATCCCCTAATCTAAATCATTGATATCCATTAAGTTTCATTGAAAACTACATGTTGAGTGCAGTTGGTCAGCCAGTTACAAATCCATTGGTAGTGATGCTGTCTAACCCACATTTTTCTTTTTTAACAAGTAACGGGTTGTGGTCTACTTTATCAAATGCCTTACTGAAGTGCAAGTAAATTATTTCCACAGCATTTCTCTGGTCCATTAATTTTGTCATTTTGTCAAAGAATGCAGTAAGATTTGTCTGGCATGATCTGTTTCTGACAAACCCATGTTGGCTTCTGGTTATGACTTTGTTTGCCTGTAAATCTTCACAGATTCACTGTTTGATTATCTTTCCCAGAATCTTCCCAGATAGGGAACTTTCCTGGATCCATTTCCCCCCCCCCTTTTTGAAGATGGGAACTACATCAGCTCTTTTCCAATCCTCTGGTAGTTCCCCTGTGCTCCAGGAGATTTGAAAGATATAGTTCAGTGGCTCTAAGATCATGTCTACCAATTCCTTCAGAACCTTAGGTGTAATCCATCTGGTCCTGGTGATTTGAACTTGTCTAGCATGGACAGATGTTCTCTTACCAGATAACAGATAATCAGAGTTGGAAGGGACCTTGTAGGTCATATAGTCCAACCCGCTGCCCAAGCAGGAGACCTCATACCACTTCTGACAAACAGCAGTCCAATCTCTTCTTGAAAGTCTCAAGTGATGATGCAATTTGCCTATTTTAACTTGTATTTCTAATCTGTCTTTTATGGTACTGTTTTTGATAGGTTGAACTGTTTTTTCCCTTTTGTTTAGACAGGTGTAAAAAATGAGTTAAGCTGTTCTGCTTTCTCCCTGTTGCTCATCTCCTTCTTGCCATCTTCTCCCATTAATGGACCAATCATTTCATTGACTTTTTCTTGTTTTTTAGATGTTGAAATAAGTGTTTTTGTTATTTTTGACTTTTGTCACAAGCCTTAGTTCATTTTCAGCCTTAGCTTTCCTGACTTCATCTTTGTAAGCTCATGCTATTTGCTTGGTTATATGCCCTTCTTTCCATTTTTAAAATTTGTCCTTTTTGTCTTTCAGTTTATTAGAGAGTTTTCATGCAGTCATGCTGGTTTCTTTTGAGATCTCTTATTTTTCTTTCTTCATTGGAATTGTGCGAGACTGAGTTTTTATAATCTTGCTTTTCAAGGTTTCTCAAGCATCTTGGATTATTTTCTCCTTGAGGATTCTAATCCATGAAATCCTCCCCAAACCCAAATGTTTATTGAAATCAGCTTTTTAAAATCCAAGTCTCTAATTTGTTCTATTATTTGTGCTTGCATAACGTTGAATTCCAATATTGCATGATCACTTCCCCCCAAGATTTATTGGGAAAACATCCTTTCAGGATTGCTCTGCTGCCATGGATAGAAGATTTGTAAGGATTATCAGTGTGTTTGCCAAACTTTTTAAAAAAGCATTCCTACCTTTCAAACACTATCTTAATAGCACTATTAGGAGGAATGTTTGCAAGTCAACAGGCAAATCTAGACAAGAAACATGTAATGGCATGGTGTGTGTGTGTGTGTGTTTGTTTGTTTGTTAATGTATCACTTGAAACTCTGGAAATAGTATTTAGTGACTGACAAGATTGATATAGAAAGAGTGATATTGGTTAAATGCCATTCTCCATATTGAGCTATTGACTAATTGGGATGAACAATGATTGGTTGCAGTTCTTCTCTATAATTTTTATAAACATACAGACAACTATACATGATCTTAGCCAAAAGATTGAGAACCATCATGAAAATTATTTTAAAAGCAGATGGTAAAGACAATTTGGAGGAATTGCGGGTTGGTCTTGTACTGCATTGAGAATGATTTACAAATGGGAAGGGTGATGGTATGACAGAACTCTGTATTTTGATTGGCATCCAGTAATAGAATTTCAAAAGCCCATGACAGACTATTATCCTGTTCTGGCAGAACTGAACATGGTTTCAAGTTTATCTTTGCTCAGCTGTAGACTTACTTGATAGCAGTGACTGATTTAGGAATTCACTCATTTTTAAAAGTTCCAATAATGTCTTGAAGTGATTCAGTGATAGGTTCTTCAGATATTGTAAAAAATTAGCATTGTTATCTAGCTCCTCAGATCTTAACTAAATAACCAGGAAACTAAAAGAATGGTAGGTAATGTAGTGACATATGTATTAACATGGGCTTTGGGAGCTACTAGAATCTGTTGAATGCTGATGCCAATTACATTTCAAATGAAAAGTTGATCAGTCCCAGAATCAATCTATCTATCTATCTAGACTTGTTTTGAAATTTTGAGTAAAGCACAGAGTATTTTGATTTTTCCAGTTAAAGATAGATCATATATATTTTGGATTTTTTTTCCTAATGATACTTTTTCTTTTTATTTATGCAAAGGGAAAGGATGGAAGAACATCTGGAAAGCAAAGAAGGGGTGCAAGTAGAAGACACTGTCATTAGTTGCACTCTTTCTCTACCCCTACATAAAATAAAATTCTGTGAATTAGGCAAAATAATTACATGATAACAGCTTTGGATGGAAGCCTAGAGTTTATAGAACTGTAAATGTTAACCTACTTAAGATCCTCACCTAGGATTCTATGTTAATCATTTCTATGCATTTTTGTAAACATTTTTTACAGGTAATCCTCAACTTAACAACAGTTCATTTAGTGACCATTCAATGTTACAATAGTACTGAAAAAAGTGACTTATGACCATTTTCCACACTTATGACTATTGCAGCATCCCCATAGTCACGTGATTTATATTCGGATGCTTGGCAACTGATTCACATTTATGACTGTTGTACTGTCCTGGGATCATATGATCACCTTTTGCAACCTCTGTCAAGCAAAGTCAATGGGAAAATCAGATTAATTTAACAAATGTGTTGCTAATTTAACAACTGCAGTGATTCAGTTAACAAATGTGATAAGAAAAGTTGTAAAATGGGACAAAACTCACTTAACAAATTTCCTACTTAGAAACATAATTTTTGGGTTCAATTGTGGTCGTAAGTTGATGACTCCCTATACTTAATTTTACCACATCAAACTGCCATAGTGAGTGTGGCCAATCAGAAACTATTTACTAAAAGACAATGTGATAAGGATGGTTCCCCCACCATAAGATGCTCCTGCCATGTCATGCTTCTTTTGCTTTTCTTCTATAAATAGGCATCTTGGCTGTTTCAGCAGGCCGGCCTGGACTGACCATGGGGTGGGTAGTTTTAACAATGTTTGTCTATTTGTAATTTTATTGTTTTCGTTGTTTTGTAATTTGGACTTGTTTTTATTTGTTTTTATTGTATATCTTTTTGTATGTTAGCAGCCCTGAGTCCTTGGAGAGAGAGGCGGCATAAATCTAAATAAATAAATAAATAAATAAATAAATAATAATAATAATAATAATAATAATAATAATCTTTGCTAACAAAGCAATAGAGTACCCACCCAATTTTGGCTTATAGATGATCCTGGAGTACCATACATTCAGTTTTGTACCAGGTGAATTCTCTATTTTCTTTTTCAATTGAACAAGTCTAGATTTTTATTTTAAAAACCAGTCATGCATTGCATCTATGGACATCACATCCCTAATATTGCTCTAGAATAGTGATTCTCAAAGTATGGGTCTGCTGCAGGGCCCCATGGCCACAACCTGTCTTAATTCCTGCCTGCTCACTCTTTTAGCACCCAAATCCTCACATGCACAAAAGTAAGATGATAAGACCTTGGTCATTGCCTCAGTTCCTGATTCTTTGCATATCTCAACAGCCACTTAGCTTGTGAAAAAATATCACTGGCTGAAATCTGTTCACTGAAGCATGCTGATTTAAAATACAGGTAGCAATATGAATATGGTGCTTCTCTGATTCATAAAATTCTCTGTGATTCAAAAAACTATCAATAGTGAAAGGATCTCATGTAGTTACTGACTGTGTCTATATGTGTGGTGCTAAGTAGAACTGTGATCTCACACAAGCATACTCCCTCAAAAGGGTGAATAAGAAATACAACAATGGATATCTGAAGTGGAATTTCATTGGATTGGAAAAATCTGCTCGTTCCCAGCCTCTTCGTGCTCACGAATTTCAATTGAAGCACACTTTTGTGCTAAGAATTATTGTTATGGTATGGAGTGCATAGAATAGTTCAGGATATAAATATTTAATTTTGGATTGATTTTGTATCAAAGTAATTAATTACATTCCAAAACATACTTTAAAAAGATGTAAAAATTAAGGAGTTTAATCCATAACTAACATCTTCAGTACTTGCTTTATCTTCTATACTATCTATAGCTATTTTTTACAATACTTGCTAAAAACTGAGCTATTCTACCATTAAAGATAAATTCAAAGAAAGTTGGATAAAATAATGCAAACAATACAGCTGAAGATTGTAATTGAAATGCTAATTATTGCCTTCCTCCCACCCCACTCTCTCCAAATGTATCCTACCTAATATCTACATTTACACTAGTTGCAAGATATACTGTATGCCTAGTGTTCACATTGCGAATATAGCAGAAACAGTGTGTGCCATGTATCTACTAAGCAGGAATCACATTTTGGAAAACTGGCCAGTCAGTCAGATAAGAGTGACTTGATTATTATTATTATTATTTATTATTTTATTAGACTTGTATGCCGCCCTTCTCCCAGAGGACTCAGGGCGGCGAACATATAAAAAGAAATATATTTACAATAAAAAGATATTAAATAAAGAACAAGTCTATAAATACAAGAAACATTAAAACAATTAAAATTACGGTAATAAACAGTAATATTAAAACAAACCCGCCCCCGGGTCAATCCAGGCCGGCCTGCTGAAACAGCCAAGTCTTTAGGTCTCGACGAAAGGAGCGGAGATCAGGGGCCAAACGAAGATCCACAGGGAGCTGATTCCATAGGGCGGGTGCTCCCACAGAAAAGGCCCTAGCCTTTGATATTGAACTTAACTAAGTCATGCTGCAGTAGGATATAAGGCAGTAGTGGGATTCAAATAATTTAACAACAGGTTCTGGGGCCGTGGCTAGGTGGGTGTGGCTAGGTGATCATGTGACTGGGTGAGCATGGCTAGGTGGTCATGTGACTGGGTGAATGTGGCCAGGTGATCATGTGACTGGATGGGCATGGCCAGGTGGTCATGTGCCTGGGTGGGCATGGACAATTTAGCAGTCCATTTTGCCAATTTACCAGTCCATTAAACAATACATACGAATTAAACTTTAATTTGTTTTGCTTTTGCTCGCATGTTGCTCTTTTGGTTGATTTTTCTTTTTACTAGATCATTTTTAAGTTGTTTAGGAGTCTAGTGGTGCACTTCAGGAAACTCAGTTTTGCAGCAATTCTAAGCCCCAAGGACCTTACAATCAACAAGTCTCTCCCTCCCCATTCCCTGTGTGTGTGTCTCTTGTCTCTCTCTCTTTCCCTCCCTCCCTCTTTCTCTCTTCCTCTCTCTGTGTGTCTCTTGTCCCTCTCTCTCTCTTTCCCTCTCTCTGTCTTGTCTCTCTCTCTTTCTCTCCCCACCTCTCTGTCTCTTGTCCCCCCTCTCTCTTTCCCTCCTTTTCTCTCTTTCCTTCCCTCCCTCCCTCTCTCTTTCTCTCTCTCTCTCTCTATGTCTCTTTTCTCTCTCTTTCCCTCCTTCTCTCTCTCTCTCTCTCTCTGTCCCCGATGGGGGGAAAGGAACCTCTGAACTGGTGCTGGGTGGTGGGAATCTGATGTCCGGAAGCCAATGAGCCACATAATGAAGATCAGATGGCTGGTGGGAAGGTGGGGCAATCCTGCAGTCTCCCCAAAAAATAACACATCCCTTGTCGCTTGAAACTAGAAGACTCAAGGCAGCCCTCATCTCCTGCCACTCAGGCTCAGAACTGTAAGCCTCATCCAGAAAGCACTGCGATGGAGAGAAACAACTGGGGTAAACCCTAGCTTTGCTGTCCATTGCAGCTAGGAATGAGCCAGCTGGACCTCTGTGTTGCGCCAGATTGGCGAGGATGCCTCTCCATTAAAGCAGGCACAGCCAGTCGCCGGCCTGTCCCTTCCGGCTAGGTGTGCGAGCACTTCTGGCAAGGAGGAAGAGAAGCACGGTGAGAAGAGGCTTGGCAGGTGTCAGGGGGTGGTCTTCGCAGCTCTGAGGGGGTTGAGCCTCCCTGCTCACAACATCTTTGCCTGAGGGCATTGCTGGCAGCTGCTTCCTGTGGCTCTGGAGGTCCGTGCTTTTCCCACTGCTACTCGGCCCCCTCAATGCACGGAGGCAGGAGGTGGCAGCCATGACACGGGTTTTGTTTGCTGCCTGTGTGTGCCGGGTGGTGATCTGCCAGCTGCCCACACCCGACTCCTGCACCCTCAACTGTGCTCTCCCTCACCTTTTGCCCTCCTCTCTCAGCCAATGGTGTTCATGGGTAATCTGCAGCTAGAAATCTCAAATATGGCCAAGAATGAACATTTGTGTTGTAGCTGCTGGCTGGAGCTACTAAACAGGTGGCCAAACTAAGTGCCTGAAGGACCCCATCATGTCACTGGTAGTCCAGGCGACTCAATGATTGACGAGTGGTTGGGCTGCTTGAGAGATGAGTTTGCAGGGGGCTAATCTATCTCATCTGTATTTGAGATTCCTAGTTTCAATGTACAGCAAAGCTAGGGTTGACCTCAGCAATTTCTCTCCACTGGAATACTTCCTGGATGCAGCTTACAGCTCTGAGGCCAAAGCAGCAGGAGGCGTGGGCTGCCTTGGCACCACCAGCTTTGGGCTCTTGGTGGTCTGTGGAAGATGCGCTCAAATTGGTGCTGAGACCAGGGCCCCAGGAGGACGTGGGTGAAAATTTTTACAGCTTTTTTTTTCTGCCTTGCAGAAGCAGAGATGGGTGGGAGGTCCAAGAGCACACAGCACCCCATCACAGTGCTCTCCCAAGGGCTGTCCTCCCACCCCCTCCACCTCACTAGTCTGGCTGGTGATTTCCTGCACACCACCCTTGCAGGCCAGGCCGTCTTCAGGAAATACCTGGGAAGGGCTCCGATGCAGCGATCTCCCATGCGCTCCCCTCACAGGCCAGGCCAACTTTTTGAAACATCTGGGGAGGGCTCCAATGCTGCAGTCCCTCATGCGCTCCCCTCGCAGGCCAGGCTGGCTTCAGGAAACACCTGGGAAGGACTCCGATGCCACAATCTTTCACGTGCTCCCCTCGCAGGCCAGGTTGGCTTTGGGAAACACCAGGGAAGGTCTCCGATGCCATGATCTTCTGTGTGCTCCCCTCCCTCTCTGCGTGCATCAGTCTACCCACCCGCCAGTATCACCCCTCCTCCAATCGCCCTCCCTGCCCACCCATTAGCCTGTCAGCCCATGCCCTTCGGCCTTACTTTTGAGAGCAGTAATGAGCAGAAGTATGCAGAAGTGTGGCTAGATTCTGCAAGTAGTAGCTGGGTAGGGTGGGGTGGGGTGGGATGGGGCAGGGCCAGACAGAAATTTAACAACCAGTTCGGCCGAAGTTGTGTGAACCAGTTGAATCCCAGCACTAATATAAGGTAATCACAAGAGATGTCTCATTGATTTCAGTGGGATAAATCTAACTATCTTAGGTTAGATCTAATTATTATCTTTGTCCCTAAGCTTGGGTTGAAGAATTGTCTCATCTTATTATTTCAAAAGTTCTATTGTTTGTCATGCCCTCTAAAACCAAATTCATTATCGGCAAATTCTAATAAGTTTTTCACAATATGAATTGTAACTCTCATAAGACATGGTTATTCAATTCTAAAAAATGGTCTTAGAAGTTTATATTCTGCTTTGATGCTTTTTATTCCACTTCTAAATGCACACAAATTAGCTGGGAAAAATGCACTCTGTATTTGCTCAGAGCTGCTCTTTTTAATACTACATCATTTGTTTCCATGAATAAGCCTTTGCATTTGAGAGCACATTCTTGGCCTGAGATATGCTGGCTGAGTCCTGGGTGGTGCTGCCCCATAACGTTTGAATTGGTTCCAAGATTTGCACATATTGGTGTTGAAAGCTAGCTAACAGCACCATTCAAATGGGTATTTAGGAACCGATGAGGCCTACAAGCCATTCTTGCTGAGAAACAGTGTGCGTTTTTCTAGTTCATAAATGTGTTCAAAAAGGGTTGTAATTTATAATGGCAATGTTGACAGAGCCTTTAACTACAGCCCTGCAGAATGGAAGGCCACGATATCATTTTTATGTGCGAAAAAGGTTTACAAGTGCAGCTGCATTTCTTCTCGATAGCCAATAATTCAGGGGAACGGCTGCAGTAAGGAGTGTTAAGCTGCAGTATCAATAACACTTCTGTAAATCTGTTTTGGGAATGTGCATTATTGTTAAATTAGTCTCTGAAAATCTGAAGATACTGACACCATTGAGCATGAAGGCAGATGTACTCTGGATCATCAGCTTTTATTTCCGTTGAGATACTTGAGGGTTCATTAGTTAGAAGCAGAAATTTGGTTTTTTCATATAGACTTTCAAATATTTAACCAGAGTAAGGATTTTTTTACTCATTCTTGGCTGGATCTAGTTCATCACAAAAGCGTAAACTCAATAAATAACAATTTTTTTCTTAACCTAAAAAGGGTCTTATGGACATTTTATGTAATTATTGAAACACAAAAGTGGGACTGAGAGAAATTCTTTTTAATTGCCTCTTTTTTTACTCATCTTCTGTAAGACGAAAGCATTTTTCAGTTCAAACCCCTTCAGAAATTAAGAGAAATTATGAAGCCAGAGTTTTTCATTCAAGTGAAGATCAGCACATACCTTGCAGGAGTGAATGTGAACTATGGAAGAATATGACACACTATTTGCAATGGACCCCTTTATTTTACTGGAACATGTGTAGAGGAACTAGAAGTTGGCTGTAGGTAATATTTCGGTTTTAAATAACAGAGGAGTGCATTTTTAAAGACACAGGCTAGAAAAATCTCATATGTTAAACAAGATGTTATCCTTGTTTTGATAAAAATTCATGATTTCAATATTGTTATTACCTTTTTTGCCTATTTACTCATGCTATGTTCCATCCTCTTACTTTAAACTTAGCATGATGTTCCATCCTCTTATTTTCATTTGCATTCTACTATATTTATCAAAACATATCATTCATAGAAGACATAGTTTATAATTACTTACAGAAAAATGGAAGCATGAAGTGCATAGGTGCAGCTTCTAATATTTTCTAGAATTACAGTGACCAAAGATGTAAATATATATTTTCACAATTGTGGGAAATGTCTCTGCATCTTTGTGGAGATATTTCAACTTAAGAAGCATGCTATATCTACATCAGTAGAATGTAAGTAATTATGTATAACTTGAGAAAGGTCTGCAATGGTCATATCTGGGCAATCTAACCTTCAGCCGATGGCACCTCTAACAGGACTAGAACTGATAGATTAGTAATTTTAAATTTGAAAAAAAAATAGTAGTTGAGGTTGGTATAAAGTTTCCTGTGTGAACCAGCTGTGAGTTAATAAAACTTTTCTGATCCTAGATTAGTTGGGAATGAGTCATGGGCAAAAAGGAATTAAACATATTTTCAAATAAGGAAGCAAATTGATTGAAATCCAGATAATGACTATGTACTCAGTTATTATGTGGGCTCCCCTAGGTTTCAAGCCATGGAGTGCCATCTGGTGGCATTTGGACAAAAAATGAAGGAGCAGAAGTGAATCCATAAGCAAAGACCTTTCTTTGTATTTTCAATTTTTAGTCCTGGACTATAGTCCTGGACTTTACAGTAATAAATCTGTGTTTTATGTTCAGGATAACAACATTATATGGCTAATACAAATTTACTAAGTCATTTTATCTGAACACATGCTTTAAAATATTTTTTTAGTATTTTTAATCTGTTTAATAATTAGAATTCTCTTGAGTGGATTAAAAAGATGTTAAAATATTATAAAAACAGTAAAGGTATCAACAAAGAAAATAAAATATATAAGAACTCATTCTAATGTAATGCAAGCATTTTTGCATTTGAAAAATGTTAATAGCTGAAAGAATCTGCTTGAGAACGTAAGAAAGCTTTGTTATATATGGTGGGTGTCTAGTAGGTTAATTATTTTAACATGGAGTTTAGAAGATTCACATATGTGATTCAGCTTTATATTCATTTGATGTGATGTATAATGTGTCTAAAATTCATCTAGTAACCTGGAATTACAAAAAAAGAAAAGAAAAAAACATGTTCTGTATTAAATATATCAAATGAATCTCCCAAATAAATCTATGAAATATTCAATTTTCTTTCTCCTCCTTGCTCTTTGATTTTACTGCTCTGAAGATTTTATTGAAAATTCTATTTCCCATCTCCATTTCTCCTTTCAGGGGAACAGTCTTGGAATACAGTAACTCTTTCCACTGTCTAAATTTAGTGCCTTCTAGAATTGAATTGAATTGAAATGCTTGCCTAGATCATGTAAGCCGGGAATCATGGTAGTTGCTAATAATGGTACTTGCCAACTAACCTATCTAGAGGTACATATTTGGAGAAGGCTGAAATATCCGATTGCAAATGAAGATGATTACAATCTCAATGGATCCTTTGTGGTGTTCCATAAAAATGTTCAGGACAGCTCAAGCTTATCTGAAGTCACCCTGTGGGCCTGGAAAGACAACTTATGCTACTGCAAAATATTCAGGATCTGGTTGTATTGAATGGTTGGTGAGACAGAGAAGCCATTCTGCTTATGGTGAAAATGTTTAATTGCTTCTTACTACCAGGTATCAAGTTATGCAATATTATAACACTTCTCCCCTTCTTTACACAGCAAAATGGTTAAGTCTATTCTGGCTTGGATTTTATGCTTCTGCCATCTAGCTCTGTGTCACCAGAGATAGAATCCCAAACTAACACAGCTCGCCTTCAATCAATATATATCAAGCACTCTCTCTTCATTAATTACACATTGCACCTTTGGGCCTGTCGTTGCAGCAAGCAAGGACACAGTGGCCTTATAAAAAAGCATGTTCGCTAATAGATACCATGGTTTGCTCCTTTCTTCCCCAGCCATGCTGTAAAAAATCAAAAGCAAGGTACAGCAAGGCTTAATATACTTCTGTGGAATTAATGCAGTCAGTGCTAGACCTCCTTCGAGATATTTCAGCCTGTGTTGCCTTACTTGCTCCTTCCCTGGGACTTTGTCTTATTTTTGAACCTGTACCAAAGAATAATAGTTCAGGGGATTTGGGGGACAAGCTAATTACGGGTGCTTCTGTGCTATTAAATGTTTAATTCCCTGCATTTTCATTAAACACTAATGAGGCTCCCAGTTTCCTCCCACCCCCAAACAACTTGGGGACAATAGATTCTTAGAATCTGATAAAGTTGTTCCCTTGCATTGTTTTTTTTCTTTGCAACTTGGACTCATCTAATTGTAGCTGCTCCATAAACTTTATGGGAAAACAAATTGAATAATGAAAATGAAAAAAAGTTTATTTTTAAATTTGCTCCTTCGTTTCAATTTGAAAAGGACCACATCTTCCAAAGCAAATAGTGATAGAGTGTTCTCTATGGAACTGTGATCTCAAGCTTCAAGGATGTCAGGTTCATGTATATAACTATTTCTCCCTACTCATGCTTTTTATTTATATACCTCAGTATTTATTGAATGGAACCTTGTTTCCCAAGAAAAAGGGCCAATACATAATGTGCTCAGATGAATATTCTTTGCATTTATCAAATAATTGCAAAATTTATACATATGTTTTTAAAAATTGTGTACATAGTGCATGTGTAGATTTCTGTGGTATGAATATAAATCTGTACAAGTTACAAGGAATATGCAGTTAGATAGTCAAAATGCTTTGGACTACAACTCCCATGATGTCTCATATTTTGAAAGACATTAAATTATTTCTTTCTGTGATAAAATATAAAGCATGAATTGAGAAATAGCTTTTGGTTAACTTTAGCAGCATGAAGCTTTACATACTGTATCTTGGTGAATAAATCTTCCTTCTATGAATGCTCTAGTTTTTAAGATTGGCAGGTAACTGAAGTGGATTCTACAGTAGCTCATAAAAGAGTATGACATAATAACACTGTTATTCTTTAAGATGCCATAAGATTCTTGTTGAAACAGACTAACATGGTATATAAATGTGCCACATAAATAAGTGAAATGGCTACTCCTCTACAGATAAATAATTCAACTTTTGGGAAATTCATCAGTAAAAGAATTTAGATTAGTGTATGCTAGTAGTAGAATACTTTTCCCTGCAATTGCTCCTCAGAATCTGGAATGAATTCTTGGTTGAAATATGGCAACATAACTCTTAATCAACATTTAATGTGTCCTCTTCTTACTAAAGAATAAGTGCCATTGAACTTATGGGAACTTTCTGAGGAGACATTTTAGTATATCTTAAATGTGCTGTAAGAAAGATGCATAAAGCTTGCATATTTAAGCAGATGTTTAATGTTCAAAGCTCTAGTTATAAATTGATTGTCTTTATTGTTTTATATAGGAAATTTCAGGGACTATTTGTTCATAGGTGGCTTCCTGTGGGATGACTTTGATGAATAGATGTAATCTGATTGTTTACAAAAACACAAACCAAGCATGAGGATTAGCCAAGTATTCAAATATGTAGTGTTGTCCTCCACTGCATTTTCTCCTTGAAGCTCCACCAACCTATTTTTTTAAACAGTCATCTTGAAGTATTCTATTGTTTTGCATAGCACTTGTTAAATTACTTCTTTCTAGTTCCTATCCAAAATGATTGGACATGTTTGGTAGCCTAATAGTTAGCAGTTATCCAAGTACATCAGCTGTATTATTGAACATAGATGTCTTCTAATAAACTGTAACATCCATTGGAGAAACATCTTTAGATTTTCACAAAAAATTCCTTTTAAAGCTATAAGAGATTCTGTTACTTTGGCTGCTTTTTGGGAACTAAACTTTTGGTTAGTTTTGGCAGCTGATTAAGAATTTTATTTTTTTCATAACATTAACTGAACGATCAAAATAGCTTCCCATATTCTGTATCTTATCTAAAATTGAGTTAGTCCATTAATCCACATAGTTTGTGCTACTTATGACAAAAATAAGCAACGCTGCTCTCATTGTTCATTATTAGTCGCAGTGGTAAGTATAGTAGGAAATGTAATCCAAACTATATGATTTGAAGACATTTCGGGCTGTTCTTCCCAGTAAGCAGCTTTCCAGATTTCAGGCAGAAAGCTTTTCCTGATCTATTTTAAAATGCTGGCAATCCCAAATAGGATTATATTTGATAAAATTCATTAGTATAAATATAGAATCGTTTTGGAGAAACTTGAATACTTGACCCAACCAAGTTTTATGAAAAATCATGTTTTGTAAACTGTTTTTTAGCAGGCCAGAATCAAGAGTACAGAATTATGAAAACTTAGGAAATATTACTCTGTAAGAGATGAACGGACAGATGAGATTTAATATGTGTGAGCGCAGTACATTTAGAAGGAAAAAATAAAATTGGTGTATAGTTGCTGATAGACTCTGAATTGTATATAGGCTAATTCGTTAAAAAATATCAGTGAAAAATGAAAAAGGCAAATTACAATCACATTTTCATTGCTTCCAACACGGAAGGTTCTGAGGAATCTAAGAGTAGCGGCAACCTGGCAGGATGGGAAAGAGAAATGAGAACAACAATCTTTATTCAATGTCTAGAACATATATAAAATACTCCCTTGTTGGTGATATGCTTCCTAGGGACTGATGGAAATTTACAAATAACTTTATATCCATTCTTTTCTAGCAAGTTTCCTTTAGACTGCTTCTGAAAATGAAGCTTTTGCCTTAAAAGCTCTAGACTGGAAATGAAGAGCAAGGAAACATCAGAACATTTCATGCTCATATTCTCTTCAACATATAAGTTCTCTTTTTTATTTTAGGAAGCAAGGCTCAAGCAATCTTATGATTACTGGTTTATTTTCCTAGAAATGATTAGTTTTCAGCCTTAATGTTTGGAAATAAAAAACAAATAATACCAACCAAACTCAGTTGGTATCGTAACAGCATTATTTACGTTATGATGAAGCCCGTTTTCAAATATTATATGCAGTTATGACTAAACTATTCCTTTACACTAATTCCTTTATTTTAAAAAGTTTTTGCTGCTATTTCTCTCCAATTCTCCCCAATTAGGCTACAGGCTGGACCCTACAGTTCTGAAGTTTGGACACACAAAATACACTTTCTTTGTCTAAGTACTTTCAGCAAAATGTTTATTCTCGTTATACTGAGGATTTTGGCATAAATTATATATTTTAGGACAGTGGTACCTTGGTATTCAACTACTTTAAAACTCATTGAATTTGGTATTCAATGCATTTTTACATGAAAATGTTGTCCCAGTACTCATCATTTGTCTGGTACTCAGTGCATAGCTAGAACTTGTCTGTATTGGCTGCCTTGTGACTCACTACTTATGGGAAACGTTTGTTTGGTATTAATCATTTTTGGTACTCATTGCACTCTCAGAACCAGTTAACAATGAATAGTGAGGTACGAACTTGGTTGGAATTTGAGCAGGCAGATAGTGCATCCTGATTTTCTCAAGACAGAGAAAATATTTGATTGCAGGATGAGAAGGGTTCAGGGGGAGGGAACAGATGTGTTTGTTTTTGCCTTTAAAGTGAGAGAGCCTCAGTACATCACCCTAACTGAGGTGCTGAGATATGTAGTATATACTCATTATTTTGCATGCTTGAGTGAGATAGATAGATCCAGTAGTCATTGGAACTGACTTTTCTGGAAGCTTTTCTGGTTCTAATTTTAATTTGATGAACTATCAGTCCTCCAACAGGTCCCCCCCTCTTTCTGTTATATATGTTTGAGGTTTCCAATTAAAAGTACATGTTTGCTCAGTTTGTTGAGATGGGAATGGAGTAAGTAGTTAATAGCCTTGTGTTAAGTTCCATGTTGAAATTAGATAAATCCCCCCTTCCATTTCAGCTTTCATTCCTGATTGTGTGTTGAGTGAGCTCAGCAGCTGCCTTTGTCCCTTTTATCAGCTGCCTAGCATCTCTGAATGTGAATACATTCATGTGTATGTGCACACATATACTTACTATTAAACCTTTTTTTGAAAGGATTCAAGTATGATGTTTGCAGATCAGTTTCTCTCCCATCTCTCACCCAGTGGTGATTAATATTGTCTATCATCTGGGTCTGCTAACAGCACTGTCTCCATTTCTAACACAACTTAGCTGTGACACCTGCACAGGAATAAATGATTTTTTGCCTTCTGAATGGGAAATTCTCCACCTTTGTCATCATCTCCCTTCTTTTACCATTATCTTATCTCTGAGCTGTTACTGGTTGACTTTCTTTCATAGGCAGATCCTGACCAGTATGGCAAGGGCCAGTTTTAAAAGGTATTTTTCAGATATAAATGGGCAATACAAGTTAGGAATCTCTCCTGGAGGAGTTCTTAATGGTGCCATTCTCTGGAGAATGGCTGCAATTTACATTAATTAAATGGTGAAATCTATACTGTAAAGATTCTTTATATTACTCAGCTGCTAGGAAGTTGAATTGTAGAAGATGATTCAGAAAAATCACCTTCATTTACTGTTGGACAGTGTCAAATTCTATTTTAGTTTCTGTAACAACAACCATAAGACAGTATAAGGACTGGCATATTGTAAGCCAGTCAAATATATTGCTTGTAATGGTATTAGATTTCAAGTTAAAGGCTGATAGCACAGCTGCGCATGCACACGCACACACACACATTTAATTATTCAATAAGAGATGAACTGGTAAATGGATTTAGAACTGCAGCCTTCATGACTTTTCAGTTCAACAAACCCAGTCATAACGTGACTATAGCTACATTGCAATGATCACAACTTTGTGAATAAAACTCATCTGAACATCATGGAAATTTCAATTCCATAGGAGTAACAGTTCCTGAAATTTTAATGTATTCTTTAAGTTAGTGGGTTTTAGGTAACTTTATTCAAAAATTATTATGGTATAATGCACCATTTGGATAACCTTGAGAGTACAAACGAAGGAATACAATGAGAGTTATAGTAGTATATAGGTTGGAGAAAAGTCAACAGTCTGTTAAATAGAATGCTTCCAGTTTTACTGAATATGTGTAGAATGCTATGGATCTCAGTATCCATTAGTTCTAGCCAAAAGATTGATAAGAAATTATGGGATTAATAGTCCAAAATACCATTACAGTATAAATATTCTTAGAAAATAAAAATGAGCAGTCCTTCAAAATGTGTCCAATTGCCAGAAAAACACAAACGTAAGCTGGACAACATCCTGAGGAAGTAATGGTAATAATGGAAAGCAGTCTTAAGTTTGTCTTTTGAGAAATAACTTTATTACCGATCACACATATTATGGCAGTCTTTTATTTCAACATCTCCCAACTCCAAATGATATTAGGTGTTTCACAAATAATAGCATATAAACAATACAAATCAAAATCAGTAGGATCTAGGCACAGTATACAGACAAAAATAAGAAAGAATGGTCTTCAGGAAATGGTAAATGTTACACACAAATGGCTATGAGGAGTTTGAATGAAGCCTTTACTCTGCAGATAAAATACTTTCTGGATGAGTGGATAGAATACAGTTTCATTGGGAAGAAAAAAATTGTTAGAGAACATTAATTACACTGGTTTGAACTCCTCTGAGGAAAAGAGAGATGGATAGAACCAATTGATACTTAGTAAATAAATATGGCCCAGATCCAACAATTTACAAACTCTAGAATATCAGTAGCTTATTAATGCCCATAATTAATTACCTTGAGGTGGATTTTTTTGTTACATGTTGACCAAAAGATTCATCAGTATTAATGAAAGATTTGGCCCCAGATGATTGCAATAAAAAGATTTGTCCATTTGTTGTGATTTAAAGCTAATATTCAGCAGGTGGCAGCACTCACCTGACCTTGGCTAATTTTAGAAATTTTAGGGTCCTCATGGTTACCAAGTGAATTGATATAGTGTGGAAATTCTGTTGTTTGGCAAGATTTCTTTAAAAAAGCTTTTAAGAAAGCACTGATAAACCATTCATATAACACTAGAAAGAAAACTGCATAGAATAGATGCAGTCACTTCATTGTGTGTTTATTTAACACGCATTTCTCTTGAGGAATGGGATGGTGCTATCTATAATATCCTTGTGAAATCTAAGTACATTATCTCATTAGTAGATATGAAGTCCTTCCTTTGATTTAATTGTATGGTGTGAAACATTTCCAGTGGAATGAAATTATGAAGCAAAAATCCGTCTGTGACCTCAGACTTCAGAGGTGGACTATCTTATTTCTTGTAAAATACATAACAATTTAAGGAAAAGGAAAAGATTTGTAGAACAGGACATATCAAGAACTATACTTACAAAAGTAAATGTTGCAAGACACTGAAGCATTTTAATCAGCTCACGTTAAATATGCTAACTATACAGAATCAATGAAAGAAAAACAAGTAACATAATCATGAATACCTCCATGAATCAAGTAGGACATATTTCTAGGAAATGGTGTGCTATCATTTGGAAGTAATAGTAAATAAAAGACCAAACACAATGGTTAAAAATTACCTTGATTCAACGTGTACTGAAGAAAGAATAAGGTGGAACACTAGCAAGTACAAAACTCTGTGAAGAACTAAAATGATATTAAAAATATTTAATTGGGGAAAGTTAGTTGATTTTCAAAACAAAAGGTATAGAGGGTGTTTTGGTAATGTAAACACACCTGATAACTTTAGAAGAAGAATTGTCTACAATTCTTTCAACTGAATATGTAGGTTAGAATAGAAATTGTATAAATAAAAAGTATAATAAGATAACCCAATATTATTTGTAATCTTCTATGGTAACATTGAAAAGTAATCATTTAGCTGCCATTTCCTAAAATTACCTTGCTTATATTATCTTTCATTTTTTCAAGCTTTGAGAATGGGAATAACTGTGAAAGACCAGGACTTAGATGTTTCCTTTGGATC
Source organism: Naja naja (assembly GCA_009733165.1). NCBI lineage: Eukaryota > Metazoa > Chordata > Lepidosauria > Squamata > Elapidae > Naja > Naja naja. The sequence continues at coordinate 107,924,440 of CM019155.1, read as the reverse complement.
TAGTTACCTTGAAAATGGTAAGTCAATCTTGCTAAATGCTTTGTACAAGATATATTATTGGCATTTTTATATGTTGGGAAAGGAATAAGTAGGAAGGATTGTTTGCATAGGAATAAAAAGTATATGAATATTGCAGTGATTAGTACAGTTTAATTGCAGAAATACCAGAAGAGTTCTAACACAGGCCAAGCATTGTCTGTTTGGCACAGGAAGTAATATTCTATTTTATGATTGGAAAGTTGAATGTTGGTGATATATTTTCACACTGTTCTATTTGGAAAATGGAACTTGAGTTTTGAGTTGTCTTGAACCTTTGGAAGGTACAAAAGACCAGTACCGCAGAAGAAAAAACCTATAGTGGCTGCCACTAGAAGAGTAGACCATTGAGAAAAAATTACTGGTGGTTATTGTAAATCCTACATAAATCATAGCTGAATGCTGTTCTTTCACTGGAAATTGAACAATAATGAAAGGATCTAATTTGAAGGCCCTAGTACAGTAACTATTTTTATACTCAATTTTTAAAATCAAATATTTAAACCACTTAGATAATTCATACTCTGAGTTTAATTTAGTCAGGAATTGATATGTTTAGAATGTTACTGTATGTAGAAAACACACACACACAATAAACAGATTTGTTCAGATTTATGATTTTTTAAATTAAACTTGTATTAAAACTTTTTTTTGTGCATGAAAACTGAGAGGTGCAGGAGAATGTTTTTCTGTTCTGAAAATATTGCCCCATATGCTTTAAATAATGAATGATTTGAAGCTGCTGTGCTGGTTTAATTCTATTGTTCCGTGCTTTAAATATCTGAAAATGATTGCTCTTTGTAATAAACTTGGATGAGTGAAGTGTAGAAGTTACATATCTGGTTGATGTGATATGTTGGCCTAACAATGCCAACAGGGTTGAATTTGGATACTTTATCCTTTTCATCACTTATAGGTATAAAAAAAAGTGAGACAGAAAGGCTGCAGATGGAAATGTTTACTGAAAGTGAAAAAACAGTTGAAATCTGGTGAGATTGTTGGTCTTTGCAAATTCAAAGTTCTCTATTTGGTATAACAGTACACTTATACAAACAGCTTGGCGAGCAAGATAGTATCAAGCAAAATATTTTGCTCCCAATGAGGAATTAAAGATTTCCTTTCCCCGCCTTTTTCAGTAGTCACAAAAGTAAAGACAATCACACATGTCTCTGATATATTATAGATCCTTCTTTGAAACCATGTTGTCCCCAGGGAAGCTTTCTTGATGAAAAGAATCAGTTGAACTGGAAAGAAGCCGATATGAAAGTGATTTTCCCTGCCTGCCTGCCTGCCTGCCTGCCTGCCTGCCTGCCTGCCTGCCTGCCTCCCTCCCTCCCTCCCTTCCTCCCTCCCTCCTTTCCTTTTTAAGCTATTTTAATATCATAGAAATAGTTGAAAAGCTTTACACTGACTAATAAGAGACCTAATAGATGCAGAATTTGAATACAAGGTTCATAAATAGTTACTGTAAAGTCAATCAGTATATAAATAATATTAGTTAGACACTATTTAAAAAATATTAATCAGCACTGATTAGACAGCATGAGATTTTGAATGGCATATTGGATTGCAAATTGGGTGACTGGTTTTAGTTTTTCTGTTCAGATAAAGATATACAGTTAACAATCGTGTTTATGGCAAGGGCTAACTTGACCTTCCAGCCAATATCAGATTAAGTGATATAGGCTGTATGTGTATGCGTGTGTCTATGCATTTAATATACATCTAGGTATATCAGATAAATCACTTCATGTTAATTCAGGTAGTCTTTGATTTACAACAGTTCATTTAGTGACTGTTTACAATGGTCAAGTTACAAGTTACAACAGTATTGAAAAAGTAACTTATGAAAGTTTTTCCACTTACGACTGTTGCAGCATGTCCATGGTCATGTGAACAAAATTCAGACAGTGTCATAAATATATTTATGACAGTTGCAATGTCCCAGTTTTATGTGATCATTTTTGCAAACTTCTGACAAGCAAAGTCAATGGGGAAGCCAGATTCACTTAACAACCGAGTTACTAACTTAACAACTGCAGTGATTCATTTAACAATTGTGGCAAGAAGTAAAACTCATTTGACAAATGTCTCACTTAGGAACATAAATTTTGGCCTCAGTTGTGGTCATAAATTGAGGACTACTTGTATTGTACTTTACAGTCATTCTATTTAACAGAGTTTGTGCAGCAAAACTGCCCAGCCAATTTCATCCATGTTTTTTAGAAAGAAAGCAGAGGTGCAATTTGGTCACCCTGCAGCAAGGTATTTAGGCCTAGTTATAACTTTTAACATTGCATTTTTGTATATTTGTGAAGCAGTATCTCTGAGAGACATTTTTTACAGATTCCTCATTTCTTCAAAACACAGCTTCTCTCTGTTTTTTAATCCTCTGTTTCTGGCACAGGGAGATCATGATAAAGAGAGGCAATTCAACAAATTTGAGAGGGACGGCTTTATTCAATGAGCCACGACCATGTTCTAGATGATGGCCCCTAATGAGCTATTAAGGAACTAATGTTTGTATGGCACTGGGTGGTCCAGGGCTTTCTTAAATGCTAACTTATGTTACTGTGACAAAACCCTCATATTTTCAATACTCTGGGCTATGCAGGATGCTAGATCATATGTCTTTCTTAGTCATTTTTCTTTCATGTGTGTGTGTATATGTATGTAAATAATAAATAAATAAATAAATAAACCTTTATTGTCAATGCACAACAGTGTAGAATGAGATTGGCTGAGCCTCACTGTATCTAATTGTAGTATCTAATGTATCTAAATATTGTATCTAACTGTAGGATGCAGCAATTCCAAAAATTTACTGCTTTTACAGTAATAATATTTATTTTTTTATTTAAGAATTTATACAGCTATCTTTGAACTTCTAGAGTAAAGTATGCTATAAGACAATACTTTGAAAAGGTGGAAATATGTGTACTGGATATAATACTGTTGAGTACTGTTTGGTACTTATGGCAAACCAAACTGTGGAAAATGTGAAGGAATTCCCATTGTTGGGAAGTGAAAGTAGCTTTTAAAATGTGTTCATAGTGAAAGTAGCTTTTAAAATGTGGGGGAACATGCTTGTAATCTTGATTCAGCATTCTTTGGCCATAGCTCTGAGAATCAGTTTTAAAAGATAAATGGCAATCAAATAGTTTGCTGTAATATTGCTTAGCATCAAATGTGGGGTTATGAATTTTTGATTGTATAAGTCACTTATAGAAACTCATCCTAGCCCTTATTCTTATTCTACTAAATCTGTTATATTCCCCTGTGTTTTCTATTAGTGACTATAGTTACCTGTATTAAGATATCTTTTGTTGGGATTTGTAGTTTTAATGATTAGGAGAAAAATCTAATTAAGAAAAAAAAGAGCTTTGGTGGCTCAGGCTGTAAATGCCTGCTCTTAAGATCCAGCTGTCTACAACTACTGTAGGCTCGAATCCCACCAGGCTCAAGGTTGACTCAGCCTTCCATCCTCTCGGGGTAGGTAAATTGAGGACCCAAGATTGTTGGGGGCAATTAGCTGACCTTGTAAAAATGCCGCTTAGTAATAAGCAGGCATATACAATGGAATGAAGGCTATTGCTGAGCACACTGGGTTGTATCCCAAAATTGTAAGCCGCCCTGAGTCTTGGAGAAGGGCGGCATATAAATGTAATTAAAAAAAAAAAAAGATTTAATTCATACTTGGAGGAGAAACCATTAGAAAGTGATAGTGCTGTAGGTTAGACGAAGATTTTGAATTTTAAAAATCCCCTAAGAAAACAGTGGCAATTCATTTTCAAATTACTGCTAAAAAATTATAATGGATTTGTGAATAGAGTCAGTAGGAATTGAATTCAGATAGAATTTATACTTTATTTGATATTTTGAAAAGGAAGGTTGAAGAGTTTCTTTTGTCCTTCTACCTGAGTATCAGATATTTGCACCCTTTTCTGTCTAATTTATGCATGTCTAAGTACAGAACTCGTTTTGAATTAAATTACTGACCTATAACTCAAGAATCTTTTGCCATTAGTTATGCTGTCTTGAATTCATGAGAATTAGAATCAAAACCAGTGTCTATTGAATCTTGAGTGTTATCAGTATTGTATCCCTATTATTAACTTCCCAACTGTTTCTCCAGGCTCAAGGTAGAATTTTTGGAGACATGATATGATTAAAAATGAGATACAATTGAGCATGTGAATCCAGTTGCTGCTTCAACTGAGACAGTATTTTGGAGATAGGAAAGCACTGAAAGAAAAGGCCTGGTATGAATGCCTGGCAGTGCAAAAGTCCTCAGAAGAGCTCTTTGAACTGTGGTCTTGTTTGTTTTGATTCCTGACAATTCAATAAAGAAGTTTGAAATGAAAGCCATCTACTATTTTGAATTATTTGGTTGTTCCTTTTGGAAAACCAACCATGTAATGCAGTTCTTGGCTCTTAGAAGTAATCCTGGGGCTATGCTGTGACAATATGTGGGCAGATATATGTTACATTAATGGCTTAACGCCTTGTGTTGTAATTGCCTATAAAGGAGCAGTTAAAGGAGCGGGATGGGACTGGAATTTATAGACCAGAAAAAGTAAGAAGAATTCTGCATCCCCCTCTTGTGGTAAAAGGGGATAAATACGGTTGGCATTTGTTCTTAAAAAGATCCTGGGAGGATGTATTATATTTTCACACACACATATATATAAGGGACTACCTTTGGCTAATATTGATGTTTCTTGTACAGTATTATGTCTTTCTAACAAAGCAGCGCTGTCCCAAGTTTGTCTCTTAGGTAGAAAGTAACTGGTCACAGCCTTGCCAGTGAGTTCTAATGAAAGACATACAATGTCCTTCCAGATACATGTCTGAAGACTTTGATAAGAACTCTTATCATCTATCTTTGCAATATTGGAAACTGAATTTAGGTAGAAGAGAAACATCTGTATGTAGACTCTCCGATGTCTGAGAACCATATGTACTTCAGGCTCTCAATTATAAAGGAAGTCTATTTAATCAGAGAAAGCTTCCTTCTGAAGAATTTAAATTCCAGTTCATAGAGTGCTGTGGAACTAATTCATCTAGAATGTGATTTAGGAGCATAGAAAACAAGTTTATTTTTGCTTTTCTCTTAACATAATTCTAATTTTTATAATATTGATATATGAACAGGGTTATTTTGTTTGCTGCATTAAATATTAAAATTTGTTTGGAACATTTGGGTTAAATATTATCAATTCTTCCAGTCTTTTATTCTGATTAAAGTCATAACTATTTTCTAAAAATGCAACAAAAGTGACTATTCAAATAATGGCCTTACATTAAAGGATCTTCCGTCTGTATCTTGTTGTTTGTATCTGGAGTAGGTAGCATTGTCAAGAAATATACTGCAAACTAGCATTTATTAGAGTGGGCATGAAAGAAAAGATATTCAAATGCTGGGATGTATCAATATCTACAGAGATCAGAATACAGTAAGAAATGGTATTTCTTTGTGACATTCTATGGAAGTAAAAGTTGGACTTTGAAGCAGTGGGTTAGTACTGTTAAATTTTGACATTGGGGAAGACTTCTAAAAATATCATGGAAAAATGGGTCATTGAACAAACCAATCCAGAGATCTCATTTGAGGCAGAAATGACCAGGCTGAAATTATCATATTGTCCAAAGATTTGGCTCTTTGGGAAATTCCGGGGAAGATAGAATGAATGAAAGGGAACAAGAGGATGGCTATCAGAAAGGTGGATGGACTCAGTTAGAGCAGTGATGGATGCACCATTGGAAAAACTAAGGAACAGGTTAGATTGTGATGGAGAAAATGTAACTATGAAGTCACTAAGGGTTGACTATTGTAGCTTGAAACTGCAACAGATGAAAAAAACTAACTTACACATTTATGATCATTGCATCCCATGGTTATGTGATCAAAATTTGGGAGCTTGGTAACAGGCATGTATTTACAGTGATTGCAGAGTTCAGATTTACATGATTGCCATTTGTGATCTTTCCAACCAGTTTTCAATGAACAACGTCAATAGGGAAAGCTGGATTTGCTTAATGATTTTACAAGTCACATTAGAACTGCAGTGATTCATTTAACTGTGGAAAGACTCACTTAACAGCCATCTTGCTTAGCAACAGAAATTCTGGTCCCAATTTTGATTGTAAGTTGAGGAATATCTTAAATCAGTTAGGCAGCCTTGGACCCTTAGGCTTGCATCTCACATTAAGCAAAACCACAGCTTAGTATCCCTAAGGACCCAAACAGTATAAAGCAGGAGATTCTGGTTGCAATTATCTTTCTTAAAAGACCTGCTTTCTAGGCAACAGATTGCAGTCATTTAGAGATTTAGAGTTTTTCCACTTCCACTGATTACCATTTTTAGAGGCCTATGCCTATTCTTGAAGTCCAAGTGATGATAAGTGATTTTGGAAATGTCTAATACAATTAAGGATTACTTTTCTTTTTCCTTTATTTAAAGTCCATCCATTTTAAATCTCTGATAAACTTAAGTTACCTTTTCCCCCCCAGTCTGCCCAAAATCTAAAACCTAAAAATTCTGCCCAACATCACTGCATCACTGCTATATTCCCTATGATTTTTAATTTGCCTGGACATTTCTGTAATGTTTTAGAAGATAGAATTCTTTATTGGCCAAGTGTGATTGGACACACAAGGAATTTGTCTTGGTGCAAATACTCTCAGTGTACATAAAAGAAAAGATACATTCATCAAGAGTCAGGAATCATAAGATAGTCATAGGGTACAATAAGCAATCAAATCATACTAGGAAACAGTCAATATAGATCGTAAGGATACAAGCGACAAAGTTATAGTCATACAGTGACAAGTGGGACAAGTGGTGATAAGGAGTGACGAGAAGATTAACAGTAATAGTAGTGCAGACTTTGTAATAGTTGAACAGTGTTGAGGGAATTATTTGTTTAGCAGAGTGATGGCTTTTGGGAAAAAAACTGTCCTTGTGTCTAGTTGTTCTGGTGTGCAGTGCTCTATAGCATTGTTTTGAGGGAAGGAGTTGAGTCCAGGATGTCAGAGGTCTGTAAATATTTTCACAGCCCTCTTTTTGACTCCTGCAGTATACAGGTCCTTGATTGAAGGCAGGTTGGTAGTCATTGTTTTTTCTGCAGTCCTAATTATCCTCTGAAGTCTGTGTCTGTCCTGTTGGGTTGCAGAACCAAACCAGACAGTTATAGATGTGCAAATGATAGACTCAATAATTTTTCTGTAGAACTATATCAGCAGCTCCTTGGGCAGTTTGAGCTTTCTGAGTTGGCACAGAAAGAACATTCTTTGTTGTGCTTTTTTGATGCGTTTTTGATGTTAGGTGTCCATTTTAGGTCATGTGATATGGTAGAACCTAGAAATTTGAAGGTCTCTACTGTTGATACTGTGTTGTCTAGTATTGTAAGAGGTGGTAGTATGGGAGGGTTTCTTCTAAAGTCTACCACCATTTCTGCGGTTTTGAGTGTATTCAGTTCCAGATTGTTCCGGTTACACCATGAGGCAAGTTGTATAACCTCCTGTTTGTATGAGGATTCGTCATTGTCTCGAATGAGACCAATCACTGTTGTGTCATCAGCAAACTTCAATATTTTAACAGATGGATCATTTGAGATGCAGTCATTGGTATATAGGGAGAAGTGAAGACAACACATAGCCTCGGGGAGGCCCTGTGCTAATTGTACAGGTTTCAGATGTGATTTTGCCTAGCTTCACCTGCTGCTTCCTGTCTGTTAAGAAGCTTATGATCCACTTACAAGTGTGTTCAGGTACCGCTAGCTGGTTTAATTTACTTAGAAGAATGTCTGGAATGATGGTATTGAATGCTGAACTGAAGCATACAAAGAGGACCCTTGCATAGGCATTTGGAGATTCAAGGTGTTGTAGGATGTAATGTAGAGCCATATTAGCAGCAGCATCTATCAATCTATTTATTTATTTTATTTTATTTTATTTTATTTGGACTTGTATGCCGCCCCATCTCCGAAGACTCGGGGCGGCTCACAGTTAAAACAACAACAATAAATAGTTAAGAAAAAATTAAACCAATTTCACAAGCCCAAAGAGACAAATTTACAATCCTTAAAAATATAAAAACCACCCCCTCAGGAAGGGTCACAGCCCAGGTTGGTCAAACAACCAGGTCTTCAAATCATGGCGGAAGGTGCGGAGGTCAGGAGCCAGGCGGAGTCCCAGGGGGAGTTGGTTCCAGAGGTCAGGGGCCGTGACAGAGTAGGCTCGTCGTCGGGGGACCGCCAGCCGGCATTGGCCCGCTGACGGGACCCCAAGGGGTCCTTGCCTATGTGCTCGCACAGGGCGGTTGGTATTCGATGTCGGCAGGAGTCGCTCCCTTAAATATTGAGGACCCATGTCATGAAGGACTTTGTATGTTAAAACTAAAACCTTGAATCTCACCCGGAGCGCAACCAGCAACCAATACAGGCAGCGCAGGAGGGGGGTAACATGGGAGAATTGGGAAACTCCCATCACCACCCACGCTGCCGCATTCTGCACCAGCTGCAATCTCCGGATGGTATGCAAGGGCAGTCCTAAGTAGAGGGCGTTGCAGTAGTCGAGTGTAGAGGTAACAAGGGCATGAGTGACTGTGCGCAGGGCATCTCGGTCCAGAAATGGGCGTAGTTGACGAACAAGGCGGAGTTGGGCAAAGGCCCCCTGGCAACGGCCCCCACCTGCTCCTCCAACTGGAGCCGTACATCCAGGAGGACCCCCAAATTCTGCACCCTATCCACAGGGGCAACACCGCTCCCCTATGGCCAAAGATGGATATTCCTGACTGGGCGAGATGCGGTATGCACAGCCACTCAGTCTTGGCCGGTTGAGTCGGCATGTTCCCGTTCATCCAAATCCATACCGCATCCAAACACTGGGTCATCAGGGAGAGGGCATCATTGATCTGGTTCGGGGTGGAGATGTACAGCTGGGTGTCATCTGCATACTGGTGGAATCTCACCCCAAAACCACGGATGATCTCACCCAGCGGCTTCATGTAGATGTTAAATAGCAGAGGGGAGAGAACCGACCCCTGAGGGATCCCACAAGAGAGCACCCTCGGGGTCGACCTCTGCCCCCCCGCCAATACCGATTGTGCCTGCCCCGAGAGGTAGGAGGTGAACCACCGAAGCACAGTGCCCCCCACTCCCAACCCCTTGAGGCGTCACAAAAGGATACCATGGTCGATGGTATCAAAAGCCGCTGAGAGGTCTAATAGGACCAGGACAGAGGAAAAGCCCCTGTCCCGGGCCCTCCAGAGATCATCCATCAGCGTGACCAATGCCGTCTCTGTGCTGAAACCAGGTCGGAAGCCCGATTGATACGGATCCAGGTAGTCCGCTTCATCCAGGAAGAGTGGAAACTGCCGAGCCACCACACTCTCAACAACCTTCGCCAAAAAGCGAAGGGTGGAGACTGGACGGAAGTTGTCTAACACAGTCGGGTCCAGGGCAGGCTTCTTCAGGAGGGGTCTCACCACCGCCTCCTTCAAGGCGGAGGGAAAAACACCCTCCCTTAGTGAAGCATTGACAACTGCCTGGAGCCAACCGCAGGTGGCCTCCCTGGCGGCATAAGTCAGCCAGGAAGGACACGGGTCCAACAAACATGTGGTGGAACTCAGCCACCTCATAGTCCTGTCCACTTCATCCTCGGAAACAAGATCGAACTCATCCCAGATCACACTGGCCAGACTGCCTGTATCCTGTTCCTCAGACCACTGCAAATCAGAGGACAACCCGCTCCGAATCCAAGTGATCTTATCTGACAGATATTGACCAAACTCCTCAGCTCTTCCCCGCAATGGGTCCGCCCCCTCCATACGAAGGAGAGAGCGGGTAGCCCGAAACAGGGCGGCTGGGCAGTTATCTGCGGATGCTATGAGAGCGGAGAGATAAGACCTTCTCGCCACTCTCATAGCTACCAGGTAAGTCCTAATATGGGCTCTTAGCTGGGCTTGATTGGACTGGGAGTGGGTGGACCTCCACCTGCTCTCTAACCCCCTCTGACTGCGTTTCATCTCCCGGAGCTCCTCCGTATACCAAGGAGCCATCCAGGATCCACAACGCGTGAGGGGACGCATGGGGACAACCCTGTCGAGGGCATCCGATGCAGCCTGTTGCCAAGCTGATGCCAGATCCTCGACAGAGCCTAGGGCAAGGGAAGAGGGAAGAAACCCCAGTTCCGCCTGGAACCTCTCAGGGTCCATCAGGTGCCTGGGGCGGAACCATCTAAGTGGCTCCTCATCCCAGCAGCGGGGGGCGGCCTGTTGGAAGACCAGCCGTAGGAGATAGTGATCAGACCATGGAACGGGCAATGCAGTAAAAGTGGCTTGCCCTCTGTCACTACACCACTGCTCAGAGACAAAAACTAGGTCAAGAGTGTTTCCCCCCTCATGAGTCGGGCCCTGAATTAATTGGGTCAGGCCCATGGCCTCCATAGAAGCCATGAATTCCTGGGCCAAACCCGATGCTCCCCCCAGGGAGGGCAGATTGAAGTCCCCCAGGACTATAAGGCCCGGGAACTCCACCGCCACCCCCGAGAGGACATCAAGGAGCCCAGGCAGGGCTGCTGTCACACAGCTGGGGGAAAGGTATGCGAGCAGCAAGCCCACCCGACCATTAGGCCCCCACCTCAGGAGGAGGGTCTCACTCCCACCTATCTCAGGGACAGTGACCTCCCTTGGAAACAAGGTCTCCTGGATAACAACAGCCACCCCACCACCCCTTCCCTGGGCCCGCGGCCGGTGCAAAACCTGGAAACCTGGAGGGCACAACTCAACCAGAGGCACACCACCCTCTGGGCCCAACCAGGTCTCAGTGATACAGGCCAGGTCTGCAGCCTCCTCCTCAGTGATCTCATGGAGGAGGGAGGACTTATTAGCCATGGACCTGGCATTAAAATACACCAGCCTATGCCCAGGGGTCCCAGTTCCCGTGCCCCCTAGGGAGGAGGCCATAGGGCTTGGTATTTGCTTGGTATGCAAACTGCATGGGATCTAACAGTGGATCCGTGGTGGTTTTCAGGTGGGACAGCACAAGCCTTTCAAAGATTTTCCTAACTACAGATGTTAGAGCAACTGGTCTGTAGTCATTCAGTTCCTTGATGGAGGGCTTCTTTGGCACTGGGATGATAATAGAGCATTTGAAGCAAGAAGGAACATAGCACATCTCTAGTGATCTATTGAAGGTTTGGATGAAGATGGGGGCCAATTGGTCAGCACAGACTTTTAAGCAAGAAGGAGTTATCTTGTCTGGCCCTGGTGCTTTTCCTGGCTTTTGTCTGTGTAATAGATCTTGCATTTCTTTTTCTGTGATCACCAGAGGTTGTGAACCCAATGGATTGGGGCCAGCTGTAGGAGGCTTGGTTGTTGTTGGTGTGTTTGAGTTGGGGGTTGTGGAGATAGGTGGTTGTAGTTTCCTTTCAAACTTGCAGTAAAACACATTCAGGTCATCTGCTAGTTGTTAATTTCCTTCTGCCTGGGAAGGAGGTTTGCTGTAGCCAGTGATGTTTTTAAGAGTTTTCCACATGTTTGCTGGTTCATTTGTTGAGAACTGATTCCTTAATTTTTCAGAGTAGCTTCTTTTTGCTGCTCTGATCTCTCTTGTTAATATGCTTCTGGCCTCATTGTATAGCATTCTGTCACCTTTTCTGTAGGCTTCCTCTCTGGGATGACATAGCTGCTTAAGTTTAGCTGTGAACCAATGTTTATTGTTACTATATATTTGCAGGTTCCTTGTTGGTACACATAAGTCTTCGCAGAAGCTGACATATGATGTTACAGTATCTGTGAGCTCATCTAGGTCTGCAGAGGTATCCTTAAAAACATTCTAATCAGTGCAATCAAGCACTGATCAAGGCAGGCCTGGAGCTTCAGCTTTGCCTCATCAGACCAAGTCCTCACTGATTTAATTGTTGGTTTCATGGTTTTAAGTCTTTGTCTGTAGCCAGGTACAAGGTGAATCATGCAGTGGTCACAGTGTCCCACAGCTGCTCGTGGTAAAGACCTATAAGCATCTTTTATTGTTGTATAACAGTGGTCTAAAGCAGGGGTCACCAACCTTTTGGACCTCAGGGACCACTAAACTCATAATTTTAAATCCCGTGGACCACTAAAATGAATTTTGACTGACGGTGGCTTGCTGACGTTGGTGGGAAAGTCATTCCTATATTCCAGAGCTGCAGTAGTCACAGGACTGGCCCTTTAGTCATCCCGGAGCAGCTCCTCCAGTCGATGGCAGGCTGGTGCATCCGGGTGGAGGAGCAGCTGCTCTGGGATGACCAAAGGGCCAGTCCTGTGACTTGCAGCTCTGAAATATGGGACTGACTTTCCCACCAAAATCAGCAAGACACCCACGGCGGATTTCCCTCCCCCACCATTGGTCTTACCTTCCAGTTCCAGCTCATATAAGGTAAGGTAAGGTTTGTGCTCGGCTGAAGGTTGGGGGCCAGCGGGTGGGCAGCCATGTGGGCAGTGCAGCCTTCTGTTCCTGTACAGCCTGGATTAATTGCTTTGGGGGGGTGCTTTGGGGGATGCTTTGGGGGGGTGCTTTGGGAGGATATTTCTCTACGGACCACCAACATTTTCTCACGGACCACCAGTGGTCCCTGGCCCACTGGCTGGCAACCACTGGTTGTATTAAAATAAGGAGAAACTTGCTGACAGTGAGAACAATCAACCAATGGAACAGCTTGCCCTTGGAAGTTGTGGGAGCGCCATCACTTGAGACCTTCAGGAAGAGATTGGACTGCCATTTGTCAGAAATGGTGTAGGGTCTCCCGCTTGGGTGGGGGGGTTGGACTAGATGACCTATAAGGTCCCTTCCAACTCTGATTATCTGTTATCTGTATTTTGCCTCTGGTGGGACAGTTCACATGCTGGAAATATTTTGGGAGCTCTTTCCTTAAATTAGCTTGATTGAAACCCCCTAAAATGAAAGGAAGGGAATCTGGGTGTTTGGCTTCAGCCTCCATAATTTGATCAGCAAGAGTTCATAATGCCTTGTATACACAAACTTGTGGAGGAACATACACAGCTATTAGGAGAAATGAGGAGAACTCACGTGGAGAATAAAATGGTTTGCAGTTGATATGTAAAGATTCTAAATTTTCATAACAAAATTTATATATTATAGTTATATCCTGAGACCAGCTGTTGTTGATATGTAAACATAACCCTCCACCTTTTGTTTTACCTGATGTCTTCTCAATTCTGTCTGATCTCAATATCTGAAATCCTGGGATGTAAATGTGTTGTCCTCATGAATTTGTGGATTAAGCCAGGTTTCAGTAAAATAAAGAACTGTTGAATTGTAAAAATCAGAATTCCATCTATTTAAGAGATGTGTTTCATCCATCTTGTTAGCAATTGAGCGTAACTTAGTCAGAAAGATTGAAGGGAGAAGATTCCCCCCCACATTCTTTAGTCTGTTTAAAATTCCTGCTCATTTACCTCATCTCTTTTTTCGGCACTGCCGCTTCTCTGCTTTCATTGTTGTAATCAGGAGTGGGATGCTACCGGTTCGGCCCGGTTCTATAGAACCTGTAGGTGCAAAGAGCAGCTGACACTGAACTGGTTCAGTGTTTGGCCTACCCACCTGTCTGGGCTCTAGGCTGTCCTTTATTCCCTGCTTTTCCCTCCTCAGCTGCTTTGCGCAGTACAGCTGAGGTTGAAAAAGTAGAAAACAAGAGGATTTTCAAATGCTGCACACCGGAATGCAGTGCTTATCAGCTGTCCAGGCAGCGCAGCTGATGATTTCTTGCAAACGCTGCACACATGATTGTCCCAGTTCGGAGAACTGGCAAATCGCTCCACTGCCTGGCCCTTCCCCTCCCACTCACTCCTTACTGGCATGCAAGCCATCCAACTTGCCTGGTTTGGTAAGTTGCTATTTTCCTCCCCCCGCCAACCATTAGCTGTTCTGCTCTACCAGGAGATCTAGATTAGCTAGAAAGCAGGAAATCCTTGGATTTCTTGCTTTCTAGCTAATCTGAAAGCAGAGCCGAACCTTCCTTAGGACTGAAGCTTTTCTGTGCAGGCTCAAGTAGCCGATTGCAGATAAGTGAATCTGTGATTCTGTGAGCAACTCAATCTGCATGCCTGCTTTGGGGTAAAAGTTGTTCTTTTTTTTTAATAAAAAAAATTCAATATTTACATACATGGTGTGTTCTGAGTTAATTTTGTGAGTTTGCTTCCTAGCAAATTTTATGAGTTTGCTTGAAAGCAAATTTTTTGTGACAGACTCAGATAGCTGATTGCAGATAAATAGATCTCTAAGTGAATCTGTGCTTCTGTGAGCAACTCAATCTGCCTGCCTGCATTTGGGTAAAAGTTGCTCTTTTTTAATAAAAAATATTTAAAAAATATTTATAATATTTACATACAAGCCATGACCACCCACTCACATGACCACCAAGCCACACCCACAAATTAGGCCACACCCACAGAACTGGTTTTTAAGAAATTTGAATCCCACCCTTGGTTGTAATCCATAGCACTGAGGAATTAGTTAGAATCTCCTCTGTGTTTGCAAAGTGGGGCGGGGGAGGTAGGAATCAGAAAGCTGCTCCTTAAGGAAACATTGCTTAATTCTTAGCAGATGGTCTCGTGAGTATGATATCCGTAGTGAGTTGCAGATAAAGAATAAAGAAACCATTAGAGAGCATTTCACCGAGGCAGCTGTCATCGGCACCATCTTGGATCAAATAATTAAATTTTTAAGCAAACTGCTTCTCTGTTGTGCAATAATCTATTGCTCTTGATTAGCTAAGAATAAGTGAACTTGTGATAGAACATTTTTCAAAGTTGAGCATGAAGGGAGAGCTATGTCCTCAAGCCAATAATAAACTCACCCAGATATTGAGAAGTCTATAAAATCTGCCTAAGGTTCATACAAAATCTCTTGACAAAATTTAGAAGCTGTTTATAACCTTCACAAGTGGTATACTATAAGACAGTGTATTTCCCTGCTTCTTAGATGGGAAGATTTTGGCATAATGATCTCTTGGGATAGTTATAATTCCATAAAAATTGGTTTGGAAGACTGTTCTGGACTGAAGAAATTAATCACTTTTTTTCTAATCTGTATTGAAGAAAATAGGGGATTTAATAGTTAAAATATTTTTCTGAAATTCAGATAGTTAAAAAATTACTTTGAGCATTAGTTTTCTTTTTTAAAAATATATTTCAAATATGTGATTAGTTAATTTTCTGCTTAATTGAAACAGTGGGTTTGATATGGTTGAAGGCAGTGACCTCATTTAGTCTAGTAGCAAAGGAGGAATATTTTTGTGCATAGGATTTCCTGTCTGGGGCTAGGGAAGGTTGGTTTAGATGCTGATAATGTTACTTTTACACATGTTGTCAACTGAAATACTTTTAAAAAATAGTTGGCAATGGCTCTGTTTTTGTGTTACATTTACTGAGAAAACTCCTTTATTTGGCTCTGTTTTTGTGTTACATTTACTGAGAAAACTCCTTTATTTTATCTTAGCACCATATTTTTAAAGGAGTGGAAATAGCATTAATTAAAACACGGACAGATTTAAAACACAAACAAATGCAAGAGCCCATTTACAATCAAGTATAGAAAGCAAAGACAATAACCTAAAAAAGAAAGCTTGACACTAAAGATCCTAACAGCATCTCCAAACTGTAGATTTTTATCTGAGTGTTGAAAGCTTCTAGATCTAGGATGATTATCCACTGCTTCTTTTTCTACTCTGTAATCCCATACCTTTTAGATGCACCCAGATGATTATCTACTGCAGCTTTCCCCATGCTGAAGCTAATATTTTGGAATTCAACTTCTACAACTCCCAGATTAGTTGAGACACAAAGTTCAACAGACCTGGAGGGTATCAAGTTGGAAAAATCAACATTGGCATGTTTCAACCTTCCTGTTCTTATTACCTTATTACTTTTCTGTATTATTGCTGCTGCTCTGCTCTTTTTCTGGAGATATGCATGGTTGGTGCAGAACCAAAGGAAACCTGAGCAGAAATATCTACAGGTGCATTTTAAAACAATGTTCCCAAAATTCAAACTAGGGTTGGGGGTGCTATGTAGTTGGGTGATTGGAGCTAGAATTATCAGTTTGCCTCTCAAATGTCCAGATGTCCAGATGTCCCTTTTTGTTTTAACTGTAGTGTCACGTACTTGCTGTTGACATTCTTTTTACTTTGCACAGGCAGTGTTCTGGAACTACGGAGCATGCCAGTTGCAATTTAATATTGCTGTTCCAGCTGGCTTGTTTCCTTGAGATAGGAAGCACCACTATAGATGAGGCCAGGAAATAAGTATGTAGATAAAAGATATACAATTTCCATAATCTTATCCCGGCACAGAAGCATTTCTTTAGACAACCATGTCAAAAAAAACCATGGATGAACCTTAAATATATATTATTCCTGAGTTCATATTATATCAAAATGAAATATATTTTCAAAAGCTTAAAAGCAATGACAGATTGTGACTTGGTTTTATGAGGAATGTTGACTATTTCAGGCATGCTGTTTAGTTACCTGTCTTCTTTGAACAGCTTGTAAAGGATGCAACAGTTACATGACTTTTACTTCCAGCTGAATTTATAGCAGCTGGGGAATGGTTAGATCATGGTTGGTGGGTAAACATATTTTTTCTTGAACCAGTTTGGAGTTCCCTGCCCTGTAGTTGCATTTACTTTCTAAAAGAAGAATTGGGCAGATCTATCTTCTCTGTGTCCTGAGTAACTTTACCTTTGGGATCTTCAAGTATTTGTGCCAAAGAAGCTCATCAATTATTCTTACAATGATAGCAGAAAAAAATCATTTGATACATAATATAAACTTACCTAATTGTATTTTAAATCAATAAGTAAATTTAAAAACAGTGATCCATTTGATTTCTACACTTCATTTCGCACTTTTGTAATTCACTGAAATGTTTAGAAACAAATGTTCATAAAACATGAGTACAAAATATTAAAGAAAATAATATTAGGGAAAACTGGCTCCAATAATATATTGTAAAATATTGATAAGGATATACATACAAGGAAAATCAATGTGTAGATGTAGATTGAGACAAATTTACAAAAGTTTTAAAACTAATTCACAAATGGAAAAACCAGAAAACAAAATGAAGATTCATCTGTTTCTATAAAGCAAGCAATTTGCAAGCTCCTGTTTTACATTTTGCATGCTTTTTGTTTTAAGTCCTTCAAAGTGTTCTAAATAGATTATTGATACCATTATGTTTTGCATAGTTTTATACCATCATGAATCCTTGCAAACATTCCATAAAGTAGGCCAATAGTACTGTTTATATTTACTGATCAGGGTCAGCAACTGTTTTGTAACAGAGGCATGGTTGGTAATACAGATACTCCTCAACTTATGACAACAATTGAGCCCAACATTTTTGTTGCTAAGTGAGACATTTGTTAAGTGAATTCTGCCACATTTTACTATCTTTCTTCCAACAGTTGTTAAATTAATGACATGGTTGTTAAGTGAATCTGGCTTCCCCATTGACTTTGCTTGTCAGAAATTTGCAAAAGAGGATCCCGTCACCCTGGAATATTGCAACAATCATAAATATGACTCTGTTTCCAAGCATCTGAATTTCGATCATGTGACCCCGGAGATGCTGCAATGGTCATGAGTGTGAAAAACATTCATGAGTCCCTTTTTTCAGTGCTGCTGTAACTTTGAACGTTCACTACATGAAATGTTGTAAGTCGAGGAGTACCTGTATAAGGATGTCTCTGGAATAGAGTTGGTGAAATATAAGCCCCTTTTGCATTTTGCTGGGAAGGTGGGGTGCTATCAATTTCAGGGCCAGAATCACATAGCTGAAAATGTGTTGCTGAATTTGGTCTGCATAATAGGAGTGAAATATTTCCCAAGACAACCACGTGAGTTGGTGCCCCAAAATAAATCAGAGAATTAAACTGGGATTGTTTGGTTCCCAGTTTAATTCTCTGATTATAACAGAGAAGCAACTAGAACTAAGGAGAAAATTCCTAACAGTTAGAGCAATCAACCAATGGAATGGCTTGCTTTTAAAAGTTCTGAGTGTTCTGACACTGGAGGTTTTGAAAAAGAGATTGGACAATCATTTGTCTGAAATAGGTTTTCTGTTTGAGCAGTGGGTTGGACTAGAAGACCTCCAAGTTTCTTTTCAACTCTGTTCTATGAATATATATCACATTTCGAAACATATATTGAACTGCCAGCAAGTTCTCAGTTCTGATATGGATGAGGTAGCAGAATTTGTGGCATTTATCAATTAAATTGTTTAATTCTTTAAACTTAGAGTACTCTTAAGCATGTAAAGTCACAAAATGATATAGCTATCCTTAGTAAGGTGGGTAACTTGAAATGGCTGAGCAAATACAAATGCACTTTTCAAATAGAGAGCTATTTGAAGTTACAACTGCCAAAACATCTTAGGGAAATATTTACGTGAGTGGGATTCGAACAGCTTGACACAATGGTCAGATATGGGAGATTCCATTCTATACCCTACAATGGACGTCTCTGCATTTG
Source organism: Naja naja (assembly GCA_009733165.1). Classification (NCBI taxonomy): domain Eukaryota; kingdom Metazoa; phylum Chordata; class Lepidosauria; order Squamata; family Elapidae; genus Naja; species Naja naja. The sequence continues at coordinate 107,905,863 of CM019155.1, read as the reverse complement.
CAGAGTAGCAGAGGTGGGAGACCTGGCTCACATCCTATTTGATTGTTGCCTGTATAAGAAGGTGAGAGACAGGTACTTTATTCTATATACCAAATGAATAACCCATTGGGATCCCTATATCAAAACAACTTACCTTATGTGTGGCCACAATCTGAAAATAACATTTAACACAGCACAGTACTTGAGCAAAATGGTTCGATTGAGATCAGCATATGTGGGACTGATTCGGGTAGATTGTAGGGGTGCTACCAAAATATAATTTTATCAAATTTTATTTATCTATATCTTAAATTATTGTATTTTATTCCAATTTCATTTTAAACTGTATTTTATTCCCATTTCATCTTAAACTGTTTTTATCAGCTTTTAGTAATAATTTCTGACTGGAACTCTGCACTTTGATATGGCCCAAGGGCTAATCAATAAAGTAAAGTAAGAAATATGTAAAGTAGATAGTAAGAAAGTGAACCCATAAAGAGCTATATAAAAGAGTTGGATTAAAATCTGAATGCAGTAAAACCTTGTTTTAACAGAGTGGGGATAATGTTTGCTTATTAAATACAAATGTCCATTAAATCCCTCTTTATATTATTTGTGTACTTTTACATCATTTGCCTAATTGTATGAGTATATAATTTATGCAAGGGAGATAATCACACCAGTTGTCAGACTAAATTTAGATTAACAGACTGTTAAATAAATGGTAGAATCTGGACTCATTTTTTTCTATTAAATCCAAGATCTTGTAAATAGGATCCTTTAAATTGAGATTCTAGTTTGGTTTTGTTTTAATTAAGCAACTTCATACTAATTTTAAAAAAAATTATCCAAATTTATTTAACCAGTAGGGAGGGCAGGTGAGAAAGTAATTTAGTTCAGATATTGAGATAAATTGAAATAAATTATGATTCTTGCAAACAACTGTAGAAAAAACAAAACTTTAAAAATTTGGAATATGTTTTTCGGTTGTCAACCCACATGTATGTATTAAAGAAAATACATATATGTGGCTTGACAAAAGAAAACTAAACTCCATTTTATTTTTTAAAATTGCTTTTTCTATAGTAAAAGCCTGCGTTTTGGTGAAGATAATTCATAAAACATTTTAAAGAAAAATTGCAAAATGTGTAGATATTCAAAAACTGAACACAAAACTGTATACAATAAGAAAAATATGTGTAAAATACATATATGTATTTTACATATGTATTTTATGTAAGATACATAAACATATCAAGAAGAATTTTTCATAAATATTTACTGAGATGGCAATTGAACATGAATCTACGTATAGAAGTAGGATAAGATGTTGATAGCTTATTTGTCCTCAGAATCTTACAATGAGGTTAGTCATCTCTGTGTTGTGCTTATTATTTCTTACTGGATTCATAAACAAATCCTCAATAAATTTCTTTGGGTAGAGCTCTTCATATTGTTCCTTTCTCTGTATGATAGGACTGAAAATCGGATATTACAACAGATGTATTCTCTTAAGAAAGAGGGTAGTTTATTGAAAGGAAAAAGATAAGTCTGGGACAGGGATGAAAGTAAATGCATAGGTATTTAATGTATCAAGTGTTGGAAGAAATAACCATCCTGCTTAGAGAATGGGTTGAGAAGAAGAACTTCTAAGAGAGCTGATGATATGAAAAGGGGTTGGATGAGAGCCAGAATAAGAAAGAAACAGTGCAAAATCATTGATAAATGTTGGTTCTTCTGAACTTGTTCCAATTCAGGGAGGTGTTTTGCTTTTTTAGATAATTCCTGATGCATGAGGTGAAAAGGAAGAGATAAGGAATGGGATAGAGATGTGCACCTGGAGAACAATTTTCTTTCACTAATTTGTAGTGTTTGAATATTGTGATAAAAGAAAGTACAAATATTTCCTTGTGTAATTTTGTCCACTTGGAATGAGAAGACTTTGTGGCTATATTCATTAAGAGAGTTTCTTTGCTTTATCGAATAGTTAAGATTAGAGATAAATTATACAGAAAGTGATTCAGATAAGACTAACACAAAGCAACTGTGCTGGAACATGTAGTACAAGGATTTTAACAATTTTATACTGGGAAACAATTCCTACCAATACAGGGTTTTTAAGTATAATTTTATACAGACCATACTGATCTAGTTCATATATAATATTAAACTTGGTTCACACATTATGCCTAGCCAGATAATGGCTTAGTTTTATTATGTATGCCTCAGAGGACTATGGAAAGTGTTAGATTTGCATGAAGAGTCAGACGCGGAGTGCTTCAGTGAAGAGTTTATTAGTGACTACAGCTCATAACAGACCCGATTTGGCTGGGCTGCGGCTGCTACTTATAGCCAGCAGCCGCAGTTGCCAGCCAATCAGAATGCAGGGTTTTCCTGCACTTTTTAAACCAATCATTTCTGACATTTTACAAGAACAGTTCAAACTTAACCAATGACATTCAAACCTGCATACATAACACAAATGGTTTTGACATTTGAAAATATTGACTGGTCTGAACAAAACATTGCTTATTATTTTTCTTCCAATGTTGATTTCTTTTCTAACACAACGTAGTTAATGCTTACTGGCTATTGAAGTTTGATTTTGTTTTTCAGGTTTTTTAAAAATCTACTACAAAATTTAATTCCCCTCCCCAAATACCTCTTACTTCTTTTTAGTAGCTGTTTTAACTTGTTTTAACTTGGTTTCTATTTGCTGAACAGTTGGTTGTCAGAGTTGGTACTTTTTTTGTGTGTTGTGGACAATGGAATTCAGACCTTCTATGCGATTCTGCTGTTTTGAGTGTCTTCAATAAATAACAGGTCTTACAGAGAATTGTTCCAGACTATTCTACTAGAATGTGTTCCTGACTATTCTACTAGAATGTGTTCCTGACTATTCTACTAGAATGTGTTCAGGATCAAGGGAAATGTTTGGTATCTGAAGATTATATACTTTATTAAACCAAAGGTTGGTAAATCCTATTGTTATCAATCATATTGAAGTCTAAAATAATTAAAAAGCAAAAGTGCCAAAAAAAATTAAGGTGAACCAATTGATTATAATCTGAGATAAAGAAAGGTTAATAAAATTCTGGAATCCATTTGTTTCGCATGACAGATGTCAAATAGGATCTTTTGATTGGTGATGTCTGTGCTGTGGCAGAAGCTATTGTGGGATCTTCTATATATGTTCTGTTTCTTTTACATTGCTACCTTGTTTCCTAATATATCCCTAGTATATTCAAAAACTGAAATGAAATTTTGCATATTTAGCGTTTTCCAATTTTAGTATAGTTTTATTTTGCTTTTCATGAACATAAATAATTTAAGTGAATTACTGAACAACAGTGTGAACTATTACTATGTGAAAGATAAAAATATTTAGGCTGCTTGTTTCTTCTTCCTTGCATCCTCCTATCTAAGTAGTTGTTGCTAAAGAGTAAACTAATAGATAATATAGGGGTGGTGTTTGTTCAAGCAAAAAGTTGTTGATTTGTGTTTGAAAGTAATATCTACTAATTTCAGTCTTTAAATGAAATAAATCTTTCTTAAATTCTGAGAAATTGAAATTGAATATATTAAATTAAATAATTAATTTAGTTTTAGCAACTTTTAAAATCTTTTATGTATCTCCTGTAATACATAAAACCTGCCATATACAAAACCTGCATCATTCCTCTCAAATGTGTTACTGCTAATAGTATGTGGAGAGACAGTAGTTCTTAATGTCAAAAGGGGGCAATATACATCATTATTATGAAGATTTAGGGACTGAGCTCTAATCCAAAGGGGAATTTTTTAATAAGTATAATGCAGCTGTTAGATATATGGTTCTTGATCTTTAACTTGCTGCCATTCACCTAGTATGCAATATTATAAAAGCTGGGACATAAAAATAGTACTTCGGTCAAGATAACTTTTAGTGTGCTATAAATTATATATGAATACAATACTTAGATGTTAGTTATACACTCAGAATTTCATTTAGTCATGAAATTTGCCAGTTAATCTTTGGGGAGTCACTGTTTTTTAGATATTTTACTCCAGAATATTCTTGTATCAAATTTGCTGAATGAAATAGAATTGAAATGAATAATATAATTATTTGGAGGTAATATATAATATATTGGTATGATAATAATGGTAATAAAAACTTGTATATCGTATTGTAAGTATTCCTGACATTTGTGAAAATGGCCAACTATTTATATGGAGATATATAAATCTGTTTAGAATTGGTAGGATATTGGAAGGGTATGGGAAGGAGAGTCCACCCTGGATGCACAAATAACAGAGTGCTGCTAAAGACACAAGAACACTGGTAGCACTCTAATGGCAGGCATGGAGTCATGTCACTAGAGTCCATGTGTCAGCTGTTCGGCAATTCTTTCTGGTTCTGGGGCAAATGAGGCAAAATGTGTGCTTTCACCCCTGCAGAAGTGGCTGGCCAGTTCCTAGGGCTGAGGGAAGTGACTAGCTCAATGTTACTCATTAGTATGTGCCTTAGGTGGGACTTGAACTCAGTCTCCTATTTCTGGCTCACTGCTTTAACACTATTCCAAACTGGGTGGTGGTGGTGTTAAAAACCATTCTCTGTGTTTCAGTACAGTGTGCTAGGTACACCAGTGTATAGAATAGGTCAGTGGTTCTCAGCCTGTGATCCACATACCCTTAGGGGCCATGATGTGGTCACGTGGGGTCTGCAAAGGCTTGAATAAATATTATGACTTAAATGTTGAGTTAAGTCTTGGTGATCCATGGCTATGGTCTGTGGCCACAAAAGAGTTTTAAAAGGGTGGTCTGTGGTGAAGAAAAGATGGAGAACCACGGGAATAGGTGGTCCTTGTCTTGACAATATATGTTCAACCTGTTCTGAAAAGGATAGCATTCTCCCTAATAAATTAGGTTTGTAGATTTGGGCTGCTTCCCCCAGGTGATTGTATTTTACTGAATGTCTTTTACTAATGTAGATTAAACTAATAGCTACCTGGATAGAGGCAAGTTGGCTTTAACAATATTTTTAATATTGAAATATATTATATACAGAGGTGGTATTCAGCAGGTTCTGACCAGTTCTGGAGAATCAGTAGCAGAAATTTTAAGTAGTTCGGAGAACTGGCAAATACTACCTCTGAGTGGAGATTTTACAGTATCTTTCCCCTGTCATGCCCACCAAGCCATACCCACAGAACCAGTAGTAAAAAAATTTGAATCCTACCACTGATTATATAGGTGTAATTCTTAACAGCACAGTTATGAACTCTGTGTTACAGCATTATGCCATCATTTTTGAATAGTTCTTTGTTTTTAGGCCTACTTCAAAATACTGTTTAATTCAGGCAGTGTTCATAATTTGGATCTATGGACTTTAAAGGAATGTCTTTTCCTCTGAATTCCTACCCAGACCCTGAGACCTGAGGTAAACTAAAGTACCTGAAAATATTAAAGTGCTGAGTTTAAGGGAAGAACTGGCAAACTGAAGATGACTTCACTAAAAAACAGAACTGATGACCATGGTGGAATGAAGAGCCAGTAAATAAATAGGCTTTTCATAATTTTTCTTATGAAATTGTCCACAAGTGTTCACAAGGATACCAGAAAACAGTGGTTTCTCTTGAGTTTAGCACTCTGGGAGATGTGCTAATAACAATCTTGTTCAAACCATTTTGATGCCCTCAAAACAAAACTGTGAACCGGGTTCACACATTTCTTTTTCTAATCACTTTTGAAAATTGTTTGTTAACTGTTCCCAGCTGTTAGGAAACTTTAGAAGAATAAGATTTATACCACCAGGTGATTTCCTTCAATCCTTAGCAAAAGAAGTTTTAAATATAAGTTTAAGGACTTAATTTTTTTATGCACTAAAAAGCTAAAGGGTGATTAGAACTTTAATATAGGAAAGTTACAGATGGACTTGTATTTTAAATAAGATTTTGGAATTTATTATAACAATCCTGAGGATCAATAGAAGACATTTATACCAAAGTTATGACTATCATTTTAATCCTTCCATTAAGATGGGAGCAGAACCATCTTAGTGTCATGCCTTATTTGAACATTATTGTAGTTTCTGTAGTAAGAGATCTGGGAGGACAAGGATGGTCATAATCTCTCTATCCAAGACTTGCCTTGGATCATCCATGAGAGGGACCAATGTGATCCTGTCCAATGCCCATGTCTGAACTAAAGTCTAGTAAACTCTCCAGAGCCTACAACTTCAGCTACATTATTTTCTCAATAACAATCCCTCAAAAGGAAATGTTAAAAATAGGAAGTAGCTTTCTAATTCAGGAATGGATAATATAATGTAAAGTAATAGTAATGGTTGAATTATATAATTCAGAAATAAAGGCTTAAGGAAGCCTTTATTTTAGTCACTAAAAAGTTATCCTTGAGTTAAACTTTGTTCTGTCTTATCCTTGGTAAGACATCTGTATAGAGTAAGATATCTTCCTCATCTTCAATCAGAACTTTGGGAAACAAATATTCTTTAACTTTGACATCTAATTGCTCCCTGCAATTTAAAAAGAAATCCTTAAACTTGATGGCATCATCCTTGGCAAGAATCCATAACCCTAAAATTTATGGTCTTAATCCTGGCAGGAGTAAGTAATACAAGATAAATTCATGCTCCATGTTCTTAGTAAGATCAATGAGTTGTCCATCAGAACCAGGTATGAATAAACATGGTTCAGAGCCTTTTATAAGCTAAGCAGAAACATCAAAGGAATAGAATTTGATGCAATCCTAATTGGAGGAGTGCTGCATATTTGCTGATTTTAAAAATATCTATTTGTGTCTTCTATTTGGGGTTGCTTGCCTGGCAGAAGAGGGGTTAAGGTCTTTCTTTGTTCTACTGTCTTCTTGTATTTTTCTTGTTCCTATGAAAAATAAAAATCTGATCAAAGTATAGTATAGTATACTGCTTAGTATAGTATACTGCTTATAGTATAGTATACTGCAATACTGCATACTGCACTTTTCATACACTCCAGTATGCTGAGGAGAATCCAAGGAATGTGTTAACTGCCTTTCTGCTCAATAGACTGAGTCTGTCAATATTTTATAGCCACGCCTCTCATGTCTGTATTCCCAGTTTTGACTCAGTCTTTAGCTCACACAGACGTGTACAAATTAACTCCAACTTTCTAAAGAGCAGAGCAGAACTCCCATTCCTTGGATTTTCACCTGAGTGACAGAAAGGACTTTCTCCAGTGCTTCACAGTAAAGACTATTGACAGGCAGGCTCCCTGGTTCTGACCGGCATAGCCGCCATCATTTGGACCTTACAGAAGAACGAGCTGACAGGCTGGCTCCCCGGTTCTGACCAGCACAGCCGCCATTTTCTGATGCTCACAGGGCGTGAACTGTCAGGCAGGCTCCCTGATTCCGACTGGCATAGCTGCCATTTTTCGACATTCACAAGGCGAGAACTGACAGGCAGGCTTTCTGGTTCTGACTGGCACAGCTGCCTAATTTCTGGCTGTGTCAGAAACAGCTAAGCCAAGGCCCCTTATCAGTTGACAGGGCTGGAGTCACTGCCCTCTGAAGCATACTCCTCATTGACATTTGCTTAACTGTGGTAGCAGTGTTTCATTGCGAAACGAGCCTGTCTTTTCAACAGCCGGATTCAACATAATAGAAGGCTCTGTGGCTTCAGCCAGCCAGCCGTGAGGAGACTGTAAGTGTGAAAGAACTGGGCTTGTCAGTCAAGCCACAGACTATGCAGAAATGCTCTTCAAAGCTGAAATAGGCTGTCACAGGAGTGGCTGCATGAATTAGGGAAAAAGCCCTTTCCTCTAATAAGCCAACTAAAGCTGAGGAGAAGGACACCAGGAGGCATCAAAAGGCCCTGGACAAAGAAATCGCCAAGGCAGTAAGGGAGGCACAGCGGCATGGACAAGTCAATTCCCCAAGGGAATTGTCTGTCCTTTTGCGCACTTTTCAAACTGACCCATTACAGGCTTGATGGTGCTTGAGAGCATACCTGTCAGCCAGACAGTAGTAACAGGCTTTTTGCTTCCCTTTTCAATCTGCTCCCAGCAGAAGGGAATTGGGAACCAGCTCCCAAAAGAATGAAGCCTACCCCTTTATCCCTACAGTGGTGGGGCTCCACCCAAGAGAAGATCAGGAGCCAGAACTATCCTCTCAAATGAGGTTCTTAACATCAGAGGCTAATGTCCAGGGGATTGCTGCGGCCATGCAGCAGGATCGCCTGTCTCTACAGTGCTTTCTCCACCAGAGGCAGTATTCTGCACCTCAGACCTCAAGGGAATTTTCAGCCCTCCAAAGGCTTAATAACCCTACATCCTCCATCCAAAACCAGGATTCTCTCTTGGATGAGGACAAATGGAAGGAACTAATATTATCAGAGGATGAAGGGGTGAATACAGAACCTCCAGCCTTCATGGGGCTTTTTGCCCCACTTTGTTTAAAACTCTGTTGTATAAGGCCAAGACCATAGCGGACGTAGGTGCTGACCCAGCCACCTCTGATTCCACATTGGGCCTGTCTGACCCAAGTCAGTTACTGTTTTTGGAGCTGGCCATAGACACTGAGGAGTTTCACTCTCCAAAATTGTTCCTAAATGTTGTCCAGAGACAGTAGGCACTACCTGGGGCATACCCACTTCCAAGTGGACATGACAAGAAATTTTATAATGTGGCTCCAGATCTCACTGCGGCCTTACAAATGCCAGCAATAGATAGACCAGTGGAGACCTTAGCATCCTCCACCATCATGTCCAATGACACGGAGGATACCTTGAAAACTGAGGAGAGCAGAGCTGACACTCCACAAAGTACATCAGGTGGCTGCCTGGACGGCAGCCTCTTTCTTTAATAAAACCTCCCTGCTCTGGCTTAGGCAGTTTCAAACTAGGATTCCAGTCGAGGGCATCCGTACACCAGGACACCAGGATATTAACAAAGTGGTGGCGGCAGCAGAATTTTCTACTGATGCAACCCTAACCTTGGCCAAATTTGCCTCTTGAGCCATTGTCTCATTTGTGGCAGCCCACTGACTACTGTGGCTCCACCACTGGCTGGCAGATATGAGATATAAATAGAAGCTAGCCTCTGCCCCCTTTAATATGGGCAAGCTATTTGGAGAGGCCTTGGACCCTATTCTAGTGGAAACTAAGGACAAAAAGAAGATCTCACCTTCTATGCCTAGGCGTGCTGACCAACATCCCCTGCCCTACATTTGTAGTCCCTCATTCAGACCAGTGTATTCCACATCTGATTTCTCACAACCACAGAGACCATACTTTCAATGTCAGAACTGCCAATCTGTCAGAACTGGCTACAGGGATAAGAACAGGCAGCAGTACCAGTTCAAACAGCCATTTTGTAGCAACGGAGGTCATCCCTTTCATCACTCCAAATGACTGCAATTCCAACCCTCCCATTGGTGGCCATCTAAGTCTCTTTGCAGCTCAATGGGAGGAAACCACTATAGATGCTTGGTCCAGGACGCAGTAAGGAGGCTGGGCCTGGCCTTTGAATGTCTCTCCACACCCCCGAGGTTCTTCATTCATTGCAACCAAGCAGCAACAAAATTCAAGCAACAAAACAAAAAGAACCTTCATGGAGGCCACAATCCAACACCTGTTGGGCATCCAACCTGTTCCAGAGGGACAACAGGGACAGGGGCTTTACTCCATTCTATTCATACAGCAGTCCCAAAGGCCTCAGGGTGGTGGTGGGGAGAGCAATCCAAGGTTCAACAAGCATCTGGTATACAGGAGGTTCAAAATGCAGTCCCTCCAGTCCATACTGGACATCCAGGAGGGTGACTTCCTGATTTCAATAGACCTGATGGGGGTATATCTTCACATACCTATTCTGTCAGCTCACTGATGATTTCTAGGCTTTTGCTACACGAACCAGCACTACCAATACAGGGCACTTCTATTTGGCCTGTCCTAAGTGCCCATGACATTCACCAAAGTAATAGTGGCACTGTCAGCTCACCTCAGGATATTCCCATTTGTGTCCAATGCTACCTGGATGACACTTCATTACAAACCTCTTCTCACCTCTGGGCAACAGAGGATCTATGTCTCATGATCAGGGTCCTCCAGGATCATGGATTTTCAATCAATTACCACAAAAGCCACCTTGCTGCTACCAATCAGCTACTACACTTGGGAGCATAATATAGACACATTGTACGTGGTCTCCCTGTCTCACAAACACTGGGACAGCATCAGAGACTTATCATCTCAAATCCAATCAGATTGCACAGTGTTCCTGGATCTTCTATTGCAACTCCTGGATAAAATGGTGTCCTACACCACATCGTTCCCTGGGCACCTGGAAAACCTTCTGTGCCTGGTGACCTCTGTAGATCCCCTTTTGGTATCGGTGGCCAAGATTTTGGACTTCCTACAGGAAGGGCTGGACATGGGCCTTTCACCCAATATGATATGCAGACAAGTGACAGTCTTGTCCTCTGTACTATCTTGAGGGATCTGGAGTCCCTCACACAACACCCTACTATGTCTAGCTTCATCAGGGGGCAACTAATTTAAAACCTCTGATGGTTGTCTGGTATCCCACCTGGGAACTGTCTAAGGTTCTCCAGGCTCTTTCCTGTGCACCCTTCAAAATGTTGCGCTCCGCTAGCCTTCGCTTCCTCATCTGCAAGGGGGCCTTTCTTGTGGCCATCACTTCGATAAGATGCATTTCTGAATTGGTGGCCCTCTCAATAAGAAAGGACCCATGCATCTTTCATTCCAACAGAATGGTTCTACAATAGATCCTTCTTTCCTTCCTAAGGTTAATTCCTTATTTCATAGGGCACAGGAAATAATTTTACCAGACTTCTGTCCTGGCCCGACCCAGGCCCTAGAGAAGAAATGGCACACCTTGGATGTCAGGAGGGGTCTCCGCATCTCCATTAAGAGGATAGCCTCCTTTAGGAAGTCAGAGGCTCTGTTTGTATCCTTTCAACCCTCCACATAGGGTAATAAGGTCACAGCCTCAACCATAGGCCAATGGATATGGACATGCATCACCAAATCATATGAACTTCAGGCTCTCCTGTTGCCTCGGTGAGTGACAGCCCACTCCACTAGAAGCATGGCCACCATGGCAGCCTTGGCCATACAGATATCTATCGATGAGATTTGCAGAACAGCAACATGGTCCTCCCCTTCGCTGTTTATTATGCATTATAAACTGGACACCTTCGCTTCTGTGGAAGCGGCCTTTGGCAGATGAGTTCTCCAGAAGGTGTAAACAGGCTCAGGGACTCAGGACCAGCCTGCTACCCACCCTTAGGACCAGCCAGCTTTGGTATGTCCCATTCCTTAGATTCTCCTCAGCACAATGGAGAAGGAGCATTGGTCTTACCTGATACACTTGTTCTCGGGGTGCTGAGAGAGAATCCAAGCCCACCCTGGTGACCGTCTGGTCCAGAGTCCAGGAGTGGCTAAGCCAAGGCAGGAAACATGTTCAGGCCAATCTTTATGCCCTCGTCAAAACTGGGAATGCAGACATGAGAGGCGTAGGTACAAAAGATGGACAGACTCAGTCTAATGAGTAGAAAGGCAGAGTTAACCCATTCCTTGGATTCTTTCTCAGCACACTGAGAAGGAACATATCAGGTAAGACCAACACCCCATTTGTTCAGTGGTGGGATTCAAAAATTTTTACTACCGGTTCTGTGGGCATGGCTTACTTGGTGGGCGTGGCTTGGTGGTAATGTGACTGGGTGGGCATGGCCAACTTAATATCACTCACGTCAAGGGGTGCCTTGCCCAGCTCCTCGCCTCCCAGCCATTCCTTGTCACACCCAGCCTCAGTTCTGTAAAAATGTTGTTCACCTTTCTTTGACTTTATGATCTATATACTACTGATGTACTTTCATGGACCACTGAAAGGAGGAAATGGCTCACATGCTAGGAAATGGCTATCATGCTCACATGCAAGAGTGTGATAGGCAACAGGATTTTAAGGGGATGCCAGAAATAAGGGGCAATGTATTTTCCAAAGCACCAGAAGGCAAACAAGAAGCAATGGATGGAAACTGAAAAAAGAGAGAAGCAACCTAAAACTAAGGAAAAATTTCCTGACAGTGAGAACAATTAACCAATGGAACTGCTTGTCTCCAGACATTCTGGGTGCTCAATCACTGGAACTTTTTAAGAAAAGACTGGACAAGCCATTTCTCTGAAATGGTATAGAGTTCCCTTCTAAGTGTTATTCTATTATTCTGACATCTTTCCCAGGACCTCTACTTAGATTTTGGCATCCTCTGACTCTGAGCTATTTAGCTGAGGAATAACAGATTTGAAAGGAACTTTGGAGGTCTTCTAGTCCAGCCCCCTGCTCAGGCAGGAAAACCAAGGATACCAAAATCTGAGTAGAAGTCCTGGGAAAGGTGTCAGAATAACAGTATAACACTTAGAAGGGACCTTGCCGGGGGGGGACCCTATACCATTTCAGTATTTCAACTGCAGGTTTCTAAAAATCTTATTTAAAAATGAGATTAATATCCTAATAAGATTTTTAGAAACTTCTTCAAAATGCATTCCCAAGAAGCCACATCTCTCTCTCTCTCTCTATCTCTCTCTCTCTCTCTCCCTCTCTCTCTCTCTCTCTCTCTCCCTCCCCCCCCTCTGTCTGTCTGTCTGTCTAAAGGGGGAGAAACCACAGTACTACTGGCATTAATAGTCTTTCTAATGATGTGTACAAGAATCTAAACAGAAAATATAAGCAGGAGCCAGCAAATATTAACATATTACTCACAAATCCCTCCTGGAAAATCAGTATTGATTTAATGTTTCCCAAATGCAATCCTTTGTAGAGAAAAATGCTCTGGACTACAGACATTGAATGCATGTAAATCACACACATAAACACACGCCTATCTCTCTCTCTCTCACACACACACACACACCTGGTCTGACTGGGATGGCATGAGAAGGCAGAAAGCAAGCAGCGGGAGCGGCGGCTGGAGCATGTCGCTGCTGTGGTTGCTTGCTTTGTTTATTTTTTACCCCAGGAGAAAGGCAGAAAGCAAGCAGCTACAGCGGCGATGGTATTTCTGGAGGGAGGGGTGGGTGGATGTACTGGGGCTGCTGCACATGTGCAGTGCGCACCTCCACCGCCCCTCTCAGCCTCAGTGTGGCAGAGATGCCCCCTAAGGGCCACCTGCCCACCAGGCCAGGCTGGAAGCAGCACCTCCCCAGGGAGGAGGCAGAAAGCAGCTGGTGGCCGGAGCATGGAGCCACCATGGCCGCTCGCTTTGTTCATTTTGTGCCTTGGGAGAAGGCAGAAAGTGAGTGGTTATGGTGGCAGGGGCCAGAGCATGCAGCCACCATGACTGCTTGCTTCCTTCTTTCCTTTTGCCCCCAGGAGAAGGAAGAAGTGGACTGTGATGGTGGTGATGGTGGCTGGAGCATGCTGCGGCGGTGCCTTTCTTCCTTTCGCCCCCGAGAGAAGGTAGAAGCAGGCTGCGATGGTAATGGCGGTGGCTGGAGCATGCTGCAGCTGCACCTTTCTTCCTTTTGCCCCTAGGAGAAGAAAGAAGCAGTCTGTGATGGCAGTGGTGGCAGTCCCGGGGGACAAAAGCAAGACAGCAAACGGCTGTAGTGGTAGTATTCTGGGAGGGTGGGGAGGGCAGAAGTACTGGGGCTGCTGCACATGGACACCGCCGTCCCTCTCAGCCCCAGTGCAGCAGAGATGTCCCCCAAGGGACACCCACCCCCTGGCTGGGCCAGGCCAGAAGCAGCACGTCACCTGGGAGAAGGAAGAAAATAAGCGGTGCTGCTGCTCTGGGAGCCATGTCCCAGTGCTGCTGCAAATTGCACACAACATCTGCAGCCTGGGACATCTGCCCACCCTTCCAGTCCCACCAGGTGAGCCCAGGGATGGGGGGAACAGCCAGCGCTGCTGCCTGGGATGAGGCTGCACCAGCAACAAAGCCAGCCAAGCGAGCCTGGGAACGGGGGGGGCTTGGCAAGCTTGGGGACGGTGAGTGAGGGGAAGACAAGTTCTGTGGATGGTGAGGGGGCTAGCATGACTCGCAGTCTTACCTGTGAACAGGAAGATCAGAGCTGCTTAGTTTATTTTTTATTTTATTTTAATTACATTTATATGCCGCCCTTTGGGGCACAGGCACCATGTGGGAGGAGAAGGTTAAGCCACGAGGATCCAGTGTGAAGTGGGGAGTGGCTGGGTGGGGTGAGCGTCGGGTAGGGTGAGCGAGAATCAGGCAGGATGGGCAAGTGAGTGAGCAGCGACCGGGCAACTGGATTGGGGGCGTGGCCAGCCAGAAGTTGCTACCGATTTGGCGAACCCATGCCAAATTATTGCTAACGGTTCTCCTGAACCGGTGCGAACCAGCTGAATACCACCACTGCTTTTGTTTATTGTTATATCTTGCATTCTTTGAGTTAGAATTCTTGCAAAAATCTTACTAACACATTTAACAAAATAATACCCTTATAGTTTTTGTACTAAATACTTTTCGATTTCTATAAGAGTATAACAAGATTCTTTTGATCAATAGATACAGATATCTTTACAGTACCAAACACTCAGGAGCAAAAAAATGTCCCTGATTTAACATTTCTCCAGTTATATCATTTACCTATAGTTCTCTTAATTTTTCAACATTCTCACAGAAATTATGACTTTCTTTTTATATTTGGCCAAAATTGTATGGATTTCTTGCATACAAACATTTATAACATTTTTTTCAAAATTATTTTTCAAGATATCACTTTAGTTCTTATATAGATCACTAAAATACTACTTCCAACATTCTCTCACTTCAGTTTTATTCCAGTTTGATAAATTGAAGTTTTAATTACCTTCACTTGCAAGATCATGAAAATTTTTCTCTCACCCCAACTTTTACATGCATTTTTTCTTGTCCATAGCTTCTCATACTTCATAATTCCATCAATCATTGTTTTATTGCCATTAACAAATAATTTTTGCTAATGCCTACAATATGATTCTTTTCATTGTCTCCTACATAACTTTCAGCTCATTTTTCTCCATGTCCATTTCTCATTAATTTTATAGGGAAATTAATGTATTTTCCAGTATCTGTGGAGATTCCCAGTCATCCAGGTCATACTTGTGTCAAAGGTGATTTTTCAAAAGGCAGCTGGACTATTTTTTTCTTTGAGGAAGAAGAAGACATTCACTTCTCAACTAAGGAGCTTGATTGGTTCTGGCAGGATGGTGGGGGCAATGAAAGGATTCTTTGGGATTAGGATTATTAAGGATTAAGAAAGTTTAGAGCTCTCAGGGAGAATGCTAATGATCAGATGACTGCAAAGAAATATGATCCTTCCAACCTCACCTCCTCATCCTGTCAGAACTGATCCTTCCATCACCCACACCATCCTACCAGAACTGATGAAGATTCTTGGAAGAGAGGCAAAACATCTTTTTCTTCTTCCTCAAGGAAAAAAAAAGTCCAGTTGCTTTTTGAAAAAGCATCTTATTTTCCAGTAGTTTTCATGTAGCATTCATACAGATATGATTTAAAGGAGTAGCATTCTTAACTTTTTCTCTGAAAATCCAATTTGCCATGAAATAAGTTAAAGCTGACATAAGTGAATGGCACCCACCATTTTTTATTCCATAGAACACTTTGTTTTTAGAATTTTCATTCATAATTAAAATTGCACTTTGATCTGTATCAATGAAGTTCCTTTCATAATATAATAATATTGGTTCTTCCCCCTTTTCTCAATTTCATAGTCATACTTTCATTTGTTGCATTTATTAATTCATTTACTCCTTTTAAATTACAAGTCACAGTCTCACATGCTAGGATCACATTACAAAATAGGCTATTGATCTCTGCCAGCTATGTTTTGGACAATCAATGTTTTTCATGTAACACATTTTAGTAAGATTGGAAAAGTATAGGGTAATCAGTTTTAGCTTATCTGTTCATTATTATGAATTATTGAGTCTGTTGCTTGTTTGTTCTTCTATAACTTTTGGTATAGCAATCAAACAGGACAAATACAGACTACAACAGATAGTTAGGACTGCAGAAAAAACAATTGCAACTAACTTGCCTTCAATTGAGGACTTTTATATTGCATGGGTCAGAAGAAGAAAATATCTACAGATCTCTCATATTCTTGACGCAAACTATTTAAATTCCTCTCCTTAGCATGCTGCAACAGGGCATTGCAACTAGATACAGTTTTTTCCTTTGTGCCATAACTCTCCTGAACATCTAATTTTCTTTTTTCTTTTTGTAAAAATTTTATTTGAGTTTTCACAAAACATAATAAAAATAGAGCTGCTTTTTTTAGAGAACAGCATGATTCCAGGTTATCACATCTCCATACAGATACAATCTCATTTACATACTCATCTTTTGTATTCAATTTCATATCTCATCACTATTTTATCAATTTCTCATTAATTTTTCCTTCCCTTACTTTTCTCAGCCTTATTTTATAATCTAATTTGATTACATGTCTTTTTCTAAATTTTTATATCTTCCCAATCTTTATACTTATACTTTTGTCTGTCCTGTTTACAATTTCATACATTCTTTTTTCATCATCATCCTGAAAGGGAAAAGAAAAAAAAAAGGATTCCCTCCCCTTCCAGGCATTAAAAGGCAAGGTTTCCCCTATAATTACCAAAATGAGTGTGACACCTTTATATCTTATAATTGTTATCCTTTCAAATCTCATTAAACATTTAATTTATACATTATACAATTATAACATTCAGCTTCTAATATCTATTACATATCACATAACTCTTATCAACTGAATTCTGCTTGGTACTTTCCCTTAAAAATACACACAAAATTTTAAAAAGAAAATATATAAGAATAATAAATAAAATAATTATTCTATTCAAATTCATCCTGTCAACTGATATTGATTTCATTACAAATCTTTCACATTTCATTTCAATTGTATTTTATAATTCATTAAAAGCAATTAAGGTATTTTCATTCCTTCCTCTTATTTCCCCTTCTTTCACTTTTAATTCCCTTTGTCTCTTTATTTCATTTAATTGTTAACAAACATTCCATTACATAACAATACCAGTTTTATCTTTCATTTTAATCACCTATGTTTCCTATTTTCTAGCTCATTACTATTTCTAATATAACTACACTATCTCTTGTACCCTTGCGGAATCCTCTCTTTTAACCTATATTTTAAACCATTATCTCTGATCCTTGTTCGTTTCCTCTGTTTCTTTATTTTCTGTTTCTGTCCCTTATAACTTCTTTTCCTTTTTATCTTTCCCCTCTTTTTCTCACCACCATGTTTGTCCCCCTCTCTCTCTAATTCTCCCTTCTGTAATCCTCTCTTCTGCTTCTTCCTAATGTTATGTTTACTTTTCAAACTGTTCTTTTTTTAGTTGTTTCCTCTCATCTCAAATTTTTAACTCCCTTTCCCCCATTTTACCTCACGTTGCATTGTTTGATCATTAAAGATGGCTTCTTCCTTGTCCAGCCCTTCTTGTTCTTCAAGCATTTGTTTTTCATAGTTTAAAATCTCCATTTCTAAAAATTGAAGTGCAAAGCTGAAGGATTCTCCTCTCTCTTG
Organism: Naja naja; assembly: GCA_009733165.1. Classification (NCBI taxonomy): domain Eukaryota; kingdom Metazoa; phylum Chordata; class Lepidosauria; order Squamata; family Elapidae; genus Naja; species Naja naja. The sequence continues at coordinate 107,888,321 of CM019155.1, read as the reverse complement.
CAGTTCTTCTTTCATTTTTTAAAGTTCCATTTTTAATTCCCCAAGGAGTTCTGCCATTTTAAACACTTTTAAACAACCAGCAGATTAATTTTAATTCAAATCACTGAGAATCCAAAACCAAAAATTCCAAGAATCACCAAATATTCCAGAACAGTTTCTTCATGCTTCTTTCTTTTTATTTCACACTTTAAAGTTCCACTTTTCCTTTCCAGGGGTTAATTCTTTTTGTTTCCAGGTGGCACTCTCTGTTATTTCCAAGTTCCACCCTTTCTTTTTTCCTCCACTTCCCTCTCTTTGAAGGCTTTAGAATATCCAAAAAAATCTTTATTTTCCCTTTGACACTTTAATTTCAGCTTATAATTTGCCTATTAGTGTCAAACTAATTTAGTACGGTTTTCTTGCTTGAATCTCTTCTTTTTAGCATTCAAAGCCAATTACTACTGTCAATATAAAGAAAAATTTTTTTCCCTTCTCTTCTCCGCCGCTTTAAAACCGTCTTTTAGAAGTAGCGCTCTTAATAATTTTAATTCCAGGGTACCTTGCGTAGATGTTGTCTCTGCTTAGCCCGGTCTGTCAAGCTCTTCCCTTTGTCTTTGCTCCTGTTCAGTCTTGTCTGGTTGGGTTCTTCTTTGAGGTGTCCATTTCTGACCACCGCTGCAACCGCCTTCAGGAAAGGGAGTAATGCCAAGCCAAGGAGGAGCGATGGCGGCTCCCCTCAACTCAGCTGGCGGTCTCTCCCCTCTTCGCCACCTCTATGGGGTGGCTTCAGACCTGAATCCAGAAAACCGGGGCCCTCTGGCGGCGAGCACGGATCAAAACTTTGTCTTTGTCTTTGCTCCTGTTCAGTCTTGTCTGGTTGGGTTCTTCTTTGAGGTGTCCATTTCTGACCACCGCTGCAACCGCCTTCAGGAAAGGGAGTAATGCCAAGCCAAGGAGGAGAGATGGCGGCTCCCCTCAACTCAGCTGGCGGTCTCTCCCCTCTTCACCACCTCTATGGGGTGGCTTCAGACCTGAATCCAGAAGATCGGGGCCCTCCGGCGGCAAGCACGGATCAAAACTGTGCACGATCGTGGATTTTGATCCGTCGCCGAAGAAGCCCGAACCGGAAGTCCTGAACATCTAATTTTCATAGTGTTTCATACTGTTTTTATGCCTAAGGATATTTACCTATGTAATATGGCTGTATTTCTATTCTTCTTCTCAGTTTTTCTATTACCTTCTCTTATTGGTATCATCATCATAATTATTATTATTACTCTGTTGTTTTTCATGTACACTGAGAGTTTATGCACTGGAGACAATTTGCCTGTGTGTTTAATTGCTTGGTTAAATGAAGTCTTCTATTCTATTCCATTCCGGTCCACTCCACTCCACTCCATTATTATTAATGGTAAGAACAATACTATATAGTTTTCTTTGACCAAAATGTCACCAAAATGTCACAAGCTCAAGTAAAACCAGATACTCCAAACATGTTCATGCTATTTGATACAAGGTGGGATTTTCCATTTAGATAGTAACCTGCAATCAATACATTGTTACCTGAATCTCACCAAGAGAAATATGCACTGCCTAGACATAATGGATAAATGTCTTAAAAACCCAGATACACTGTGTAGAGCAAGTGTGTCAAACTCAATTTCATTGAGGGCCACATCAGGGTTGTGTGTGACCTTAAGGGCAGTGGGGGAGCATGGCCAGGGGCTGTGGCCAACTTGACATCACTCCTGTTGGGGGTGCCTGTGGTGGTCCGAGCAGTTTGCAGCTGCTACGGCCTCCTGCAACCCTCTTGTCTGTGAAAATGGAGCATGGGAGACCATTTTTACTGGCAAAAGCACAGTAGGCAAGTCCTTCGCTGTTTCCAGGGTGGCCCCACAGGCCAGATCTAAGTATCCTGTGGGCCGGATCCGGTCCTCAGGCCTTAAGTTTGACATCCTTGGTATAGAGAATTACTCTAGTGGTTTAATGGGGAAAGAAAAATCATTTCACACATGCAGGAAACTGTATCGTTCTCTTAAATTTGCCAAAGCTTGAGCTAAGATTAGATGCAGATTCCTGCCCTGTTTACCTAAAACTGGTATGTTTCAGATGGTACTGGACCACACCTCCTATAATTTCTAGCCAGCATAGCTGATAGGATGCTCCCAAGTTGTGAAACATTATTCCAGAATGCAGATAGCATCCTGGCTCAGATAAGCTTGACAAGGAATGCTTTGTTTTACTATCATCATACACTATTATAATTTGACTTTTTAAAAATCTCTTTAACATTGATGGTATACAATAGGAACTTTCCACATTGGTGGTAGCTGGATATTTTTTTGCCTCATTAAATTGATATGAGAGTAATTTGTTAGTAGTCTTCTTGAAAAAACACAGCTTTATAAAATATATTTTAAGTCTTATGTATATATAATACTTCGTATAGTGCATTCAAAGATTTTTTGCTAACCATCATTTCAATTACCACTATCTTTACATGTTTATTTCTCATGGTTTTGTAATGCAAGATAATAGATAAAAAACACACTCCTATAAATAATTTCCTTCTTTTTTGTATCCTTGCTCAACAAACCAAACCTTCCCAAAATGCTTAAGCTTTAAATATAGATGGCTTGAAAAAGAATTCCCCAGGGAGCTTTGTTAACTCAAAGGACATATCCAACAATGATAGGCACAAAACAGTGAATCTGAACAAAGGATTGCTTAATAAGATGGAGAACCTGCTTTGTAATAATTAGAATAAAATTGGAGTATCAGGAATGCTGGGGTCAATTTCACTTCACACCAATCTGCCTTTCACCTTGTAGAAAGAGGCCTGCACCAGGTAATTAGGTCAAATCAATGATTATATATCTTAAGGCCAAGTGGAAGGGGCAGTAATTGTGATGAAATTTGTCTGAAAGAGGGAAACACAGAGTTACTTGGAAAGCAACTTGCTTTAAAAAGAAGGTAACAAGTTCAAAGGGGAAATTAAGTTCAAGGTTCAGTTCCTGTTCACTTCTTATACTTGGAAAAAATACTGGAGATTAATATTTCTATAGGCATGTTGTTTTATTTGGTGCTGAAGAGAGAAAGCAAGAGATTATATCAGAGTGACAGAAGACAATTAAAACAGAGACAAAGGACTCTAATTAGATTCGCCACCCTCATCATTAGAAGGGGAGAAGGGGCAAAGAAATGCAGTGAATCTCCCTAGGTTTCTCACTGGTTTGTTCACATCCAGTTGTTAATGTACAAATACACCACATCTCTCGGCAAGATATGTCACTAATGTAGCTGATTAGACCCAGGAACACTTTGCTCATAGGGTTGCAGAAAAATATGACTGCTTTAACAAGTAGATTGACTGAGATTATGAAACATCTTTTCTTTTGTTTTCTTTTTGTTTAACTTTGATTTTAAAAGATATGGCTAGACTATAGAAACATTTACAAAAAATATTTTCATTGGATCCCACCCTCAGCACCACTAGTTTCTCAGAGTTTTTTAGACATCACTTTGTTAACACTATTGACATTTCTCCCCCTCTACATGCCACTTGTGTGCTATTTTTTTGCCAGGTTTGTGTGTTTGGTATTTTTTAAGATGCTACCATATTGATAGCATCAAAAGAAAACTGTGTTGTATACATGTATGAGATTATATTTCTGTGAAATAGCATATGCCAAGTTTCTGAAAGTAGAAGTAATATTGCTTAATGATGGAGGCTTCACTCTTATTCAATAAGCATTATCTCCAGGTGGGCTGATAAAGACTATTCTTCCAAAAGTGGAGAACCACTGCACGATATACTGTCTTAGGCTAGGTTAACATACTAAGGAACTGATATATTAGGCAGTTTATTAATTCTGTGAAGCAAGGTAGAAATGAAGCAAAATGGAACAAATCAGCAATTAGGACCAAGAATATTACCAGAGAATGAACTTTATGCTGGAAGTGTTGAGGGAGAGGAATGAATGAGTTAGTTGCTTTTCAGTTGCCATAAAGAAAGAAAGTAATTGGTTGAAATTATAATCCTGTAATACACTTGATCTGAGATGTAGAACAGTAAAAGAAGCAAATATACTATAGCTTATGATTTTAAGTTGACATGGAGTTATTTGCTTGTACTCCTTAGTATTCTGTTAATATCAGATCTGTGGTTATGGCATTGAAATTTTTAAAATTAACTTAGATTTCAGTTTAGCATGTAGATTTTCCCATAACTGAAAGGCTTAACCAATGGCAGCTGTTGTGGCTAGCCAGCAGCAGGTGCAGACGGCTGAGGAGAGCGAGGACTCAGGTGAGGGGCCAGGATCAGTAGGGAGTGGACTGCTGCCTTCAGAGATTGTGGGGGCTGGCAGGAGTGATGAGAAGGTTCCCGAGGAGCCTGTCCAAGTGCACATGTGCACAGGATTTCTTGGAGGAAAGAGCAGCTACAACAGCATGAGTGACTTGGAAGTAAGGCTGCAAAGTAATGGCCCCTCCTTCAAGAAGATAAAAACCAGCTGTGAACAAACATATTTTGCAGAAGGCAAAGACGTTTTGAAACTACAGCTTCATGGACATTCCAGTATCCTGAGTTTGTATTTGAAGATTCTTATTTTGCAAATTATTTCTTGTCTGTTATCCTCTGGCAAGTCTCACTCAGTTTGGCAAGGCTTGTGCTTATCACAGCTAATTATTTTGTAAAAGCATTACAAGGTTTCCATTCTTTTTTAATTGTTTGATTTGTCGGAAAAGGGCGTGAGTCAGAACAGACAGCATTTAATTTGTTCTCAAAGAAATCCTCAAGTATGGAAGAAGCCATGAATCTAGATCTGACTATTGAAGTTTATATGCAAAATCTCCACAAAATAATTTTCCATTTGATATCTGATAGAAAATGGGAGTTACAACTTACCGACAAGCTTATTACTCAAATAATTGGATTTGGGGAGATGGACATAGGAAAAATTATCTAGAGATTCCAGAAAATGATTATACATAACATGAAGTATCACTTTGGGTTATAGAAATGCTAAAACATCTTTCAGATGTTTCAGATCTTTCAGCCTCTGCTCATCAGCTATTATTTCTTTGAGTGATTCTTATTTATGGTACTTTTAAAAAGGTGTTTTTACATGCCATTATAAACATAAATCCTTTTATAGTTTTCTTAATCAAAACCTGACTGAAAAGAATGATGAGATAAATGATTGCCCCAATTTTCTTCTCTGTAAACTTAAAGACTCAAAATCTATCTCACCCCTAAAAGGGCCTAAAGAGGAAGATTGTAACGATGAAGCTGTAAAGGCAACTTCTTTAATATGTTCTTCAGTTCAGTCATTGACAGCAACGGCTGCTGCCCCCCATTTCCTAGTCGCACCACAGCAAATTGTCACAACTTACTACATATTGACTTTGCAGCAGTTAACGTTGAAACAGCACTACATAACCTAAAGCCATCCCTAACTATTTACCCTGATGGATTATGTGCCTACTTTTTGAAAAAGCTTGCCTAGCCAAACCTCTAAGCACAATCTATGAGGTATCTTTCAGAACCAGCTCCCTACCTGACTTATGGTCATTAGCCACAGTCATACCTATTTTTAAAAAGGGAGACCCTAGTCTAGTAGAAAATTACAGACCAATCTCAATGTGTTGCATCACCTATAAAGTCATGGAATCAATTATAAACCAATCCATCACCCTACACTTAGAAACAAGCAACCTGCTTTCTAACAAGCAGTTTGGTTTCAGGAAAAATTTGTCCTGTAATCTGCCACTCCTACACTGCAGAAACATTTGAATCACAGATCTAGACCAGGGTAAAGCAATAGATGCAATTTACATAGACTTCTGCAAAGCCTTTGATTCAGTGGTGCATGACAAACTACTGCTGAAACTTAGTTCCAACAGCATCTCTGGACCCCTGCAGAAGTGGATAGACATGTTCCTACCAAACAGGCAACAAATGGTCAAAACAGGGAAGGCCCTTTCAAATCCAGCACCAGTTAATAGTGGTGTCCCCCAAGGCAGTGTCTTAGGACCCACACTCTTTCTGCTTTACATCAATGACCTATGTGACAACATTAAAAGCAGCTGCATCCTCTTTGCCGATGACGTAAATTTATTTAACACCATCAACAATGCTGCTGCTCTACAAAATGACCTTGATTATGTGTCAGAATGGTCGCACAATTAGCAACTCCAAATGTCAACTAACAAATGCTCTGTCCTACACATTGGCAAAAAAAATCAGAACACCAAATACAAGTTAGGCGGAAACGATCTTGTAGACGACCTGCTGCCAAAGACCTAGGAGTATTTATTTCAAACGGTCTAAGCCCCAGAGCTCACTGTAACAGCATTGCCAAGAAGGCTTTAAGAGTAGTTAACCTTATTTTGCGAAGCTTCTTCTCTGGCAACATTGAATTGTTAACTAGGGCATACAAAGCCTTTGCCAGACCAATTCTCGAATACAGTTCGTTCGCCTGGAATCCACACTGTATATCGGACATTAACACAATTGAGCAGGTTCAGAGCTATTTCTCTAGAAAACTCCTCCAGTCCTCCACTCACAGTAGAATTCCCTATGCCTCCAGGCTTGAAATTTTGGGCCTGGAAAATCTAGAACTTGCGTCATCTGCAGTCCGATCTAAGCATAATTCACAAAATTGTCTGCTATAACATCTTGCCTTTCAATGACTTCTTCAGCTTCAATCATAATAATACATGGGCAAATGACCAATGCAAACTCAAGGTAAATGCTCCAAACTCGATTGCAGAAAATAGGACTTTAGCAACAGAGTGGTCAACGTCTGGAATACTCTACCTGACTCCATTGTTACAATTCAACCCCTCACAGTTAACCTCAAACTGTCTACCGTGGACCTCACCCCATTCCTAAGAGGTCCTTAAAGGGGGCATGCATAAGTGCACCAGCGTGCCTACTGTCCCCATTTATCTGTATTTACTTCCTTTGTCCTTGTTTATGTTCATACTTTTACTTGTTATCTTGTACATGTTTGAGAAACAAATAAAAAAGGTATAGACTATATTGAGGATTACCAGTTAAACTTAATATGACACAGATATGACCCAAATGACTCCTCCATGGTGTTCTATAATGCATGAAAACTTATGGGATTTCTAAATCTCGACATTTTAACATTCTTCCTGAAAATATGTTGGTAAGGGTGCCAAAACTTCAGAAGTTTTCAAGTGACAATATTAAAATGTTGTGAGATGTGGCAGTTTCTTGAAATTCTTGACACTAAATCAAGGGATTTACAATATCCTTATATTGGGTCCCAAGATCAGAAGTTTGAAAAGATTATCATCTATAGTCTCAAAGAATCAGTTAGCTTTTATTTACCACATTAATTCCATTAATGTATTTTATTGGTCTTTTATTATTTCCCAGTGTTGTACCTGGTTTAATAAGCAGGATGCTATGGTGAAGAAATAGTTTCCTACTTTATTTGCCCTTTCATTTTTAAAAATTCCCATTCTAGCAAATGGAACAATTACACTTTTCTCAGCTTCCTCCAGGACTTCCCTTTTTGTTAAAAACGGTTCAAAGGATAACATCTCGGCTTTTATCCAGACCAGTCATCTTCCTACTGATACTAGAGAATTAAAGTAGATGTAGATATTTCCAGGGGAAAATGTGGTTTTTATCCCAATTCTGTGCATATTTTATAAGATAGTTGTTCTGAATGGCATAGAATAATTTTGCAGCACTAAATAGTTTCCCATAGATTTCCTCTGAAAGAAACTAAAATTAAGTTATTTTTAAAGGAAATTCAAATAATGCTCTAGCAATACCCTGTCCTATTGCTTGCCTTGCTTTTGCCTTTGACCTTTTTTTATAATGGACAGCATTTAGTATTCACATTTTCATGCTATTAATCTAGTTTGTAAAAACTCAACATAACACTTTGTGGTGTCATAAAGCCATTATTAAAGAATTAGGTTTTATGGAGTGCAGTCAACTCCAGCAAATTTTTGAAATGTTATATATAGTTGTGTGTGCGCGCGCACACACATGTGCATGAGTGCTAATGGAATTTAAACAGAAAACCCGAAGGGAAAGAAAATACATGGAAAATATGCAACGAAATTGTAGTATTGTGTTTATATGTCAGAGTACAAGTTATCTGCTTTTCTCATTACCTCTATATTTTCCATTGTGTTTGTTCTTAGATTTTTCTGCCCATGTATTATAGTTTAAAAAGACTTTTAGAATATTGTAGAAATGTTTTGGCTTTTGAAACTATAAACCTGATAATAAATTCTTTTTACAAAGCATTTTTAACCATCATTTTATCCACTTACCTGTTTACTGTATATAATAAACATTTATTTTGTCTAATCTCCCCACTCCTGAATTCCAATAGGTTAAAAATACATTAAAACTTTGTAGCTTTTGATTTGATAGCCTTAACAGATTATTAATATTGAACACAATTAGAGTCTAACTGGACAGAAGGAGGAAAATGGTTACAGTAAGTAAAGTCTCATGCTTTACACAACATGAGTAAATGGCAAAATTCACCAAAAGTTCATGGCCTAGTCTCAGTACAATATTAATGACCACTGAGGGCATATGAAGTTCAAAGCCCATCTTTTATTTTACAATTTCTTTCTTTCTCAATAATTCCTCCCTCAATTTCCAATATAAATTTCCCCCAACTATTGCCTTCCCAAATCTTTATCTTGTCATTTAAAATGACATCTATTTTGTTTTCTCAAATTATTTTTAAGGACAAATATATCATTCACAACATCCAAAAATAACATCAGTTTTATCTTTGGTGTAATAGATGAGAGGAATAGCAGTGGAGAAATGGAGAAAAGAAGGGGGCAATGGATCAGACAAGGTTCATGCTTTGTTTGTGTGCCATAAAAAGTCCTCAGTTATCAGGTATTTAAACCCAAATCAGCAGTTCCATATCCGTAACCCAAGCTGAATGTTTTTCCACCTAATAACTGCGCTGCTGTCCTTTTGCACCAACTTGGGTGACACTCGATTTGTACTCTCTGACAGGAACAGATGGGCCTTCATTGTGGAACCCCGCCTGTATGCAAATGTGAACCTAGATTCACCCGATCCCGAGGCCTGACCTGACTGTGTCTATGCATTTTACACAACACACTTCAGCCTTGCCAAACAGGGGGTGGGGTGGGGCAGTGCAGATAAAAAATGGCTGTCAGATAGTACCAGCGTCAGGTCAAGTTTATCATCTGTCTTTTCACAAGACCAAGATGGCAATACAGTTATTTAATTTTATTATCTGATGTTTGTTGTAATAAGCTCCAATTTCACCTGTTTTTGAACCTAACCTCTTCCTATGTTTGTTGGTTTTCTTACAAAATTGAACAGACCTGTAATTCTGATTATTTCAACAACAGTGGGAATGTTAAGCATATATAGGTGCTGAGGCACTTTTTAAAAAACTTCCCTCCAAGTGCTGTATTTTCAAGCCTATTTCTTTTCTTCATTATGTGTGTATATTAATTTGTTCCCTCTGGAAGCAATGAGAAACTCTGTCTATTTCAAATTGGTAGCAGTATGGAAATGGTAGGTTATATACAGGCACATCCACATATTCACCCCAATATGTATGTATGTATGTATGTATGTATGTATGTATGTATGTATGTATTCCATATACTCTAACCCCACCACTTCTTTTTTCTTTTAAATTAAAATAGAGAAAAATGATAATTGATGTCAAAATAAACAAGAAGCATTTTAGGCATCAATTAACAGTTTTGCCTCTACACAGACGTTATAGACTTGCACCATAAATCTCACTATTTAAATGCACAACCCTTCATTAGAGTGAAAATATGAACAGCTGTAATGTAATCGCACATTTATGCCAGTGACAGAGAGAAATCTGGCTGGGGTTATCATTTTTCATGCTGATGAAGAGCTGGAAGCGGATTCAAGACTAGTGATTCCAGAGCTCTGGCAGACATCCCTCACTTGTTTACTTTAACTCTAATATACACGTGTGTGTGCGCACACGTTCTTCTAGAGTGTGGCAAATTGACAGTCTTTGCTTCCAGCGTTTTCTATTTTATGTTGTTTTTCAGTTTGCCATAAAACAAAGTAAGTTTCCCCCTTTATTCTACATCTCTAGGCCAGAAAGTCTTAGGGGACAAGGCCCCTAAACTGTATTTAGGATGAATTGTTGTAATCCTTTCTTCCTTCTTTCGGTTTCTTTGCTGTTCAGCAATATTTTTGTAACTGGTCTGTAACCAGAAGAGTAGAACTATTTATTTGAAAGAGTAAAAGCAATTTTCTTGCATCTTGCCTTCAGGCATGCCAATGCTACATTGTGAATGGAAAGGTGTCACACCTAATTTCATTTATAGCATAAAATTTGAGGGGCAATTTAGAAAGTATTTTTTCATTAAAAAATTGAAAGTCTGCTATAAAATTTTAATAATACTTTTTATGAAAATTGTTTCATTTAATTAATCCATTCTAAATAATTCTTCATTCAAATATAATAGCATATGAGAAATGGGAAACTCTTACTGTATATATTATCAAATACAGGAGAAACCAATCCTTACTTATTTTTTCTTTCTTTGTAGTTATCAAAAACATACTTTATTAGGAATATCTGGGGAAGGACATATTAATTTCAGAACAAAATAATGTTTGATATGTTCTCTATATGCTATGTGTTTGCAAGCTTGCATATGTGTACTATTATTAACCATACTGTACTATTGTATTCCTATAGATGTTTAGTTATCAAGTACAAACTGAGGAATCAGACAGAAAGTCGTGTTTGTGTCTGTGTACATGTACATATTTGTATAAAGAATAGACTTCACTATTCCTCTTAAGAGAATTTAGTTTCAGACTGTGATTTGGGCTGCTTTAGTGTTCTCAGAGGTTAATAAAGTTTTCATAGTAAGGCAATTATTGAAGGTAAACAAGGAATCTGAAAAACAGCTTGTTTACCACAAGTGACCTTTTCCCTGAATGTTTCAGCTGTAAGGATACTGTAAGTCTTATGGCATATACTCTGTTCACATAAAACAGTGGTGAAGTATTTGGCAACATCCTTTATAATATTCAAAAAAGTTTGTAATAAATATGATTTCCTTAGCAGACAAGTTACCAAACAAAGGAATGTCTTAAGGAAAAACCTTTGAATTTTCTAGGAGAATTGTTTGACCACTTTTTTTCCATTTCTAGGTAATTTCAACAGTTTCTAGAGGTCTTATAGTTTCCACAATAGATCTATATGGGGATAGTTACTTCACATGTGATACTGCAAGAATATATTGATAGAGAATTCTCTTAGAACATGTTATATGGGAATTTTAAGAAAAAGACAACTAGGAGCTCTGTGTAGCAAATGTAGTTTTTATAAAGAAAAAAGTTTCTGCAGGTAGAAGTATAGAAAAAGACAGCTTGAAAAGCTTGTGTTGAGCCTTGAAAAGATGCATATCACATTGGATAATTTGCCTCATAGGAATCCTATATCCATCTCAAATTGGCCCTACAATATATTGACCTGCTCATAAAACTACTTTGGCGTAACGAAGATGAGATAGTAAGAAGGTTCCTGCTAGAATGGATCAAAGATCATTCTAGTCCAGCATCCTATTTCCCAGAGTGACCAACCAGATGCTTCTGTGAAGCCTACAGGCAGTACATGAAAGTAATAGCCCTTGTCTGTTGTTCTGTTCAGCAGCTGTTACTTAGAGCCATATTGCTTCTGAAAACCATAATGTGATCTGTTTTCTTTTAAAACCCATCTAACCTATATCCTATGGCACCATATCTTATGATACAACTTCCATAAATTAGTTATGATTGGTATAAGTATTTTATATCTTATCTCACCTCATGTTTGTGCCATTCAATTTAATTGGATAATTCTTAGCTCCAGTTTTATGACAGAGGGGTAAAAATCTAAAAGCAAATTAAGCTGTTACAGAATGAGACAATGTTTCATAAGCAGACATTTCATTTATGACAAATTAGCTTTTTTGCCTTTGGTGAAAAGTTTTCTGCTTTTGATAAAGATATTACCTTCATTTTATAAGCAAATATCACTTGAAGACTAATTTTAAAAGAGAACTAAATATGACAAAGCATCAGCTGCTTGATTTTTGAATATCAGCAAATTATCAAGAAAGATGCATATTTCTAAAAGTATTTTCAGAAACATATCATGTCTGTAAAAAGTCCTACAGGAAAAGAATATTTGTCTTTACCTTAGGGCTTTTTCCTGCTGTTGAGTTGAAAACTGTACAGGCATGACATTTGCTGTTCTTCTTGCCAATCGCTACTCTATTGCTCTGTTTTGAGTCACTATAGTCAGTTGACTTTCTCCCAAGGAAATGGGTGAGAAAGCATAATAAATTTTGCCTATATTGAACAGTCCTTGGGTCATTACAAAATAAGGGAAAAATTCTGCTTTAACTGTCACTAAATATGATTGAAGTAGGCTGTCTCACTCATCATATGGCAATAAGATGGAGGAAACCTCCCAGGACAAGGCAAAAAAATGGTTTACAGAACATGTTTGTGCTGTGATTTCTACAAGAGCCATAAAAATATTAATGAATACCTCTTTAAAAGGTCTTGTAAGTGAATGGGTTGACCACCAGAGATTTTTCCAGGCACAGACTTTAAATCTGTGAATAGTTTCATTAGCCTTAAGGATCATTATAAGTATTAGCCATATCAATAAGCCTACAAAAGTTTCTAGTGTGCTAAAATTTTAGTGGCTTGTATAAATGCACAAAAGAAATGGAGAACTGTTTATCAGTGATGAGTATTAATGAGGAGGATAAAGCTACCTTCCCTTAAAAACTTGATTTCTGTACCGGGTACAAAGGAGGGAGAGTATACTATACCTTCCCTCTGCCAGCCTGCTCCTGAATAATAATAATAATAATAATAATAATAATAATAATAATAATAAATTATTATTATTATTATTATTATTTACAAATTTCAAATAAGAAACCTGTGAATAATTCTGTATTTATGCTTAAATATAGAGACATAATAATTGGATATTATTTGAACTTGTATTTCACAAAACAAATAGAACAAATGCTTTTTCATGCATATAATCTCTTAATGCAGTCAGATACAAGAAGTTGGAACATTGGAAGTCTTTGGAAGAAAGATAGAGAAGCATCTGTTGGCAATATCTATTCTGCAGTTCACATTAAGGTTTCCCTTAACTGAACATTTTCTATCTCAGCATCTCAATTATTAAAATTCTTTAAATTATTTTTTTTCAAATGTAGTTCTTTAAAGAACATCTTTGCTCATACAAAATTAAACCCGGATTTCTGGTTTTGTAAAGTAAGTTTTGGATTTTAGAAAATCCTATATATCAATGTGGGTGTCTTAATTACTATTTCCATTGTTAACATTCTTGAGCTACCTGTCAAACACCTGACTAAAATAATATGCTTTCCAATTAAGTTTTATACTCTGAATGGTCTGAGTCTGCTGTGCTATAATATAACTCAATTTACCAGAGCTTTTTGTTTGTAAAATTAAACTTGGATAATATCCAGAACATGCAAATTTCTAATCATAATCTATTTTTAGGATTTACATTTTGAAACAGCTAGAACCGGTAATCTAGGTAATTAATAATCCTATTATTGAGCATCTCTCATTCCACATTTTTATAAACCATTGTAAAAAACCAAAATCTTTAATTTGGTGTCCTTAAACTTCTGGCTCAGAGAAAGACATATGAAAATTTCTGAGGGTTTTAGTTCTTACAGCAAAAGGCCTTTTGTTCCATAAAATGGCTTCTATGATGACATTGCCAATCACATATGACAGATAGTCACCCAAAACACCATGATGGGAACCTGGGTTTTAGATAAATAATATAAATAAAAACTAAAAGTCTTAATACTATATTCTATGTCATGGTCTTGATTCTTTACTTGCTACTGCTGTGTTGCTGAATAGCTAAAATAATACAGAAAATTCCCATAAGGAACAGAAAAAGCTGTCTACTGTAAACCGTAAAATATTTATCTGGTTGCTAATATTTTTTTGTATAGCTTTCTAGGCATCAACCTTTTCGTTCTACCTTTACAGGTAGTGTGTAGCTTGGCAGGTCTGCTTATTCTTTTTGTAGATTTTACATTATAAACATCTTTTTATACTGAATCAGTTTCTTGTCTTTCAAATTCAAGTATTTGCAGGTGTAGGATGTCCAAGACATTTTGCTGCCTCAAACCAAAGAGAAAATTATCACACTTTCAAGTCTCAGTATTCAGCAATAATATGTCAGAGCCAACTGGCAACTGAGAAAAATACTCTTACCTTCCCAGGCAATAATATAATAATAAATTATTTAGCTAATAATTTGTTGTCTTTTCATGACCTTTCAAATCAGCTAAGGTGAACTGTCCCTATAGGTTGCTAAATTTGTATCTGGATTTTACCACATCAGATTATGGAAAGAGTTCATTTAACATTATTCCTTAACCATGAAAAAAATAAGGCGTGCTTTCCTTTATAGCATGCAAGAAATATTTTTCTATGGAAGAATATTAAGGCATTCCTGTTCCTGTATGCAGTTTCAGAGATAGTTCAGACGCAGTTTTGACAACTTTACAACTAAAATTAGCCAGTGGTAGAAATTGGGTACTCTGCCTTATATTAGTGTGGTCAATCTGAATAATAACTTTCTAATTCCTTCTGTTTCTCTTTTTCTTGGCATATTATCTATTTTTTTTTCATTTTTACAGAAGAAAGTAAAATATTTTATGTTACTATATAGAAAGATGGATTTATGAGGAAAGTTAGTATCAAGAACATCATGGCTGATCTGTGTTATTTGCATTCCAGCTTATTGCACCAGTGAACTGCTGTGGTTATATTTAAGTCACAAGAAAATATCATGACATTAATGAATCATAGTTGGATCCTTCCATTGTTATTCTAACAGAAACTTTAGCCACAGTATGTTTCCAGTCTGAAATCAGGTGAAGGAAGGGGTACAGGGAGCCATCTTGTGGTTTATTTTGAATCTAACATCTTGGCTTTATGAAGATTTTATGTTTTGGGGAATAGGATGAATTTTGAAGATTAGTTATCAAAGAGAAAAAACATCAGTTCAGGTGATGACAGTTGTCTGAAATCAGAAACAAAGAGGGAATAGATCCAGATAATATTCAGAACAATCAAATAACTATAAATTTGAAGAAAATGGCATGGAATATAAATAGGAATTTGAACAACAACAGAGTTAGACAGCATCAAGCTTAAATATTCATTGTGACTGACTTGGAATGGCAAAAACTCAGGAAATTTTTAAAAAAGGTTGAGGGGATAAAACTGATAAAAGTAAAGTGAATTAGAATGATGCAACAAAATTTTAAATATTTTTAATTAGGTGTAGTAGCATTTGTTCCTTGAAATCAGTTAAAAGAACATTCCCAAATATACAATGATGTTTCAATTTGAATTTAAATAACAAGCATACAACTTATCAAATATTTAGATGTTCTTTCCCTCAAGTTCTGAAGCCAAATAGGAATGTCCTAGTTTTCCTTCTATCCCTGGACATCTGGTTGAGTAGGCTTGGGTGTCAACCTGCATGAGATCTGAATAGAATTTATCTAAATTTTATACGCATGGGTTGATGTAAATTGAAATATATTGTACAGAATACCCCTCACTGCCGACATATTGGTTTTTCCACTGCTTCTTGAACTTTTAACCTTAGGGTTTCCAGCCGGTCACATGCTGACCTGTCTGAACTCTGCTGGTACAAGCCAAGTCTAGAAGGCACGCTGAGCAGCCATGGCAACCAATGCAACATTCCCCCAATTTTACCTCCGCTTTCTCCCACCCTTTTTCCTCCCCTTACAACCTTAAACAATTAAAGAGGTTTCCAGTCATCATTTAGAACATTTGGGAATAAAAAACAACAACTCAAAATGGACACTTTTGGTATAGCTCTTCTGTTCAGCAATAAGAGACTTTTTAATATAGGTATTTCCAAATCACACTTTCTTGATGCACAGATTGTTGCACAACTGCAGGAGAGGGATGGAATTTAGATTTTAAACAGGTATTAGTTTAAGCCAACATTTACTGAGGCTGAAGTATGGACATTCTGAATAGTGATGGGATTCATTCAATTTATAACTTCATGCAAAATTATGTAATTCATACTTTTTGAATAAATAAGAATGAAAATGCAGGTATACATTTTGCAGGTATAATAATTTAACCTTTTCATAATCTTTCAATTGAAAACTACTGAACTGTTGTATTAAAAAACTGACCAATAAATCTAGTAAAAATGAAAATAATGTATAAAATGTTTTACAAGCATTAGATACATTTCTTGAAAAAAATTGAATTTTGAAAAAGTGCAGTTTGGAGAAATAACCAAATTGATGTAAAAATAACATAAAATAAAATGAGCAGTAGAAACCTAGGAATGGGAGAAACTAAAATTGATAGGTCATTTACATCCAGCTTAAAGGTTAGAATTTAAGTTTGAAATATGGAAATAATAAAAAAGTGAGCATATGCACCACCCCCAAATTTATTCAATTCCTCTATCAAATTTGACCACAAACTCTTACTTTGTTAGGTAGAATTTCCTTGTAATATTATGCCTTTTAGAAAACATGAGCATGCTGGCTACAGGTGGCTCAGCATGTGACCTGGGAATCATGTATTCTTGGTCAAACATTCACTTTAGTCTAATCACTATTGACTATAAAACAAACTGTAGTCCAAACAGAATTTTGCAGTAGGTCCATAAGACTGGCTTGTAAAAATTACTGAGCTAATAAGTTCCACTTTTTAGAATTTGGAATTAGAGTTTATACTGCACACATTATTATAACCAGCTTTAACAAAACTCTGTTAATGTGTTCATCTAACATGTTATATCCAAACAAATAAATTGCATTAAGACTTAATGCAATTACTTGGTTCATATGATTTGCTGGAAGAATGACTTCCCACTACCCAAAGGCATTTTAGCCTAGTACAATGAGTGTATGAATACAGTCAGTATGCAGTGTACAAGGTCAAATAGTTATGAGCAAGGTGACATTTTTCCTAGGATTGATTTTTCTTATGGGATTACTATAGTTCCAGTTCCACTTGGGAGAATTTTATGTGGGAAATGGAGGGGAGATGTTTCTCCATCTCAAACTGCTTTCTCAAGCACACTTGCCCATGCTTGATCCCCATGGCTGGAGAAGTCACTGTGGGGTATGATTTAGAGTGAAGAAATGGCGAGCAAAGAAGTTTTAAGCTTCTACTTTCTACCTCATTGCACTTCATAAGGCTCTTTTTCCTAAGCAAATATTTACTTTTTCAATTTTTAAATGAGACCAGGTTACAGTTAAGTTATATTCATTTGTAAGATGAATATAGCCTTTTAGTATGAATGTACATAAACTTTTACCTGACTTCATAACAGTATAAATTATACTAGATTATAACCAGGTAAGTGGAATTCATACTTGAAAAAAATGAAAATGCTATTAAAACTTACAGAGGCTGCTTAATGTATTCATGTCATTGTCAACTATATCCATAAAATACAAGAACTTAAAATTCTTTTCATTCTTTAAAAAAATACTGGAGTTGTCTTTTAGAAAGCCAAGATCTCTGCACAATACCAAATAATACCTACAAATAACATTTATGCAGAATCCAATGCTGTGGGTATGTGGAACCCTATTTTAGGAATGGCTCCTTCTGTGGTACTTCCCAACAGAAAACATGGCATAAAAACTCAATGCTATCTTTATATAAACCCTGTAAAATAGACTAGATTAGATGACAGCAACTTTCCTAAAGTCATCCAGTACACTTCACATTAAGCAGTGTTATACTCCAGTTTCATGCAATCATGCCCAATATTCTGTATTTTAGTACAAAAACACAAATTTGCATACATTTGTCAATATTTAAGATTCCTCTCCATAGAAATTGAGGAGGGACAAGTGACAAACTATAAATTTTATGATGGGTTATGATGCAAACTTCAGACATATTGATAATGCAAGTCTGACTTTACAAAGTACATTTTGGCATTATTATGCTTAGGATTGGATATGTCTTAGATACCTAGATGTCTATGTTTGGATGCCTCAGTTAATTAGTATAATCAAACATAAATGGAACCCAGTCCATGTGTGGAATACTATACATGGGAGTTTCTGCCTTTAATGTTCTCATCAGTTAACAGTTTGTAAGGTTTTTTTCCTTTGGTAAACATTTCTGAGTTGTCCTGAGATTATATTGTGATAGATCTATATAAGTTTAAGGTATAATTCCTCTTAATTGAACATATTTTTTTTATCTTGTTAAGTTTTATAGAATAAAACAAAGGCTGAAAGATGAGTTCCTCCTGAGTACGCATTTAAGAGAATCTTTTTTTTTCTCCTTCAAATGAATGTCTCTATTTCACAGAGGTCGGCAACATGATGCTTAATTGATGCTTAAATTTGCCCACACTTAGAAATAATATTCATACCATTTCAAGATGTAGTAGATGACAATCTGTTTGTAGTCTGTAGAACTTCATGTGGTATTGAAAAAAAAGGACATGGGTCATACAGCATAGTCAAATGTATATTATATAGCTTTAAAATTATGAATTGGCCTCAAAATAATTAATTTGAAACTATGTAATGAATTACACAACTTAATTTCTATTTAAATAAATGGGACAATGCAACTTTCACCGCTATATTAGGAATTTTTAGTTTGTTTATACCAAAGTCTGTCACATGAACTATATCTACACAATTATTCTTTTAAAACAATCCTTATAGATATCACTTTGCATCTAGTTGCAAGTGACCCAATAATTAAATGTTTATAGACTGTCTATATATTTATATCTAATCTGTATCACTTTGTTTCTGTATCTGTTATATTTATATATATAACTACATCTATATCACTTATATTTATATTTATCTCTTTAAAGAAAATGTTCATATATGTTTTTAAATATCTCATTAGATAGAAGCATGAAAGATGCATAATGTATGAAGTGATTCTATGAACTGTTAGGATAGGGATTCAGACCTTTGAGAAAGCACAGGAGAGGGCAGTCTATATTTGGAGGAGTCCTAGGTTCAGGTTCTTCTGTTGTCTTCTTGAGTGAAAATAAATGACATTTTGATACTTCAACAACTCTAAGGTCCAGGTTCAAGTCTGTTTTCAAGGTTTAGATTGAAGGTATCTTGGGGGTCATCTGTGTTCAGCCTGAGAGCAAGAGGTTCCCATGGTACAAAGCTGGCTTATGTAAAAGTGGAATGTGCTCAAGGAAAATATCTGTTTTTGAAAGAATCTGGAAATGCGTTCAGGAAAACAAATGGCTCTTTTTGCCCCTTTAGAAAAACGTATGGGTCTTTCAAGTTCAGCAGTTGAGGTCATTTGGGGGGCAGTCTTGGTAAGTTTACAATTCATCTACAAACTCCCAAGACTAGGGGAGTCTGGGAGGGAGCAGCTTGAGAATGTGGGAAGAGATAATGAAGGAAAGTAATTTTGCCTAAGTTTATCACTGTGTGCTCACAATTTGCTATGCATTTAGTTTATTGCTTGTTTCTCAAAACATTTAATGATTGACTCATGATAATTTGTCTCATGGATTTATCCCACAAACACTATAATTTTTAAGCATCAAATCAGGAATATCACATATAGTTTTGTATTTGTCCAAAACACCAAGTCTTACATAACAAAAACATTTTTATATAGTGCTTAATAGTATGTAAACAAATATCATTTAACATAATGACCTAATTCATATGGCTGGTTAATACAATGGCCAGCTTTTCAAAGTAATGTTGATCCACCATCATTTTATCCTAGCTTAATAAGTTGTTTAAATTCATTTATAGACTAAACACAGCATATGTTTATTTATTAAGCTTAAATGAACATTTGCACTCTTAGAAATAATATTTTTAAGATGTAATAGACGACAATCTGTAGTCTGTAGAATTTAATGTGGCATTGAAAAAAATGTTAAGTGTAATGTATCACAATCAAATATATATTATATAATTTTAAAATTCAGAATAAGTTATATGAAACTATGCAATGAATTACATGATTTAATTTTTATTTAAATCAATGGGGCTTAAATAGAAGATTAAAAGGTATTTTCTTGCTGCTAAAATGACCCTGAATTGTTGGGCAAATTTCAAAGAGGAAAAATAGTTCAAGTTGACATGACTGAAAAATATTTATTTACACACATACACAAACACAAACATGCATATACGTATACATAAGCCACTCAATTTTACCTTTTTTGTATGTTTTTTAAAGGATCCCTGAAAATTATGTATTAATATGTTTTATAGTTTTTATGTGCCATGAACTAATATAAGTTCTTCCAGAAACTAATAGATAAAAAGAAAAAATAAATAAATATCACAGCTAAAAGACAGTCATAGTAATAGTGTATTGTGTGCAACTGAAATAAATTATCTGTATTCTGATATACTGGTAGTTGTATCTGGAACAATAGCTGCTGAAGATTGCTACCAGTCTTATGACCAAATTTGTCTTTCTTTTTGGATACGGATCATGACTACCAGTAGGAAGTACTAATTTAGAATTCCCAGACAGGATGAATTTGGGCATCAGCTAAGAAAAAGCTGTTTTAGGATAAGGGTAAACAACCTTTCTGAATAGTGTCTTCATTTAGAATTGTAAGAAATATTTTGCAAATATTTTCAGAAATTTGCTGCTATAAGTCACAAATTTATTACTCATTTATTAAATGACAAATTGATTTAATTGCTTCATATCACCCCTTTCAGCCTTTTCCCTCCTCTGGATTATTTTTAGAGCCCACCTGCCTCGAGTTTCAAAGAATATGGTATTTTTCCAAACAAGGCTTTGGTGGCCATTTTTCCATGATATTCAGAAAAGTCAGTGAATTCAGAGGTTC
Organism: Naja naja; assembly: GCA_009733165.1. Taxonomy (NCBI): domain Eukaryota; kingdom Metazoa; phylum Chordata; class Lepidosauria; order Squamata; family Elapidae; genus Naja; species Naja naja. The sequence goes on along the minus strand of CM019155.1, from coordinate 107,867,379 downwards.
ACCTGGAAATTCATATAATAGTATAGGTGTTGATTATAGCTTTCCATTTAAATCTTAACTTTCTTTTTCCCTAACTTTCAATTTAATTCTTAAATTAAAATAATCCACTTATTTAAAAATCTGTTGCACAGAGAAGTTCAAAAAGTATGATTAGTTGACTGCAACCCCTTTACAACAAACTGATTTCTCTTATTTTGCTAGATATATTGTCCAATAGCACCAGAGGTGGTATTCAGCAAGTTCTGGCCAGTTCTAGAGAACCAGTAGTGGAAATTTTGAGTAGTTTGGAGAACCGGCGAGTACCACCTCTGACTGAAGATTTTACAGTATCTTTCCCCTGCCATGTCCACCAAGCCACGCCCACAGGTAGTAAAAAAATTTGAATCCCACCATTGAACAACACCATCTTCTTTACCTTAATCTTCAATTTATTGACAACTATTTGTTCATAGTCATATCCAAGTGTTTATTTAGCATTGCTAATTCTTTATTGGATATGCAGGAATACTAAGTATTCGTCTATTGGTGAAGGGGGAAAATTTTTCATTGCTCTTACTGATTTTTTTAAGAACTACAATTTCAGCATGATTTTATAAGCTTTGATAGGCAACCAATTGTACCCATACTTAGGACTAATTTCATGTAGTTCTAAGGCTGTTGAACTGGTCTAGCTTTTATTCCATATGATCCTCTTTTGTTCTTTGTCCTGAGGTAACTAAGCAACTATAAAGTACAGGCATTTTACAGAACAGGAATGGATGTATTGGCAGTTCGTGAACAAATGCTGCTTTTATTGAATTGCTCTTCTGTGATTCAAGATATGTTGGAAGTGTTTTTGTGTCTCAGACAGTATTCCATCAATTAAAATGGGAACCAATTCATCAGAAGTTCTGTATAAGATGTCTTTTATTTCATAGGAGTTCCCATAGAAGAATGCCTGGTTATATTCTTAAAGTTAGTCTATAATGACCTGTCTGTAGTGGGTTAAAAAAATAAAAACAGCCTTGGTGTTGTGCCTGTTGGTAAAGCTATTTGAGGAGAAGGGTTGTAACTTAGTGATAAGCTATAGCTTTATTTGTATGTTTAGGATTACAGATTTAGTTGAACTGTAAAAGGTTTCTCTTCAAAACTTCAGAATAAAAAGTAGTAAGTTAGATGGATCAATGATTCTACAAAGTACAATAATGTTCAATGTTCCAGATAGTTATATAGTTTTCTGTTTATTTATGGCAAATTAAACTCTATTTCTAGTGGAACATTTTTGAAATTGCCAGGTAAGATTTTGTGCAAAGGATATAGAGGGGAGAAACCATATCACAGTTCTTTTATTATTTATTTATTTTATTTATTAAATTTATTTGCTGCCTATCTTTCTCTTGAAACTGGGTGGCTTACAATAAAATGATATTATAAAATATTGAAACACTAAGATAATAAATCCATTAAAGATTTTACAGTATAAATGATTTTATAGCATCTCAATTTCAGTCCAAGAGAAATGTTATAATATTGTTATTAATTTGTAGAAGTTGTATATCCTTTTCTTTTTGCAACTGGAAAATGCAACAAAATATCTTGAAGATCTTTATTGATATTTGAAAAGTTGTCTTTTATTTTAAAGTATATAAATTAATGAGTTTTCCATCATTTTCTTTGCTCTTTTCCAAAGCCATCTTGAATTGTGAAAAACAATGCAATTAATTTTCTCCCAGTGCAATCATGCATAGATTTAATAAGCATCCAAAGGTGGGATCCATCTGTAATGTATGTGCTGCATGCTAAATTACTCTGCTTCTGCTATTTTTCCCCCTTTCCAAACCTTAATTAATTGAGAAAAAATTGTTTATTAAAGTGGGAACAGGCTGGGCTCTGTCTTTGAGTATCTGGTTCAAAAGTTCATGTAAATCCCTAAAGACTCGTGTGTGTGTGTGTGTGTGTGTGTGTGTGTGAGAGAGAGAGAGAGAGAGAGAGAGGGAGGAGGGAGGGAGGGAGAGAGAGGGAGAGGGAGAGAGAGAGAAAGAAAGAAAGAAAAAGAAAGAAAGAAAGAAAGAAAGAAAGAAAGAAAGAAAGAAAGAAAGAAAGAAAGAAAAGATTTGTCTTTGGGTGTCTGCTTCCACATTCTTTGCTTAGGATTCTTCCACCTTCCCCACAAATTCTACTTTGGGCTTTTCTTCTTGTAAAATATCTTTTCCCAATCCTTCCCCCCCCCCATAAACACGTTGTTTTACATTCTACATCTTAAACTACCATCATGTTGTATAAAATAAAATATGTACATCGTTGGAATAGCGCTACACAAACTTGGTACCAACTTGTTACCTCAACTTGGTACCAATACTGAGATAACATTGAATTGATCATGCTAACTCAGAGAAACTTCTGTGCCTTCAGGTACATAGACTAGGACAGGGGTCCCCAGCATAGCTGGCTGGAGAATGAAAGTTCACTGTATCTCCCTGAGATGCAGCTTCAAGGTCGACCAGCTGGGAATGGAATACAGCTGCATTCTAACCCACACTTGAACCAACCAGTCTGAAAACATGTTCTTTGACTTGGGGGCCCAGCATGGGGATGTACCTAAAGGAAGGAAAGTTAGATTTGGAGATTTTGATGCATGAATTTCAGTTCTGGCTTTGGTCTACTATATTGCACTTAATCTTTAATAAACTATACCTTTCTCAACAAATGAAGTTAAAGATGGTTCTTGCTTAAGGATTGAAGTTGAGGCAGGTCTGACATATAGTATTGAAATCTGTTCTTCCATAAGATAATAGGGGAATAAAGAGATTCCACAGAACACCTTGATAGATGTTTTTGTTTGTTTCCTTAGATGCACATGCTTGAAATAAGGATAACAATCCCATACTTTATATCAGAAATTGTGAACTGTTCAAGACTTCTCCTAGTCCCTGCAGTTTTCTTGGCTAAGTTTATTTGGAAATAGTTTTCCATGCCTTCTTCTTAAAGCTGAAAAAGAATGACTGGCCCAAAGTCACCCAACTAGCTATATGCCTAAGGCAGAACTTGAACTCATACTCCCCATTTTTAACCTGTTGTCCTTAGCCTGTCTTAATTACTATAGCAAAGTGTCTCTATTGAACCATTTGTATTACTTTACCTTTATTTTTATTGTCATTTACATTTCTGTTTGACCATAGATGCTTTAATTATACTTTTAAAGAATTGGTTGCAGTAGAGAGTATAACCTCAGCCAATCAATTAATCAAATTTTTCTTTTGGAGTCTTTACTGAATTTATCATGCTTTATTCTCTTTCTAACCATAGAAAGTAAATAGAGGGCATCATTTAGTGGTGTGTTTATGAAGAGAATGTAGTCCTTGAATATTTATCCAGTAATACAGGTAATCATTTTAAAATGCCATGAAACTGTTTTGTTCTCACAAGGTTGGCTGGAGATGGACAAGGCTCATAAATATAAAAGTATTCCAAAAGATATATGGCTCCGCTAGACTTTGAACATTGTATCCTAGATGATAATATCAGACCAGGAACCCAACCAAATATTTAGTAGATGATACTATTGTCTATGTATATCTTTTCAGAAGAGGTTTAAGGAGTTATTAACTCAGTATTTATTTAGGGTAATAGTATCTTGCTTTCTAGTGCAGAAAATACCCTATGATTGAAGTGAATGTAGACCACATATGAATCAGGATTTTCTAGGCAAACACACTTTTCATTTCCATGAATTCAAGTGTTACAAGATGTAACACTTCTCGAAGAGACAATTAGTAAAGAATAATAAGCACTGGAACATTCTTGTAATACAGTTCCTTAATATCCATGCTTCAAAACATGATTGAATAGTTGTCAAAAATATTGCTGTAATTGGGAAAATGGGAAAATTGAGAAGGAGAGAAAAAATACAATTTCTAGATTAACATTTTATCATAAAATTTTCCTCCCTCTTCCCCATTTCTCTACCTTCCTGCTTTTTTCTAACCCTAATCCAACTCTGTTTGCTTCTTTGCTGTATAGTGAGTCTTTGACTTATTTAGTTCCTGTCTCTGAATTAAGGAAATGCTATTGACCAATTTCTACTAACTTTGTTGCTGTTACAGAATGATTCTCCTCCCCCACAAAATTCTAAAAATGCAAAAAAAGTTCACTTCTTCTCTTCTCACCTCTTTGTTGTTGATCTACTTTTCCCTTCTTAATAACTGAAGCTATCTGCTTATAACATTCATTTGCATAAAGAATTTTTTTTGTTAAATGCAGGCTTAATAAAATGAGTTTTGCAAACCAGAATTGTACAATAGTGTGATATGCAAAAGTAAGTATTTTATGTGAGCAAACAATGTACATTAATTATGCTGAGCCTCTCACTTAAATTACCTGTACTTACACCCCTGTCCATAAGTAATACCCATCTCACTTTGTGTATTCATTCCTATCCTACAACAGAGAAATATGATTTTTTTAAAAAAGAAATGCAGAAGATGAAATTTTACAACCATTTATTCCTGCTGTCCTATAAAAGAAAAGTTTATATTATGGTTTCTTTCTAGCTTTATAGTGAATTCTTATTTTTAGTCAGCCAGCTTGTTGCCAATTAGAGGAGTAATAGCCTAGCAAATGCCTGCAGTCACACATAGAAAAATTATGAAAAAGTTTTCTGCACACAGTACCAAGAAAAAATATCTCATTTGTCCTCCATTCACATGTTCAAGGGTAAACTCTATTCACTGATGTACAAAATTTAAAGAACTATCTTCCTACTGTTGAATCAGTAGATAACCACTAATGTAGTCATACTTTTAAATCCCATTAAAATCAGTAAGAGAAATGATTTCAGCAGAACTGATATGCAAAATAAATTGGATATAACTACACATAAACTAGTTTTTTCAACCTATAGAGTTTGCTAGTTTCATTATTTGAAATCCTGCGGTAATGTCTTCCTAGTACATTTCATCCAATTGTATATGATTATATACATATGTGAATGTAGATATTTCTGCTAATGTGGTCAGAAGACTGAATCCAAGTAAGGAATTAATACTGCCTTTTTAAAGGAATGAAAGTTGGATCTAGATATCTCAGGCTGATTTTTTGGCAGTATCTTCTGTATTATTATCCCAGTTTCAGTTGCCATGTAAAAGGTTGGAAAAATAGAAGTAGCTAAGTAGAGAAGTTGTCAAAAGCTTGAGTCTTTCCCAAAGCCATGCATTTGTCTCCAGTCAAACTTTGCTTTGTCTCTTAAATGTTTTGGAGCATGTTCTGACACCCTGCCTCAAAGAAATAGTGGCTTACTTTATTTCTAATTGTGGTGTCCTTTTTATTTCTGGCCAACACTTTCATGAAAGTCTTTGAAACCCCCACCTGTTTAAAAAGTCCACTCTTCAAGATTGCCAATTTGGAATGGGCTTCTTTCCATTCCTCTATTTGAAATTAATAGTAAACTACACAAAGGATAGATTGCTTTCTCTTTTTCTCCTTATCTGAGATATACTGTATATTCACTGACATTCAGTCACTAAATGCCATCTTTGAGAATGTGAAAACTCCCCCACGCCCATTTTTTAAAAAAGACAACCCCCACCATTCTCAGGGAAGTATCTACCAATGTTGCTTTCATTCAGAGATCGCTAGTTAGGAACAGTGCACTAACAGGGAGAAATGAAAGAGGAGGAGGGGAGACTGAGAGGGGGGGAAATGTTGTGGCCTCTAGCTGTAATCAGCCTTGTTGCTGTCTGATTTCTCAGACTAATAGCTGAGCAATAGAAGTCTGGGAGTTCAACCAGAGGTTATCTTTCCCAGGTAGCATCTCGTTCAACGAGAATTTGATTTTTTTTCTATAGGACTTTACTCCATTAGATTAATGAAATTTCAATGAGAGCCCGGCACCCCCCGAAGCTTTGTTAACAAAACAAATGGCAAATCTGTAGGTGAGACAGCTTGTGAGGGAGACAGACGCGAAGGTGAAATTCTTCTCCTCTATCTGCCCGTCCGACCTGAAAACCACATTGATCTCTATTTAAAACCACCAATTGGATTTTTTTTGTTAATTATAAATGATTGATTGGCAGGGCTTTGCCTCCCTCCTTATACATGTCCTCTCTGCCACTCCTGCCAGCTCCCCCTTCCTTTGCTTCTGCACTCATGCTTGAAAGCTTGAAACTTGGCATGCTGCTGTGTGTGGATGGAGCCTTTTAGGGTTTTTTAAAAAATTAATATTAAAGAGAAAGAGAATTTCAGCTGGATTGGTGTCATAGTTATGAGCTTTTATGATCTAATAGATTATACTGCTCTATATTTTCAGATATAATGCTAGTTTAATTCTTTTTTGGACATAAACTTTATATATAAGCTTTGCCATAAATTGATGTATACTTCCTGAATATACTGAGAATTAAACATGTCTTTGAATGAAGTTTACTAGTAGATTTTTAAAAATTCCTTCTTTGGATTTGGAACCTGGATCATTTTTAATTGTATTATAAATGCAACTATCTGCACAACTATTATAGTTGTGAACTGATATGTTTAAAAGTCTACTTTTGGGTATAATTTATCAGACAATTGTTAAAGTATGTACTCATGTTCATAAGTTTGGAGTTCAAGATTCCAATAAAAAAGCCTAATGAATTTCAGCTGGATTGGTGTCATAGTTATGAGCTTTTATGATCTAATAGATTATACTGCTCTATATTTTCAGATATAATGCTAGTTTAATTCTTTTTTGGACATAAACTTTATATATAAGCTTTGCCATAAATTGATGTATACTTCCTGAATATACTGAGAATTAAACATGTCTTTGAATGAAGTTTACTAGTAGATTTTAAAAAATTCCTTCTTTGGATTTGGAACCTGGATCATTTTTAATTGTATTATAAATGCAACTATCTGCACAACTATTATAGTTGTGAACTGATATGTTTAAAAGTCTACTTTTGGGTATAATTTATCAGACAATTGTTAAAGTATGTACTCATGTTCATAAGTTTGGAGTTCAAGATTCCAATAAAAAAGCCTAATGAATTTCAGCTGGATTGGTGTCATAGTTATGAGCTTTTATGATCTAATAGATTATACTGCTCTATATTTTCAGATATAATGCTAGTTTAATTCTTTTTTGGACATAAACTTTATATATAAGCTTTGCCATAAATTGATGTATACTTCCTGAATATACTGAGAATTAAACATGTCTTTGAATGAAGTTTACTAGTAGATTTTTAAAAAATTCCTTCTTTGGATTTGGAACCTGGATCATTTTTAATTGTATTATAAATGCAACTATCTGCACAACTATTATAGTTGTGAACTGATATGTTTAAAAGTCTACTTTTGGGTATAATTTATCAGACAATTGTTAAAGTATGTACTCATGTTCATAAGTTTGGAGTTCAAGATTCCAATAAAAAAGCCTAATGAAGAATTAAACAGCCTTAGATGAAAAGACAAAGAAGGGTGTTAGGGCAGGATGAGGATGGCGAAGGAGCCACATTTGGTTTGTATAAGCTTCTCTCTAAGAAAATTAGGAAGTAAATTTGCTGTTGTAGCTTGTTACAGGATGAGATTGTGGTATAAATAGTCTCATACTTCTTTCTAATTATATAAGAAAAAAATCAGTTGTTTCAGTAGATTAAGCTTAACTAATTGCATCCTTATTAATCTGTGGTAATCCATTGTACTTGCTCTTGAGTACACGCCTAATAATAAATAAGACTGGGGACAGATAAACATCTGCACACAGTAGAAAGATCATGATGACTCCAGATATTCTGAGAATTCTATTAGTCTTACTAAAATCTAATGCACGTGTTTCTATGATAGCATATATTGTATGACCACAATACTACATTTGATAAAACCATAATAAAGTTTTGTGGAGTGTTAAAATAAACAATGTCTTGGTTTTTAAAGTGGTACAAGCTTCTTAATTCTTTTAGTCTCGTTGAGATTTGAAATTCTATGCTGCCTTGTATTTTCAAAATATTTACAGTTTTGTGCAATATTTACATTTAATATAGCTTTATTTATGTTAGCAATTATTGCTCTAAATAGTTTTCAGATGTATAAGTAGATGTTATAACCAGTCAAGTAGCACAGAATATAAAGCATTGAAACTACCATATGTGTGCATGACTGTTCATCTCTAATGTTGAGAATGGGATATAAAAATTGGTTTTCAGGCTGTCTCTGTTTCATCTTGAAGGATCTCTCTTATATTTTCAGTTTGCCTTAATAACATTTAGGGTATTGATGATTGATGCTGTCCTTTATCTTGCACTGATTTGCCTTTATAAATTCAAACTTCTTTTATATTTTCTACTCTCTCCTTTTGTGTACATGTGTTTAAATATCTGTCTAACTTACCTCAGTATGTCACTGAATTAAAATTTCACCTCTGCATTAATCCTTTTGCTATTTAGGCACTGTTGTACTATTATTTGTTTTAAATACTGCTCTGGAAGTATATGTTAACACATGCTGCACATCTGCTATGTAGTTAACATAACTGTATCCAGGCATTTTTTGTGATACATGCCATCTTAAGCATCACAGTTGTAAATACCTGCACAACTTTGCAATAATACAGATTGCTGTATAAGGACCATACACCTTTCAGAAGTGTCTTTTCAGTAATTAATGATACAGGAAAGAAGATATAACATTGAGACCAGTCTACATCTTAAAAGAGTGGCTTGCTGCTTTATCATTAGAACCTGCAAACATTCATGTTTTTCTTCACTTAGAAGATGCATTCCAACCTGTCTTTAGATCTTCCAGTGATATCATTGTTGGGGTTAACCTATTACAATTTAGAAAGAAGATTAAAACATTGAAGTTTAAAGTACCAAAAGGATTTCAGACATATAGTATATCAGTGAAATGATAACTCAAATTCTGCACTTGTTACTTCTCCAGGTAATCTAGTTCTATCTGATTCACATCACTTGAGAAACTGTAGAATTTAATGAGAGAAAAAATATGAAACATCTGAATCCAACCAGTGAATTTCAGAATAAGAAGATAAATAGCATATTAGTGGTATGAACATGAAATCTAAAAGGTGAAAAATGTAATCTATCCCAAATTTGTAATGGGAGTTAAGCATTGCAGTCAGTTATGATGGCTTTCACTGGATGGTACTCAGTGTTTCCCCCATTTATTCCTACCACCACTTATTGGAAAATATATGACTGAGAATCAGTATCCATCCATGGCTCATTTGATTAGGCTGACTCCTCTGACTTCCCCTTCAACCTTTTTAATTTTGTGTGGTTTTAATAGGTAAACTCTGTGTACATGACAGGGGAGTATTTTAGTCTTTGGACAAAAGCATGCTCCTTCCCTGATGCAGAATGAATGATATTTTCCTCCTTGAAGGATTTAGCTACATTATGGGGTAAATAGTGATTTAAAAAAGGAGGACATTCTATGTGCATTTTACATGAAGGCTTGGACTATCTGCTTATTGTGAAATTCCTTGAAAAGTTGGCTGTGCTTTTTATATCTGCCTTCTTTTGTTGCAGCAAAATGTGTAACATCTTTTCAAGTTGTTTTTTTTATTCCATTTTTATTATTTTTAGAATTAACTCAAAGTGGTGAACATACCTGATACTTATTCCTCCTCCTATTTTCCCCATAACAACAACCCTACTAATTTTATAGGGTGAAATTATAGAATTAGTTGGACTGAGAGAAGGTGACTGGCCCATTGTGACCCGGTTAGTTTTCATAGATAAAGTGGGATTAGAACTGATAACCTTCTGGTGTTTAGCCTCAGCCAGTAGACTACAGTGGCTTACTGTCTCATAAGATTTCTGTTCTTAGAACTTCTTTCTGGGTTTCTTCTTGAGCTAAACAAACGTTTATCCTAGGCTTTTCCAAGTTGTAGGAAAAATATAGAGCATTAATGAATATTTTGAAAACAATAATTTTCACTGGTTTTTAAAGTACTAAATTTTGGAGATAAGATTAAATAACAAATCTCAAAGAAGGATGAGAAGCTTCTCTGTGCATTACAGACAATGATTCTTCTTGACTAAAACCTTTGCCCCACTCTGAATACTGAAGATAGTCTTGACTTAGTTATTTTTGCCGAGCTTCAGATATACATCTGTCAAGTAGAACCTCAAAATACCAATTTCCTATAGAATTAGAAGGGTACACAGGAGAAATTATTGTAATCTTAGAGTTAAAAATATTTTATTACATACTAATAATCTAACATAAAACAGACTTTTAGAATGATCTCAGCATTTTGTATCATTCCTGTGTAAAACTGGAAATTTGATAAAACTATGAATGCTATATATCTCATGAGGGTGCTATGAAGCAATGAATTGATTACAGTCTCAGATAAACCCAAGTAGCTCCATCAAATATAATAGTTTTGCTTCCAAGTGAAGGTAACAGACTTTAAGATCTTTAATGTGGCCTTGTTAATAAGGAAAGGCTGCTTTTAGACGTTGCTTTTTACAAGCATAGATAAAAACTTCATAATCTTGCAGTTTAATGAGTTTGAGATGCTTGATGATTTTATATTAATTTCCCTCCTGGAAACTGAGATTCTTTAGAAAAGCTTGCCTGGAAGTGAAATGCTCATGAAATAAATATACATCAACTCACAGAAATATCATGAACACTGATCTGGAATATAATTTCTCAAGGATGATCACCACTTCATATATTAATAGTTGTGTGTGTGTGTGTTTCTGTTACCACTTGCTGTCTACATGGCTACTAACTCTCAGGCATATTTCTTATTTGAGAGATACAGGTGGAAAGTTATAAGCTACCTGGATGTACAGTTATTCTATGGGTACCTATAACATGTTTTGAATATACTCCATAAAATTATGTTGTCTTAAACAAAGTTCTCACAAGATCCTCCCTGAGGGGACTACATTCATGAACAATGATACACATATTTTGTTGGTGATGTTTGTGTGCAGCTTATCACGCTACAGAGCATGGTATGATTTCATGCAATGTTTTCCAGATGGGATAATAATCTGACACTATAAAATAACCTGTGAGTGCAAAAACACAGCATGGGAATTAGATTGTACCTGCCCTATTAAATATTGGAAGGAAATGCCTTAAATAGATTTGAGCTTAAAAATCTGAATCCTTCCCCCACACACACACACAATAGTTAACTATGTGATATCTTGCTGAGTTCAGAGTAGTCATATTTTTATTCTTAACATAAAAGGGGAAAAGAAGAGAAAGAAAAAGCCATTCATGAAAGGTAGGCATTTTCCACTTATGTGACTGTTTTCAGCTTCAAGCTGATATAGTTGGTGGAAGAATTATTATTGCTGTTCTTCATGTGATACTTAGTGGGGGAGAGCCTAAATTAAACATGCAATGTTTATTACTTAATGGTTGAATAACAGCCCACAGCAAATGTATTTAATTTGACATTCTACACACAGGTATACATACATTTAAACATGTATGCACATATACACTACCACTTCACTTTTTACCAAGTCTGATTTTGCTCTGAGTTTTATATTTTACCTTCCAGCAACTTCAGGATCAAAATAAGTGATTTTTTTTTAAAAGATGATAATACTGTATAGAAATATTGCTGCTTTTGATATGCACATTTGTTTCTTTGATTCCCTTGTTATGTCTGGTCAAACTGATTTTGCAGATTTTGAATCAGTGCAAAGTCCTACAATACCTGTTTTCAAAAGGTGGGAGAGATACTTTTAATGTATCCTCCTAGGATACATAAAAGGAATTTCCTAAACAGCTGTCTTTAATCAAAGGTACAACAAAGGCACTATTGTCATAGTGCTTAATAAATGCATATGCCTATAAGCAGATTGAGAAATGTAATTTAATATATAATTTTTTGACAATAAAATAAATGCATTTAATACAAATCTGCTTTAGAGACTCTTTCACTTTAATTTTGAATCATTCTAACGTGGGTAATGATTACTGTATCAACATTTGAAAGATGTTTAAATTCTAAGGATAGAATTTAAGTTTCAATTACTGGTGTTGTTTCAAACAACAGCATATATATATAATGTTTCAAAGGCAAGACATTGGTCAGTTTACATTTCAGTTGGTTCTGCTTCCTTTCCTTGATCTTCATCAGCAAAAACTTTGGATATGTATGTACACATGACTGCATTTATAAATCTGACAAATTCTGAGTTTTGCAGTAGGATATTTGGGGTTACAGTAGATAAATACAGTAAGTCCCTGACTTACAACCACCACTCTTAGCAATTATTTAAAATGACAATGACAATGACTGAAAAAGTGACTTACAACTGACCCTTGTACTTATCACTATGACAGCATCCTTATGATGATGTAATCAAAATTTGGGAGCTTGTCAGTGAGCATTTATTTATGATAGTTGCAGCATGCTGGAGTCATGTGATCACCATTTGCAACCTTCTCAGCCAGCTTCCAACAAGCAAAATCAATGGGGGAAACTGGATTTGCTTAACAACCATGTGATCCACTTAATTACAGTGATACCCATAATAACTATGGCCAAAAAAGTCACAGAATCTACCATGGGTCACTTAACCAGAAATTCTGGTCCCAATAGTGATTGTAAGTTGAGGACTACCTGTATGTTGAGAGTTATGGCATTATTCAGCTTTTAAGGACTATGCTATCTTAAATCTCTATCATGTCAGTTCAAAAATCTAATGATATTAGATTGTAAGTTTAGAAGGCATGCAAGAGTAAAAGTTAAAAGGAAGCAAAATGGTAATATATTCAAGCTTTTCCTCACTATTGAGTTGAAGTTCTAGTTAGTCATCTTTGAGTCAGCAGAAAATTATACTGGTATGAAATTTGCAGTCCTCACCCATTGCTGATTCCTAACTTTCCTTTAGTGACTCTGAAGTTAGCTGACTACTCTCAAAAGTAATGAATGGCAATACATAACAGATTTTATACAGATTTTTGAGACTGCCTTTGGATGGTTTCACAATCTAAGTCCCAGGGTGGGATTCAAAAAGTTTTGGTGGGCGTGGCTTGGTGGGCGCACTATGCATGTGTGCATGTGTCAAATGCACACTTTGCGCAGGCTCAAAGGCATTTGCACAGGTGCAGAGGCATTCCAACTCACCTCCTGCAAGCCTGCACTCTCCTCATTACTTCAGCATCTTCCGTGAGACACTCTGCTGTGCCGCGCAAAGCAACTGCACTTCAAAAGCAGGGAATAAAGGTGAGTATGGGAGCCCAGGTGGGCAGGTGGGCCCAACAGCAGAGCGGCAGTGAGAACCGGTTTGGTCTCCACTGCTCATCGCCACTACTGGCTCGGCAGAACTGGGCCCAACTGGTAGAATACCACCACTGTTAAGTCCATATAATATTAATATTTTGAATTAGTGAATGTTGTCTTAATATATATGTGGTAATTTTAGACTTAAAGTTTATTGCTCAGTATTTCTATCAGTTGTAAGAACATACTGGCATCTTAAAAAGTGGCTTATAAAGAAAAGTGATGAAAAAATGAAAAGCAGCTACCTCCTAGTGCTTAGTGCTTATAAACATACATTTATGAAGTATAAAACTCCCCAAAGGAAAGTTCTATTGAATTTGGGAGATAATAAAATATGCAACCAATTTTAAGTGTTTTTCTATGATAGTCAAGGTCAAAACATCATTTTAGTTAATAGATCAAATGCATATGAGAATAGATATTCTTAGCAGCAATCTATGCCAATTGTTAATGAGTGGCTATGATTTGATGATCATTATGTAATTAATGAAATTGACCATTTGTATCATTCAGCAACAAGAAAAGTTCTCTTTCTAGAATTCTATAAGTATAACAGAAATTGTCATTTTCTCTAATTAACTTGATTACAACACTGCTAGATAGAGTAGCATATTTACTGAATGACCTAGTTAAAATGAACAAAATTTTGGATAAGGAGATATCATTTTTTTCTCTTTTTTCATTACTTTTTTTTAATAAACCTTGCTTCTGTTTTGCTTGTCTTTTTTCTTTAAGAATAACCTAACTAATGTTTTTCATTAGCATGTTTTATAATTTATGTGGTCCCAATGGGCTCTGCCACGGTTAAATAATTTAAAGAAATAAACTCCCCCTCCTTCAAGCTTATCTAGCTTAGTGGAGTACAAGCTGCCTCGTTCTCTTACATAAAATACATCTGAGAAAAGCATGAGCAGGCAACAGCCTACAAATCTCAACATAAATATAGAGCAAGATGTTGTGAATTTTATTTTATCTCTCCTTTTAAAAAGAAAAGGAAAGGAAAAAGGAAAAAAAAGCCCATAAAAACAGATTATTCAGTAGTATGGTAGTTCCGGCTGTTTTGGATTACAAAAGGATATTATGGGAATGCACTTGACGTTCCCATAAATTAAAAATCAATTCTTAATGATGAAGCCAACTTGTTTTAGCACATTACCCAGGTTAAATGGGAGCGTGCGGAAACATCAAGCTCAATAAGATGAGGAGAATCTGTGTATATTAATATGATTTAGAGGATGGTCTACCTCGATGGAATAATTGTTATTATATCTATACAGCCAGATGGTACTTGGGGAAACAGTCACTAAACACCTCAGATAGAAAGCCTGTTGGCATTCCTTTCATGTGTTCACTCTGTATTTATTGTATTATTGTATTTTCAATAAAGGGGGGAAAAGTCATTTTGATGGTTTAATTTTTGAAATCTTTTTCAAATCTATAGTTTCATCCTTTTCCTTAAGCTGCATTTCATTGTTATAATGATTGAAATGCAGATGCTTTCTCACAACACATTTTGAATTTAACAATAGAATCCTATGTATCAGGGGTGAGCAATTAAGTTTCCCAAAGGACCGCATGAGAAATTGGGGATGTTGTGGAGAGTCAAACCAATAGGGCTGTGAAGGTGCATAGGCACACACACATGCACATACGTAAATTGAAAAAAAAACATAGTCGCCTTCAAAATTAAAGCAATGCAATTTTATTGCATGAATGGCATACACTTATTTAGATTTATTTTCTCATTTCTGATTGGTCTAATGCAGGCCAGACATACACAGCCAAAGTGCTGGATGTGATCTGGAGGCCATGAAATGCCCAGGTTTGCAATATGTCCATATGCAAAAATAAGCTGCACTGAACTCAGTCAGTCTACATATGTTCAAATTCAGTGAGACATTATAATTTTAATATGATTTGGTATATATTCAAATATTTGAAAGATATATCTAGGGTTGACTATCTGAAATACAGAATGATTTACAATCAGTACACATAAATTTATTTTTAATAAGGAAACTTGCATGGAAAAATTGCCGAAGGAATTACTTCTAAATCTATTTATCTGAGTGCAAATGCAACCTACTGAATCTGAATTTTAAATGGTAGAGTGAATAATGTTTATTTGTTTATACAATTTGAGAGGGAATCATTGATAGACATACACAGAAGTTTATTCAGAATTGAAGTTATAAAAATTTGCTTATTCATGATATTATTTGATAATGGAAAATACCCTTATTTAAGTATAACATTGTTGAATAGAAGAATGATAGATAATTGGGCCAGAATAGAATGCAAAGTGCAGTTAGAATCTTCTATTAGGTTTACAATATTATTGCTTGGTTTGAATGTTCCATGAGTAAAACTCTAATTAATATTAGGCACCTTTTTTCTTGTTTGTGTAGATTCTGGATAATCTCATCTACATGGTGTGTTTGACAATTAAATATATGAAAGAATCTACTGATTAAGAGATGGTAATTGCAGGTTATTTATTTATTTACATTATTTCTATATTTTGACTTCATAAAGATGCACAGTAGCTTACATTATAGAGTATTAAAAAATTTGGATGTCATAGACCAGATTGTATTTGACAAATGGTAAATTCTCACTTATTCTCTATGCAGACTTTCAGGAAAATAGTCCCAAAACTAACAGTGGAATTTAAGGAAAAATGAAATTAAGGAGGAAAACTTTAGTGAGTTGTCAGTGCAAAGGTTTCCATTGCTGGTTAAATTCCTGGTTACTTTATATGCTTCTGCTTATAGCCAAATAAGAGTAATATGACAGCATATGTGTTTCTTAGTATCAATAAGCCATCAATACTGGCTTATAATTTTGGACAAAACAATCAATGACTGTGTTATATGATAGCATAAGGACCTGCAAGCCTTTAGTTTATACATTTCTCCTTGTGCCTTCTCCTTCTAGATGGGCTTCAAGAAGCACATATATCCTACTTCAGTTTAAATCAAACATAAACTATTATATTGCTGTGAGATTAATCCAAACTATACTTAATTCAAGCTACTTAATTTTATGAGCTACTGTATATCCGAAGCTGTTTCATTTCAACAAACCATTGTTAAAATGAGCTATATTTTGTGTGGATTAGGTGAAGTGTAAAATTTAATCTAAAACAGAAATAAGAATTTCTGAATTGTTTGTGGCCTTGCCAGAAAAGTGAACTGAATCTCTGTAGGGTCATTTTGTAATGTTAAATTATTACTTAATGTTACAATCTTAAAGATACATTTTAGCATGTAACCGTCCAAGCTGAGAAGGGTTTTTCTTTATCAATTCAAAAAGCAAAGAGGCTTCAATTGCACCTTTTCGATAAAGCTAAATCCTCCACCTCTACAGTTGTACATTAAACGGTCACATAAAAAGCCTAGTGATCTGCTGTTCTATAACTCAAATGCTGTATCACCAGCCATTTTGACAGATTATTTAAATTCTTAAAGGGACTCTGAGATCTGTCTTTACATACACGACTTTTATTGCTACATTTAAAAAAAGAAAATACAGCCTTTAAGAAAAATGGATAATTTCTAAATTTAGGAGGGAACTGAGGAATCCTAACATCCCATTTCGGCCTACTAGTCCTGCACATTTTCTCTCAATTAAAGTGGTTTGTGTTCTACTACTGCATGTTTTTATGGTGTGCTCTCATGATTCTAATTGAAACTCTGATAAGGTCAGTTGGTTGCCAATTTTCCATCTAGGTTGCTAAGGGATACAAAGCTTCTGCTGCTTTAAAATGGGTGGAAGATACCCACTGCTTGTAAATAAAAGTTATTTTCTCTCCCTTTCAACCATAGATAGCTAACAGGTTTCTCATGTGTTGTTTGTCATGAATGAACCCTTGGTTGTAATAATACTGAAAAAAGAAATAGAAACAGAAAAAGTTTTGACAAATATTCAGAATGGAATGGAATAGAATAGAATATTGTCACTTTGAATATACACTAATCGGCATACTTAAAAAAATTATTGGGTATATATTGTTATACTGTATTTGTGTCTACATATATATGTATGAAGGAATGGTAAATGGTATGAATATATCTATATGATTCAGAATAGTTGATATATTTATCTAGTTTGTATTTAAAACATTAAATGTATTAAAACATATTGAAACAAGTTTGCATTTTATCTAAATAAGAATAATTAAATCTAAACTGCTTTACAAACAGCAAAATAAAAGTGCATCAGATTAAAGCAATTAAAGCTAAGATTATTAATATGAAAAGGCATAAAAGATTAAAACTTTTAATCCATATTAAAAACCAAAAACAAGCAACATCCCTCTCCCCACTGTTTTCATTGATAACCTAAATCCTTTCAGAAATATAGCTGGAGAGCATTCCATAATGGTTGCTATCATAGCAAATCCCACTTCCAGTCAAGTATTTTTTAATATTAAGACATGTAACCAGGCCTTAGATGCTAAATCAGTTTCCATGCAATTTCAAATGGAGGCCAATGATTCTGGTACCCTGTTCTTGAACTCTTTATTCAGAAATATATAAGAGATCCATAACAAAATGTTGCAAGTGGAATGCAGCCATTTACTGTTCAGCCTTTTTCAACGTTGTCTATCAAATGCATTAAGACCTCTGTAATTCCCATGAAGAATGGTGAATCGTAATGAGGAATGATGGTAGCTGTTTCCTAACACACAAGGATATTTTTTCTTTGAAAGATCCTCCCATTATTTTTTTCCTTTTTTTGAAGTTCCCTCAATCCAAATACCTCCTGTTATGTGTGAAATATATATTTTTGGTTATTCATGAACATCTTAAATAGTATAAACCTAACTGTTTAGATTCTAGAAGCTCTGCTTACAATTAGAAACAATAACTATTACCAGGCCTATATTTCCTAAATCTTTCAAATCATTTTGGAAGACATCATCGAAGTACAGGTTATTTTTGTATCTTCTACTAATAAATTCCATGTATTAATTGGACGTTGCATGAACTACTTTCTTTGCACCATACTTCATCAATTATCAATTGATCAATTTAATTGAATGAATATAAATTTTAGTATTCCAAGGAAAGAAAACTGTAGTTTTGCTTCTGAGTCCATTCATATTATATGTATCTCTATCATATTTTCCCTTAGGAATCGGTTTCTTAAATGTCATTTCTAAAACCTATTTAGCTGTTTCAGGGCTCAATTGTTTAGACAAACCTTCATCCAGAAGTGGTTTCATTGCCAGCTTATCAAAGGTTTTCATACATGACATTAAATTGCCTTTGAGCCTTTTCCCCATAATATTTATGTGAATATATGATCAATCTTAGTATGCAACAAAAAGTGATGGAGAAGAAACATCTGTAATTCAAATGAGCATTCAGCACAATGTGTTTTCACATTTGCATTATCAAGTGATTTAGACAAAAGATTTTGTGAGCCTCATGTGTGAAAGAGAAATAGTGCACCTACAACCAAAAGCAGCAGTGCTTCATCTTATTCTCCACTGCTCCTTGACAACACCTGAGCCCTATTCAGATATTATTAAAAGTGATTGACCCAGTAAGATAGCAAGAAGTGGAATTGTTAGTCAAGCTGTGACTTGAGGTCTGAGAGCTGGAACTTTACAACTGCAGCCCAGTAGGTGGAAAGCAGATGGTTTGGAGGCTTACTAAACAAGGCAGATGAGAGGTTTGATTCCCAGATTTGAAGCTCTGTCTCTTAATTTGGTTTGAGTCTACATATGTAGTCTCAAACTAGGGTTATTTGCAGTCCCTCCCATGTGTGGAATTTTCATTCAGAATTTTCTCTATGAGCATCAATGTATGAAGGTTGACTCAGCCTTCCATCCTCTGGGGTAGGTAAATTGAGGACCCAAGATTGTTGGGGGCAATTAGCTGACCTTGTAAAAATGCCGCTTAGTAATAAGCAGGCATATACAATGGAGTGAAGGCTATTGCTGAGCACACTGGGTTGTATCCCAAAAATTGTAAGCCGCCCTGAGTCTCCGGAGAAGGGCGGCATATAAATGTAATTTTAAAAAAAAAGGTACATTTCACAGGTGATTTTCCCTGCTGGCTACCTATGGGTATGTGCGTGTGTGCATGTATGCAGAGGCTTTTCCATATCCTATACTCAGTAACAATTATTGAAGGGACAGTTTGTACTCCTAATTCTGCCAACTCTCCTTCTCTTCCAAACCCTCAGTGATAACATGGAGAACATATGTAGAACATGTATACAACCATGTGCACCCATGAATCATTTTCCTTTTGCAACCCCTTGCTTTGTCCTCAAGTGCCAACAATTGATGGCATAGTTGTCTATCCTTTTGAAAATTAGGAGAATTTTTTTTTAAAGGCTCCAAATATAGCATACAAAACCCCTTAACTATGTCAATCTCAGTAAGATGATACCATTCACTTTACATTGTCACTCTGAACATGGTTTGCCTAGCTTTGGTTTAAATTGTATTATAACTTTTAAATCTTCTCTGTCAGATACCTTTCAAGAAATACCATATGTCTTAAAAACAATGAATAAAACAAATAAGGATGTCTGAATTGTCTGAATGGAAGAATAACTGTTTTTCCAGATAAATGTTTTATTATGCTATTGCGTTTCTTGTTTCTAGTTTTTTCATATGGCCCTAACAACATGGATTTCCATTGCTATACCTTCCTTCCTGGTTTTTTAACTCCTCCTCCACTTAACATCAAAAAGATGTGTTATGATTTAATTAGGAAAGAAAAGGTGGGGTGAAAATGCTATATTTTTTTTTACTTTAACACTAAGCGATAAGTTAATTTAAAAGCATCCCAAGTAATAATACCTCCCATGTTCATATCATTATGTAGTAGTAACAATTTTAATTTGCAAAGAGCTTTGCAATCTTTTATGAGGAAATGTGTGTATGTGAAAGAGCACATTTGACTTTCCTGCCTTTACTCACTGAGTCTTGGTATTGGTAATCTTCCAATTATCTAATAACGTGATCATACCTTTTAAAGAGAGGAGATTCAGCAGCCAGATAACTAAGCAGGGTGCCCAAAGCAGCATTTTTTAAAGCTTACATAAAATATTGCAGAAGAGAAAATAGCTAGATTGTGTAAACGTGTCTATACAGTGGCCTGTGACAATTCCAATTTATGGGATGGGGTTTCTCAAGAGCTGCTCACCTCCAGGCGACAGAACCGAGAAACCGAGCTGAACGAAGCAACCAATCTGAGACAGCAGAGCCTTTTATGACACACAACTCAGGTTCCCCCTTGGGGCACTGGGCTAAAATTACATTGCAATGAAACCAACAAGCTAAGTTAATTTTATTGAAATTAACATTTGAGTTCCCCTTTTCCCTTTAGTGCATAGTTAAGGTGCAGTCAGTATTGTAATACTGGGAATGCTCAGGAAGATAGTGAATGATCAAATAATATGTCCATACATATTTCTGTTTGTTCTGAAACATCCTCATATACATATTGATTCAGTTTTAGTGGCTCTGTGTGTGTGTGTTGTGTGTCCAAAAGACAAAATCACAAACCCAGAGGTTTGTTTACAATGTTGCTAGGTAAATACTGAATATTAAATACTTTGATTTTGCCAAAATATTTTTAAAATATAAAATACAAGGCTGAATGACCCCTAACTAGAATTTCCAGATTTCTTTTTTTTTGCCATTTTGCAAGCTACTATCCCAGTTTTGGGATAAAGTTTTAAATAATTAAATTATAGATGCAGGCTAAATATATTTGGTTGGACACAAGTTTTGTTAAATTAGAATAGATCCAATGAGAGTAGTTAAAATGCTGAACTGCAACAGGGAAAACTACCTAAGCTTTGGAAGTTCCTGGTTGATTTTTGAGTCAGTCCCTGTCTCTCAGTGCAATCTACTTCACAGTGGGTTTATTTGTGAGGGAAAATTGGATAAGGAAATATTATGCACTAAAAATACTTTTTTTCCTTCAAATTCAGATGTATTTTTGGTTATCACCCAGACCTAACTATACAGTTATCTTAGCAACAATAGGAAAGTATTTTGATATTCCCATGCAAGTACAAACTGAGTGCACCATTCTATTTCTTTCAAGTCCAGTTAAGTTAATTCAGATTCTGCAGTATCTAAATCTGAAAAATAATGAATAAAATTAATTAATAAAATCATTTCAGACCACTGACTTTAATGAGTTTACTTTAGGAGCTATTGATATTACCTTGCGAAACATATCCTTCATATATTATCCTCCTCCCCATCTTTCTAAGATTCTCATCATCCAGAGAATCTAGAGGTAATTAGAGTCATCATTTCATTTAGAGAGTAATGTGTAGCAGTCCCTGTGTGACAGGCATTTTCTGCTGTATCACCCATGTTGTGGAAACTTTGCCTTCAGAGATAAAAGTTGGCCTCATCACTTGTGAACTTCCAAGGATCCCTCAAGACTGGTTTTTAAAGTGTGTATGTGTGTTCTACAAAGGCATACACAATCACCAATATCACCTCACATATTAGGGGGTTGAACACAGACAATAAAAATATTTCACTTAATGAGATTCAATCTTCCTTATATCACATGCAATGAAGAGCAATAATGTTCAGTAAAAGAGTTGAACTTGGCCATTGGGCAACATCCTAGTGCCTGTACTCCAAAAGTGGACAAGCCCCAACATAAAATAGGTATACACGATCAAAAGATGGAGCAAAGGCAAAAATTCCACCAATCCACCAATTTAAAAAATACATTAACACTTTTATATCATTTTATAATATATATAGGAAAAAAAATTCCCTGCAAAGCCTATGCTTTCTATCATGTTGTTGAACATAATAAATTTTGTCAAAATTTGCTAGCTGTGTGGCCCATGTTAAGACAAAAATAAATATCACCAATTAACTTTCATAAAGAATTACATTTGGAATAAGAAGCAAGACTGTATTAAGTGACTTTTGGGTTAAAAACTAGCAACCTGCTTAAGTAATCTCTGGTCATCCTTGCCTTTTCTCAGCATGTGATTTAGCACCACTTGAGGTCATTGCTACTGACCCACAGCTTTTCTTTATTCCTGTCTCCTCCCCTTATTTTTTTTAAAGAAGTACTCAAGGAGACTTGATATTCCATTAAAAAGTCCAGACAACCATAGAGGACTTTTAAATATACCTGCTAAGTTTTGGCAGCTTCGTGAGCCAAACAAGAAGCTGCAGGTTCAAAAATTGGTAATTTGTTTTAGATCAAATAATATGGTTGTTGTTTTTTAAGTGACTTGGTACTCTTTAGCAGGATCCTTAGATAAAAGAAATCAAATATTTAAATAAAACACAGGACACCATTCAGTAGAAGGAAATGAAAGTTTGAAAATTACGTGACTTGAATTAATCCAGAAAAAGGTACCAACTTGGAAAGACAGAGCACATTGTTCAATATAGGTCCTAGTTGAGTTCCTGAGTTAAAAGAATCAGTACCACCTGGGCAGAAACTGAAATATAGGAGTACTAAATGATCTTATGAAAGTCAGCTTGATATAGTGGTTAAGGCATCAGATAAAGACTTGGAAATCAGGATATTCTAGTTCTACCTTAGGCATGAAGCCAGCAAGATTACCTTAAACCAGTCACACTGTCTCAGCCCTTGACGGGCAGGCAAAGGCAAACCACTTCCGAAATCATGCCAAGAAAACTACAGGAGCTACTCAAAATAGTCCGCAGGAGTCAACACCGACATATAGGCACAAAAGAATAACAACTTAAACTGTACATATTTCTAAATGTTTAGAGTATTGCAAAATCCAGCAGCAGCATTTGGGACATTTTACCACACTATTTTTAATACCTCCTACCCAATCCTTTTATGGAAGATGTTATAATTGAATCTAGTACATGAATGGCCACAGATCCTATGCAAATGTTGCTCAAAAGCAGGGAGACATTTAGAGGTCTATGACCAAAAATATGCCAAGAGATGTTAGAAAATCAATTTCTACTAATAGGTAACAAATTCTGTCCTGGCCTTAATTATAATAAATACAAATTGATGAACAGTATGTCTCAATATCACTCAACAGGTAATAACAGACTAGGAGTATTGAGATTTAGGGGTTAGGAGGATATTAAGAAAAGAATTCTGGAGTGAGTAAGGAAACTATTCACCAACATTTATTGAAAAGGAATCCAGTGCATATTTGAAATCTTGAGTTCAACTTAGAAATCACTTCCCTTTATATTTTAGTTTTCAAAAAGATTTCAACAATCTGTTTTTTTTGGAAAATTAATGGTTGATGCCTCAAGAAATAAGATGCCTTGAAAATGTGTTACCTAATTTGTTATTTACTTTACAAATTAAAACTCAAAAATTAATAAATAAAAACATCCCAGAACACTTTGATTGCTTGCTTTCTCCTTTCCTTTTAAAAAACATTCTACATATCAAAGCACTATAGTAAGTGTTCATAAAAGCTTCTATGTATTATTGGTTAAATAATCATAAATTTATTGCACCATTGTTCTCTTCCTGCTGCATATCAGTGCCCTGTTCTGTTTTTCCTCATCAGTACAAAATCAGAGATTTCAAATTTGATGCAAAGTTATTGTTGCAAGCTCTTCTTTTGTATTAATGCTAAGCTATAAGCCACAACTATGATTATTGGTGAGGCTAACTTAGTACCATACTAATTGGCTTGTGTTGTTCCACAGGGCTTAGTGTTATCGCCAATGCTGTTAAATATCTAGCCATTGGGAGAGATCATCTTGAGCTTTGGGGCTATCAACTCATCAATATGCTGATGATATCGAGTTCTATTAACTAAACATTAACTATTAACACTATCTCAGTTGTAAACCAGAGTCTGGAGGCTATAGCAGAATGAATTAAGTAAAACAGCTGAAGCTGAATTTTGTCAAAATGCTGGTAGGAAATCCCAATGCTGTAGATGACTCTTTTATGCCTGTGATAGAGGAATAGCAATTTCCTTATCTGAATGGTTTGAAACTTGGAAGTGCTGTTTGAGTCTGTCTAGTCTTTGGATAAGCAGATAACAATTTCTCTCTGTTGATCTGTTTCATCAGTTCTATTTCTTGTAGAGATGGGATCTTATGAAAATAGTTATATTTTAGGATGACCACTGCAATACTTTTTACATGGAGCTGCACTTAAGGGTGACTTGTAACGAGCTTAATACTATAACCTCCTTTTTCTATAACATTCACTGTCCATATATTTTGCTGGGGATGTGGCACCTGCACTGATTTCTGTCTATGATTTGATAATTTCTATTATTTCAAGTGCAATGAAATGCAGGAGATTAGACTTCAGCAGGAAATTATAGACCAGTATCATTATGAGTAATGACTACAAGTGGTTTACAACAATTTTAGCTGAAAGTGACAATATTTACAAAAAAATATTTTGCAAAAATTTATACATTAGGATCAATGTGGGTTTTTATATAAAACACAGTTGAAAGTTAACATAAGAACCGTATTGGTTATGTTAGAATATTTGGAACAGTATAATGAAAAACAAGCTACATTGATCATTTTAGATGCAGAGAAGGCTTTTGACAATTGAAACTGGACTTTCTTCTTTAAGGTTTTGTAAGATGTGCATTTTGAAGAGAATTTTATAAAATGTGTAAAATCAATTTATATTTCACAGAGGACACAAATAATTGCTAATGGAAATTTAATCAAACCATGTGAAACAAAATAGAACAAGACTAGGTTGTCCACTGTCACCTCTTTTGTTTATTTTAGTTCTTAAGATATTGAATAGAAATATAAAACAGGATGAGAGGATTGTGAGCATAAAGATAAAAAAACTTTAAAATGTTAAGAATTTTTGTGGATGACTAGGTTCAGGTTCTTATTTTAATTTCCTTAAATAGAATTGAACTTTTAATGGGTAAATTAAAATAATTTGGGGCATCAGAAGATTTCAAGATTAATAAACAAAAAAAGATGTTATAAAAACATGAAAATACAAGACCAAATAGCTGATGAGTAAAACAAATTTTAAGATTGAGAAGAAGGTAAAATATTTGGATAAAACTATAATTAATATGAACCATGTTATTTTAAAATAATGTTGACATTGTAGGCTGCTCAGAGTCAACGTGCAGCGAGATGGGTGGGAAACAATTAATTAAATAAACTTTAAAAATATATATTCAGATAGGATAAATTAAAATTGTCACTGTTGGACAGAATTTCTGCGAATAAGATTGATGTTTTATCGAGAATGTTATTTTTGTTCAGACAACATACATTTTGACAAGTAATTTAGCATTTAAACAATGGCAGAAGGATATATCTAAATTTGCAGGGCAGTGAAAAATAACATGAGTTAAATACAATGTAATACAAGATACAAAGGAAAGAGAAGGATTGGGACAGCCAGATCTGAAATTATATTTTGCTGACTAATGTCTATCTTAGATGAAAAAGTTGATGTCTTTCAAAAATAGAAGGCTACCGAAACTAGAAGGACATGATCAGAGATGAGGGGGGCATAAATATTTATGATATGACAAATTTCAGGATAATTTAAATTTTAAAAACCATTATGTCATGTGGGCTATTCTTAGAATACGGAATAAATATAAATTTAGCTTGTGCCCAAAACCATTCAGCCAACAGAAATTATACCATTCAGTAGTAAACAGCAATACAATTTCTGAGAAGAAACAAGTTAATAAGTATATGAAGTATATTCTAGGCAAATTAGAAAGGGGAAACAAAGCAAATAATTAACAAAGCTGAAATAAAACAAACAAAAATATAATGTTTTAGATTTAACATATTAAAAAAATAAAAAAGAGATCCCCCTCACAAAAACAGAATGAAAATAGAAATCCTGGTCTTCCTTATATGATGACTACTGCAGTTCTCTCTCACATATGCACAGATCTAATTGGTCTCTAGTGGCTGAATAGTTGCTCATCCTTTGCTGTGTGTAATCACATTGAGTTATAACCACATGTTCTCTGAGCATGTGGTGGAGTATAGAGCAAGCACATGTCTACCTAAATGTCATTAGTGCTCATAAAATATGAACTGACATAGGAATGAGGGAGAAAATGTGAGGAGGAAGAAAAGGATTCCTAAGGTCCATAGGGCAGGGCAGTATGTATGTGAAAATGTGTGGATGTAAATATTTCTCACCCAAAATATTGGCTGTAGGTGCCTGGGATGAGTGTTCAGATGCCTTACTGCAGAGGCTTAATGGCTATCTTCTGAAAATGCTTCCAACCTAACAGTCTTCTGCTTGTGAGATGTATAAAAAAATGGGGGAAGAAGAAAGGATTTCTAGAATGTGCAGAACTATTCTCAATGGTCTGTGACATGCAAGTAAATCGGGGCTCTAATGTAAAAGGCAATAAGCCGTTTGCTGGCAATGAATTCGCAATTAAAGTGGTTATAGTTAATTTAAATGGTAGAAAATGAGGTTGATTTAATGCTTATTGATTTGAGGATGAGTGTCTGCCACACATGACCGAGAGACTCTGGGTCAGCTGTGGGGCAGCTAAATGAGGATATAATTCTCTCTAAGAACAGGCATACCTTAAAGCTCCAAAAGTATCCTTTGATGAGGGCGGCTAGATAATATGCCAACCCATTTTTTCAGAGTTGTATGATGTCCTTAGATTTGTTAAAGTTAATTTATACATACATACATATACATACATACATACATACATACATACATTCAGTTTTATTGTTTTCTATACAATAACTTATATCTATACAGTGCATTATATAAATAGTCAATAACTAAGTTCTTTTTGTTGCAGCTTTATGGTGTAATAATTATTGTGTTGGACTAGGATCTAGGAAATGTGAGTTCAAATCTATGTTCAGCTTTAAAAACCCATTGGGTGATTTTAGATTTGGACTATCTCTCACTTCACATATGAAGAAAAATAAGAAGAGGGAATGCTCTGAACCAGCTGTCACCAATCAGTGGGCCACGGCCCACTTGTGGGCCATGAGAAAACTTTGGTGGGTCGCAGAGAAATCTCACCCCCAGAGCACCGCCCCCAAGCAATTAATCCAGGCTGCGCAGAAACACAAGGCTGCGCAGCCCACATGGCCTGCAGGAACCCTCCCCGCCCACTCACTCCTTACCCGGCAAACTTGCCTGCTAAATTGCTATTTTTCCTTTTTCCGACCATCATCTGTTCTGCTGTGCAGAGAGATTTAGATTAGCTAGAAAGCAGGAAATGGTTGGATTTCTTGCTTTCTAGCTAGTCTTTAGATCTCCGGCTCTGCTTTTAAGCATAGCCGAACCTCCCTTAGGGCTGAAGGTTCTATCATTCAGTGCAGACTCATGGAAAGCAAATTTGAGAGACTCAGCTAACCGATGGCAGATAGATAGGTCACTGAATGATTCTGTGAGCAACTCAATCTGCCTTCCTGCTTTGCCTGATTTTAGGTAAAAGTTGCTCTTTTTTTAAATAAAAAATTCAGTATTTACATACATGGTGTGTTGTGAGTTAATTTTGTGAGTTTGCTTGCTAGCAAATTTTATGAGTTTGCTTGCAAGCAAATTTTAGGTGACAGACTGTGTTAAGTTTGCATGAAGAGTCAGACACGAAGAGCTTCAGTGACGAATTTATTAAGTGACTACAGCTCGAATGGACCCGACTTGGCTGGGCTACGCTGCTTATAGCCAGCAGCCGTAGTTGCCAGCCAATCAGAGTGCAGGGTTTTCCGACTTTTAAACCAATCTTATTTGACATTTTACAAGAACAATTCAAACTAAACCAATGACATTCAAACCTACATACATAACAGACTGAGCTAGCCAATGGCAGATAGATAGATCTCTGAATGAATCTCTGATTCTGTGAGCAATTCAATCTGCCTGCCTGCTTTGCCTGATTTTGGGTAAAAGTTGCTCTTTTTTTATAAAAGATTCAATATTTATATAAATATTTATAATATTTACATACAAGCCATGCCCAGTCAATCACATGACCACCAAGCCACACCTACAAATTAGGCCACGCCCACAGAACCGGTTAGTGGTCCCTGGGATTTAAAATTATGAGTTTGGTGGTCCCTGAGGTCCAAAAGGTTGGCGTTACCTGCTCTGAACATCTCATTGATTGGAGAAAAAGTGGATTAGAAATGGAATAAATGAATAACATAGTATCTTGTGACACTCAAAAGGTAAAAACATTTTTCAGTATTACTTCCAAATACATTTATATATTCTGTTTGTGTATAAATTATACACTGAATTAGAATGATTAACCTTCAACAGTGCAATTTCTTTGGTAGAAGAAAGGCCACATAAAATTTTTGTTAAATTTAAATACATAAATAAATTAGTAGCATTAGTAACTGACTTTAATTTGAATTTAGGCATTTGCATTGGGAATTGAGTAAAGTAACACATGGCTACATTATCCATAAAACATTTGACTAAGATTTTTGGTGGTAGATCTTGAGCACATTTTAACAACATGAAATAAGAAACAAATCTGGCATATGAGTCACAGCCTACTGGGAAATTCTTCTGCTCTAACTATTGTGAAGCTGGTTAATTTCAGTGAGATTTAGGACAACTTTTTGATTGCACTTATAGTAATTAGGAGGAAGAAACAGGCCATTTACATTGTGAACCTTGAACAACAAAATGTTTTGGGCAGGACATGCCACTAGTAGTAACATATCTGTGGAGTTATTTTAATTAAAATTGATTTTTGCCTTAAATCTCTAACTACTATTTGGATTGTTTTCATGGTTGCCTTTTTTCTTTTCTTTTCATTGTGGAAATTATTAAGGGCAAGCCAGATTTATTTTTCAGACAAGAAGTTACTTTTACTTATCCTCCTATTCTATTCCATAGTCATATTATATTAATTTACTAGCTCTGCACCCATGCTTCGCTACGAAACTATGCGATTGGGCTTGGTTTTTGGGGAGGAAAATGGGGGGGGGGGGAATTGTGCCTACCAGGATTCATTGGTATTCATCTGGCTAGTGTCCTGTCAGTGTGTGGGAGAATTGAGGGTTGTTTGGAAACTGAAGCAGTATTTGCTGTGTGAGCAAAAAGGAGACAGCAAGGAGCCTGGGCATGGCTTAGCTCAACTGTTCTGTACTAAAGCTAGTTGCTGCTGTGAAACTGAAACTCCTCTCCTCTGCGTGTTTTGCATTTGCAACAGATTTCTTTTCAGGTAGGGGGGGAGTAGAACTCCTTAGCATCAGAGCGTATGAATAATAATATATGAAATATTAATGCTCTGATGGTCATTTTGAAAAATCCTTTCTTAGTGATCACCTAGAAGCCAAGAGGAACATACATGCCAAATTTCAAGTTTGTAGGTTTTACGGTTCTGGAGATTTTGTGATGATGCATTAGTCATATTTCACTTTTATTTATATATATTTAAATAAAGCACTTATACCCTGGTCTTCAGTCTGAAATTTTCATATCATAGCACATATAATAAGGAAAACAGACAACTCAGATTTACCACCTAGAAAGTTGTGACAAAGGAAGAAAACAAGATGAGGAGAGCAAAGGAAAACTAAATTGAAATACCCATCTTAATGTTTAATCTTTCCTGTATTTGCCAGTTGTGATGAAAAAGGAATGCTCAGGAAGTCCAGATTACACCATTTCTTCTGGAATCCCTGTTGAACTTTTCAAATGGCATTTGGTCTCAATGGCCCTTTCTGTGAAGAAAGGGCCTTGACACAACAGCCATTGAGGATGAGAAGTTTCCTTTTTAATTTTTTTCTTTATGAAGTTATTTGTTCCAATGGCATTTGTGAAGAAGGCAGAAGAGTCCTCAGGTCGACTGTTCACAGGTCTTCTGTGTACTTGTTTCTTCATTACATCATTTATTCTTTTTCACTGAAACTTTATTTAAACATGAGGCTAAAAGTATGAATTTCTCTTTACTCAATTAAAGGTTGAACAACACATTGAAAGCTAGGAGAAGGTGGAAATTCCTGCATTTAACACTGTACTACATGATATTCAGCTTGGAAAAATATTTTCTATATAATCAACCTCTCATTTAATTACATATTTAATTGCCAATTGAAACATTGGACAATGATGATCTTGGTCCCTGAACACTTTTGGGTGTATCCATATTTTTGGATGCTAATCATGAAAATGTAATTTAATGTATCACATACAATTTTATAGAAACCGCTTGCTTCTCCACTGAGCCAAAGGGAGAATCCAGGATGGGTAGTCTCTAGTCTCATAATTCTGCAGACCGAGTTGAAAAACTGAGGACAACCGGTAATGGTCCCCAGTTCTTCATTCGGTCTCAGCGTGTTCAGACCTCCCTTAAATGGTCTCTGAATTGTTTGGATTGTTGAAGAATATTCACCCCCTGGATAGATTTTTTTTTGTTAAAAATCTTAGTACAGGTTTGACAGCTAGCTGGCGTGCCGGTCTAGCCTTTTTTGATTTTCGCGCCTTTTTTCCTTTTGCATTTTTTAAAGCTTTTGATTAATTTTTAAACTTTCTTTGCTGGTAGACTGTTGGTTTTTTTTTTGGTATCTGTTGGTCAGATTGTGGTTGGAGGTGTCCCTGAGATTCCGGGTGGCCGGGCTGGGAGCGGGAGTCAGTGCCTTCTTTAGGTTTCTCTCTCCCATGCCGTTCTTCTTATTTTGGTTGGGGCACCAGCCCCTTTTCGGCTTGAGCAGCCGTTTCTGACAATTAGGAACAATTCTGCAGCTTGCTTCTAGGATTGTCCCTCGTGGGAGTGATAGCCATCTGGATTTGATCCAGACCCTCTTGACCAGTCACCAGAGCACCTGTGGCAGCTGCGAGACGCTTGAGCCTGCCAGAGTTATTATGGTGCAGCCAGCACTTTGTCTCGCAAGTCGCTGATCCGCCAGGGCTTGTGGCAATTTTAAAGAATCAACTATTTTTTCTTCTTCTAACTCTTAGTTAAAATTGTGGAGCTGTGCTGAGCTCACCACTTCTTGGTCGCACTTGCCTCCTGAAGTGGTAGACAGCTGCTTTAGCCAGAGCAGCCAGCCTTGGGCTAAATAATTTTGTTTTTATTTTTCTTCTTTCGCTTTTTCTCTCTCCCTCTTTCAGTGACAGTTATTTTTGGCGGGCTCAAGATGGCTGCCAGGGGAGCTGATCAGAAACTGTCAACTCCTCAGCAGAGTAGAGAGAGAGCTGTAAGAGGATCAGCTAAGCTTAGGTCTGCTGATTTAGAGGCAGCAGCTAGAATTAGAACCAGGGCCCAAGCCCCCAAAAGATCTTCTAGGGCAGAGGAAAGACAGGCTAGATGCAGACAGGAGGCCTTGGATAGAGAATTCGACAAGGCTGAGAGGGAATCCAAGATAGCTGACAGCAGGGCCATTTCTCCTCTGATTCCCCAGGATATCAGGCAGCAAGATCAATTGCCAGATAGACAATTATTTGACTGCTTGGTCACCTGGTGGCTCAAGTACCCAAGATTTGCAGGGAAACCACCAATTAGGGCAGAGGCTGCTCATACTGTTTCTGAGCAATCAGAAAGGATTATGGCTGCTGGACGCAGAGCCCAATCCTCCAGCAGAACCAGAGCTGTACCTTAGGCCACTTTTACTCCTACAGCGGCGGGATTGTGACCTGAGGAAGCCCAGATGCAAGAGATGCCAGCCTTCATGAGAGCTTAGATCTCCCAGGCAGTTAGGCAAGAATTTCAAGCAGAAGTCAACTGGCTGTGCCAGTTGCCTTGTTTGGACGCTAACAGAGGTATTCCTCAGGGGTATGGCCACTCTTCAGCAGAGCTGCTGATCTACCATAGAGATCGTTCCTCATTCCCATCGGGAAGGAGCCAGACTTATGTCTCCGAAATGGACCTCCCATTGGAAAAGAACTTTTCGGATGATGAGTCGGAGGTAGCAGGTCCCCCTTCATTTAAAGGCCTTTTCCAGCCAGCTCTTTTTAAGACTCTGCTGATTAAGGCTAAGAGCACGGCCCATCTAAAGAAGGACACGGTCACCCGAGATCTTCTCCCAGAGGGAGAGGAGCAGGAGGATTATTTATTTATTGAAAAAACATCAGTGGTGAATGCAGTGCCTGTGCCCCAGATGTTTTTGAATGTGATTAAAAGACAGTGGGACTCCCCTGGGGTGTACAGTTGTCCTAGTGGTCAGAGACGACCCTATTTAATGTGGACCAAGACCTTTTAGACATTACTGAAGTGCCAAAGGTAGATGGTCCAGTGGTGGCCCTAGCATCCTCATCAGTATCCCATCTGACACGCATGATGTTTTAAAGGTGGAGGACCAGAAGGAAGAGATGGTGCTCCGCAGAGCACATCAAGCCAACGCCTGGGCCATCAGAGCATCCACGACTGCGTCATTTTTCACACATGCCTCTGCGGTGGCTAAGACAGTTGCAGGGCAGAACCTGAGGACCTTAGGGTGCATCAGGACCTGAACAAGATAATTGCCGCAGCTCAATTGACTGCCAATGCCACCATCACTTCAGCCAAATTTTCGTTCAGAGCTATGGCCTCATCTGTAACAGCACGTAGGCTCCTCTGGCTAAGAAATTGGCAGATGGACACCAGGAACAAATGGAAGCTGGCATCAGCTCCCTTTAAGGGACAGAGGCTTTTTAGGGAGGCCCTGGACCCCTTTTTAATGGAGACCAGGGACACATGGAAAATCCTGCCCTCCCAGGGGAGGTGCTTTAATTACAGCTCTCCGCCCTATTACAGGAAGCCCTCCTTTAAACAGGGAGAGGCTGGGGCAAGTTTTCCCCATCAAAGTAGGCTCTTCCAACGATCCTCTTCTCAGACCGATATACTGGCCTTTGCTGCCAGAGGGTGTCAGAGGCCAGAGGGCAAGAGATCATTCCGGAGATCCAGCAGACCTTTTAGACGCAACAAGTGATGCCAAAGCCATTTATCCCATAGGGGGCCATCTGGGTCTATTCTGGCAGAAGTGGGAAGAGACCATGACGGACGCTTGGATCCTGACAACATTAAGATCAGGTCTCTCCCTGAAGTTTCTTTCCTCCCCCCCCCCCGAGCCTTTGTGTGTTGCCATCTCCAGGGACCCCTCAAAGAGGGATCTCATGGAATCAGCGATTCAGCATCTGCTGGACAACCATGCCATCCAGCCAGTTCCAGTAGACCAGAAGAGACGGGGTTTTTACTCAATCTTGTTTGTGATTCCAAAGGCCTGGGGGGTGGGGGGTGGCAAGCAATCCTCAACTTGAAAGGGCTGAACAGGCACCTGATATACCGAAGGTTCAAGATGCACTCCCTCCACTCCATCCTTGAAGGAATTTGGGAGGGAGACTTTTTGGCTTCGGTAGACTTGACGGAGGCCTACCTCCATGTACCCATCCACCCCAACCACTGTCAGTTCCTGGGGTTTTGCTATGGCAGCTACCATTTTCAATACAGATTTCTCCCATTTGGCCTGTCATCAGCCCCACGGACATTTACCAAGCTCCTGGCGGCCGTAGCAGCATACCTCAGGTCCTTACCCATAAGGATCCCGTGCTATCTGGACGTCATCTTGATAGCATCCTCTTCCCGACCCCAGTTGAAGGAGGATCTGATGTCTACAATCAGGATGCTTCAAGAGCACGGGTTCTCAATAAACCTGGACAAATGCCATCTAGTCCCATCGCCTCGTCTCTTGCATTTGGTGGCTATCATAGACACTTTGGTGGGCCAAGTCTTCCTCTCCCAGAAGTGTTGAGACAGCATAAGGGACATGATATCACAGATCCTGTCTTCCAGAGAGGCCCTTATCATCTTGCTGTCTCAACTTCTCGGCAAGATAATATCGTGCATCAGCATTGTCCCATGGGCCTGCTTCCATGCCTGAACCCTGCAGTGGTTCCTGCTTCCCTATCAGAGGGCAGGTGGGGTGACTCAGTGACAAAGGTTCCCAGAAATATTGAGACAGCGTAAGGGACGTGACATCACAGATGCTATCTTCCAGAGAAGCCCCTGTCATCTTGCTGTCTCAACTTCTCAGCAAGATGATCGGCATTATTCCATGGGCCCGCTTCCATGCCCGGACCCTGCACTGGTTCCTAGTCCCCTATCAGAGGGCGGGCAGGGGCAACTCAGTGACAAGGGTTCAAGTGCCATTGCCGGTACTTCGCCCGCTCCATTGGTGGCAGTCCCAGGCCATGGATCAGGGCTGTTTGTACAGGGAGCCCCAGAGGATTATCATCACCACCGATGCCAGTCTGTATGGTTGGTCTGTATGGCGGGCTTACCTAGGAGTCCAGGTTACCCAGGGGCGGTGGTCATGGGAGGAGCTTGCCCATAACATAAATTGGCTGGACCTCAGGGCTGCCCACTTAGTTCTCAAGGGTCTAAGGTAGGATATGGCAGGAAGGCATGTACTTTTCCTTACGGACAATGTGGCCACAAAGGCCCACATAAATAATCAGGGGGACACTTGGTGCTGACCTCTTCCCCATTTGAACCCTTGCATGAAGCCAGCCTTCATCTGCTCATGTGCAAGGTGTCATTTCTAGTGGCGATCACATCGGTCAGGTGTATCTCAGAGTTGGTGGCCTTGTCAGTCAGAATGGACCTTTGTGTGTTCCATGTGGACAGGGTGGTTCTATGGTTGGACCCTATCTTTTTGCCCAAAATGAACTTTTTATTCCATCATTCACAGGAGTTGATTTTGCCTGACTTTTGTCTCGAGCCTAATCTTGCATTGCAAAGGAACTGGCACACCTTGGACGTTAGGAGGGCCCTCCGTATTTACATCAAACAAACCTCTTCTTTCAGGAAGACTGAATCCTTGTTCGTCTCCTTTCAGCCATCGACTCTGGGCCACAGGGTGAGACTTTCCACCATGGATTGCTGGCTCAGAGCCTGTATTGCTAAAGCCTATGAGTTACAGACTCTCCCTGTGCCCAGGAGAATCACCGCACATTCAACCAGGAATGCAGCGACTACTGCAGCCTGGGCAACACAGGCATCTGTTCTAGACATTTGTCGAGCTGCAACGTGGTGGTCTGTGACCCCATTCATAAAATATTATAGGATTGACTCCTTTGCTTCGACAGAGGTGTCCTTTGGAAGTTGAGTCCTGCAGGGCATTCATGTAGAGGTGGGGACCTCCGACCAGTCCAGTTCCCACATGTTGGACAGCCAACAGCCAGCTTTGGTATGTCCCATCCTGGATTCTCCCTTTGGCTCAGTGGAGAAGGGTGTTGGTCTTCCCTGATACGCCTCTTCTCAGGGAGGTCGAAGGGAGAATCCAGTCCCATCCTGTATTCTGTCTGGTCAGAGTAAGGAGGAAAGGAGGTTTTTTTTATCATCAAATAGACTGTCTTTCAGAAGACGATGAACAGCGGAATTCACTTCGACGTTGTTCAGAACTGGAGACTGTCCTCAGTTTTTCAACTTGGTCTGCAGAGCTATGAGACTAGGGACTACCCATCCTGGATTCTCCCTTCGACTCCCTGAGAAGAGGCGTGTCAGGTAGGACCAATGTCCCGTTTACATAATCATCTGCTTTTACATAATGCACCCTTCAGTACCTGCCAGTTATGCTGCACACATAAGAGAAATATGAAAACATGGAACTGTTGTTAAGCATATCCAGTAAACCAAGTACAACTGGGATATCTATGGAGATGTAAAAGTAGTGGCTGTGCTGCTTGGAATACAACTCAGATATACCAAGTACCATTGTTACATGTGCAAATGAGACAGCCATGCAAGAGAGTCTCATTACATTACAAAGAAATGACCAAAAGAATTCTGCCAGGTCAGGTAAACATAGCACATGAACTACTTGTTGACACAATAAAAATATTTTTACCTCCACTTCACATAAAGTTGGACTGATGAAAAGTTTTGTGAAAGTGATGAACAAAGAAGGTGAGGATTTTTGTTATGTGAGACAGATGTTTCCAAGAATAACTGATGTCAATATTAGGGAACGTGTTGTTGGTCCACATATCAGATATGTCATTAATGACAAATAGTTTGAAGATCTGCTAGTGGGGGCTAAAGGAAATAGTCTGGAAAGCATTCAAGGATGTCTTTGAGAATTTTCTTGGCAACTACAGAGCATCAAGCTACAGTCAGTTGGTTGACAAACTTCTTACAGCATACGAAACCACAAAATGTAACATGTTACTGAAAATTCATTTTCTGCATTTGCAGTAGGACTTGTTTCCTGAAAATCCAAGTGCAAGTCAGTGACAAACTTGGTCATTTTACCATGACATTGCCATGGAAGAACAATTGGAAGAATATTGTTAGGCCAACTGGATCCATCAATGCTAGCTGACTATTGTTGTATACTGCTGGAAGATACATCAGATACTAACTATGAAAATCAACAACATTGCGTTTTGGCCCTGTCGAATTCATGTAACTTTTCAGAAACATTATGTGATTAAATACATTATAATCAGTAAAAGTTAATTTCATATTTCTCAAGATTCACCAAAATCACCCCAAAAAAATTCAGAAAGCAAATTTTTTGGGGAAAAAATTGTTGTCCAGTATAATGGGGAGGGTAAACAATAAATAATAAATAATTGGTTTCTGTTCTAGAGGGAAGCAGAAATCTATAAAAGGCTTAGTATACTTGAGAAGGAGATTACTTATTGGTGGGACTATCTTGTTCAATTTGTCATTTCACCTTTGCATGTTTTGTGCAGCAGAAGTATATATGAAAATTTCTCTTCATTCTTGGAACACATTTTTTCTGACATGTAATTTCAGTGTAGGCCTGTGTGAGTGTTATTGTCTCAACTTTTTTGTCTATTAAAGCAAGAGAGCTGCAGCTGGTAATGTTCTTGTGTAGGTTGTCCAGAAGTAAGATAGCCACATTTTCTACATGCCTTAAGCATGAGTTTTAAGACAGAAGGTGGTTGGGAGACAGGGGAAGAGGTCTGAGGTCATCCATGTGCAATCAGGTGAAAAGGTTATAGTCTGGAACATTAGATGGACCCCCAAGCTGAAGCAGCAAAGGTCAGGAGTACAGTATTGTACAGCCAAAGAAAACAGAGCAGTGGACCAAATGATAGTCCAGATGTGAAACTGCTGTTCCTTTCAAAGTTTTGTATGGCTTTCTCAAAAGTTACCTGTCACTGCATCTTATTTCAGGTTCATCTTTTTTTTGTTTCTCAATGAACAGTTCATTTAAAAGTGTCAGGAATAGTATGTGGGGCAGGGGACAAAGTGGACTTTTTTGTTGTTAGGAAATAAAATTTGGGACGTCAATTTTTTGGTTCTGGAACTATTTTTAAAATCTGTGTGAACATTAACAAGCAATAATAAAAAACTGAATAGCACTGAATTAGAAAGAAAAGTAATGAGCATAGAGTGCTACAGTTAGTACCCATCCCAAGCCTTCCCTAAGATATTTATTTGGAGTGGCTAGGATGATTTCTTGTTAGGGAATGTGATTTCCAGACAGGCTATCTTTTTTGTTGTTAATGAGATTATGCATGGAAGTGACTTTGTGAAGTGGTTTTCAATCTAGCTCCAGCTCCTACTCTAATCAGCTTGCATATATATCATGTACACAATATATTGTATTCCAGGTTAATTAGCCTGCTTACCAACCATGCCTATGTGAATTAACATTACGCATTTTTGCAATAGCTGACTTGTCTCAATATTTCATCATTTTTATCTTAGTATTATAAATAAAGAATTATATAGTGCCAAGCTATGTTAATTTTAACCTTCTTGGCATAAGAACTATATAGGTAGGTGAGTAACCAACAGCTAGGATTTTGTTTGTTATTCTGAAAGTTGATGCATACGAATCTAGAGAATGCGATATAGAAAATAGCTAAAGAATGAAGAGAGGGTTTTTCTAGTACTTACAACAAGCAGCTTATAATAGCTGGAACATTTGGAAATAAAATGCTGAAGTAGATCATGTGAGGGATATATAAAGTTGCCATTGACTTGGCAAAAATAAATGAAAATAATTGGTGTATATATTTGAACTATGAGGTAAGGATGATCATTTGAGAAAATAATCATGTTCAGATAAAATGGAATTGCTAAACTGAGAGCTTTCTACCAACGGTGTCTCTTTACTGTTCCCTTTTCCTCCCTTACTGTTTGCTGTGTTGCTTAAGTGCCATACTTCTGCCTCTTTCTGCTTTCATTTTATAGAGAGAATGGAATAGGGATGAGGGAGAAATTCAATATTTTATTTAATATCATATTTTAATACTGAGAGTGAGATGGCCAGTACTTTACTTTGATAGATAAATAAATAAAACACGTATCTATACTGCTTCATAATTCCCAAGGCATAGTAATTTAAATTTGCAGTGCTGTTAATTTAAAGATTACATTGGTACATATTTTAGAGAAAGGTGTAGACAAAAAAATACATATTTTTATGAAATTAATAAAGTGAACCATATTTGGGACATTATTCAATAATATATGTGTTTTTCTAAGCAGCTTGTGTAAACATGCGTAAGAATGTTAGTGTATTTGGTCAGTGGAGCCTTATTATCTAAGGATTGTTATTTAGGAATAAATGTTACATGAGTTAATGTTGACAGAAAAGTTGTGGCATGTATGTAGTGGAAATTCTCCTGCTTTGTTTTCCAGCAATTTGAATTGCTGTTAGTCTTTTTTTTTTCTGCTTTTTGAAAAGGAATTAAGACCTTCTCATTTAACCAGGTTTTTTAAATAGGTCAGATAAGATTTTGCTTCTGTGATTATTTTTAAATTATGTTTAACTATTCTACATTTATATGTGTATGTATATATGTGTATGTATATGTATATGTATGTATGTATATATATATATATTTTTTTTTTTTCCGTAGATTTTCAGGTCGAAAAGTTTGGTAGAATTTGTCTCAGGTAGATTGAGAGATTTGACGTTATGTTGCATTCAGGCTGGGTAAGCTTGAGCTGTGAGCTGACTGATGTTTCTCTATAAATATGGAGGGGAGTGGTGGGAGGTGGTTTCTGTGGAAGAGTTGGTTGCTTTTGCTGATGGAATTGATGCTGATGGTTGGTTTTATTGGAAGAGTTTTGGCTGTAGTAAGTTCCTTGTGTTTTTGGACAGGCTGTGATGACCTTCTGAGGTTTTGTTTGCAACCAAACTCAGAAGGTCATCACACAGCCCACACCCAGGTAGCTAAAACACAAAAGGCTGAAGGACACACAGCCACTACCTCAGCCACACAGGCTCTACAAAAAAAAGCCAACCAATCAGCAAACACCAATTCCATCAATCAATCAAGAAGCGACAACACAGCCAAAAACACAGCCAACCAACCCGCTATAGCAGAGCCAGCACACCACACCTCCTCCAGTATTTATAGAGAGAAGGCAGCAGATCACTTTTGCTGGCAGAAGCACAAAGCCGAAGACACCAGCCTGAAGATGGCGAGGGGATCTCATCAAACGCCGCCAAGGTATTCTCAATCTTACACGGGACAAGACCCGAATACACCAAGACATACATACATACATACATATATACATACATACATACATACATATATGATTGGGAATATATGAAAATCATAGCAACTGAATTTAGCATGTGTTCTATAACTTGATAAAAAGAAAATAGAAATTGGCTATCTGTGCAATACAATGCATTTTTAATGCCAATTTGGACAAAGTAGTTTGGACAACTTAACCAAAAGAACAATCAAGAAAAGAATACTCCTACATGGCAGAAATAGTACATTACAATTTGATTGAATTTTCTGGAGTTCTGAGAAAAATAACATGTATTGAATGGATAATTCGGTGCAAAATGGAGAGTTGTTCTCACAGAGGAGAAATTCATCTCCCAAAAGGAAACACAACATTTTAATATATATAGCAATATTGTCCTAGGTTTTCCAAATTAACAACTGCTATGAAGCAGGATATTAGTTTCTGGTAAGAGGGATTAATTTTTTTTTTCCTATTTCAACTATAACAGAATTTTCATTGGGAAACCACTATTTCCTTCTCTTCCTTCACTTTCCCATTTAAAAGGTCAGGCTGCTTCAGTGGTTTATTTCTGTACAGATTCCCCTTATTGTGAAATAAAAAAAATAATGCTATTTTCTTCTCAGACTTTAAAATGATAGAATTTTTCAGGCTTTCATGAGGGTCAATCTGTCATGTTCTTTTATCCCCAGATGAATTTCCCCTCCCCCAAACTATTTGCTTTAATCTTGGATTATATCCGAACAGAGTAGGGTCATAGCTCGGTCTAATCAAAAGGTAAGTAAACCAACTAGCATGTATAATTTCAGAAAAAAATAATGCGCAGAGAAAGAATTGAGAGAGAAGATTGTCTATCAGTACAAGCAGCCATAAGGTCACCTGGCGGTCAAAAGCAACTAATTTCAACCTAGTTCGGAGGATCTTGGCTCAGAGCATGCAATTCATTGTCTCTTGCAATTTCAGCAACCTTTTCCTTTTGTTATAACTTCCCCTTCTCTTCTTTCAAAAAAAGCCCTGGGAAAATATTTCCACCTTAGCAACTGTTGTTTACTCAGCACCAGCACTAAATAGCTGGTTAGTAATTTTTCCTGATACTCTTACAATGGGTGTTTACATCCTAAAGCTAATAAGCCTTTTACAGTAGCTTTTTCTTTGTTGTCGTTATTAAACCTACATTGGCAAGATTGTGTATCATTTGCCTTCTGAACTAAGAATATTTACATGTTACATATTCAAACAAGAAGGTGCAAGAAAGGCTCAAAATTAAATTTTATCTAGTATGAAAATTCCTGTATAGTTTAAAGTATGAACAGCTGTAGAACATATGTTCATCAAGTCCAGTCTGAAGAGAAGAAAAGGTGTGCAGGGTTAAGTACTGTGATTAACAAGCAACATGAAGCTTCTGGATCAGGCTTAGACACCTTCAAACAAGATCTTTGTGCTGGTTTGGAATCAACTGTGGCTCTGGTCAAATCTGCCTGGTTTGGGGAACTGGATTCCATACCTTCACCCATACTCCATTATCACACATGCATATACACACAGTGGCTGCAGATTATTTAAAACCAGATCAAATCTGGTGTTGCTTTTACTTTTTTTTTAATATTCAGGCTTTGGAGAACTTGTGGAATATTCCATTTACTATAAGCAGTATTATTTACTGTACTTCCATGTTCTAGAAAAATTCTCTTCCACTACTCACTTCTCCTTCCAATATCACATGATCTTCAAAGGCTGCATGGAGACATGGCTGGCAAGGCAACTTAGATTTTTGTAAATGATTTTGCGTTGTGCAAGAGAGTTGGTTGCAGTGAGTTTACTGTGGGGAGTTGTCCTATTCCCTTTCAGAGAACCATGGCTCAATAGTAAAATACATGATTTGCATGCAAAGAATCCCAGTTAACCATTGGGTGTGAAGTACTTCCTTCAGTTATAAGCACAATTCTAGTTGTGCTGAATGAATTTGAGCCATGTCATTAAACCTAAATATTGAGTCCTCCAATATGGGAAACTGTAATAACAAGTAAAAGGTAACCCTTTTCTTTATCATTGAACAAGAACTAACCATTCATCCTCAAATAAACCTGAAAGTAGAAATGAGAGCTTTTCTCCTTGATCATATGACTGCTAGACATGTTTCTTTTTTAAGTATAAGTATGATGCCTCCTACTTGAGCAGGGGGTTGGATTAAAAGACTTCCAAGGTCCTTTCCAACTCTTATTCTAATAATATTCTAATAAATTAATCATTTCTGTTAATAGACTTCCACATTTTCCACAATATTAAAATTCCACTATGCAAGCTAGATGTCAAATGGCTCAGCAAGGGATCCTTAAATAGGCAGATCCTATCTCCACCTATTAAAAATAGTGAAGCAGATTTTTATTTTAAAGTTAACCAAACATAGAGATCTCCAGTCCAGATTTAAATTATGTTGTAGGAAAGTGGGTTAATCTTCATCTCTGTTCTTTTTGTATTTGTGTATATATGTGCATTTCTATGTACTGGGTGGGGTGATTACTTGCACCACATGGAATTTGAAATCTTACCTCCACTTTAGAAATTATAATTGGGTAGTGTGGAATGGGCCCATACATTTCATTTGCAAATCGAACCATACACAGACTAGTCTTGGAAGTTCATGGTTTTACTCACCAACCACACATTCCAACAAGTTTAGCATGGTATGTTATCCATATGTGGAGCTTGCAGAGAGGTTAACTCACTCTGTGAAAGTAAGAAATTCAGTAAGAAGCAGCCAGACTTGCAGCCGTAAGGTCCCTCCTTTTTCTTCCTCTCCTTTAGCCATGCCACAAATATAATATATCTTTAGAAGGATGAAAAGGGGGATTTTCTGGGCACATGATTACCAGTTGGGGCTCATGGCTGCAAACTTCTGTTCCCAGCAGTATCCTTGCATTAGTTTACAGATCCAGGAAATATTCTATGAGCTACACATAGCAATGCACTTGTTTATGGAATTAGTGGACAGTTGGCCATATGTAGGAGTCTCTTTTCTCCTTATTTCCTTATTTCCGTCTTCTCATAAGTATCTTGCCTTCCTCCTCTCATAACTGTCTTGCCATTACCACTGGTTTCTCATGAATTTGAGCCTGTGAAAGGTGGCCAAGCAATTCCATAGGCAGTTCTTTTCTCAAGGAGAGCAAAAGGCTAAATTCTGAAGTAAACTGTCAATCTGTCAATTTTAGGGGTGAGGTAGTAATTTTAAAAAGTCCTGATTTTCTTAGGAGTATCCAGAAGCCACACATTTTTCCTCTTGACATTGCATCTGTCTGGGCTTGTTATGTGTTATAAACCACAGATGGTAAGCATTCCATCAGAGAGGTGTAATAATTTCCTCATCTGTAAAGCTCATTACCAATGAGGAGATGGGGGAGGAGAATCAACTAGTGTGATAAACACTTTCAATCTATTATCACTTTCTATTATAGTTGTACATGTTCAAAAGCATGCTTATTTTATTCCACGTTTATATGGCTATTGCTATTTGGTATAGGAATTTGTATTTACCATATATGTAGTTTGTTCTAATACTTTTTATACAACTTCAATGTGTATGTATTTCCTACACATGTACCTCCTAATGAAAGAACTATATCACAAAAATCAGATTAAAGGATAACTATGTTTAATTTTCATATTAGCTCAAAAATGTGAATTAGGTGATCTGCATTCAAAGGTGAACAAAATATATTTCTTCCTATTCTAATTATCTGCTGTACCTATCTAAATTAACTTCCTTTCCTCTCATCTCCAATAAATGCTTTAAAAATGGGTTTTCACCCATTCACAGGTTTTCAATATCTATTTTGGCCATAGAATTAGATTGTGGTTGGCAATATTTATGTATTTGTTGTTTGGATTATTTTAGTTTCATTTATAATTTCAAAGTCGGCTGAGTCCTATGTTTTCTAAATACCAAGCACTATTTATTCCTTTTTGGTAGCATTCTAAATGGTCCATTAAAATTCTTGATGATACTCCCATGTTGTTGTTATCTCTTAGTAGGACAATTCTGCCATGGCACAGCATGTTTTACAATCCAAAGAGTATCTTTGGTGT
Organism: Naja naja; assembly: GCA_009733165.1. NCBI lineage: Eukaryota > Metazoa > Chordata > Lepidosauria > Squamata > Elapidae > Naja > Naja naja. The sequence continues at coordinate 107,823,665 of CM019155.1, read as the reverse complement.
GTGTGTTGCTCCAGTATCAAATCTGTATCTGTATCAGGTCAGTCAGCTGTTCAATTATCTGAGATTGGACTGTGAGTAGATGTTTTATTTATTTATTAACTTTATTTGTATATGTCTTTTCCAGGGGCATTAAGTTGTTATTAATAAGTAACTTTAAAACTCCAATCCACAAATATATATAAAACCAAAGTCCATATAAATAAGCCATGTATGCCACAATATCCACCTACATATTCTAAAGCACCATCCTGCTCTGCTAGATGGAAGACAAGTAAAGTTTCCTGAAGCATAGGAGGGATGAAATAGACTAGAGCTCTAACCAGGACAAAGTTCCAGGAAATGGAGGCTACAATGGATTGAATTCATGATAGATGAGAATCCTACAGAGATGGCATCTAGATATAGTTAACCCTGTGAGATCTGGTTGCACAAGTGGATGAATGCCAGAGGATATGAATTCTCAGATAAGTCAAACCAGAGTCATATAGTGCTATACACTTGAATCACACCTAAGTGTGTGCCAGCTACCAGTAGAGTTCCCAAACCTGAAGGGTGCTCTGTATACACTGGAGCAGTCATCACTACCCAGGTTGCTGTATTCTGTATCAACTATAATTTCCAAGTAGAACTCATTAGAGAAACATTTAAAGTCTACAACAATAACATTTGAAAGTAGCTCCCTAATTCATTAGAGAATAAAAAAGAAGAGAAAGTACAGTCCAATCAAACTTGAAAGTTTCTATTATTATAGCCAATCACAATAAAAGTAGTTTCAGACAATCTATGGAGTTGATTTTCTGTTCTATATACCTTGTGGGACTGATGGATTTAATCTCTGTCTGTTCCATCAAGACCCTGATAGACTTCAGGTTCTGAACAAGATACTGCTTGTTCAAGTGTGGTCTAGGATGTATAGCTGGGTATCAATAGCATATTGATGACACTAATATCCCATGCTGAAGAATAACCTCTTGCAGTGGTTTCATAAAGAAGTTGAAAAAGTGAGAAGAAGGAACTCTAAGGCACACAACAAAGTAGAAATTTCTTCTCTTCCACTATCATCATTGACTAAAACCACCCCATTTGGAAGAGGAACCACTGCAAAACAATGTCCTCCACTGCAATCCCTTAGAAGTGGTTTAGAGGAATACCATGAGTGGTGGTTTTGAGAGCCATTGAGATAACATGGAGGATCAGGATGTTATACTCCCCTGATCCCCATCTCTTAAAGGTCATCAATAAGTATGATCAATGTTCTTGGGTGAGCTAGGCAATATCTCATTTTGATCCTTGTTGCCAAAAGTCCAAATAGTTTTTTTTCCCTCTAGTGCTGCTCTAGGCAAGTCTTCTAGTGCTATGTTTCCCTGAACTCCTGAGAACCTAAGGAGCAACAGCAGAACTACACAAGGGAGAAACTGTTCTAACACTCCGACATCTCATTCTAATAGGGGACCAGAATCTTGACTGAACTGCCTGCCAGATCCCTGCAAAACTTTCCAACATCGTTCTGAAAACCTGTAGGATCTATTACAGGGGTGGCGAACACGCGGCTCTCGAGCTGCATGCGGCTTCCGGCCAAAATGAATGCGGCTCTTTGCCTCTTATCATTATTTTGTATACTGTGGCTCTTTGCCAAGTTTGGATTTTGTTATGCTGCTTCTGAGGAGGGATCTCTGAGGAGATTTCGAGCACGTAGTCCCGCCCGCCAAGGTCATCCCGTCTCCCATCCCTTGAAACAACTGCACGGGCCAGCGAGCGTGGTGTGGCTCTCTGACTCTCACAGTTTAAAATTGTGGCTCTTTGTGTCAAACTTGTTCGCCACCCCTGATCTATTAGGTACTGAGTGTGTCCCAGTCTAATAGGCCATTCCCTGTTGTTGAGAATGGTGATAAGTAAAGTTAGATTAAGGGTAAGAGTTATAAATCTTATTAACAGACATAGATAGCAGGGTTGTTGGGTTTATAGCGCTAGGAATTTATATTGTTTTTACTGTGACTGATAATGTATTGTGGTATTCGTTGTTTTAATTGCTTTTGTGTAATGTTAACTATTTTTAGTTTTTACTTCATTACCTTCATTATGGTTGGATTGTGCCTTGATACGGGGCAAGTTATAAATAATGTAGAAGTTTCTCTGCCACTGCCTCTTACCCTCAGAGGTGAGGCGAACCCCAAACTCTTGGACTTCAGTAAAGGGGTCAAAACCTGACACTGCAGTTTGGGTACATTGTCTGGCCCCATGAGAACCTCCCATTTTATTAATAATTGCTAACCCTCATCTTGGAACTTTTCATCTTTTGAAATTTGATATGTTTTTATAATTCTAAAACTTTTTAATTTTAAATTATTTTGATTTTAACGCTAGAGCTCCTCTATGAGGGAGATGGGCAGTTAAGAAATATGAAAAATAAATTTTTTTTTCATTTTTCAGCTTTAACCTTGGAGCTTGGTTATTGATTTTTCCATTGGTGAGAATGTCTAGCTCTTGGGCTATTTTCATTTTCTACAGAGATTCTGCTCAAATATTCCCACTATCGGAGAATATAATTTCATTATTTTGCCTTTTAACTTTCTTTTTCTGTTGTTCTTTTTACAGTTTTAGAAGCTTTCAACTCTTTTAGTAATGGCATTTGTTTTTACATACTGTATCAGCAAACAAAATTACAGCTGTGTGTATGTGACAGGAAGGCAGAGTACTGACTGGGTACATTTTTTTGTATTTTCCCGTTCTTTGGTTTATGTGGGCTTTTCAAAGGGCTGAAGTGGTGGTATTTTGGCACTCCAATGGTGACTCTTGTTGCTAAATGATAGAAGCCTTTTTAAAAGCAGAGATAAAAATTATGAGCATGTGACAATTAAGATGGTTAACAAACAGAACTAAGAAATAAGACAAGAAATCTAACTGTAAGAATCCTTATTACAAATGTAATATAATGTGTTAAGATATTTAAGTTAAGAACCTGTATAGATGTCAAGAATGCTGTTGAAACTATGATGTTTTATGATGTAACAAAGGAAATTCAATAAAAACATTTGAAAAAAAAATGAGCATGTGTCTTTCACTGCTCTGTCTAACCTTAGAAACCAAATTTAGGAGAATTTATTGGACAACATATAGCAGATGAAATATGGGAAAACAACCCCTTTCATGTTTTTTAGGGTACATGTATTGAACAGAACAAAACAGTGTGTTTGCATTTTGTGTATAATAATATCATACTTAACCCATTCTCCTTAATTCAAACTGATATTAATTATGGCATATTAAGAGAACCTTGATGGTAATGCTTTTCCATAAGGATTTCTATCTATGTGTATCACTTTAACTCTGGTAGCGTTGCTTAATAATGGCCCTGTGGGGAAAAAATTACTAATGGCTTGCATGATCTAAAAATGCTTCCCCCCCCTTCCCTCTTAACACCCCAGAAGCCAATTCTGAAATTTCACAGGGAGAACAGCTGAGGTTTGGATCCACAGGCTTTTTTGTATAGCTAAAAACAGATCAATTTTTCTTTCTTCTGTGATGGCTTTCATGGCTTCCATTTATCTGTTGTTGTTTTTTCCTTTGTAATAATCTGATACAGGCAGAAGAGTTAACATTTGAAAGACCTATTTGTTTTCCATGTTTGTCACTGCTGGAAGACGATTTCCCATTTCCCCCCTCCCCCTACTGTCAGCTTTTTGCTTTTTTGTATATTAGAAAATTCCTCCAGCAATGACTACAGTGCCATCTACTTGTTGCTTGAAGGTTGACAAGTATTTCTTGTGTTAAAATTCAAGTTGCTGCTTTTCATAAAGATCATTTCTGTGGCAGTAAAGAAGAGTAAAATACTCCCCGAGATATGTGTGGCAATGAAAGCTGGGCATTGAGAAAAATCAAGGGAAGAAAGATATATCCTCCAAATTACAGATTTGGAAACAATTATTAATGAGTATCATGGACTGTAAAATGAATCAATTAGTCCTTGATGAAGTAAAGACTAACTTTCCTTTTCAGGCAATAAGTAGCAAGATAAAATTAATATACTTTGAGCATAATGGACTAAAAAAATAAGAATATTCACTAAGTTTGAAAGAAATAGAAGAAGGGAAAGGCAACACATAAGATGTACAGACAGGATCTAGAATTCCAAAATGTCCTTAGAATTACAGATTGATGCCAGGAACAGGTTGAATTTCACAAGTATATACATTTAGTGGCACTTAACCAGCCAATATTATTTTACATAAATGAACAATAGGTGAACATGATGATTGAATATGAATTGCTATTCTGCAAGAAACTGAAGCATAGACTACATAAGTTAACCTGTGATAATGCTGTTCTATCATGATTAACTTTCTTTGGATGGTACTGTAAAAATGTTTGTTATCACACATAGACATACATACACGTACACGCACACACTATATATATCATTATGGTAGACATCCACTTTGAAATAAACAGTAATTCATCTGCAACATTCTTAAGTGACAACCAGATTTTGGGATGGAGTAGAGGAATAAAGATATGCGATGTCTCAGTGGCTAAGACTCTGAGCTTGTTGATCAGAAAGGTTGGCAATTCGGCAATTTGAATCCCTAGCACCACATAGCGGAGTGAGCTTCCGTTACTTGTCCCAGCTTCTGCCAACCTAGCAGTTGGAAAGCATGTAAAATGCAAGTAGAAAAATAGGGACCACTTTGGTGGGAAGATTACAGTGTTCCATGTGCCTTTGGCATTCAGTCATGTTGACCACACGACTAGACAGATGTCTTCGGACAGTGCTGGCTCTTTGGCTTTGTTACTGAGATGAGCACTGCCCCCTAGAGCTGGAAACAACTAGCACGTACGTGCAAGGGGAACCTTTACCGTTTTAGAGGAATAACATGGAAATTAAGCTGTGTCCCACAAAATGGGCTGCATCCAATATGATAACTTCAAAGCAATAAAACAATTAATTTATGAGTGCCTATTTACTGGTCCACTGACTTCAGTGTAAAAAAAAACCCAAAATTAAAATAAAATTTAGTAAGAAGAAAGAGGGAGTATTTAAGGATTCTGCCTCTGGGCCTCTCAGAATCTTAAGAAGGCTTGTAGGCAGCAGTTCTTTCCATCCTACATTTAGATGATACTATGTTTTGCTTCTTTATTTAATTGTATTTTTCCTAGAAATAAAAAGTATATTGGAGAAAACGAAAACATCAGATGAAAGGCAAGACACACTAGCAAAGCATTGGTTTCAACTACAGTATTACTAATTCACTTGAGCCCATTATATATTTGTTTATTAAATTTGTATGTCATCCATCTGATTGTCAAACAAGATATAATGGTATATTATTACCAGCCTATTTAAAATCTGGGAAACTGCTTTATATCAAGTCAGAATACTTGTCCCTCTAGTCCTATATTGCTTGATTGATTGATAGTGTCTCATCTGTTGGGCAATGAGATATTCATATCATCTTCTACCTGACACTTTCTTCCTAGAAATACCAGACATATGGACCTACTGTAGACAAAGAAGTACTATGCATACACACTCCTTCTTTCCTCTGACATTATTTGATACCTCAGTGGTTGATTAAGATATACTTTAATAATCAAAAGCCAAGTATATGAGCTAGATCCATGAAAAATGTTGCACTTATGATACTGTGCCTGAAGGTTTGCAATTAGACACTTATGCCATTTATATTTGTATAAAGAATAATTATTTTCCCCATACCTCCTCATGAATAAACTCTTAAACTTTTTTTTGTTTTGTCTTCAAACTAAACCAAAGACTTAGTGAGTATCGTGGAATGGAAACATAGAAAAATATGGAATTGTGAAATGGAAATATGGAAAAACATGGAAAAATATTTTAAAAGTGATCTGATTTTTGGAAAGTTGGACATTTGAAGATTTGACTATATGGAGGATAGGAAATCAAGATATTTAAGAATAAAGAAAATAAATATGTACTTGATTTTAAAATTAATATTGCCCCTCTCCACAATTCTCTTAAACCAAGTGGTATCTTCCAATTTAGAACTATAAATTCAACTATTTATAAATAGTTTCAAGCTATGGGAGTTAGCTTAGGTTTCCATCATCATTTGTTTAAATGTACTTGCTCTGTAGTTCCTGAAAGTGTCATGCTTTAGAGGGGTGGGTATGGAGAGTGGTCGTTTATTTATTTTATTTATCAAGACAAGAACAAACTAGAGAGGCTAAGTTAAGTTCTTTCTTTGTAAGGCTGTTCAGACTATAGGAAGCAAAAATGACAAAAGGAATAGGAACAGGAAAGAATTGGTTGAGAAGTAAATGTGGCTGTCATTCTGTAGAGAATATTATGTAATCACTGGTTATGTTATGTCTACAGAAATTGGTTTGATTCAGTTTATTTGTTGTCCAAGACCAGTAATAAAAATATTTCAAGTATATTCTCTCTTTCTCTCTGTGTATACATATATAAAAATGGAAATATAAAATTGAAATATTCAAATCTACCATTTGTCACCAAAACAGGCAGTACCTCATTTTGAGACAGGCAAAAAAGTCATATGTAAAATGTTTTTTGTTTCTTTTCCTTCCTTCCTTCCTTCCTTCCTTCCTTCCTTCCTTCCTTCCTTCCTTCCCTCCCTCCCTCCCTCCCTCCCTTCTCCTACGTTCACCATCATAAGATGGCAACATAGCAGTGTGAGTCTCATTCCTTATAATTCAAGGAAAAATACTCATTGTAAGGAAAAAATGGAAATGAGTTATCGGAAAGAAACAATTTAATTTTCTAGTGAGAGAACTGCAGTTTAGGACACATAAGTAGAGAATAAGAAATAATTTAGCTAATTTAAATCAAATCAAGTCTCCAGGACCAAATGGATTATACCCAAAGGCATTAAAGGAACTAGTGGAGATGATAGCAGAAATACTCTCAATAATCTTTGAAAACTGGAGGACTGTGAGATCTCAGAAAACTGGAGCGGAATAAATGTCATATCTGTTGTGAAAAATGAAGAAAGATGGCTTGAGAAGCTACAGAATCTGTCATATAATATTGGCAGGATCTGAAGAGATTATCAAACAGCATATTTGTGAGCATTCAATAGGAATCTGTCTGGGAGCATAGTGTATCTTTATCTCAGTAAAGACTTTAACATAACTCCTTCATAAAATGGTAAAATATGGAGTAGGTGATACTACAGACTCATAGTTAGCTTAATGGATCTATCCAAGAGTGTTCCCTAATGGATCTGCTTTAGCTTGGTGGGAAGTAGTGAGTAGAGAGATATATTTTGTTCTGTTCAAGATTTTTATTAATGACTTAGATGAAGGAATCGAGGGGACATTTACAATGTTTACACATGACACAAAATTGTGAGAGTAACCCATAAAAGAGACAATTCAAAAACTATCTAGATAGGCTTGAATAATGATCTGATGAACAGTCAAGAATTTATATGGAAAATATAGTTTTTCATGGAGACAGGAAAAAATTAAGATACAAGTACAGAATGACTTGGCAGTAGTATGTGGGAATGGGATCTGAGTGTCCTTCCTGTTTACAAGTTAAACATGAGGAAGCAATTTTATGTAGCTATCAAAAAGGCAAAAATGGACTTGGGCAACATTAATGAGATCATAGAGTCTAGATCACAGAGAGTAATTCTTCTACTCTGTCTGGTCAGACTCTATTTGGATTAGTTGTCAAATTTTGGACACAACTGGTCAAAGAAGATGTCAACTCATAAAATATTTCTATGGTCTTTTTAGAGCAGCCCCCTCCTCCTCCTGTGCGAACTAGAGCCAGGGAGGAAGGTCAGCTATCTCAAGCACAGGTTTACAGAGGGTGACTGGAAGTGGGCCAGAGACCATTCAAAGTTTGGACTGACCATAAAAATCTGGAAGGCCTTAGGACCTTGTGAAAACTATCACCCAAACAAGTCTGCTGGGCCCAATACTTCAACCAATTCGACTTCATGCTAAAACACATCCCGGGGGGAAAGAACTTTCTGGCTGAGGCCCTCTCTCACATGCCCCAGTATAAATGTGAAAGGGAGGAGATCATAAATGCCATCATCCCCCCTACCCAAATAGCTGCCCAAGTAAGTACCAGATGACAACACCGCAATTGACAAGACTAACCCAAAGATGACTTAACCACGAAATTAAAAACTGAACTGCTAGCAGACCATTGGTTCCTGGACAATCAATACATCTTAACAAAAAGAGATGACCTAGTGTGGAAAGGGACAAAACTCAATGTCCCAGAATCCCTACGTACTCTAGTCCTTCAGAGGAGCTACGACGCCAAACCGGCAGGCCACTTCGGGTTCTTAAAGACTTTATACTTAACTCAAAGGCAATTCTGGTGGCCTGGCATAAAGAAAGACATGGAGTTATGTGAAGAGTTGCACCATCTGCACTGTGATGAAAAAATGACCAGGGAAAAAACCCCAGACTGCTATAGATGGTAGCGGAACCAACGAGGCTATGGGAGGAGATCACATTGGACTTCATAGTGGAGTTGCCGAAAAGTGGAGGAAACAAGGTGATCTGGACTGAATAGACTTATTTTCCAAACAGGCACATTTCATACCGTGTAGCAGACTACCCTCAGCCCACCAGTTAGCCAAGCTGTTTTTGAAACACATCTGCTGCCTGCATGGAGTACCATGGAGAATTATCTCAGACAGAGGAGTCCAGTTCATGGCCAAATTTTGGAGGGAGTTCTTGTGGACTATTGGGTCATCTCAGGGTCTTAGCTAAACTTTCCATCCAATTACCAATGGGGGAGGGTAGAGAGATTGAACACCATGATAGAGCAGTACCTGAGGTGCTACATGAATTATCAGCAATCCAATTGGGTGGACCTCCTGCTTTTCGCGGAGGTCATGTACAATAATGCTGTTCACAGTAGCATGGCACTAACCCCCTTCAAAGTAGTGAATGGTATGGACTTCATCCCAATGCCTGAGTATGCAAGGGATCCTCCCTTCTCAATCAGCCTGACCGACTGGATGTCAACACTGAAAGCAACTTGGGAGAATGTCAAAAAAGCGCTGGCAAAAGTGGCATAGAGCTTTAAGAGACAGGCAGACAAACACCGAGCCCCGCAACGGCCATTCCAGGTGGGGGAGAAGGTCTACCCTCCATTAAATACCTGAGGTTAAGACTCCCTAGCAAGAAATTGGGGCCAAAGTTGATGGGACCATTCCCCATAGTAAAGGTCATCAACCCAGTCACGGGGCAACTTCAGTTAGGGAAAATATACCCAATATTCCATAGTAGCCTCTTAAAACCTATGGTGGGATCGACCCTGAGGTCCCTACCTCATGAGCCCCCAGGCCCCTTAGTCTTAGGAGGCCAAACCCATTATAAGGTGCAGTGAATCCTCGATTCGAGGTGGCACAGGAGACAACTCCTGCGATAAGGGATAGCCCTTCCACTTGATTAAATATTGATTTAATCAAGTGGATGGGCTATCCCTTATCAGAGGCATCTTGGGTAAAGAGTAGGAACATCCAAGCTGATCGTCTTGTGATAAGGTTCCATGCAGAAAACCCAACCAAGCCTGGGATAGTTTGCAACCTAAGTCCTATACCTGCAATAAATTTGTTTTCTTTTTGTGTTGTACAGATCACTTTCAAGAAGTGAGGGGAGCCAAATGTGAATTCATAAAATATTTCTATGGTCTTTTTAGAGTTGCCAACAGAAAGGGAGGGGGGAGCAGTGCGGCAGCTTGCAAACCAAAAGTGCATTCCATAAATGTTTTCAAAGATAGTAACTAGGTGACTGAAATTTCTGCCATGCAAAATTCTAACTGGAGAGCATGATTGATGACTCTTGGCTATGGATGTGTCACATTGGAGAATATGAATTATGATACACCCAGGGAGTGTGGGAAAACCAGGGTCAAGGGTGACAATGAATTATGTGTCTCAGAGTCGGCTACACCCAGGCAGTACCAGACATGCTAACTCCAAATAAATCCTTTTTAAGTTTTGGAAGTTTGACTCGAGACTTATGATTTAAATGAGGGTAACTGCCGGTACCCTGACAACAGAGCAAATTTGGAGGGCTACCAAGGTGGTAAAGCATCTGAAAAGTAACATCAATAAAGAATGATGACAAAATATAGGTATATTTGGACTATATAGATTGAAAATAGATAAAAATAGATAAGAGAAGTTATGGTAGTCACTATATTGCAAAACCCTTCTGATTAAAAAACAATACAAAAATTAGTATTCAGTTACCCTGACTAATAAGATTGCACTATCGCAATTACCCAGAGTGAAATGTGGTTTTTCAGAGAGTAATAATGTCTCAAAATTTGGGTCTATTTAATATTGTCATATATTTTCATATATATATGCTTTATGGTATCCCTATTTAATATTTTCATATATATATACGCTTTATGGTACCCCTGAATTTGTGTCACACCTGTGTAATTCTCAATCACATGTTTGGTTTTGTGGTGGAAACACTGGAACATCCCAGAGCACAGAAGTAGATATTTTCTCACTGTTAGTAAACCTTAAGTCATAAAATATATCCCTTCCTATATTATTCCACAGCAAACACTCTTTTCCAACAACCCAAGAGATTCCTCTACACATGGACATCACCAGTCAACACAGAAATCAGAAATCTGCAGCCAAAGATGGGGAAGCTCTATACAGTCAGTAAAAACAAGACCAGGAGCTGACTGTGGCTCAGATCATGAGCTTCTCATCGCAAAATTTAGGCTTAAATTGAAGAAAGTAGGGGAAAGCACTAGGCCACTCAGGTATGAACTAAATCATATCCCTGTTGAATATGCAGTAGAGATGACGAATAGATATTAGATATGATAGAGTGCCTGAAGGATGGGTGGAGGTTCGCAATATTGTACAAGAGATAGCAACTAAAACCATCCCAAAGAAAAAGAAATGCAAGAAAGCAAAATGGCTGTCTGAGAAAATTTTACAAATAGCCGAGGAAAGAAGGGAAGCGAAAGGCAAGGGAAAAAGAGAAAGATACATCCAACTGAATACAGAATTCCAGAGAATAGCTAGAAGAGATAAGAATGCTTTTTAAATGAACAGTGCAAAGAAATAGAAGAAAACAATAGAATAGGGGGATCAGATATCTCTTCAAGAAAATTGGAGACACGAAAAGAATGTTTCATGCAGATGGGCATGATAAAGAACCAAAATGGCAGGGACCTAACAGAGGCAGAAGAGATTAGAAGAGGTGGAAAAATTACATAGAAGAACTATACAAGAACAAACTTAACATCCCTGATAACCATGATTGGGTGGTCACTGACCTCGAGCCAGACATCCTGGAATGTGAAGTCAAATGGACCTTAGGAAGTCTGACAACAACAAAGCTAGTGGAGGTGACAGTATTCCAGATGAGCTATTCAAAATCTTAAAAGACAATGCAGTAAAAGTGTTACACTCAATTTGCCAGCAAATTTGAAAAACTCAACAGTAGCCACAGCATTGGAAAAGGTCAGTTTACATTCCAATTCCAAAGAAGGGCAATGCCAAAGAATGTTCAAACTACTGCACATTGCACTCATTTCATATGCTAGCAAAGTTATGTTCAAAATCCTACAAGCTAGGCTCCAGCAGTATGTGGACCGAGAACTACCAGAAGAGGCAGAGGAACTGAGATCAAAATGCCAACATATGCTGGATCATGGAAAAAGCTAGGGAGTTCCAGAAAAACATCTACTTCTGCTTCATTGACTATGCTAAAGCCTTTGATTGTGTGGATCACAACAAATTGTGACAAGTTCTTAAAGAGATGGGAGTACCAGACCATCTTATTTGTCTCCTGAGAAACCTATATGTGGGTCAAGAAGCAACAGTGAGAACTAGACACGGAACCACTGATTGGTTCAAAATTGAGAAAGGAGTTTGGCAATATTGTATACTATCGCCCTGCCTATTTAACTTATATGCACATCATGAGAAAGGCGGGGCTAGATGAATCACAAGTTGGAATTAAGATTGCTGGGAGAAATATCAACAACCTCAGATATGCAGATGATACCACTCTAATGGCAGAAAGTGAAGAGGAACTAAAGAGTCTCTTGATGTGGGTAAAGGAGGAGAGTACAAAAGTTGGCTGGGAACTCAACATTAAGAAAACTAAGATCATGGCATCCGGCCCTCTCAATTCCTGGCAAACAGATGGGGAAGAAATGGAGGTAGTGACAGATTTTATTTTCCTAGGCTCCAAGATCACCACAGATGGGGACTGTAGCCAAGAAATTAAAAGATACTTGCTCCTGGGGAGGAAAGCTATGGCAAATCTAGACAGCATACTAAAAAGCAGAGACATCACCCTGACAACAAAGGTGTGTATAGTCAAAGCTATGGTTTTCCCAGTTGCAATGTATGGATGTGAAAGTTGGACCATAAGAAAGGCTGAGCCCCAAAGAATTGAGGCCTTTGAACTATGGTGCTGGAGAAGACTCCTACAAGTCCCTTGGACTGCAAGGCAATCAAACTGGTCAGTCCTAGAAGAGGTCAACCCTGACTGCTCTTTAGAAGGCCAGATCCTGAAGATGAAACTCAACTACTATGGCCACCTAATGAGAAGGAAGGACTCCCTGGAGAAGAGCCTAATGCTGGGAAAGATTGAGGGCAATAGAAGAAGGGGATGACAGAGAATGAAGTGGCTGGATGGAGTCACTGAAGCAATCAGCATGAGCTTAAATGGACTCTGGAGGATAGTAGAGGACAGGAAGGCCTGGAGGAATGTAGTCCATGGGGTCACAGTGGGTTGGACACGACTTTGCAACTAACAACAACAAAGATTATTGCAGATATAATGGCATGAAATGACATTCTAGTATTTCACCTTGTGAAGCAGAAAGATGGTTTCCTCCATTACAGGATCTTGGATCTTTCCTTCCTTCCTTCCTTCCTTCCTTCCTTCCTTCCTTCCTTCCTTCCTTCCTTCCTTCCTTCCTTCCTTCCTTCCTTCCTTCTCATAGCATGGGGCAGGGAGGCTGGTGTGCCAGTTTGAAATGAAATTAAAATTGTGGCTTAATTGCTTATATAATATATTCATATTTCATTTATAGATTGTTACTATAATAAATATAGCAGAGAAAGCATTCCAATTAATTAAAAGAGAAAATATACTGGTGATTTCACAAGTTTAAAGGGCCTTATAGGATGCCTATACTGTCAGCTTATCTCAGTTCTGCTTAAACCAAGGGTGGGATGCTACCAGTTCAGCCCAGTTCTATAGAACCGGTAGCTGCAAAGAGCAGCTAACACTGAACTGGTTTGGTGTTTGGCCCACCCACCTGCCCAGGCTCTAGGCTGTCCTTTATTCCCTGCTTTTGCCTCCTCAGTTGTTTTGCATGGCACAGCTGAGGTTGAAAAAGCAGGAAACAAGAGGATTTTCAAACACTGCGTACCCGCGCGCAGTGCTTGTCAGCTGATGATTTCTTGCAAATGCTGCACACACACACATGTTACGATTGTCCGCAGTTCTGAGAACTGGCAAATTGCTCCACTAGCTGCCCACCCACCCACCCACTCCTTTCCTGGCATGAGAGCCATCCAACTTGCCTGGTTTTGTAAGTTGCTATTTTTCCTTTTTTTCCCTGACAATCTGCTCTGTCAGGAGATTTAGATTAGCTAGAAAGCAGGAAATCCTTGGATTTCTTGCTTTCTAGCTAATCTAAAAGCAGAGCTGAACCTTCCTTAGGACTGAAGCTTTTCAGTGCAGATTCAGGTAGCCGATTGCAGATAGATAGATCTCTAAGTGAATCTGTGAGTAACTCAAACTGTCTGCCTGCTTTGCCTGCATTTGGGTAAAAGTTGCTTTTTTTAAAATAAAAAATTCAATATTTACGTACATGGTTGGTTGTGAGTTAATTTTATGAAGTTGCTTGCTAGCAAATTTTATGAGTTTGCTTGCAAGCAAATTTTATGTGACAGACTCAGGTAGCTCACTGCAGATAGATAGATCTCTAAGTGAATCTGTGATTCTGTGAGCAACTCAATCTGCCTGCCTGCTTTGCCTGCTTTTGGGTAAAAGTTGCTCTTTTTTTATTTATAAAAATTCAATATTTACGTACATGGTTGGTTGTGAGTTAATTTTATGAAGTTGCTTGCTAGCAAATTTTATGAGTTTGCTTGCAAGCAAATTTTATGTGACAGACTCAGGTAGCTCACTGCAGAAAGATAGATCTCTAAGTGAATCTGTAATTATGTGAGCAACTCAATCTGCCTGCTGCTTTGCCTGCTTTTGGGTAAAAGTTGCTGTTTTTTTATTAAAAAAATAAATATTTACATAAATATTTATAATATTTACATTCAAGCCATGCCCACCCAGTCACATGACCACCAAGCCACACCCACAAATTAGGCCACACCCACAGAACCAGTTGTTAAGAAATTTGAATCCCACCCCTGGCTTAAAGCCCCTATTTTCTGCTATTGAGATTTAAAAGTTTAAACAACAGAACCTCTTTCGAAGCAGTATTATTAGAATCATTATCCATAGCAAGAATTGCACGTCTTCAATATTACTTTTGCTATTTTAAAATGTCTGTAATTCTCAGTACATTATGATTCTCTCTCTCTCTCTCCCTCCCTCCCTCCGTCCCTCCCTCCGAAATACATGATTTCTCTTTATTAATTCACATTTTTTCAGAATTTGGTTACATATAAATACCTAAATCTATCCTAACCCACTTTTATTCCATTACAAATGCTGTAACATAACTAGTGCAATATTTCTCCATTGTACATGCACACATACAAACACACACACTCCCCACAAGTCTTTGTTTATAATTCCTACTGCTCTCCAGTTAACCGTCTAAATAAAAGGACCATTTCATAAAATGCCTTATTCATATTAGACAGCAATTACCATCCCTTGCCATATTCCTTAATAACCTCTTATAAAGCAGGTTATAAAAGTCACTAGTAATGATAGCCAGCGGGCAGATAGCATTTTCTAAGCAAAGCATACAAGCTAATTATGGTTTATATGCACATCAGTAACCTAAAGAGAAAAAAATGCTAGTAACTCTTTACCAACTTAAGAATCGGTGTATTAATTGATTAATAAGTGTGTTAGTTGACAAATTCATTGGCAGCAATATTATGTGCATTTTCTCTTGATTTCCATTAAAGTTGCTATAATATAAACTAAACTCAAAAATAATTGCTTTGAGTTAATTTGAATGATTTATTGCTAAATAAAGTATATTTGATATGCTCTGTTTTCAAAGAAATGTATGATAATTTTGATTTTATAATTACTTTTCTTTCCTTTTTTATATGTAACTGCAGCATTAGAGCATATGCAGACAACTTTATCTAAACTGAAGCATTATTGTTAAACACATATTCTTTGATATATAGCTAAGAAGTCTTGTGGAAATGTCTCTATTATTATATTAATTTCCAAAGCATAATGAATAATTATGAGAACTATAACAAAGCACCAACTACAATGGATGTTGAATTTGGCCCCAAAAAGCAAGGATAGATCAGGTTAAATTGTATTGTTACTATATATCTGAAAAAGACACTGTATAAAAACAAAAAACAATTGACTTATGCAAGAACAATGAAACCTAAAAGCATTTGTACATAACACGTAGTTGAGTCCTAAAAAAATGCCGCTTGGTAATAAACAGGCATATACAGTGGAATGAAGGCTATTGCTGAGCGCATTGGGTTGTATCCCAAAAATTGTAAGCTGCCCTGAGTCTTCGGAGAAGGGTGTCATATAAATGTAATTAAAAAGAAAAAAGAAAGAAAATGAAAGTTACCTGCTCCTGGGAATCTAAAGACTATTTTCCATATGGCTTTGGTGCTGCTTCAGGATCAGCATTTCACCTTGTGCTCCCACATCATTGCTACTTGACTGAGGCCATTTACTTGTGCAATTCAACCCACTTAGCAGCATTTGTGTTTTCCAGCTTATTCTACAGAACTTGGGGATTTATTTGTTTAATTAATTCAGTTTAGATTGTGCCTGACTGCAAATTGACTCTAGATGGCTCACAATATAACTAGCAAACAAATAAAACTTAATACAAAGCAAGATGTGAGCCAGTCATTTTGTACAAAAACAGACAAAAACATACCCAACAAAGGAGCTACAGTAACCATAATCCAAAGTCTAGGAAAACAATCAGATTTTCAAGGCCTTACAGAATGTGAGCAGTGTGGGAACTGCGTAGATTTCAAGGGGATCTCATTCCCAGGGGCAGGTGCTGTGATAGAGAAGGCATGTTTCCAGCGTCCCAAGAGATGGCACCGTTTAATTAAAGGGACCTGGAGTATGTCAGTTCTGTCTGCTTCCTTCAGTGTTGAATACACCATCTGTTCTCTCAACAAGACTGACACCACACCATCAACCCAAATACAGATCATCTCCTTGGCTACCTAAACTCAAGAGCAACTTGGGTCCAATAAACAGGTGGCTAAACTAACAGTTCAGCCCCCTGTCCACTTTCTCAGAACTCACTAACTAAAATTTATCCTAGAACATACCACAAAATTGGGTCCCAGATACCTTAATCTGGGTTCTGTGTCTAGCTCAGAGCAACTTTATCCATCAATTAGCTGGAATATTCATAGCAACCTTGCAGATGATCCAGTAGTCTGCCTTTCTTTAGCAGGAACTGGGTAACCCCAAAAGAGTTTCTTATTCAGCTACAAAGGATAGAAAGATATTGATATTTGGCACAAGGTAATTCCAAAGATGCAGAGCATGGACTGGTGTTTTAACGATGAGAAAGGCGGGAGAGGATACTTGTAACAAGACATAACTTGGTAATGTTTGAAAAGGAATTATACATAATGACAGTATATAGCTGTATGTTAAGTTCAGTCTTAGGATGACTAGATAAGCTTGGGGGAAACAGAAAACTTCATCCTGCCCCTGAAAAAATTTCTCTACCTCTGACTTGCAGCACATCTGCTTGACATCCAAGAAACCAGCATAAGTTCACCTTTTTAACCAAAAGTGTGTCTGGGTGGTTTGCTTCTACCAGAGATCCTTCTTTCATTGGCTTCCTCTCCCATCACAATATCATATTGGTTCAGGAAACATAAACTATTGATAAACTGATATTAAATATTTTTCACTCATTCTTGACTGAGGTCAAACCAGGTGCAAATCACAGAAGAGTGATAAGGGGCATGGGGCTTCTGATTTACATGCCATATCAAGCCCCTCTCCACCATTCAAGTCATACAATGCTCTGTTGATAATAAATGCCCATAGACCCTCAAAATAGGAAATGTGTGCTGCTGCAGACTTATGCTGCTGAACTTATATTGTAGAATGTAAATGCCCTCATAGTCCTGGGAGGGGATCTCAATGCTAGATTACACCCAGTGACCATATCTTCTATATGCAGCACAAATTCCCCCCACCCAGCCCTGAAGGTGATGAACTCCTCTTCACCCATTGCCCCCAAACGCCAGATCAAACTATGCAAGTCTCTGCTTGGCTTAAACTTTGAGATTAAATCCTTGCATCTTAAATGGTGTTATTGAAAGTTATGATCTAGTTGAATTCACTTATCTTTTTGGCTCCAGAATGAATGCTATTGACAATATAATTATCTCTAGGGAGTTTCTCCCATATACCAAGACCCTAAAAATCTGTTTGGCAGCAATAATTTCCAGCCCTGCTCCAGTTAAGTCATTTTACTCAAGGAATACACACCATAGGCCTCTACAAATCTTTACTAATGCCAGCAGGAAGAATTTACTGTTGACTCAAGTGGACCTCCTAACTAAATCAAATAATAACTGAGATAGTTTGCCCCGACATCCGCCCCTACCACCCTGTGAGAATTATGACAACTTTATCCAAGAGCTCCACCACCAGCTAATGTATAGTAATAATGCTTCCTCAAAGTAACAGCGGAGCCACTCCAAATCATGGCTTGACAATGAGTGTGTTAATGTGAAATGTATACTTATTCTGGTATATCATATATCATATTATATCCCCAAAGCATTGATCTCTTCATAGTAGAGTACCACATCCTCCCAAGAATATTTAAGAAATTATACATGGACACTCAACAACTTTCTTGGTTTTTTTCCCTTTGAAAACATTTCACTTCTTATTCAAGAAGCTTCTTCAAGGAAAAAAAGAAACCAAGATTGTAAACTTGCCTTTTTTAAAAGAACTTTTGGGACAACCATGACCTGGATGATTAAGAATCTCCATAGACACTTATACTTGGACACCTTTGCAGATGCCCTAGTAAAACAATAGAAAAGCTCAACTAAGACTAAGAAAGGCCAGAAAAAGATATAACCCATTCAGAGGTCATTAAAAACAATTAAACTTCTGAGCTATTACTTTGACTTTCAGTCTTCATCTGCATAGATACTCATGGCCTAGACCCCAAAGATTGGAACTTGCAATCATTGTTTCCCTATACAAATAAGGGAAAAGGATGATCCTGTGCAATGTCTACATAATCAGCAAACTCTATGGAAGAAACCTACAATGAAAATTACAGGACTCGCTGGAAAAGGAAACAATACCTGCAGAAGGGTAAGTTGACATTCTACCAACCTAGACTAAGAGAATCAGCATATAACTAAAGAAAATTTTCCTGACAGTTAGAGCAATTAATCAGTGGGACAACTTGCCTCCAATAGTTGTAGCTGCTCCAACACTGGAAGTTTTTAATAAGACAGTTATCCTCCCACAATACAACCTATTTCCAAGAATACTTAGGGGCTTTAAAAAAGCATTCAAAACACTAGCACAGTGTTGCCGGAAAGACTTGTTAGAACTCAGTTACAAGAAAACTAAAATCATGGCATTTACCGAAAGACCAGTGGTGGGTTTCAATTTTTTTTACAACTGGTTCTGTGGGTGTGGCTTGTTGGGCCTGGCAGGGGAAGGATACCATAAAATCTCCAGTCAGAGGTAGTACCGTGTTTCCCCGAAAATAAGACACTGTCTTATATTTTTTTGGCTCCCAAAAACACACTAGGTCTTATTTTTGGGGTAGGTCTTATATATTTATGGTGCCAAATAGTGGGTGTGAGTGTGTAGGGGGTGTTTGGTGAACGGTTGCTCCCTGAAAAGTCTTCCTGGAACTGGAGATTTACACTAGGTCTTATTTTCGGGGTAGGTCTTATATTAGGGCAGGTTTAGAAAATAGTGCTAGGTCTTACTTTCGGGGTAGGTCTTATTTTCGGGGAAACACGGTATTTGCCGGTTCTCCAAACTACTCAAAATTTCCACTGCTGAGACTCCAAAACTGGTCAGAACCTGCTGAATACCACCTCTGCGAAAGACCCAAGAGCCAAAAGATCCAAGCAAGATTTCTGTTTCAAATACAGTACCTGAGAATTATCCTTCACTCTGCTAACAACAGGAAACCTTATACCCTTGCTGAAAATGCACAGCTGATTTGTTATCCTCTTGACAGAATATGCTATTCTCAAATTTTTCATGACAACTTTGCACCATTAAAAGTTGTTCAATCCAAATTTATAAGATCAACCCTTCAATTCCAAAAATGTGTTTCTAATGTCTCTCTGAGATTGGACATAGACCTCATGAAAGTGGAAGCTAGTGGGTGACTGATCATACTGAACTATTGGCTAAAACTTTCATTATTTTCCCTTGGTTTTGCCCCACTATCTGTAAGGGCTGATTTTCAATTCACATGGAAAAACAGTAGCAACTAAAACCTCAGTCTTTGGCTTTTATCTATGGTAGGTCTTTTATCCACCATGGGATATTAGATAGATGATGAGGGCAAAGCTCTCATAGCAGATACAGGGTGCCAGTTGGACCCAGCAAAGTCCCCAGACTTTATTTCCAGTGAATCTAGCAGGTACTTTGCCTCTCCCATGACATACTTAATCAACCTCAAATTACCTAACCACTAGGCTAGATGACTTTTATGTTGCCTCCATGATGTTTTGCCTCCCCTCAGCTGTCCTGGAAGGCCAATAAAGGAAAATTCCCTGCCCAAAGAAACATTGGAGACATTGCCCCTGTGATCATGAACACACAGAAACAAGAAGGCTTCTCCAGGGCCTATATTACAGAGACATTTGTCTTAGCTTATTTTACCATTAATGTATAAGTATCTGTGATGCACAGAACAATTTTATATTTCTGTGCTGCCTGCAAACACTAATTCTGCCACAACATACAACAGTGCCAGATTCTGTGCAACAGTACTTAAAATCTTTGAGATAGTGACCTATGCCTCAAACTAGCCTTAACTGATACTTAAATTTTTAGTTAAAAGTGATTTTTATTGTTTTAATTATCCATGTATTAGTTTTTATTTAATGTTTACCCCTTACAATAGATGTTTTAGACTTTTGTTGTTTATATACCTATGCATACATACGTATGTACGTACATTCGTATGTACGTACATACATACATATCCTCGCCTCAATTATTGCCCTACATGTATTGTAGTAAAAAGTAGGGGTTTTTTGCAATTCAGATTCAAAGGAGAAATAATGGCCATGTGATCAGAGGAAAACATACCTTTGATTTAAAGAAATAGTGACACATGTGAAGTGTCTGGCAGATGGTGTACAAAGCAGAGGGTTACAGAGTCACCTTTTCTCTTTCACAACTGTATTAGCAATAATAAAAAGCAATTTTCTCCATTCATCTTCTGTAGCCCTCTGCTTTGCACGAAAACTTTACGCTTGTCCAATAAAGGGAGGACTTGAAAACAAAGAAAGGTTGAATTTCTCTTGTAACTACAGCTCTCACCGATGTTTTAATTCTTTAACAATTATATTTTGTTGTTCATTAAAAATCTTTAAACATTGGCCATATCACTTTAATATTATTTTAAGATTACTTACATCTTTAAAGTTACATTAAGCTTAAGATTAAGAATTTACAGGAGATACCATTCCTTCCCATTTTAGAGAATTGAGCAATGGAGGTGTGTAGACATACTTGCAATGAACGAAGAGACAAAATGTTTTGTGGCCATGTAGCCTGAAGCTGGAGTACCTTGTCTCCAAACTACATTAAACCTCATTATAATTATTTTCTTAATAACATTCACTTCACTGCAGCATGTGAAATGCTTGTTTTTTTACCACTGTGGAAAAACTGTAATACTTC
Source organism: Naja naja (assembly GCA_009733165.1). Lineage (NCBI taxonomy): Eukaryota > Metazoa > Chordata > Lepidosauria > Squamata > Elapidae > Naja > Naja naja. The sequence continues at coordinate 107,802,563 of CM019155.1, read as the reverse complement.
ATTTTCATATAGCAGTTATATTACTGTGTATTAAATTGAACAAAGTCTACTTTCACAATACATTTATTGTAATTATGAAAACATTCTAGCTGTGTGTGATATATATATATATATATATATATATATATATATATATATATATATATTTATTTCAAGTTTTCGCGGGTATTTAAATGTATGGTATTCAGCTTTGTTCGGGTATTTTCCCACATCATTATAGTTGTGCTTTTACAGTGGTAGCTACAATTTTAAAAGCACAACTATAATGACATGGGAAAATACCCGAACAAAGCTGAATACCGTACATACATACATACATACATACATGCATACGGAATATAATTGGATTGGGTTTTTAGATTGAAATCAAAGTCTAGAGGAGAGATGTGGTTTCCCATTTAGCAATAGCAATAACACTTAAACTTATATATCACTTCTCACTACTTTACAGTCCTTTCTAAGCAGTTTACAGAGTCAGCATATTGCCCCCAACAATCTGGGTCCTCAATTTACCGACCTTGGAAGGATGGAAGGCTGAGTCAATCTTGAACCTCTGAGATTCAAACTGCCAAATTGGAGGTAGCAGTCAGCAGAAGTAGCCTGCAGTACTGCATTCTAACCACTGCACCACCATGGCACTTATCCATTTATATCCTTCTTGGGTTTAAAGGAATAAGAAGAAGTAAACTGAGATTGGCTGAGCTTGCAAGTAGTTTTCTGCATGATTGGGAATCATCAAGGTTGGAGGGGATTGTCATGTTTATGTCCTATCTCCCCTTCATTCTGAGGATTTAAAATACCTCAATAAGATTAAAGATTTAGTATTGTTGATGGATTTACATTTAATTCACCTTTTTTTCATAAGATGTTGGATTATCTTTCCAGCAGTAAAAAAAATGGTACAGATTGGAAAGTGTGATGGACCCACTGTTTCCAGCTGTGTGATTAAATTTCTCCATCCAAGTGAAGCAATGATGCAGTTGAGGAGAGAGCTCCTTTCTTTTTCATTCTTCAACTCTTTCAAGAGAATTTGTTTTTGTGCTCTCAAGAGACCTAAGAATACATATGTCCCCAAAGTGCTAAATTTTGTGCTATGTTTGTAATTTGTAAAATATAAGTCCAATTTCCCAGGCAAGGTGAATGAAATTTAATAGAAATTCAATTAAAAGTAATGAGAAATAAGATTTATCCACATGGGCAAATTTTGATTTTGCAGGATCCAATCTGGGCCAGTCACTGGAACCAGAGGTTTTGTCTTCAGAGATTTCAGTCTTCTGCTGGAGCCCATCTTCAGGGAAATTCTCACCAGCAGAATGTGTGCTGTTCTGTGTGTGGTATTTATGTAGCCTTTTAGATGTTGACTGGGGTGTGTTGATGGTTGGTTTTTAAATCTTTGGCTGTCATTTGCTTGTGCTGCCCAGCCTTGGCCTTGTAAGTACTTGATAGGCTGGTGATAAATCAGCAATCCTGTTGACTGATGGGAGGGTCGGTTTCTCAGTGTGAGGCTACCAATGAGTTTGGGTCAGAGGTGGTATTCAGAGGTGGTATTCTGGAGAACTGGTAGCGGAAATTTTGAGTAGAACCGGCAAATACCACCTCTGACTGGAGATTTTACAGTATCCTTCCCCTGCCATGCCCACCAAGCCACGCTCAAAGAACCGGTTGTAAAAAAATTGAACCCCACCATTGGTTTGGATCTCTTTGTCTGACTGCTCGCTTGTTTTCTTGTAATCTGGTGGTTAGCATCCTCTCCATCCATCCTACATAGTCACAGGGGCAATCCATACAGGGGATTTAATAGATAACCCTGGAAATATCTCCCACCTCCAAGTGATCTTTACAATGCATAATTTGTCCTCGTGTGGTTGCCTCTGAGTGGTGTGCAATGTCTACTTGCAGATCTTGAAAGCTGTGCTCTACAGCTTCTGAAATGTTTTTGATGTATGGCAGGGTGTGCCATGTGGTTGGTATTGTACCTTGTTTCTTCCTTTCTCTCCCCACCATGTTGTGCAGACATCTTGTGACAAATGATTGTGGGTCCCAGGGGTGAAATTCAACCACCTTGCATGAGGTGGTAGGGACGATTGGGTTCGGTTTGTTGAACTGAACAATCGCCCCTGGTTGCCCCCACCCACACCCACCCAGTTGCACCTATGTCGGCAACAGGGGTAATACTGACATCGAGTGGACTGATGCGCGAGGGGAGGGAGAGTAGTGCACAGGAGATTGCGGCATCCGAGCCCTTCCCATGTGTTCCTTGGCATGCAAGGGGAGGGCGCAATCTCCCACAAACCCCCCTCAGGAGCCGCAAAGTATTCGTGGCTCCCGGCACCCACCAAGCCTCTTCCCCACTGCACTTCTCTTCCTCACCAGAAGGCTTGCATGCCCAGCAGGAAGGAAGAGGCTTGGTGGGGGCCAGAGGGGCGGTGAGCGTTTTGCAGCCTGCAAGGAGAGCCTGACCAGTGGTTTCCGCTGCAACCAGGGAGAGCCAGCCCATTGGGACCACTTGCACCTGCTTGGCCCAGCTGACTTAACCACGGGAGTTCGGGCAATGGAGAAGGCCCCAGAGGGATCCCTGCCCATCGTGACTTTCTTCCAGTCCCACAACCATTAAATGCTGGTGCTGTACAAGTGAGAAGGGGCCAGGGAGGAGATATGGGGGGAGGCACCGCTTCTCCTCCTGCCAGAGACCCTCCTCGTCCCCTCCCCTCTCTAGTCAAACAGCGGTTGCCGCTTAGTGCAAAAACTTTGCTTCCCCCACAGAAAAAAAGTGTCAGAGAGAGTGAGAGAGAAAGGGAGAAAGAGAGTGAGATGAGAGAGAGGGGTTGACAGAGAGAAATGAGAGAGAGAGAAATGAGAGAAGAGATGAGATGAGATGAGATGAGATGAAATAGGATGAGAGATGAGAGAGTCCAAGTGACGTTGACTTGACCACACCCACCTGCCCAGTCACATGACCACTCTCACCCACCCAGTCGCATGACCAACAAGCCATGCCCATAAGCCACGCCCACAGAGCCAGTAGGGGAAAAAATTTAATTTCACCCTTGCTGGGTACTCATTCTGCTTGAATTGTTCACATACATGTCTTCTCTCTAGACGTTTGGCTTGCTGGATACTACAATGAGTTCACAAAATCAAAATTTGATTTTGTTCATATCTAATGTAATAAGATATTTTTTGAGAAAGGAGGGGGGAGAGGATAAAAGGGCAACTACTATATATATACAGTCACAAGTATTGGTCATTTTGTCAATTCTCTGGTTTGAAATTACAGAAGGATAAAAAGAACCTTCATCCAGCAAAATGAAGGTTACTTAATGATTAAATATTGTTTAAAATTATTATATAGGATTTTTCTCCCAAGTAGTATTTATTTGTTGATATAAGTACACATGCCCTTTACCTTATAGAAGCACTTGAAAAGTTATAAAAACAGTTGAGAATTACTCCAATAGAAAAAAGTGCAATATTGGTGAAGACATACAGTAGGTATTAGTTATAAGTGCCTCTTGAACCTAATTTTCTCTTGTTCAGTCAGATACAGTTGAAGGCTTGCAGTTCCCCCTCCCACACTAACTTGTCTAATAACTTGTATTTAGACAAATACACCACAGATACAAACAATCCCATAATGCTCTTTTATATTTGCATTACTGCTGTTTTTTACTAATGTAGCAGCTTCCAGAGTTTTCCTTCTTAAAGACAGAAAAAGATGAAGAAGTATGTGGAAGAAAATGGATGTCAACTGCTGAACTGCCTCTCTAGTATGCAGGCTAGGTAGAAAATATGGTGGTGTCAGTCCAATTTCATTTATACACTTTATTATATTGAGAAATATTGGAAAAAATAAATTTCCTAAACAAATGTTATAGCCTTCTCTGTTGTCTTCTCTCTCTTTTCTCTTTCTCTCTTCTTTTTCTTTCCCTGCTTCCTCCCTCTCTTCCTAGAAAGGAATAATTGCAAATCACTTACCTAAACAAACTCTAGAACACAGGTCTGTGTGTATGTGTGTACATGCACACATAAGAAGGATGGATTTTAAGAACATTAGAATAACAATGGGGCATTTCTTTAAAGCTTATGCTATCTGATCATGCTATTATTTTTTACTGTTATTAATATTACCGCTGAGGGCAATAAAGTGCAAGGCTATAGATGGAATGTGCCGCCATCCTAGCATGGTAGGGGGAAATGTGTGATAAATTTCTTAGAGGAATGGCTCTACATTTATGCAAGTCCCATTCTGTATAGCTAAGCCCATATTTCTGCAGTTTATTTAGCCATATATTTGTATTTATAAGGATGGGCACATATACTAGCAGTAAATAGGCTAATCTGTTTTAGTGGTGTAAAACCACTGTGATGGGCAGGCAGGCAGGCAGGCAGGCAGGCAGGCAGAAAGCTTATAAAAGAATCTAACTAGAACTTAGAAAGTATGTTCTACAGCATGCTTTTATCTAAGTGCTTTTTGTTTTTTATAATCATATACTCTGATTATGAATTTTTTAAAAAATTATCAGGTACTTATCAAGTCTACTAATTATTATGAGATAAAGGAAGTATTCATACTATGTCTTAAGCTCCAGAAAGAAAGACAGAGTATGAATCTAGCATATTAAAAAAATGAGAAAATCCTATCATAAAAAGTTCATCAAAATATAACTTGATGAATATAATATGCTCTCAAATACAGGTGAAACATGAAAAAAATAGAATACCGTGCAAAAATTCATTTATTTCCGTAATGCAACTTAAAAGGTGAAACTAATACATGAGATAGTTCATTACATGCAAAGCAAGATAGTTGAAGCCATGATTTGCCATAATTGTGATGATTATGTCTTACAGCTCATGAAAATCCCAAATCCACAATCTCAGAAAATTAGAATATTGTGAAAAGGTGCAATATTCTAGGCTCAAAGTGTCCCACTCTTATCAGCTAATTAAGCCATAACACCTGCAAAGGGTTCCTGAGCCTTTAAATGGTCTCTCAGTCTGGTTCAGTAGGAATCACAATCATGGGAAAGACTGCTGACCTGACAGTTGTGCAGAAAACCATCATTGACACCCTCCATAAGGAGGGAAAGCCTCAAAAGGTAATTGCAAAAGAAGTTGGATGTTTCCAAAGTGCTGTATCAAACCACATTAATAGAAAGTTATGTGGAAGGGGAAAGTGTGGAAGAAAAGGGAAAGCAGCAGGAATGACCACAGCCTGGAGAGGATTGTCAGGAAAAGGCCATTCAAAAGTGTTGTGGACTTTCACAAGGAGTGGACTGAGGCTGGAGTCAGTGCATCAAGAGCCACCACACACAGACGGATCCTGGACATGGGCTTCAAATGTCGTCCAGAAGCGCTTACCTGGGCTAAAGAAAAACAGACCTGGTCTGTTGCTCAGTGGTCCAAAGTCCTCTTTTCTGATGAGACCAACTTTTGCATCTCATTTGGAAACCAAGGACCCAGAGTCTGGAGGAAGAATGGAGAGGCACACACTGCAAGATGCTTGAAGTCCAGTGTGAAGTTTCCACAGTCTGTGTTGATTTGGGGAGCCATGTCATCTGCTGGTGTTGGTCCACTGTGCTTCATTAAGTCCAGGGTCAACACAGCCGTCTACCAGGAGATTTTGGAGCACTTCATGCTTCCTTCCGCAGACGAGCTTTATGGGGATGCTGACTTCATTTTCCAGCAGGACTTGGCACCTGCCCACACTGCCAAAAGCACCAAAATCTGGTTCAATGACCATGGGATTACTGTGCTTGATTGGCCAGCAAACTTGCCTGACCTGAACCCCATAGAGAATCTATGGGGCATTGCCAAGAGAAAGATGAGAGACATGAGACTGAACAATGCAGAAGAGCTGAAGGCTGCTATTGAAGCATCCTGGTCTTCCATAACACCTCAGCAGTGCCACAGGCTGATAGCTTCCATGCCACGCCGCATTGAGGCAGTAATTGCTGCAAAAGGGGCCCAAACCAAGTACTGAGTACATATGGATGCTTATACTTTTCAGAGGTCCGATATTGTTCTATGTACAATCCTTGTTTATTGATTGCATGTAATATTCTAATTTTCTGAGATTGTGGATTTGGGGTTTTCATGAGCTGTAAGCCATAATCATCACAATTATGACAAATCACAGATTGAACTATCTTGTTTTGCATGTAATGAGTCTATCTCATATATTAGTTTCACCTTTTAAGTTGCATTACAGAAATAAATGAACTTTTGCATGATATTCTAATTTTTCGAGTTTCACCTGTATAATGTCCTACCATACAGAAATTCAAATTCACCTACAGGTGATTTTCTAGTTATTATTTGAATACGTCCAGAAAAAGAATACTCAGCACTTTACTAAATAATTGTTTCCATTGTTAAGTAATTCTTGTCACTTGAAAATTTTTCCATAATTTGCCAGAATCTGTTTTCCTGTAATTTAATGCCATTAAATGCCCTGCATTCTGGATGACAGACAACAGGTTGTGATTGTCTTCTGTTTTAATATCCCTTCATATTTGAAAATGGAATATTCCTTCATTAATATTTGAAAAGTGCAGTCAGTTTTGCTCAAGGTTCAAAACACCATTTTCCTCAATCTGTTCAGGGGACTTAGTTTTTAATTCCCAGTTGGTCTTCTTTGTACGATTCTGATTTGCTTGCTATCACTTAAAATGTTCTGCCTAGAAAATAAATAATTTAGAGAAAGTTGTAATTAATCCAGAATAAATAAAACTATTACCTACCATAATTTGGAGACTTCTATTAACATAACTTAAAATTCCACTTTATTTGCAGCCTCATCACACTGCTGACTCAGTTAATTTGTAATCAACCAAGCTGCCAAAATTATTTTCACAAATATTATTACCAAGCCAAAACTATACCTTTATCAAACTCAAGTTGTAATTTTATTTCTCCAGCTTGTTCTTTACGGTTATTCAGTGAAACACATAACCTCATCTTGGAGACAATCAAGTCAGGATCTGAATAAATTTGAAAACATTCAGTATTCTGTTTGCAACAGTGATGGAAAATGTAAATTAGCAGTTTGAAATCTATTTCATATGAATGCTTTCTATTTGAGATAAAGAAAAAAATCATTGTCATTTAATTTCATTTCTAATCAGGCCAGAAGCATATTAACAAGAGAGATCAGAGCAGCAAAAAAAAAGCTACTCTGAAAAGTAAAGGAATCAGTTCTCAACAAATGAACCAGCAAACATGTGGAAAACTCTTAAAAACATCACTGGCTACAGCAAACCTCCTTCCCAGGCAGAAGGAAATCAACAACTAGCAGATGACCTGAATGTGTTTTACTGCAGGTTTGAAAGGAAACTACAGCCACCTATCTCCACAACCCCCATCTCAAACACACCAACAACAGCCAAGCCTCCTACAACTGCCCCCAACTCATTGGGTTCACAACCTATGGTGATCATAGAAAAAAGGAATGCAAGATCTATTTCACAGACAAAAGCCAGGAAAAGCACCAGGGCCAGACAAGATAACTCCTTCTTGCTTAAAAGTCTGTGCTGACCAATTGGCCCCATCTTCACCCGAATCTTCAATAGATCAATAGAGATATCCTATATTCCTTCCTGCTTCAAATGCTCTACTACCACCCCAGTGCCAAAGAAGCCCTCCATCAAGGAACTGAATGACTACAGACCAGTTCCTTTAACATCTGTAGTTATGAAAATCTTTGGAAGGCTAGTGCTGTTTCACCTGAAAACCATCATGGATCCACTGTTAGATCCTATGCAGTTTACATACCGAGCAAATAGATTGACAGATGATGCTGTTAATATGGCTCTGCATTACATTCTACAACACCTTGAATCTCCAAATACCTATGCAAGGGTTCTCTTTGTAGACTTCAGTTCAGCATTCAATACCATCATTCTAGACATTCTTCTAACTAAATTAAACCAACTAGTGGTACCTGAACACACTTGTAAGTGGATCATAAGCTTCCTAACAGACAGGAAGCAGCAGGTGAAGCTAGGCAGAATCACATCTGATACCTGTACAATTAGCACAGGGCTCACCCAAGGCTGTGTACTTTCTCCACTTCTCTTCTCCCTATATACCAATGACTGCATCTCAAATGATTCATCTGTTAAAATACTGAAGTTTGCAGATGACACAACAGTGATTGGTCTCATTCGAGACAATGACAAATCTGCATACAGACAGGAGGTTGTACAACTTGCCTCGTGGTGTAACCAAAACAATCTGGAACTGAATACACTCAAAACCGCAGAAATGGTGGTAGACTTTAGAAGAAACCCTCCCATACTACCACCTCTTACAATACTAGACAACACTGTATCAACAGAAGAGACCTTCAAATTACTAGGTTCTTCTATATCACATGACCTAAAATGGATACCTAACATCAAAAATCATCAAAAAACAACAAAGAATGTTCTTTCTGCCAACTCAGAAAGCTCAAACTGCCCAAGGAGCTGCTGATACAGTTCTACAGAGGAATTATTGAGTCTATCATCTGCACCTCTATAACTGTCTGGTTTGGTTCTGCAACCCAACAGGACAGACACAGACTCCAGAGGATAATTAGGACTGCAGAAAAACAATTACTACCAACCTGCCTTCAATCGAGGACCTGTATACTGCAGAGTCAAAAAGAGGCTGTGAAAATATTTACAGACCCCTCACATCCCGGACATAAACTGTTTCAACTCCTTCCCTCAAAACGACGCTATAGAGCACTGCACACCAGAACAACTAGACACAAGAACAGTTTTTTTTCTGAAAGCCATCACTCTGCTAAACAAATAATTCCCTCAACACTGTTCAACTATTTACAAAGTCTGCACTACTATTACTGTTAATCTTCTCATCACTCCTTATCACCCATCCCCTCCCACTTGTGACTGTATGACTGTAACTTTGTCGCTTGTATCCTTATGATTTATATTGACTGTTTCCTAGTATGATTTGATTGCTTATTGTACCCTATGACTATTATTAAGTGTTGGACCTTATGATTCCTGACTCTTGATGAATGTATCTTTTCTTTTATGTACACTGAGAGCATTTGCACCAAGACAAATTCCTTGTGTGTCCAATCACACTTGGCCAATAAAGAATTCTATTCTATTCTATTCTATTCTATTCTATTCTATTCTATTCTATTCTAATATAGTGCTTCTTATGGCATAGGACAAGTTTCCTGACTTATATAATAATTTCTGTTTCTTCATGATTATTATAAATCTCAATATGATCTGGATTCCATAGTATACAAAATATGTGGGCACAATAAAAGATCCCCTAAGTTCCAAGATATATCTAAGCATTCTAAATGTTTTCTATGACTCTGAAGCACAATATTTCATTGTGAATTTCTCTGGGGCAATTCAAAGCAGTATTTTATATACTACGGAATATAACTCAATTTTGCCTATACATGAGAGGTAGGTAATCCTTGTTATTTGTGTGAGTGCCAAATCCTGCGAGGGAAATCATGTAAAATCTCCCTTAATCACTGGGTGGGTAATGGATCTAGTTTCCAAATAAATTGTATGCTATAGCAATCCCTTCCCTGAAAGCTTGAGAATAGGAAAGAAAAGGTCAGTGGACTGGTGGGGAAAAATATAATAAGAAAAATATTAGTGTTTTCTTATGAGGAAAATATTATGAGTTCCTTCCCTCCTTTTTCAGCTTTTATGGAAGGAAATTCTGCCAGTTCTCCTAGAAAAAAAAGAAGAAAAAGGAGTTTTAAAATGAGATTATGCACCTTCAGGGTGCCATTTGGAAGTTTTACTGTACTGAGATGACATGAGAGCTCTGGAATTAATATCCTGGAGATGCTTGAAACCTGCAATAGCAATTATTGTAGTACGTGTCCCTGGATAAATAATAGGGCCATTCAACTAATTAGCTCCAGTGATTTCAGCTCCCTGTAAATCCTTTCTCACCCAGCTATAAAAATAAGGCTAGGCAAACTTTTGGTAACAGAGAGGAAACTTCTTCAGCTGGAAGCAAGAAAAGGAAGGAGGACTTCCCCCTTTCTGTTTTAATTCACAATTGCCATCATAACAACAGTGCGATAGCAAGAACTCAGAATATTAACAGGCTATTATATATATAAAGCCAGTTATTAATTGCCACTTAGTGGTAATAAAGCTATCATAGAAAGGGCCACCCTCACACATGCGCAGCACGATTATATATTAATGGGAGACCTGCTCATGTAAATTGACAGCAGGATTTTTTTTGTTAGTTTTGTTTTTGTTTTTGCTCTACATTCTATATTGAATAGAACAGAGTTTTCTAAATAATTTCAAAACATATAAAAAATATCTACAAATGATCTCTGCTGTTATAAAACTAAACCGAATAGGTGAAGAACAAGGTTCTTTTCCTGAATATAAAGAAGTCTAATAAACCAAAGAAAAAATAATAAACCAAAGTCTAAAAAACCAAAGAAAAAATATAGAGAAGGGCAGGAATATTCCTGCCTTTACTCTATATTTCCATTAATGTATCACTACATATGTCACTTACATTGTCTGGAAATGCTGAGAATGAATAAGTAATCTGACAATTTATGGCAATGTTTGCTTAAATCAAAGCATATGTACATCAGGTATAAGATTCATCTGCTAGTTCTGTGCAGCCTTCAAGTCGCCATGTATTGAATTTTTCTGATTTCAAACATCCATTTATCAATCAATTAATTTTATAATGGCCACAGACCCAGCATTTCAAACATCCATTTAAGGGCTAATCCTCACATCCCTCTATCCATGCCATAAATTTTATTTATTTATTATTATATGTGTGCCTCATTTTTATTATTTTTATAAACAATTCAAGGCAGCAAATACATCTAATACTTCTCTCTCCCTCTATTTTCCCCATCACAACAGCCCTATGAAGAGGCTTGTACTGAGTGACTATCCCAAAGTCACTTAGCCTGCTTTTATGGCTAAGGTGTAACTCAGTCTTCTGCTTTTTAAAGACAAGCTGTCATGATGTTGTCTTCATCTAATTTCAGCTCACATCTAAAAGTGACTTAAATTTTTAGCTATTTCAATTTTAGTAATGTTTTCCCTTTTTGCCTGAGACTTTTTTTTTAACCCTGAGTGTATTTTAGCATACTCCGTTATTGTGTGATTGTTGATAAATCAAATACGGGACCTATTTAACTACTCTTTTCTACTTTAGGCTACTGTGATCATGTCTCTTCTACTCTCATTATTGGATACTGTCTTCCATTTTGACTTGGGTTGCAGAAATGATTGGATACTATACGAGAAGGAGTGGCAGGACCTGGGGGCAGAGTTAAAAGAGAAATCAGCCTAGAATCTCTAAGTAGCCTCAAACAAATTAAAACCAACCCTTTGTGAATTCCATTAACTCTTATCTGGCACCAATATAGTGTTAACCATTAGTTGGTTAGATTGTGGACCAGGACATTTGTGCTTGACAGATACCTGGCTTCTGTTTCACTTTACTTGCTTTAAAAAAAACACTAGTCCTATACTCCACAGTTTTAAAGAGAGCTGGGTTATGCCATATGTGCAGTGCTGGGACCATTACATGTTTTTCTACTGCTTCTGCTAATAACCGACCATATTTGTTATTACTTCGTTACTTAGGTGGAAGCTACTTCCAGGATTGCATTCATGGCCAAGATTGTCATTTTCTTGCAATATTTGTTGAACATTAGGATTGTTCACAATCCATCACATCCTATTTCACTTTGTGCCTGTTTTGCTTTGGTGACTCATTGGCCATGCTATTTGGTACATGAGTTTAACTTTTTCAAAAGACAGATATTTGTTCAGAAGTAATTTGGATCATAAGCATGAAGCATATCTATGTCTATAATCTCTTAATAAAGCACTTAACAGGTTGATAAACACACAATTCCAAGTACCAGTAGGCCAGGAGTTGGTAACCTGTAACCAATGGGCTGGAGATGGCTTGCTTTCTTCAGTGGCCATTCTAACCAACCATCTTGATGAAGGCAGAGGTAATGTGGCCTCAGAAATGGCAATAGCAATGGTGGCATTGTCTCTGGCCCCTTACACAGAAGAAAGTTGCTAACTTCTGCACTAGGCAGTAGTTTGTGGGGAAAAAACCATTAAAAGCCACTAATTACATTCCTTCTTAATTTCTCTTACATTAAAACAGTAGAAACAGCAGCAGTTGTTGATTCTGCCATTACTATGGCAGAATAGAGGTCAACAACTGAGGCAGTAAATATTGTGATGAGCATATTTTTCTGCTGGGCTGCTGAAGAGCCCTAACAATGTAGTCTTGCAGTCTCCTAGGTTGGAGAAAGCTCTTTTACAGTAAAGAGGCACTTATAGCAAGCACTCATAGCAAGTGTAGTTGGATTTAAGGTGTTTGAATCATATTCTACTTGGGTTGAAAGATTGAACATTTAAGATTAATCTGATGAGCCAGAGAGAAATGCAACATCATCTAGGATAGCACTTCTACAAATAAACATCTTAAACCTCTTGACATGTTTCTAAAGTTCAAAGAATCTTTGGAATTAAATTTAAAGATTTTCTCTAAAATATGATGCAAAATTTCTTCATCTAAAATTACTCATTCTTTTAGAGGCCACTTATACTTGCTGATGATTCAGATGCATTAGCACAACTTAGCCTCACAGGGTCCAATCAAGGCATTCCATTTTAATTGTTTGTTTCCATAAGAATTATTCCAGTCAGAAATGGAAGTGATGATAAAGTTCAATTTGGCTGTATCTTTTTCTTGTTTACATGTAAGATATGTATACTGTAATGGTTAAAAATTTAATGTGCTTATGTATAAGAGGCATATCACACACACACACTATGTACATGTCCTATAAGAGTCATCTAGTTTCACTTTCTTCAGTAATATCCATGTAGGTTTAGTACTGTTACAAAATACTTCAGGGTGATAACATGGTTAATGAGAGGTCCAATAAAATGAATATATATTTTTTCTCCATCATTATTAAATTGGGATAGGCATAGAGTGGAATTTGTCTGAAATTATCCAAGAAATCTGGTTTTGAGTGTCCACCAAGTGCTAAATCAAACCCTTGAGCACTTTACAGAGAGATAATATAACAACATAAAAAGCAGAGTGCAACCATATATATATCATTATCAATTTAGAATCTGAATCAAAACATTGAGAATTTTGCTTTTCTTTACTACTGTCATGGGAGAATAACTGTCCTCTTTGAATAGCTAGTTTAGTTTGTAATGTCTACATACATATAAACCAATTGGTTAATCCTAACTATCCTTAATCCCATCTTAATCCTAACTCTTTGGCAGATATAATCATCTATGATGTGACATAACACAGTACACTAAATTTGGTGCTAAATTTAACCAGTTGGATATTTTTGGTAGTTTAGCATGTGCGAACCAAGCTGATTTAACTGATATTACCAAGCCATGTTTCTTTGGGGGGAAGTGGTGGTGAATGTCAGCGTAGTTAGATTATAGCACTTTTTTGAGAATGTTTGGTAGTTTTTACCAGATTTTATTGTGTTGGATGGTTCTTATAAATTTGATTAAATACATACATGACAAATAGAATATGTAATCTTTATTATGACAGCATATGGACAGTGCAAACACTCCCCCATACCCTTTAACAGTTGACTGAGGAAAATAAATGATGTTGTTTATATGAACAAGAGATTCATGACATAGCAGTGAGCAAGAAAGCAGAACAAGTTTTTCCCAGAATATCTGATGAGTCATCTCCCTAAATAATTGGATTACAATCCAGAATATATATTTAATGGTTGCTTGTTTGAATTTTTTTTTTAGTTTATTTGCATTGGGAATTTTTTTAAAAAGTATTCAGCTTTATTGTAAGAGCATCTCAGTTTACAAATGATATCTGTAATTCAGTCAGACTTCTGTCAATTAAACATTTGTCTAATCTGGAGTCCAGATTAGAAATGCTTTTAGAATATACTATCAGCCTGTATAACAAAAAAGGTACAAAAGTCATCCAATACATATTGGATGTGATTGATTAATATACATATTAACTATTTTGATAGCATCTCATATCCCACAAAGCAATAAGCCACATACATCCCATCAGACTTTAAAAAAACTCAAAACTCAAATGGAAATAAAAGTAAAGATTGTGATATTTCATGACTAATAATTTTTCTTGGTAATTAAATAACACTGGCATTCCATATAGTAAGGTATTTTCTCTTTTTCTTTTCTCTCTGATTTTATCATTTGCCCATCCCCATATCAATGTGCTCTTCAGGATAATTATTTATGAATATTATGGCATGGATTTTAACTCACAAATGTTACATGATCATAATATGTTAGTCTTTAAGTTTTAAAAAGATGTAGATATTTTCACTACAGTAACTAAGCTAACCTTCTGGACATATATTCAAAATACGTGTTCTATATTGTAATAAAATCATAGAATGTTGGAGAGTGCTGGAAGCTGCACTTACATTCCCAAAGTCTCTGTTTAAGTACTGAAATGATAAAACGTTCACCCACTCCTCAAGGCATTCTATTCCCTTGCTGAGTGACTCTTAACATTAAAGATTCGTACAAATGTCCTACCAAAACTTATTTCTGTGTAATTGTCCTGTCTTCTGGAACAATTCTGAAAAATTCTGTCCAATCTTCAAATATCTGAAGAAGCTATTATGTCCCCTTCCAGTCATTTTCTTCTTTTTTCCCTCCAAGCCAAGCGTCCAACTAAAATCAAAAGATTTTTCTTCTCGGCCCTTTATCATTTTGTTTACTGTCTTCTGGATATGCTCCAATTTCTCAATGTCCTTCTTAATATGTGATGCCCAGAACTGGATGTTGTATTTTAGAGAAAGAAAAAGTAACTATTATTGAGTTTGACAAATGTTTTGTATTTAAGATGATTACAGATAAGATTAAGAAAATTACCTATCAGTATTAGTCATATTTTCATATTTCAGTTTAGTGCCAGTCTTAATTGTTATGAACAATTTATTCAAGAAATAGATGTATGAGAAGATCAACTATATAGCTCTGAAATTGCAACTTTCAGGAGTGGGCAACTATAGTCTATCAGCAACCACATAGTCTATGGCCATATTAAGTTTCCAATGTCATTTTCACTGACTTGAATAATCAAATTGTGCAACTGCAGTTTGATTATTGGAGTACAGGCAGGAAGAAACTCAAATTTCTACTCTTCTGCGAAACTTACTAGCTAAATTTGGCATTGATTTCCTTGATGAGAATAGCTTACTTCACAGGAATTTTAAATGAAAGAGGATACCTTAATGCAAATACAATACCAGGATATAATTTGTGAAATTTAAGCTTTGGTTTCTTTGTATCTTTTGATTCTGGATTATTATTATACTGAGTATAGAATATTACTGTGCAGAAAGTAAATAGGCTTCCAAAATTAAGGACTTCTGGATATGAAACTGGATTTTTCCACTTTTGTTACTGATAACAGCTACATTAAACTCCAACCTAGGATACCCATTTTAATGCTGTCCATACCTTACTAATAATGGAGTCAATGAAAGGTAGCCAAGCATTAGAAAAATTTTCTCTATCTTTGTGGCCTACAGATATGATGCAAATTTAACCCTCAGAATTACTAGCCAAATGATTTTAAAAGTTTCAGAATTTGAAGTTTGTGAGAGAAGCTGCTTACTTTGTATAACCTCTGTCCATGGTCCTACTAGATTTTGTCTTATACTGTACAGTATCAATCAACTTGGTCTAGATTCTATCTGCATTGTATTGCAAGCTGATCAATATTTATGTCTTCTGTGATGAGAGCTCTGAGCTAGACTATCTACTAGGCTGGGCAGTAGTTTGGATTCAGTTCTGAAAGACATTTTCACATGTTGTGAAGCAATTTTGGGGATTATCTAGAATTTACCGCATGGAAAACACATTCACAGATCATGCCTAGAGCTATATTTCTTTTTAGGTAAAATAGTCTTTCCATTTATAATTTTCAACTGAACATAACCACCTTTAATGGAAAAAAGGGTGTAATCAATGTGCATGCTCCTTTTTCTATTCAGTTTGAAGGCTTCACATATTCAGGCAAATCCTGAGGAGAACAGTAATAACTGACCCAAGCCACCTGTGACTGATATCCAGCCAGCATCTTAACCTTAAGATTCTTATATCATGACATGCTATGATATAAAGTTAAAAAGCCACATTACAAATCACTGTATTATCTTTTTTGGAATATCTGATTTTAGGTAACAGATTTTCAGTATGCATGTATGATTTTTGTAATACTGTGATGCTAATAAATGCATTTATTTATTAAGAATAATGAAATGACATTGGACAGGTTTTGTAATGTAAAATGTTTAGGAACAAACATGAAAATAGTACATGGTTGGAATGTACTCTATAGGGCATAACTGGATTTAATAGGAAGAAGTTTAATGAAAACCAAAATTGATTGTAATGTTGGGAGAAAATAATCATGTTACCATTGAATTTATAATTTCAAGAGCTAGAGGAATAAAGAAGAATCAGACTTGTTTAGTGGATGTTAAAAGTGTGCATTTTGATAAAATAAGATGGAAGGTAGATACATCCATCTATTTGAAATCCAAAAAGGAGAAGAATTTCTGGGAAGGATTGCAAATCCTGTAAAATAAGATATTGAAGGCATGACTATTTCTGCTAAAAGAAAAATGGAATATTTCTAAAAAGACCAATGTGGATACATCCAAGTCGTTACAAGATTAATCTGTAGGAATCAAGACTGGTATGCAGGATGTGTCTCTGTCCATGGATGTGACAGTGATGACCCAAAGGAGATAACATACCTGTGACAATTTCTGCTTTATCATCTATATCACAAATAGCTAAAATGTGAGAGGAAGGCTAATGTTTCTACAACGTATCAATGAAATACAATCCATGGAATCTCAATGATATTATTCAGAAGCAAGATAAGAAATGTTGTACATGATCTTTGATCCAAATGCATCCAACAAAAATGGAAAGACACTTTGATTCCCACAATGAATGAATGGCTGCAAAAATCAATGGAGTTAGCAGAGATGGCCAAAGTGACTGCTCTGATTAAAGAAAATAACACAGTTAACTCTGTTTCTACTTGGAAACCACTTTGGGGCATTTTGCTTGAGGTGGAAAAGAAATGAATCTTTGATTTTGGGTTTTACCAATTAGATAGGTTTGATGTTACTGAAATGATTAGCTTATATTATTATATAAAAATAAAAAGTTGAGGTTTGATGCTCTTATCCTTTTCTACTGCACCAAAATGAGTCAGAAGTCATCAATTTTTCTTTCTTTTTTCTCTTTGTTCTACACTTTCTTCTTCCCCTTTTGCTACTTTATTTTTCCATTATTTTCTGTTGTATTTTATATTGTATTTGGATAAACTAATAAATTTTTTGAATTCGATACAAATGTATCCAGTGGTGTTGGTGATGTGTGTATGTATGTAAGCACATGCGTGTGCGCACGCACGCACACACACACACACACACTTACACACACAAATGTGATGCTCATTCTTTTCTGTCCCTTTTAATTTGTTTTAATTGTGGAGTTCCTTGAGTGTTTATATGTTACCAGGATTAACTGCTAAATCTGGTGTGCTCCATTTTGTAAATCATCTTGTTTCTACTAAACATCCGCTCCCTTGAAAGAACTCTGTAGAATCCCATAAAACATTATTTATCTGTGTGCGTTAGCAACACGCCACTGTAATTTCCAAAATAAATGCTGGGTGTAAATTGTTGTTTATGTCATAGTCTGACTGTCTTTATGAAAAACAAAAGTGAAAATGGGAAATATTCACAGGTTTTTTTATTTCTTCCGCTGAAGCCTCTCCTGCATGAAGAGACAAATACAAGTGGGAATGTACGGGTAGTGAAGTACTATATTGAAAAGCTACATAAAGATTGTGATAGAAAATCAAATACATATTAGGGAATCTGCTTAGAGAACTTGCCATATGAAAATTGGAACCCCAAATTGTCAACTTTAGATTAAATTCATTTGTTTATATTCAAGAATCTTTCTCTACCACAGAATCATTTTTGATATCTTAAAAAAACAAAGATTCATAAATCCACAAAAATATATGCCACATTAATTTTGCCACAAAAACTGATTAACATAATTCCTTCTTTAGAATCATGAAGCTAAAAGCAGCCATTTAAGTCATGGAGTTCATCCTCTGCAGAAATCTGTGAGACAGTTTCAAGCCTCTACTTCATTTCAACCAGTGAAAGGGAGTCCATCATGTCCTTGCATTATTCTGAATACTTTTACTGCTAGGAATCTTTCTTTTGTATCCCAAATCTATACTTTGTACACTATGTTTAGGAACAGGTGAGGGAAGAACAAAACTTGACCCTTTTCTATACAGCATCTTTTCTTCTGTTTATTCCCTCTCAGCCTTCTCTTCTCAAAGCTAAGCATTCCCAATTGCTTCAAATTCATTTCCTATCCCTGATCAGAATACTGTAACAGAATTGGAAGGGACATTAGAGATCTTCTAATGCAATCCCCCCTGCATAAGCAGGAGACTCTACACCATTCCAGACAAGTCTCTTCTTAAAAGCCTCCAGTGATGGACCACCCACAACTTCTGAAAGCAAGCCATTCCACTGCTTGATTGTTCACATTGTTAGGAAATTTCTCCTTAGTTCTAGGTTGCCACTCTCCTTGATTAGTTTCCATTTGTTCTTTCTTGTCTTGCCTTCTGGTGCCTTGGAAAATAGTTTTACACCTTCTTTTTGTGGCAGCTCCTCAAATATGGGAACACTGCTATCATACATACCCCTAGTTCTTCTTTTCACTAGACTAGATAAACCCAATTCTTGCAACTATTCTTCATATATTTTAGCTTCTAGCCTCCTAATCATCTTTTGTTTAAGACATTAATTCTATCATTGCTTCCTTTGTCATTGACTCAGCTTAAAAATTGAGTTTAAGGAAAGATATGTGAGATATTGTGTGTGTGTGTGTGTGTGAATCTGAAGCCTGCATGTAAGAGGTGTTGGGAGAGGGGAAGTGTTTATTGCTCCTCTGGTGGCATTTTCATTAAAATGGTATCTACATTTATCAGAACAACTTCCACTGCAACTTCTTTCTATTTGGGGAACTTCTACACTCATTGCAAGAAGTTCTCACACAATATGTGATACATTGCCTCTTTGAATGGAGAAGATGCTGTTACTATTCAACTGAAATGAACTACATCTGAGGATATAGTTCAGCAAATATCAGTTCATGTTGGTCTTTAGTTGAATTTCTGTGAAAGATATTATGTTCTTTTTCAACTATTAATGGGGAAATATGTAAACTGGGCTGTTTCCACAGGCATTTGGACCAGGCATTATATGCTGCTTATATGGTTTTAAGATCGGAATGTACAGTATGGGTCATAGGCCATTGCTTCTTTCTATTGTATTAATCCTTGTTATATCATCAAAGGTCACTGTTGTGAGATGATTGGCCATAAAATTATTTAAAATAAGTTGAAACTTCTCTTCAGCAACAGTTCTTGCATGCATATGAAAATCAGTTCAGCTTTATCAGATATCTGTTGAAAAACTCTTCTTCCTCAAGAATGACAAAATATATCTAGGCTGCTGCTGCATCATCTTTCAATGCATGTGGCACTAAATATACATATGATAATTGTGTTTAACTTGAACTTCGTTTTAAAAAGTTGACATTTGATCTTTATTTTGTTTAGAGTTTTATTTTATATAGCATATTTTTATCTATTTGTTGATGACTTGAATGTGTTTTCAGTCCAATCTAAAATCCACGCTATTCTCCCAATTTCATCAGTCACTTTGAAACCTATCTGCAGTACTAGAAGCATGCTAGGAATGAGGAAACATGATGTTGGCTGTAGTTACTGCAGTTTTGATTTTAAATATAGGTTGGAGCTCAAGAAAAAGAAAGGAGTTCTGCCATTTCAAAGGCAGTTATTTTTCAGATGACTTATTTGATTTTGTTCATGGAAAAAAACATTTTTCTCAATAAAAACCTCTCTTGATTTGAACAGGAAAGCAGATACAAACAAACAAGATTTGGAAGATCATATTGTACATGTCTGATTTAGATTATATTAGAAGGATAGGCAAAATAGTTGAGTGTGCCTATTGAGGAAAAATAGCAAATAAGAAATATAATTACAACTTACAACTGAGTTTTCCAGAGGAATCTAGTTCATTGTTATAGAAATTAGGATGTTCTATTAAAAAAACCTTTCTCTGATACCAAGATTTTTTTTGTTATTCATTCTGTGGATTTCTTTAAACAATCTAGGAAGATCTGTATCTTATTTTACAGAGGGCAGTTCTTTATTTGAAAGATTTCCAGTCCAAATGGTTATAGTCTTTCCCAGGAATGACATGTCTGGTATTTTTTATTTAAATTATAGTTATTATATGTACATAATTATAGCACACTAAGCATATGTACATGGGTTATTTTGTTGATGTAAATCTATATTTTCTCTAGTTCTCTTTTGCCTTCAGTAATCATTCCAGAAGATGTTCCTTGAAAGATATGCAGCAGAACTAACCTAAATTGTTCCTTTTTCCTATTTCCTGTTGACTTCTTTTCTTTATTGATGTTTCTACTGTGTAGTGGAGAATTGCAGGTTAAATGGAGATTGTTTCTTCTTTGCATTTGAAAGGAGCTTTAGCTTTTCTCCATCCCCTCCTTTGAGGATTACTGTTAATGGGCTCCGTAAATTTGGTTGAATCAGGGTCAGCCCCATGCATTAAGCTCCTTAATAGCAGGAAAAGATTATACCATAAAACTGTGCACTTGGAGAATTATCTTTCTTTCATCCAGTGGCTTTACAGGAAGCAAGCTGGGTTTTGAATGATCTAATTTATTCAGGTTGGTGGTGGATGGCAGCGCCAAGACTGGATCCTAGAATAAGGCAATTGTGGATAAGAGGATCAAAGCCAGAGCCTAGGACAAGAAAACAAAGGGGTGTGAAGGATTACAACAGAACGAGGCACCAACTTTAACTTTAACCTTAGACTGTCTACTATTGACCTCACCCCTTTCCTACGAGGTCTGTAGGGGGCGTGCATAAGCGCACCAACGTGCTACCGTCCCTGTCCTATTGTTTCTTTTATTTTTCTTATATGTATCCATGCATTAATAACTATGCTTATACTTATACCTATTATCTTTTAAGCAATTGACAAATCAAATCAACTAAAAATAAAAAATAAAAGGAGGCACCAAGTGCCAAGAAAAACTGATTGTATCAATCTATTCTGTCTACAATAATAAACAAACAAAAAATTCATTGCATTTTGTTTCAGAAATGGAATTTTTCACTTCAATGTTCTATTTTTAGACAAAACAATTATTTGCTTGTCAAAATCTTGTCAAACTTCTACCTTTTCCCAGCTTGTTTTGGATTTACACTTTTGCTGTGTTCAGACCAACTGTTCTCATTTTCCCTCTCACTTTGTAACTTTTCATGATCCTGGAAATACTATACATGAAAATCACTGTAGCAGTGTTTTGTATCTGTGCCTATATAGTGTTTACCCAAGAGAGCAGAAGATTGCAAAGTCTGCTCAAATAAAAAGAGTGGGACTGATTGATAACCCTTGAATGCTGTGTTGTTAGCTCCAAAGAACAGGTTTAGTATCTTATTTCACTCAAGCAGAATGGATGATAAGGAGCCCTGCATGTTCCACCACTTCTGAGGTATTATAATTCCTCTTGAGTTCCTTTTCTTATTGTTTAAATTATTATGACTATGGCCTTGGCGTGTATGTATGTATGTATGTATGTATGTATGTATGTATGTATGTTGGAAATAGGTTGTGTCTCTTCTTTGTGGCACTTCTTTGTGGCACTGCTATATTGGAGCACTGCTATCATGTTGCTTCTAGTCCTTTTCACTAGACTAGACAAACTCAATTCCTGCAATCATTGTTTATCTGTTTTAGCATCCAGTCCCCTAATCATCTTTGTTGTTCTTTTATGCAGAGTTTGCAGAGTCTCTACATATTCTTATAATATGGTGACCAAAGCTTTATAAACTGGTATTAATGCATCATGTGTACTTGATTTTATCTTTTTGTTAATGCAACCTAGAATTGTGTTGGCTGTTGTAGCTGCTGCTTTATACTGCTGGTTCATATTTATATGATTATCCACTAGGACTCCAAGATCCCTCTCACAGTTACCGCGATTGAGCCACGTTTTACCTAATCTGTACCTGTACATTTGGTTTTTCTTAACTAGGTGTAAAACCTTATTTTCTCTACATTGAATTTCATTTTGTTAGAGTGGACTGGGTGTTCAAGTCTGTCAAGATCCATCTGGATCTTGAGCCTATCTTCTGGGATGTTGGCCGTTCCTGCCAACTTAGTGTCATCAGATTTGATGAGTTCCCTTCTGTTTCCTCATCTAAATTGTTTATGAAGATAT
Organism: Naja naja; assembly: GCA_009733165.1. Taxonomy (NCBI): domain Eukaryota; kingdom Metazoa; phylum Chordata; class Lepidosauria; order Squamata; family Elapidae; genus Naja; species Naja naja. The sequence goes on along the minus strand of CM019155.1, from coordinate 107,780,097 downwards.
TAAAGAGTATTGGGCCTAAAATGGTAGGCCACTGCTTACTTCCCTACATGTAGATGTATTCCATTATGGACTACTGTTGAGTGCAGTTTGTCATCCAGTTACAAATTCACCTTGTGTTGATACTGTCTATCCCACATTTTTCTAGCTTATCAATAAATAGGTAGTGGTCTACTTTTTCAGATGCCTTTTGAAATTCAAATATACTATGTCTGCAGCATTTATTTGTAAAGAATGAAATAACGTTGGTTTGTTCTGTTTTTGACAAACTGTCTGACTTTTCGTTATAACTTTATTTTCTTCTAGTGTTTGCAAATCTGTTTTTTATTATCTTTCCCATGAACTTCCCAGGTATTGATGTCAGGCTGATTAATCTGCAGTTTTCTGAATCTGTTTTTTTCTTTAGTGTTCCAGGATCTTTGAAAGATATGGTCCAATAGTTCCAATATAATTTCTGCCAGTTTCTTCAGAATTTTAAGATATGATCCATCAGAATAGAATAGAGTAGAGTAGAGTAGAGTAGAGTAGAGTACAATGCAATGCAATGCAATGCAATGCAATGCAATGCAATAGAATTCTTTATTGGCCAAGTGTGATTAGAAACACAAGGAATTTGTTTCCAACCAAGTGTGATTAGAAACACAAGGAATTTGTTTCCAGTGTGTAAGTTCTCAATGTATATACAACAATAGTAATAAGCAACAAAGTTATAGTCATAAGATAAGGAGAAAGGGAATAGAGAAAATGAGAATAATGGTGGTGATTCTGCTGTTTTAGATACTTTAATAGTGTTGTGGGAATTAGTTGCTTGGCATAGTGGAAAAAAAACTGTCCTTGTGTCTAGTTGTTCTGATGTGCAGTGCTCGATAGCATCGTTTTGAGGGTAGAAGTTGAAACTGTTTATGTCCAGGATGCAAGGAATCTGTAGATATTTTCACAGCCGTCTTTGTGGCTCATTCAGTATACAGGTCATCAACAGAAGGCAGATTGGTAGCAATTGTTTTTTCTGCAGTTCTAATTATCCGTTGAAGTCTGTGTTTGTCTTGATTGGTTGCAGTGCCAAACCAGACAGTTATAGAGGTGCAGATGACAGACTCAATAATTCCTTTGTAGAACTGCATCAGCAGCTCATTGGGCAGACTGAGCTTTCTGAGTTGGTGCAGGAAGAACATCCTTCGTTGTGCTTTTTTGATGACATATGAGGTCCCAGTTATTTGAACTTGTCTAGAACAGACAGGTGTTCTCTTACCATTTTCTTGCTTATTTCATTTTCTTGCTTAATTTGTATCTCTAGTCTGTTTTTACTGTTATGTTTTTGGTAGGTTCAGCTATATTTGTGTGTGTGCGAAGACTGATACAAAGAATGAATTAAGTGGTTGTGGCTACTGCCTGTTACTTCCTTGCCATCTTCTCTCTTTAATGAACTGGTTGTTTCCTTGACTTTTTCTTGTTTTTTATATGTTGAAAGAAACTTTTTAAAATTGTTTTTGACATTTATTGGACATCTTACTTCATTCTGAGCCTTAGTTTTCCTGATTTCATCTTTGCAGATTCAGGCTGTATGCTAGTATTTGTCTTGGTTATGTGTCCCTTTTCCATTTTTTGTACTTATCCTTTTTGTCTTTCAATTTATCGGAGAGTTTTTTGTGCAACCATGCTGGTTTCTTCTTGAACTTTTTGCTTTTCTTTTTCAGTGGTATTTTTTAAAAAAATTTAAAAAAATTTTTTTTTATTTTGAATACAAATAATACAAATGTAATACATATAAATCTAGATACAGAAAAAGAAAAAATACAAATATTTCAGTGCACACATCCCTGGAGACCATTTTTATTACTTATATTTCTTCTTCTATAACAAGTAAAAGATATACAATATATTCCAATTGTGCCCTTATCACCTCCAAAACAATATATATTCTTGAGTAGGTTTATTCCCTTTGCCTTCCACCAACACTGTTTTTACAAAATCCCCCATATTTTTTATGTTAGTTATCCCTTTTTAAAATTTGATTTCTGTTGTTAATTTATCATTTGTTGCATACTCCAGATTGCATTATACCACTCATTTCTCTGAATATCCCAATTTCATCCCCAATATTTAACCATCACATTATAACCTGTTTTCCACCAGCAACAATAATGCAATCCTCGGTGACATATCTAAATTTACATTCAAAAGTGCTCTAATTTCCCTGAACACCATACCCCATATTTTTGTGCACTATCACAATCCCACCACTTAGATTTATATGTTCCAATCTTTTTTGCACCTCCAACAAATATTTGTATATTTAACATCTATTTGATTTAATTTATATGATGTTAGGTACCACCTCCATATCACTTTCTATCCATTTGCCTTAACTCTAACTGACATATTCTTATATATTCTTCTATTCCAAATATTTTTCCAGTCATTATCATTTATTTCTTCTAAATCTGGTTCCCAAATTAATTTTAAATCTTTTGCCTAATCTTCTAATTCAATTAATATTCTATATATTTTCCCAATTCTTCCTTTATCTGTATATTCTTCATTCAATTCACATTCTTTTATAATCATTATAATCATATTTTTTCAGTGGTATTGAGCTGGACTGAGCTTTTATGATTATATTTTCAGAATCCCAAGCTTTTGCATATGTTGCATCTGTCCCAAGCTTCTTGGATTGTTTTCTCCTTTAAGATTTTCATCCATGGAATTCTTCCCAAGCTAATTTTTTTTTAAATCAGCACTTTTAAAGTCTAGGCCACAGTTTTGATTATGTTCATATCTCACTCTTCCTCCCAAACTCCAAATCCTGAAGGGGAAATGGAAGTTTGGTCACTTTCCAAATCATCAGATAGAAGAGAGATTGGTGAAATTGGCAAAAAGTTTATCAGTCTGAATTTCTGCCTTCTTTTCAGCAACTGAACAACCACCAAGCAAGGCAGTTATAAAAGAATATTTGTTACCATAGGATCTGCAGTAGGTTGAAGTGGGGCTGTGATTTTCTTAACATTTCTCCACAGATCAAATCCAAATTGCTTCAAAAGGTTTCAGGAGTGCCTCATCTGAGTGTGGGAGAAATACAATAGGTTCACATCCAGCTTTGGGCTCCAATCCTGGTCCTGCTATATTCCACCAGCCAAAGAAAATATAGTATGAAATGTTAATAAAACAAAAGGGGTTCAGGAGGACCATGATTTCAAATTTAGATTAATAAATCAAATGCCTAGAAAGCAAATCCAATACATCCTAGTTATTCTTAGTCCAGAAACTTTCACCTAGTACTGGTTCACCCAGTACTGTTATTTTTATGAGAATAATTCCAGATTCAAAATTTACCTATATCTGGTTAGTAATGTTGCATGTGCTCTTACCTCTCCAGTATCTGTCACAGAACACATTTTTGCCATAGCAACTAAAAGGGGTCGGAAAATGATTACAGGTGCAAGAACTTGATGGGATTTTTCAACAATTCTTTTTTCCAAGACTCTTTGGCACTTAATAATATTAACAATGTAAATATTTGTGGAAGCTGCTGCTGAATTTAAAGCTAGGAAAAGCATTATTTACAGAAACAGAAAAGTGGATTTTTTTATTTCCATGAGCTCTATTATTGAGGAGCCAGAAATGTGGTTGCCTAAAAGGAGATGGACCTCTTCTTTCTTCTCCTTTTCTTTCTATAGATTTCCTGAACTATTTCACCTTTTAGTGCCATGAATTAAGAAAGTGGTTCCTCTTTAAAATGAGACATTGTAGGTAAGATGACTCCAAACAGCAAATGCCATTTACTGCCATTTTATATTTGCAATTCTGCATATTGTTTAAAATTTGGACACTTTAATGCAAGGATTTATGCCACTTCAAATTCAATGCAAGGCTTTCATGATATTAGCTGAACTGAATCGGGTTTTCCTGGATCTGTACTTTCCTTAAAATTATATTAAAAAGCAGGTGGATTTATTTTTGTGTTGTAACACTGTAGTTCTGCAAAGCTTCTGAAGTGTCAGTTTTCTCATTGCCAACAACTGTTGCCTCATCCCAACTCTTAGCTCTTGGATTCAGTCTTTCCTATTCCATTTTTAAACCTTCATTGTCCTGGTCTTGGTGTCTCCTGTTCAGAACACATCTTCACTCTCTTCTAGCATAGCCAACAAGTATCACTGCAGTTACTAAAGGCCTGGCTGCAAAAGGTATGGGAATTCTATTATTTTATCGTATCAACTCACACTAAATGTTACATATGTCTGAATGATGATGGCATAGATCTTCACATCAATCATTCAGAATTTTTAACAGTATGCCAGACAGTATGCACATCTTATTTCACGAAAATGTGGAACAATATCAGGGAAGGTTTCTAACTTTTTTTTTAGATTCTCTTTTTGGGTGGAGCAAGCAAATTATTCCAGGTGACCAGAGCCTTTTTGGGAGGAACTAATTAGATTTTTGTATTCTCTTATTAGCTTCAGGGAAAGGAATGAAGGATGAAAGGTTTTTAGTATTCTCAATGTGTCCTCAGCATCTAAGGAAAGCAGAAGTAGCAATGATGACAAAACTACAAAGTTTCTAAATTTGGGTGTGGATAGAAATAGTTTTGAAATGGAGCATTTGTTCTCTTAAGCATGTATAATTTTTTTAAAAATTATGAAAATGAATGCTTTCATTGTCTCTTTTTCCTAAAAAGTCCATTTTATCTTTTTCTTTCATTTTCTCTGAACTTGACTTGATTTCTATTGACTGCCAAAATGCCTTGAATACCTGTGAAGGTGGGAGCATACTAATTTGTCAAGTTCTTTTTGTTTTCTGATTCAGAAATGTGCTTTTGTTGAGGACTTTACTCATTTCTTTTATGATTTTGTTACATTTTCGTCTGTCCAATAAATTTAAATAAATCATCTTTGAACTTGGTGCTATTTTAAGTAAGAAAAAAAGAGAGAAACTCTGTTCTTCCTTCCTTGTGAAATGGCCTTCACCCACAACTGTATGTTTGGTTTACATTAACACAAGGAATATGGCTGCAGAAGAAGATTTCTCCACATTTTTTCTCTAAAGGACCTCTTAGACTTCAGAAGTCCTACAGAATTGTCTCTCTTAAAGGATAAATGTTTAATTTTAAGCTATATTTGAAGTAAAAGCTGTAGCACTACATGGTTAATAGGTGGCAGTAAAAGAGGAAGAGAATACCATATCAGGTGCATAACAGCCAATGGTGGGATTCAATTTTTTTTTACTACCAGATACTGTAAAATCTCCAGTCAGAAGTGGTATTTGCCGGTTCTGCAAACTACTCAAAATTTCTGCTACCGGTTCTCCAGAACTGGTCAGAACTTGCTGAATACCACCTCTGATAACAGCAGTAGGTATTATATCATATTTAGAATATTATTCACTCTCCTTCTTAACTATGTGTCTTACTTTGGCTCATGAAAGAGCTAGACCTCACAAATGATAATCATATCTCTGGAAGGAAACAGCATGACTTGTATTTCAAGGACAACTTCAGGCATGTTGTTCATGCAGTTTAATTCTTTAAATTAAATAGAATAGAAATGCCCATGTGGCAGCTCAAGAAATTCTCTAAATTATATGAGACAAGAACATCTTCCAAAAACTTGTTTTTCAAGATAAACTTTGACGTTTGAATTGGTCATATGAATATCTCCATTGGATATATTTTGCTGAGGAAGTACATATTTCACATGCCAGGCTTAAAAATATTTATTTCCCCTAATTAGATAAAATGTATTGCCTATTTTTCATTTATTTTATTCTATTTCCAGTTAGAAAAAACGAAGATAAAAGTATCTCCCAGAAATTATCAAAAACATTCACAAATCAAACTTAACTTTGTACACAATCTGTTTTGAGTATTATCTTGTTGCTATGATCAAAATACTACCTGAAATTAAGTAAGATAAACTAACAGATAAGATAGTCAGATAATCACAGTCTATATATGATAGCAGATATAGTTTGGAAAATCAATTTAAATAGTTGATACATAAGCTCCTTTTGTAGCATTTCAGGTTGTGGATGTGGAAATGATGCACTTTAATTCATAGATAGCTAGCGATTAGGAATTAGATAGCAACACAGACAGACAGACAGACAGACAATTATTGATTTGCAATAAATCAATAAAGATTTTTGACTCCCAAATGATTAACAACAATTACTTGAGAAGCCAAGGAGTTTTCTTTGATAGACTTGAGAATTTGGTTCTAGTAAAGACCACAAATTAGAAAAAAAAATCTGGGATACAATGGGACCCTGTACTTAGGTCTGTTCAGTGTATGAAGAGGTTTGTAAATAGTTCGGATTGGTGGATCAATGATTATGGTGATGATGATTAAATATTTAAAGGCACAATCAAAATTCTAAAATAAAGTTTTATTTAGTCAGAGCTAGTTGAAAATATTGAATATGACAGGGTTCTTATAATACAATTAAGAACTGTGGCTTGCCTTTTGAATATACTAATGCTAAGCTTTCATTAAAACCAACCTGCAAAGGTTATAAGGGAATTAAGTCTTTGTCCAGAGCTTTATTTAGATAACCAAAACTTCACAGTTACTTTGTTGATTCATAGCCATTTCTAATGGATTACCTGTAGATTGCTTGAGGGGCTGCTATTTGGCTATTGGGTGTGGCAGTTCCAGGAAGTCAAGGTGGATCTATCTCCTTTGAAAAAACACTATATAGCTCTTCAGCCTTCTAAATCGAAGAAGAGAATATACTTACAGATTATTCCAAAATGTAAAAACCATTCTTTATTATAGAAGATAAGGACAATATGAAAGATGTATGGCTTCCAACAAAATAGAGGTGTTTTTATCTGTTTGTTTGCTTATTTACTTTTTAGATTATCCAGCTCCAAAGTAACTCTGGATACCCAAACAAGGTTGAATAATTTCTACTAGTTACATCAGCTGGGAGCTAGCTAAGATAGCACTTGCATTTTACTCCAAGAAGGGAAGCGAACTTGTTCTGCCAAATACATATATATATATATATTGCATTAAGCTTGTCATTGTTTTCATTTTGGTATGTATAAACAATATTTTGGGTTTGTAAAATGTAGGCAGATTATCTTCAAGTGGTCTAAATAGCTGGATGTAGGGAAATGAATATTTTATTGGAGATGATAGCTTTCTGACCAGCTTCATCCCTAACCCATCACCTTTGCTACTGACTACAAAACCTACACCAAGGTTTTCTTGCACAGTAGAAAACTCAGCAGGCCAGGCCTTCGATCAGGCCTGTAATGGGTTTAAGATGGGAGAAGGGAGAGAGATAAAAAATGTTGAGTGTTTAAATTGTTAATGGGTTCCATGTTCTTGTCACTGTCGAAGGTTTGTTCCCCTTTTATAAACTCATAGTTTTCGGCTGACATTGCCTTTATGTGAGCTATCAACCAGACGGTGATGGTGTTCCTGTGTTAGACCGTTACTGCCAGATTGTATTTGCAGTAAAGGAAGAGAATAGAGGCAGTAAATCCTATAAGTAGAGATTTAGGGTCCTGCTAAGCACTGCAGTTTTAAGCCCATGTTCCAAGGAAGTCCATTCTCCTCCATGAGAATTACACATCTCAGAATACTGGTTTTCCGATCACCAATCAACAATATTCATGGATCAGGTGTTTATTTTTTCCAAAGGCACTTTATGCTGTTAATTTAGTTTAAAGTAGCTACAGAAGAGTGATGGAGGTGAGAAGATCTTTTGTATATATCAAAGTCCAAATGCAGCTATAGTCTGAGTTCAATTATTATTTTTTCTGTTGTGAGTGGGGAAGAGGAAGGAATGGCTCTTTTTTTTCTTCAGTCAAAAATAAAAAAACAAAGAGATATAGTAAATCAGGAAACAAAACTGTGGATTCCTAGTTGTAAGGAGAGAAAGCTTGTTCAAATCACTGCTTAATGGGAAAAATATTTGTTGCTGTTTTTTATAAATGGACCTGCTTTACATTTAATGCAGCTCAAAATAGTTGAAATCTTTTGTCAAAAGCCACTGTAAATCAAATAATATGTCACAGTAAAGGAAAGATCATCTGTCCCAAAAGTTTCATTAGAAGTACTTCATAATATGGGGCAAATTAAACTGAGTTCTCTTGGACCCTGGATTTTTTGAGTAAACTTTTTCTACTCAAGGAAAAAATCTGACTTACGGAGATGTTACATCTTTTTCTTAAAAAAATGGAAAACATATTAATCCTTAGCTTAATGATGCTGTCATTTAAACTAAATGGGCTAATGACTATGACCACTGTATTACTAATCATTGGAATTACCAGAAATTGTAGATAAGCTGAGAAGTAGCTCTTAGCTATGAAGAAAATAAAGTTAGCTGCACAATGTTTTAGAATAAATCCTTGAAATAACTGAAAAATAGAGATATTTGATATTTGAATATTACGCTAATGGAATTCTTATGTATTCCAAGACTGGGTGCCAAGAATTTTTTTAAAACTTCGAAGGATCAATGAATATACTTCTTATTTATGTGTGTCCCTATGATTCTCTGGGTTGTAACATTATTTACAGTAAGCCTAATAGGTTAGGCTTACTGCCAAAAGATTATCAAAATAATGTTATATTTTTCTGGATCATTTCCAGATGGTAACAGTTAAAATATTAGTGTTTTTTAAAAATAATATTATTAAATAGATAGCTTTATTTATAGGAAGCAGCATGGCAGCATAGCGGTGAAGACACTCTCACTTGGAAAGTTAAGAGTTCAATACTAGGTAGCAGATGTTGCTCTCCTATGACTGAGAGTAAACTCCAAGTAGGCATCAGGAAGGACACCTGGCCAGTAAATGCTCAATTCTATCCAGTTGCCCTGACTCTACTCCAAAAATAGGGATTACAGGATTGTTTGTCACATCTGTGTGCACCTGTGTGCATCAATGCTTATTGATGTATATGGGCACACTGGGAAGTAGTTTGCATATGTTCTATTTTTCCCTCTTATAAAATTTGTTTCATTTATTTACAATCCCCCTAACAGTATATCCTAAAATAATATTTTATGTTGCTTAACTTGTCCTTGTAACTTTTTTTTTCTCTTATACTTATTTTATTAAACTTGTATGATCCTGGTCAGTAAAAGTCCATTAATAGTTATCAGAAATAACAACATATCTACTTCAACCTTAGTCAAATAAACCAACTTTATATTAATTTCTGTTATTTACATTATGTATATATTAACATTTATGGACATATTAACAATCTTGATCCTAAATGTATTCAAATAAAGTCCTAGCATTTGATTTTTTTCTCATTTTTTCTTTTTCCCTTCTCACAAAATTTTTCACAACTTTAACAAGTCTCATTTGTGAATCCAGTATAAAAAAGATCACTCATTTGTAAGAGTCATAAGATATCAGTCAGTTTCGTTCCAATGTATAGTGTGGCATCTCCTTTCACATTTTTCCACAGCCTGTCATCATTTTTAGATCCACTTTCAAGTCTGTCTCAGTCCTATGCAGTAAAACTTGCACCTGTTCCATATCATCTCCCAAATACTGTCTAAAATAGAAAACAATTTTAAAATGAACTTCTGAGATTATTGTTCACAATTATCCTGTCAAGAGCACTTGTAAGTGGTCCCAGCCCTCTCCTTGGCCAGAGAATCCATTCACCAACTCTTCATTCCACTGTGAGAGGAGCCATCTTCAGTTCACCATTTCTTCCCTAGAAATCTTCTGCTCTCGATCATGTGACCAGGAGAAGGTGAAAGTGTCTGAGAAAGAATGAATCAGCCACTTACAAATTACTCCCCAATTCAATCTCTCAAAGAGGTGGATTGAGAAAACTTTCTCTGTGACTTCTGACTGAAACCTGTCCTTTTTTAAACAAGATTTTTTGATGACCTTTCCTATCACACGGGATTTGGCCTATTCTATTTTATTTTCCAAAAGTCATCCTGCTGATAAAGAGCATCTTGATTATATAATTGTTTTCCAACCTTCTGTTAGATTGGAAAAAACAGTTGTGTTCAAATATCACCTTACCAGCTTTCCCACTCAAATAATTCTTTTAATAATGCTAACATTACAATTACATTAGGAGAATATATAAGTTATATATAACTTATAAATATGTGCCTATTTAAACTCTCCTAGGTTTATTGGGAAACTAGGGCTATTTATCACTTCTCAGCATGTATAACCTAGGAAATAGATATCTGCTTATTTGTCACTCCTAATGGAATATTCCTTACTGTTTTGAATGTAAGAATTTCATCTCTGTTCTTTGAAAAAGTATGAAAATACTTTCCTGCTTCAGCTCTCTAGCTTGCCTAAAGCTGTCCCGTCTCCAGGCTTTCTGTCATCAGCTGCATCTTAAATATTTGTAATGTGTACAGCAATACAACAGCTCGTTAAGCCATTTGCTCTGGACAACCTTCCTTTCAAGCTGTCAGCTGGTGAGCCTAGGGCCTGATGTTTAAGAGAGCTAATTTTCATAATTACACTCTTCTGTTCTCTTTGCTACCTCAACTCCCCCAGTTCATGTGTACATACAGAAGGACTTGCTGTCCTGGGACCCATCATTCCATTTGCCTAAAGAAATAGCGAGAGTTCATCACAGGGTCACAGTTAGATTCTGCTTCCTGTTTAGGAAGTGTGGTGTGCTCACTGAGCCAAAATGGATGCATATTGTTGAAGAGGAAAGGGAATTAGTTGGGGGACCTTTAGCTTCTATCCAATTGTGTCATCATTATACAGGCTGAAACAAGACAGTTTAATACTTGAAAAAAACTGGAAGCTTGCCCCACTCCAATTCCTGGTTTTCAGATTACTCAGAATGCTTGGGCTATAAATAAATTAAAAAGCCAATGGAAAGGTTGCAGATGCCTACTGAATAAAATAATATTTCAAGGTTTCAGGAGCACCAACATAATGTGTTAGGTAGATTTCAGTTGGCTGAACTTGGTTATAGATTTAATCTTCCTGTTTAAGAACTAGTTGAGTTACAAAGAAGAGTAAACAGCTTTACATAAGTTATTATTTCACTATTCAAATATAACTTTAAAAACCAAAAAGGACAACACTTTTATTCTACTTTTAATAGAATAGCATGATGTAACTCATCTTATTATATTGCCTAATATCTAAAATTTTATCAATCTTAAGAAAAAGGTTTTTAAAAGAACATTGGGCAATAAGAGCTATGAGTTCTTGTTATAGTACTGTTCTGTAAGAAAACCTACGGCACCATCTACTGGTGGAGGTACAATACAGTTCCACTTAATGTTGACAACTTTAAGGGAAGGAGGGCTTGCTTAACATTTTCCTTAAGAATTACATATACTCTTCAAATAGTAGCCCAAGAAGCTCTTCTATTACAGGACATACAGCAGAGAATTTTAATGTATGTTCAAATGTTTGAGGAATCGTGAAAAGTGGATAAATTAGGAAAAGCAATGAAGAGTTAAACAGTCCTTTATCAGCTTTTCTTTTTCTCCCACAGTTCCTCACTCAAAATCTCTGCTTCTAAACATATTTAAATTGGCAAGTCAAAGTTATTTTTAAACATCTATCCATCATAAATTTATTCTTTTAATAATAGGAAATTGTTCTTGCAAACAGGTTTGCAACATCTGTTGAATTTTAAAAGTTGGTTTTAGTGAATGGAAAATGCACACAGAAGGCTCTTTAACGAATATTAGTAATCTTATTGCATCATACAAAGATTCCTTTTTAAAATGTATGATTGTATTTCTTTAAAAAATACTTTCATTAAACTTTGTATGCTTCATCTTGCATTGGTGCATTAATGTTTCTTTAAAATATTTAAAATCTAACCTTGATTTTAAAAATCCCTCTGAATTTATGGAGTTTTACATTGTTACCACATTTACACCATTACATCCATATGATTAGAATAAAACTGAGTTTCCAGCTATCTCTGTAATTTAAAAACATTTATTTGTGAATGAAGTTTTATTGGGTATTGCATTTTTAACCTTAAAAAAGATCTCAAGCTAATATTCTTTAAAAAATAAGAAAGGTTTTGTGGAAGCAATGTCAATACTGTGAATGCCAACATGCCTGTCTATAAATGTTGATTGGAGGATTATATGTTTCTATCACCACTTGCCATATCTTAAGTACCTAACTTCACTTCCTTTCTATTATGAGATTTGTATGAAAGCATATGTCCTTGCTAGTATTTAACCCCAGGAAGACGTGCAATATATTATAAATGCTCAAATTCTTTTTAGTACATTTGCAGCAAAACAATCCATTTTAATACATAAATGACCTACTTGAGGGTTAAACACCAATATTTTCTGACTACTATATGCCTAATACTAATTATCTAGTAAACATAAAATTAATTCATTTTTTTGTTTGAATGAATACCTCACTCATATTTTTCTTTTGAAAAATTCAAAAGAACCATCATAAATTATTGTATGTTCTACAGTCTGAACCCACAGGATTCATCCTAACAATATTTAGCACAGATGATTTATTGATTATTGCTAAGGAACCTGCCTCTATTCTTATCCCAAGTTCACTAAAGAAGTAATCTAAAGTTATGTTTAGATTTTTGCTGTTAAGTGCTATTTTTTCCTTCTCCTAAGACATTTATACCATACAAACAATCTACAATATCTTGGCAATGTTGATAATTATGTCGTTGTGGAGTGAGATCTTTAATCCCAGAAACAAATTTGGATAATCTTGCTCCTTCAGCCTATTACTCTATGGAATGTATAACTTTAAAGGAGATAGGAGATGCTATAAAAACTGTATTTTTAAAGGTCCTTCTCCTTTAAGAGATTTTCTTCTGGGATACGTTCATCATCAAGAAACAATAATATTTGAGAAACTGGACCAAGGATCAATAAACAGAATTACCAGGGGTCGGATGGCAATTAATGCATCTTTGTCCTAGCTGATGCCCAGCAGGTTCATATGCCCTTTAAATTTTCCAAACAACTCTTAGAATAAAGGGTTATTTGGAACATTGACAACTGGCTCATTTCTTCTTGGCTGTGAAAGAACTGAAAAGCAGCTATCTGTTTTAGTAGTAACTCTTGCATTGCTAAGCTTGGAGAAAGGAAGGAAGGAAGGAAGGAAGGAAGGAAGGAAGGAAGGAAGGAAGGAAGGAAGGAAGGAAGGAAGATAGAAAGAAGCAATACTGCCTCTAAGAATTAGAGGAAAATAAAAAGATTGAGTTCCTTGCATGTGCCAGAGGATTTAAAAGGAGAGAATTTTGTATGCTGTAATAAACTTGAGGCTTTGAAGTTTTTCACTATTTTTCCCAAAGTCATTACATATAAAATATCAGTTGTTGATTTAACTTCAAAAATTCTTTCAGACACTCTGAATGCTACAATTCTAAAAATAAAATATTAAAATGGCTTCAGTCATAAACTTCCTACAGTAATGACATTATTTTTGTATGGGAAATTGAATGATCATGTAACAATTGCATTTATAGATGGAATATATACTGTGTAATTCTATACATAATTACTCAGATATAATTGAGATAAGAATGCATTGTTGTTTATTGAACATTTAGTTTCATAGACATATGTTGATGACTTATAAACATAATGATGTTAAAATACCTTCTGTTTTTATTCTGATTCATAGTATCAATTTATAATTTTTTCTGATAGTTGTATCTTTGCCTGCTTTAATTCTAATCCTAATTCAAAATTGAATCTAGATAAAATTAACTGAATTCGGCCTCAGAAGAAACTAGTAATTAATTATGTTGGAAAATGTGTGAATAATTTATTCTGTACCCAAATATAAATTATAAGAAGCTTCTATCTGCTCAGAAACATATCATTCAGGAAGTGTAATTTTGTTCAGTTACGCTGCACTAATACTTGAACTATACAACAGTGCAATTATGGGGGGAAAGATACTGTTGACTGAGGAGTTGCGTCTGTAAATAAACAACTCATGCATGTTCATTCAATAGACAGATTTGAAAATGTAATAGCATGTTTTATGTGTGTCACAAAATGGCTGCCTTGGGAAAGCTTGTCTATTCACCAGAAGATAAGCTGGCATACCCTACACACTATGTCCCACTTACTGTATTTTTACATCTTGTGGTGAGAGAAAAGACATTTTGGCTTATTAAAAGCAAAATATTGGCTAGTTATTGCCTTCTTTTAAAAAGAAATAACAACAAAAACAACAATAGCAACAACAATAGATAATAATAATATTTGAGATTCACATGATTCTTTTAGAAATAAACTGAAAGTTGTAACCAATTGTAGTACCACCTAGGCATTTATGGGTGATATCTTTTAGAATGCTGTCATTCAATTTTTTCCCACCTGCTCCCTAGTTTACTTACTTATGCAGCAAGAAACTACTTTGACTACCTTTTTGGGTGTTTGGAAATGAAAAAGAATTTAGATGAAGCACAGAGACTAAGGAGTACAGGGGAAGTCAGAGTGCCCTATTTGGGGCTCTCAGTCTATAGTGGTCCTCAGGCATACCAAATCATTTTTATTGTCCTTTATGAGTTTCATATTTTATTTTTGAATTTAGATTTGGATATATCCAATGATAGAAGTATTAGGATATTTTATAATTCTGTTAAATGGCCAGCATTAGATATTGCTAGTTATCCTCAGCATCATGATATAATTTATATATACAGTACAATAGATAGGTAGAAAACTGAAGTAGTAAAATTGGGTAGATAACTTTAGTCTGTAGGCAGAAATCTAAAATACTGTAGAAAATAGAAGCACATCTCCATAGAAAGAAAGCTAACATAATAGAAAAGCCTTGGTTTTTTGCCTAATATTTCTCTTTAAAACTCAGTGCTTCTCTTGCAGATACAAAAAATTACATTTTACACTTTTTCAAAGGCTATTATTTCTTTGCAATTTATGCTGTATCATTTTCTCTGTTCTTACATTAGCTATACAGGCCTACATGATGCAGTGAGAGTTTCCTATGAGAGCTGTTATTGTGGTCCTCAATGAATCAAAGCATTCCAACTGGTTACTCAAGCACCATTTTTACCATTCCAATAAAATGCAAGCATTTTTTGTGAGGAATGGAAGAGGTTATGTCTATCTATGTGTATGGTTTGCAGATAAAGAGGATTAAGTATATTCTTTTATTTTAATGGTGAAAATCTCGTGAGATTGCAAAAGTATGCAAGATTTCTATATATTTCATGAAATCTTAAAGAGATTTCATACAGAATTCTGAAATTGAGATTACGGTATAGTAGTTTTCTCATGAGTTAAACCCTCTTTCACCAGAATTAAACCAGAATTTTAGAAGTTAAATATAACATATGGAGACACAAATATAATGTTAAATCTTATATCTCAGTGAAGGCCTTTTTGTTGTGGTGTGCCGAAAGTGCATGGGCTATAGCATGTGTGCGCATGTTGGCACCCACAATGCAATGCAGGGGCCCCTGTGCAGGCATGCGCAATAACCCTGCCCCACCCTCTTACCTGCACTGCACATGTGCATGCCTCCCAGCTGATTTTTGGCCCATTTAAGGTCGTTTTCACCTTCCCAGAGGCTCAAGAGAAGCCTCTGCAGTCTCGGAAGGCTGAAAACAGGCCCATTTCGGCACTTGTGGTATTTCCGGAAGGCCCGTTTTTCAGCCTCCCAAAGCTGCAGAAGCTTCCTTCGAGCCTCCAGAGAGCGAAAACAGCCTCAAATGGGACAAAAATCAGTTGGGAGGAGTGCGCATGTGCAGTGCAGGTAAGTTTGGCTGGGGCTTGCATGCCCATACAAATGGCTCTGCATGCCATCTATGGTACGTGTGCCATAGGTTCACCATCACAGTTATATCTCTTTCTGTCAGCTCTATGCTCATTTTTTCAAATGGTTAACATTTATGCATTGCTTCTATAACAAATCAGTTCACTCTTGTCCTAGCTGATCTAGCCCTCATGTGATCCATAAAGTTTTCTAAGATTTAATCATCAAATGGTTTATTTTATTTATTTATATCCCACCTTTATTATTTTTGTAAGTAACTCAAGGCAATTAACATATCTAATAACTCCTTCCTCCTTTTCCTAAAACAACTCTATGAAATAAGTTGAACTGAGAAAGAGTGACTGGTCCCAAATCACCCAGCAGCTTTCATGACTAAGGCAGAATTAGTCTCCAGGTTTCTGGCCTAGGATCAAACTAGTGTACTAGAAAGCAACATTCTTTATCTATTCCTTTATGTAAAATAGTGTGTGTTGTACCTCACGTCTCAAAAGGCTGAAGACCCTTACAATTTATATGGAGTTTCCCCGTATGATTTAATTGCTTATTGTACCCTGTGACTATTATTAAGTGTTGTACCTTATGATTCTAGACTCTTGACGAATGTATCTTTTCTTTTATGTATACAGAGAGCATTTGCACCAAGACAAATTCCTTGTGTGTCCAATCACACTTGGCCAATAAAAGAATTATATTCTATTCTATTGTTGTATAAGGAATGTATCATTATGACTGTTAATGATATAACAATATTTTGCAAAGGGATGAATTATGTGACAGTATCATTACAGAAGTTATATTTTGTTGTGTTCTATAACAGGCATGTGTAACTATTACCTGTGAGAATGTCTCCAATTTGTATGTACAAATGCTAGGGAACTGGTATTAGATTTACTCCTGCTTTGGGGGGGTTCACAATGAAAAGCAAGATATAAATTCATTTCAGTTATGATTATACTCTATGACATAGTAATTCTTGATCACATGAACTTTGCAAAATAACTATGGAGAATTTCATGTCTGCTGCCTAAGCTCTTGATTTGAATAGTCAGACAAAAATGCAGACACTTTTCTTTATTGGTCATTGGTTTCAACTTCCCACCTTCTCAACTGCATTCGAAGTTGATCCATAATCTGCCATCCTCAAACACTGAGAGCAAGAAGCAAAATCATAATTCTACCCTAATACTGGCTCCAGGTCTTGCAATAACAATATTCTTACTTTGCACAAACAGAAAATAAATTTGTGGCATGTATAAGGCCTTACGTCATATAAGGACCAGACTGCTAGTCTAAACAATTCCTGAGATTTATAAAAGAGGTAATTGAAAAGATATCAAGTCACTTAAAAGACTTGAAGTTTTGGAACATGTAGCTTCTGTAAGGCGATTCTGCAAATGTGGATGTTTGACAGTCTTTTCTTACAGAATAACTGCAACCAAACATATGCATACGCATATTTGGGGAGAAGGTGTTTTTGCAGTGGCTTCCAAGGGAACAGCAGTTTCTTTCTGTTCTTATTGCTTCCTTTGAAAAATAAGACTAAGGCAAAGGATAAGGCAAAAAGGAGCTAAGATCTTGAAGAAGGATGTCAAGCTCTTTAGTGTAGAACATGTTTTCCATGATGAAGTCTCTGACTTATTTGTCTGTCTGTCTGTCTATCCGTCTGTCCATCTATCCATCCATCCATCCTGGAGCACCAGGGAACTACCAGAGGATTGGAAAAGAGCTGATGAGGTTCCCATCTTCAAAAAAGGAAAAGAAACCGATCCAGGAAACTACAGACCAATCAGCCTAACATCAATACCTGGGAAGATACTGGAAAAAATAATCAAAAAACAAATCTGTGAACATCTAGAAACAAATACAATTATAACTAGTAGCTTTACCAATACCTTACAGATTAACAGAGTTGGACGAGACCTTGTAGGTCATCTAGTCCAACCCCCTGCCCAAACAGGACACCCTACACCATTTCTGACAAATGGCAGTCCAATCTCTTCTTGAAAGTCTCAAGTGAGGAAGCTCCCACAATTTCCGAAGGCAAGCTATTCCATTGGTTGATTGTTCTCACTGTCAGAAAATTTCTCCTTATTTCTTATTTCATTCTTTGACAAATTGACTAAATTAGTAAACCAACAAAATGCTGTGGACATAGGATACTGAGATCTCATCAAGGCATTCGAAGAAGTAGACCACAGCCTACTTCTTGGTAAACTAGAAAAATGTGGATGGATTTGTAACTAGCTGAAAAACCTTACTCAATGAGTAGCCCTTAATGGTACTACATCTACATGGAGGGAAGTGAGGTACCACAAGGTTCTGTCTTAGGCCCAGTATTCTTCAATAAATAAATGACTGAGATGAGAGAATAGAAAAGGTACTCATCAAATTTGCAGATGACACTAAGCTGGCAGGAATAATCAACATTCCAGAAGACAAGTTCAGGATCCAAAAAAAATCTTGACGCACTTGAACAATGGGTCCTAGCCAACAAAATAAAATTTAATGTGGAGAAAAGCAAGGTTTTACACCTAAGCAGGAAAAACCAAAGGTACAAGTATAGATTAGGCGAAACCTGGCTCAAAAACAGTAATTGTGAGAGTAACCATGAAGTCCTAGTGGATGATCATTTAAACATAAGCCAGCAGTGTACAGCAGCAACGAAAAAAGCTAATTCAATCTTTGGTTGTATAAACAGAATCATAGAATCAAAATCACATGAAGTATTAGTACCACTTGATAAATCATTAGTAAGACCATACCTGAAATACTACATCCAGTTTTGGTCACCACATTACAAAAAAGATGTTGAGGCTTTGAAAAAAGTGTGAGTAAGAGCAACTAAAATGATTAAAAGACCTGGAGACAAAAATATATGAATGGTTGCAGGAATTGAGTATGCCCAGGCTAGGGAAAAGAAGGACTAGGGGTGACATGATAGCAATATATCAGTATTTGAGGGGCTTGCCACAAAGAAGAGGGGATCCACTTATTTTCCAAAGCAGCAGAATGCAAGACAAGAAACAATGAATGGAAACTAATCAAGGAAAGAAGCAACCTGGAATTAAGGAGAAATATCCTAAAAGTGAGGACCATTAGAAGTTGTAGGTGCTTCAACACTGGAGATTTTTAAGAACAGACTGGGCAATCATCCATCTGAAATGGTATATGGTCTCCTGCTTGACGGGGTTGGACTAGAAGACCTCCAAGGTTCCTTCCAGCTCCATTCTGATTGATTGAATTTATTTGTTTGTTTGTTTGTCTGTCTGTCTGTCTATCCTCTTTGTTACTTGTAATGTTATACCTAGCTTCCCTCAGCCTATGCTCTCTGGTATTTTTCTTTTTAACTACAGCTCCCAGAATTCCAAACCAGAAGCTTTGGAAAATAAAGCTTGGAGGACAGTTTGCTTAAGGTCTTTGACTTAAAATCCATATTAAAATATATTCAAGGAAATTTGGATTTCAAAGCTATGAAGGACCTCTACCTAAGATTGAAGATTGCTATTTTTCAAGGTGCAGTGTATGGGTTGCAAGCACTGGCTATTTAGATCCTTATCATATGATTTGATAGAGGCACCCCTTCCTTCATCTTCCTACCCATTTCATCCCCCCCCCCTTTTTTTCCTTTTCTTAATTCACTGACTAGTGAGTTTCTGATTGACTCAAAGACCAATTAAAGTAAAATTTAATGGGAGAATAGATTAACTCCCTGAGGTTTCCCTTCCATCCATCACATTTTTATAGCAGGAGCTGCGTGGAGGCTCATAACTTCATGCTGTGAGTGTGATAATAAAGGGGGCACGGAGAGGATTCCAATTTACTGCCATGCTGATGCGCTCTGGGGATGGGATTTACTGCCCTGTCCCTTCCTCTTTTTATTCAGAGGGAGGTCACTGGATCCATGGCCGGCGATGGGCTGCTGACAGATGAGATGTCAGGCAAAGAGATCATGACAGGGAAGGAGGGGGTTATGTGTAAATGTAATTGTGTCCAGAGTATAGGGATGCGGAACGTTCACCTTTCGCGCTCGAAAGGCTGCGATTACTGTAGGGCAGAAAGGCGCTTGTTGTGCAGAAATTTAGGAGCTAGCAGACAAATTGAGAAGGACAGGAAACAATTCACTTTTTCTAAAGCTGGAGAAGGAATGGTTGAATTGAAAATAGTTTGAGAGAGGCATCGTTTCTCATGGCCCATGCCTACAATTCTTTTGTCACCTCCAGACAAACAAGTTTTGCCATTTGTATGGGCCACTTTTTTTAATTAAAAAAAATGCTTCCAAACCTGTCTGAGGCAATCCCACAAACAGTGAGCTTTCTCTTCAAATTCTTATCCAACTCTTCAGCTCTGTAGGCAGATTTGCTATTTGTTGCCAACAAATATTCTTCTTCAGAGATAGAATGTGTTGCTCTTTCATATGAGATGACAGGAGGGTTTTTTTTTTAGGATTTTGCATCAGCTGATGTGAAGAGCAACTTTTAACAGATTTTCATTGTCCCTTCCACGTATTTCAATACATTTTCTGTTTTGAAGCACCTCAGCACCTTGTTGTGTAGCATCTCAGTGATTCACTTGGCTTTTGTGCCTCAAGTTTTGAATGCCTTGTTATTTCTATCTGCTGATTGAACCCCATCATTCATTTGCAGACAATGGTTTTAAAGAGAGCTGAAAGTGGTTTTATAAACTTTGTAGAATAGAGGTGAGCACCCTGCCTGCCTAGGGTAGCACCTAATTTCATGCAGCCTTCAGCTTAATTTCAGAAGTCCTTTGCAATTAATCAGTTCAGACCTCTAGCGAAAGCAGTTTGTCTTTTCCTTAAGAGTTTGCTTGTTATATGAAGAAGAAGAAGAGAAAAAGAGGGGAGTCTTGTCAGATAAGCAGACAGAGAAATTTATGATGGGATTCCCTCTGATGGACGAGGGAGAGAAAAGAGGTCCAGGAAGAGAGAAAAGGGTACTTCTGCTCATCTTTTAGGCAGTGGCTTCACTCAGTATTGTCTTCAGACCCAACACTAATATATGATGTGGCCCCCATTAAATTTTTTTCCCCCTGTGATATTGTCACCTTCAACTGAAAAGGGTTGTCTGTTACTCTCCTGCAGTGTACACAGGCATTTCTTCTGTGCTGGTACTTGTTTAGACCAAACACATTTTACAAAGTTTTGATGGGCCTGAGTGATGATTTTTTTCATATCACATTTGTTTTGTTTGTTATCATGCCAAGGCATACTAATTTTGTTATAGGTAGTCACATAACTGTAATGTAATGCCCCTTTTGTTAGATGGTCATAGTGTGGGTCACCATGTTATTTGTCTAGATTTTACAACCTTCTTTGTCATTGTTATTAAGTTATTACCACAGTTGTTAAACAAATGCCATGATCGTTAAGCGAATCCATTGTTCACTATCAGGTGTTTTTGCCGAAAACCAGAAGTAAATGCGAGTTTGAGGCAAAAATGTTGTAAATCTCAATCATATGACTGCAGGATGTTGCAAACAGTAAGTGGAGTCCAATTGCCAAGCATCTGAAATGCAGTCATGTGACTATAGGGGGAGGCGTCAAAACTTTGGAATCAGGTAGTACTTTTTGGAGTGGCATCATAACTTTGAATTGTCATTGAGTGACTGGATGTAAGTTGAGGACTACCTGTACATTTAACTTAATGATACTTAGTACATAGATGCAATCAAAATGTCTACCATACAAGTGGCATATCCTGCCTCAGCAGTTTGACATCCTTCTGTTAGTTGCACATAGCAAAAGAACTGTAACTCATTGTACACATAGCAAAACAATTGTAACTCATATACTAGTTTCTATGTATCTTTTGAAAAACAAGGTCTATTTTATCCTACCCTCAATTCCACTCTTGCAGGTGTCGATTTTCTGACTAAACACCTCATCTTCCCATCTTGTAGTTCATGTTTCTTTAGGAGGAAAGAAGTATAGAGTGACTCAAGCAGACAATCTTTATATAAGAGAGAAGAAAGAAAATATTGTTAGGATTTCATGAATGAAGTTAGTTGGTATTAGTTGAATCTGAACAATGGTTTTGGAACAGATCAAAAGAAGGTCTTAAGTAATAGTCAGGTTCTATTTGAAGAATTGCTGTAAAATATTTGTGCAAATCAGAATAGATTTTGACACTAACATCACTGATATAGCCAGCTGTCAAAAGCCATCCCCTCCCACAGTAGGAATACCATCTGACTTTAAGGGGAATGATTAATAAATGTTTTCCTATCAAATGTTGACATTTGGGAAAGGGTAGGAAACCTCTTTTAATATGCTCTGTATGTAATAAATAAGGATTATATCACAGGCCAGCATTGTAGCTGTAGGAAGACAGGGATTGTCAGTGAGACACAGCAAATTTTAAGCCAATACAGTTTTTGAAAGCTTAAAGACTAATGGATTGTCTCTGGATAGTGTGCAAGTTTTTAAAATATAATTTAAAAACCTAAATGATAACAATACCAACTAACTAGGTCCATAACCAACACAGAACAAAAAGCCAAAGGCTCATTGGAACAATACCAATTCAAATAGCTTCTTAAAAGCAAAGACAGTTGGAGCTGCTAATGGTAGTGGACACCACTGAGAGAGCCTATGACTGCTCCACGTTGCATGAGCCTCACAGAGCTTATCTCTGGTTCTTCTAAACCTCAACCCTTAAAGCTTCCCTGCTATATTAGCCAAAGAGTCAGATAACTGCCATGATTCTTCTTGTCTTAAATTATTTTGATCCAGACATTCCAGTGATTCTATACATTCTCATTTCGAAGAAGGGCTCATTAAACTCAGCGGACCTAGCTTCTAAGAAGATTTATATATAATTGTGCTGTACACTAGCTACTCATTGACAAGATGTGTTGGTCCTGAGATCAATAGAGTTTTAGCACTTACTTGGGAATAAGACTGAACTAAATGGGGCTGGTGAAAATGAATGAATAAGTGAACATGTGCATAGGTGGCCACTACAAAGTATGATAAAAAAGGTAAAAACCCAGCCTTTCATTCTTACATTTCAACTTTGCACAGAAATATCTGTCATTGGCGTGTGTTAGGCATAACAGAGAATGTTTTATCATGAGACAGAGGGAGGGAGGGAGGGAGGGAGGGAGGGAGGGAGGGAGGGAGAGGGAAGGTTGAAGTTGGCAACTAGTGCAGCAGAAAGCTTGAATGTTTTGCTTCCTTCTGGCAGCTCCTGTGTGGAAATGCTATCAAGTTTGGCTTCTGAAAGCACTCAAGTCCCAATAAATAAAAAGAAAAGGTGTACGAGTCCAAAACAAAAAGAATAAGAAAGGGACATCCAACAGGACTTAATAATACAAGTCCAAATTAACCATTGAGTAGGACAACTAGACAAAGAGATGGAAAGCTGGAGTCCCTGCCCAACTGACGAAATGTCAGTCTTAGAGCAAAAGCAGAGGAATACTGGCAATCAAAATAAAGAGGAGCAACAACAAAAAGATTTGCAACTCATGAGGAGAAATACCAAACCTCACAATAATTGTATCTGTATGGGAAGCATAATTAATATCGACCCAGTTCCAACGTCAAGTTGACATCCAGCATTCTTATCACCTTGCCAACCAACCAAGCCAGATCACCTTGCCTCTGGGAATCCCATACAGATGGTGTCCTGGAAGGTGGCTGCCTGGAAAGGGATGGTTGATAGTGGACTAATGAACTTTCTCTCTAGATTCTATGTAACAGCCATTCAGGAAACCTGGTTAACCAAGTGGATGAACCAGTACAACTGCCAGGCTTTCAGGGATGGGCCTCCCCAGCCCAAAAAACAAAGGGAGAGCCTCTGGTGGATTATGCATTCTTATAAAGCAAGAATTGCAATGGCAGGGGGAGAAACTATACAATGAAGACAAGTATTCGTATTTCCTAGCTGTTAAATTTGGATATTTTATTTATTTATTTGATTAGTCAATTGCTTACAAGATAATAGGTATAAGTATAAACATAGTTATAAATTCATGGATACATATAAGAAAATAAAAGAAACAATAGGACAGGGACGGTAGGCACTTTGTGTGCTTATGCACCCCTACAGACCTCGTAGGAAAGGGGTAAGGTCAATAGTAGACAGTCTAAGGTTAAAGTTTTTGGGGTTTGGGGAAGAAACCACAGAGTCAGGTAGAGTATTCCAGACATTGACCACTCTGTTGCTGAAGTCGTATTTCCTGCAATCAAGTTTGGTGCGGTTAACCATGAATTTGTATCTATTGTGTGCTCTTGTATTGTTATGGTTGAAGCTGAAGTATTCATTGACAGGTAGGACATTGCAATGTATGATTTTATATACTATACT
This sequence comes from Naja naja, assembly GCA_009733165.1. Lineage (NCBI taxonomy): Eukaryota > Metazoa > Chordata > Lepidosauria > Squamata > Elapidae > Naja > Naja naja. Next base: position 107,756,043 of record CM019155.1, on the reverse strand, counting down.
TAGATTGGACTGAAGACGGCGTAGTTCTAGGTTTCTAAGTCTAGAACCTCAAGTCTGGTGGTGTAAGGTATTCTGCAGTGAGTAGAGGAGTGTAGAACTCTTCTTGTGAAATATTTCTGGACTTTCTCAACTGTATTAATATCAGATACGTGATGTGGGTTTCAGACTGGTGAGCTGTATTCAAGTATTGGTCTAGCAAATGTTTTGTACGCTCTAGTTAGTAGTGTGATATTACCGGAGAAAAAGCTACGTAGAATTAGGTTAACAACTCTTAATGCTTTTTGGCTATGTAGTTACAGTGGGCTCTAGCACTTAGATCATTTGAGATGAGTACTCCAAGGTCCTTGACAGAGTTTGGATCATCAACAAGGTCTTGACTATTCAGCTTGTATTTTATTTTCTGATTTTTTTTGCCAATATGTAAGACAGAGCATTTATTTATTGAGATTTGAAGTTGCCATTTGTTTGACCATTCTGATACATAGTCGAAGTCTTTTTGAAGGGTAGCAGTATTGTCTGTGGTGTTGAATAGCTTTACATCATCAGCTTAAGAGAATGCAGTTGCTCTTAATATGATCACAGAGGTCATTTATGTAGAGTATGAGGGGAGTTGGACCTAGAACACTGCCTTGAGGGACACCACTGCTGACAGGTACAGAATTTGATAGGATGTTTCCAATTTTGACCATTTGTTGTCTGTTTGACAGGAATGCTTCTATCCAGTCATGCAGGTGTCCAGAGATACCATAAGATTTTAGTTTTAATAGTAGTTTGTCATGTACCACTGAATCAAAGGCTTTACAGAAGTCTATGTAGATTGCGTCTATTGCTTTGCCCTGATATGAAGAATTCAAGTTAATATTAGTAAATATGTATATCCTTCAAACACATCCCGGTATTGTAACTCTGAATACTGGATAAATGTGGAAGTTATCCTAGAGGAGATATCTGTATTGTACCCTCAATCCATAATGGCATTATTAGGAGATTTTAGCACTAAGTTGGGTCCTTCTTTGTATGAGTTCGCCCAGAGGAAGGAAATCCCAAGGGAGTTTTTCAGTAACGATCCTCAGTGGCTTTCGAGAGACTAAAAAAGTAACACTGCTGGTCTATTCCTAGTCTCCTTAATTTTTAAGGGTAATCTCCAAATTCTGGTAGGTAAGGATAAGAATTACACATATCATTACACATATCACTCGGCCCATTCAAGCAATGTGCTGGATCTCCTTTGTGTTGTCTAGAGATAAAATTGACCTCTTCTCAGAGGTTTCAGTACACTTTAGTGATGACAGCAATCATCAGCCTGTAAGCGTGACATTGCAAGGCTGCTCAGATATAAGATCATATAACATGGCTGACAGATGGCTCACCAAAAAGGTAGAGGTGAAGAAAAATAAAAGGCTAATTTGGGCTAAAGTTTAAGGCAATATCAGACTGCCTTAAAGCAAAGAATGCTACCAACTGGGCTAGAACAATCCAGTCATCTACTACTGACTGGTGATCAGCCTTCAACACATTCTCTAATTTTTGTAGTATCCTGAAGAAACACTTAACAACTAACCTGCTACAAAAAGAGCCTGAACGGGTAGGTCCTGTTGGTTTGATCCTGAATGCCAGCAGCTGAAAAAGAAATTGAAGGCTGCCATGAGGCTTGCACAGAGGAATCCTACTGCTCATATACTAGCTGAGATGTTGCACACAAGAAGATAATATTAAAAACTTTACCAAATTAAATTTAAAAAGTTCCACTACCTTAATTTGGGCAGAACTTGAATTAGCTGCTAAAAGTCATAACACAGCAATATTCTGACATTCAGTAGCAGGAGTTCTAAAAGAATGGAGATTTACATTTGATATACCAATCTCCACTGAAGAATGGAAGAACTACTATCAAAGTCTGTTTCCCTCGACCGAATATGTAGAGAAACTGCCTCTAAGCAGTGAACAAGCACCCTCTGAAACCCTTCCCCCTTGGCCACCGGTCTCTGTAAAAGAGATACAATCTATTATTAAATGTCTAAAGAGCAATAAAGCCCCAGGTGAAGATTTTCTACCAGCAGAAATATTTAAGAACTTCGCTGATCGCTGGAGTCCATTATTGGCAGGTCTCTTCACACATATAAATAATACCTGCCATATTCCAGTTGGCTGGAAGATGGCAATAGTGATCCCCATATACAAAAAATGGAATAAAAAGGATCCTAGTAATTATAGACCCAGCAGCCTGACCAATATCGTAGCAAATATATATGCAAAGTTATTTCTGAACAAAATGGAAATCTGGGCAGGGGAAAATCATATTCTCACAGAAGAACAAGCAGGCTTTAGACAAAGCCAAACTACCTTTGACAACTGTTCTGTCTTTAACTTTCTGGCTGAATATAAAGACAGTTAGATAAACTCTACAAAGGCTTCCATACAAAGTTTCTTTATTGGATTGTAATAGGCATTCTCAAGTTATAACTCACACTTATGCTGAGATTCATCTAATGTCCAATCTTTGCATAGTCATCTTCATAGTGTGAAAATATGGTTATCTTTATCCCATAACAATACAGCAAGGGATCCAGCATGCTGCTGGGTCCAGGCAAGGAATGAACAAAGGCTTCCCCCACCCACTTAGAGGTCAATTCAGTGACTAATCAGGATTATAGATGTGACCACATGACATGAACTACATTTCCCATGAGGCATTAACTACATTTCCCATGAGGCATTCCCTTAAGGGGACAGCTCCCAATTCCCAACAGCTCCCAATTCCCAATTAACTATATACTGTCTGACCAGCACAACAACTGCTTTGTTCTGAGCCATCTATTTGCCAAATATGCCTATAAGGGGAGACCTCTATATGTAGCCTTTATAGATCTTACAGCTGCATTTGGTATGGTAAGTACTATGGCATAACTGACAGCTCTTAAAATTGAACCTAGACTACTAATCCTAATTAAAACCCCATATACAAATACTTGTTTGAAAGTGCGGTATGGGGTTAATGGAGCCCTGACTAACAGGATCCACACATGCAAAGGGGTAAGGCAAGGGTGCATTTTAGCCCCATTACTATTTCATTTATACATTAATGACTTGCCAGGATTAATGAAAGATGCACAATGCCAACTACCCTAAATAGAAATTGTAACATCTTGCTCTATGCTGATGATATGATCCTATTATCATACCCACAAGTAGAATTGTGTAGGCTACTAAGGAGATTTAGCTACTACTGTCAGGATAACTCTCTAATTATTAATAAATCCAAATCAAAAATTATGGTGTTTGGTAAACATAACCAGGGACATAGATGACAACTAGATGGAGAAGCAATTGAACAGGTTAGCACCTTCATATATTTAAGCATAACTTTTTCCAAGACCAAATCTTGGTCTTGTAACCACCAATGGAGCACACTTAGAGCAAACACTCGCTTAAATCTATTAAGTTAAAGAATCACAGTTACCCAGGCTCCCTAGTACCTCTAATCAAAGTATATAAAGCTAAGGTAATCCCTATGCTCCTATACGGAGCTGAGGTTTGGGGTTTACACCCCATTACAGCTTTAGAGTAAGCACAGTCTCAGCACTAAGATATATTTTGGGTGTGGACCCTAAGACATCTGCTGCAGCAATCAGAGTGGAATTGGGAATCTACACAATTCACACTAAAACCAGAGCTTACAATTACTGGCTCAAAATTAATGAAATGGAGACAGATAGACTCCTTAAGATATGTCTGTTGGAGCAGATAAAATTGCAATCACAAACCCTCTGGATTACTAAATTGACAAATTATATAAAGAGCTGTGGTCTCCCTGTGCCCTGTGTAACAGGAGAACAAAAAAAAAGTTGCCCAAAGAATCGTGGATATAGAAGTTCAAAAGACATAGCCACACTTAGTAAGGCTGGTAGCCTGAAATGGTTGAGCAAATATGAACACACCTTCCAAATGGACAACTGTTTAAAATCACAATTGCCAAAACATCTCAGGGAGACATTTACCTGAGCAAAATTCGAATAGCTTGATACAATGGTTAGATTTGGGAGATTCTATTCTATCCCATACAATGAACATACATATATCTGTGGAGCTGAAGAGGTAGAAGATCTGACTCATATATTATTCGATTGCTGTTTATATAAGGGGGTGAGAGATAAGTACCTTGATCCACATATTAAACATATGGCCCAGTGGGAGACCCATATTAAAATAACATACCTCATGTCTGGCCAGAATCTGAAAATGACATTTAATACAGCACAATTTCTGAATAAAATGGTCCGACTGAGATCGGCATATGTGGGCCTGATTGGAGTAGATTGCAGGAGTGATACAGAAATATAATTTTATGGATGGACTTGGGATTAATGGGAAATATAGAGGAAATGGAGATTTTGTCAAATACCTGGGCTGATCACAATCCAATTAAAATCAAATGGAGGGGAAAGAGGAGGACTGAAATGTGGACTTTAAACAAAAACCTATTAAGAGATAAAGAATATATCCGAATGATAGAAAAAGAACTAAAAGTATTTCTTGAAATCAATGTGAAAGAGCAGACAACAGTGCAAAATTTATGGGATACAACAAAGGCTTATGTAAGGGGCTTAACAATAGCATACACTGCAGAAAGAAAGAAAGGAAGGAAGGAAGGAAGGAAGGAAGGAAGAAAAGAAAGAAAGAAAGAAAGAAAGAAAGAAAGAAAGAAAGAAAGAAAGAAAGAAAGAAAGAAAGAACCAACAGAGAGAAAGGCATGAGAAATTGAAAAACTTGGAAGCCAGTATGCAGAAAGATCCTCATAACGAGGAACTTAAAAGAGAAATGGATCAGGTGAAACATGAAATAAATTTAAATCTACAGGAGGAAATGGCCAGAAAACTCAAACTTGGGAAACAAAACTGTTTTGAGAATGCGAATAAACCAGGGAGATGGTTGTTGCACAAGTTAACAGGAACAAGTTAAGAACAGGAACAAAGAACAATAGCAGTGCTAAGAGATGAAAATGGGAGTCTATGCTCCCAGACAGACCAAAAGAAACAGATCGCCCAAAAGATTTTTACTAATTTGTATACCCAGGAAGAAGTCCCAGAGGAAGACATCATCCAATACCTCAAAGAAAAGAATTTACCTATCATATCTGATGCTGCAAAAGATTCTTAAAGCAATAAAATAACTATAAAAGAAGTCAAAGATGCAATTGGGAAACAAAAAAACGAATAAAACCCTAGGACCAGATAGAATACCATCCGAGTTCTATAAAGAATTTCAGGAGCCATTGGAAGAATTAATGTTGGATTAGTATAATGAGGCTCTAGAACAAGCCGAAATACTGAAGACATGGACAGAGGCAAACGTAACACTTATACATAAAGAACAGACAGATCCCCAGTATATAAAAAAACTATAGACTGATCTCGCTCCTAAACATGGATTATAAGATCTTAGCCAAGATAATATCTGAAAGACTGAAAAAAATATTAAGTGAAAACATCCATCCTGACCAGAATGGTTTTCTCCCAAATAGGCAGATAAAAAACAACACAAGATTATGGACGTCCTAGAATACTACAAAATCCATTCAAATAAACCAGTGGCACTTATGTTTGTGGATGCCCAGAAAGCGTGGGACTCATTAAAACAATTTATACTGTACAAACTGCAAAAGTGATAGTAATGGAGAAACCACGGATGGTCTAGAAATAAACAAAGGAGTGAGGCAAGGATGTCCACTAGCCCCATTATTATACATACTATCTGCAGAGGTACTGTTGACTCAGGTAAGGCAAAATGAAGATATTAAAGGATTGACCATTAAGAAAGAGGAGTATAAACTCCAAGCCTTCGCTGATGATATGGTATTTATCATAGAGGATTCAAAAGAAACAAGTTCATTATTAGTACAAGAAATAGAAGAATTTGGAAAGGTGGCAGGGCTCAAAATTAATAGAGAAAAAACTAAAATCAAAATCAAAAACTGTACTAAAAGATAAAAGGAAGAACTATCAAATGAATTAGTTATGCAGATAGTTAAAAAAGTAAAATATCTTGGGATTTACCTCACGGCGAAGTATTCGTCGATAAAAGAAGGCAACTATAACAAATTAATACTTCAAATTCAAAAAGATTTAGATAATCGGGTTAAGATACAATTGTCGTTGCTGGGAAGGATAGTGACTGTAAAAAATGAATGTTCTACCAAAATTATTATTTTTGTTCCAAACGGTGCCAGTCAAGCTAAGAAGGAATTTTTTCAAGGATTTAAACAAAAAAGTAATGAAATTCATTTGGCAGAAGGAAAAAGCCTGTATAAAATATAAATCACTGCAAGATAGTAGAAAAAAAGGGAGGATTTGGCCTCCCAGACTTTGGGTTATATTATCAAGCGGAAATAGCCACATGGCTCAAGGACTGGATTAATCTGACAGATAAAAGAATACTAACAATAGAGGGCCATGACTTGCAGATGGACTGGCACGCGTTTCTCTGGGATGGGAAAAACAAGTACCATACTTACTTTCAAAGACACCGTGTGAGAGACACTTTATTATATGTCTGGGAGAAATTAAAAAAGAACCACTATGTGAAAATACCACTATGGCTATCAACAATGGAAGCGTTAACATATAACTACTTATTTGGATTACAAAATGGAAGAGGAAACTGTTAAAGAAAACATGATAGCCTGGGCTAAGAACTTTGGCCATAGCATTGATTTGGAACAGTGGGAACGTATTTGGCAGGTAAATTACAAGCTAACATTGTTGGTCTCCTACAAAGAGAACATATAAAATGTTTTATCGCTGGCACCTCCCCGCAGTGAGAATAGCTAAAATGTTCCCAAATATGATAGCCAAATACTGGAGACGTAACCATAGTCTGGGTACGTATTTTCACATGTGGTGGATGTATCCTCAAGCACGGAGTACTGGCTTAAAATCAAATCCTGACTAGAGGAGCTAAAGGAACAGATAATTAAATTCAAACCAGATTTTTTTTGTTAGGAATGTTTATTTTTTTATTTTATTTTGATGCATATTTATATGCCGCCCTTCTCCAGGGACTCAGGACGGCTTACAATTTTTGGAGCACAACCCAATGCGCTCAGCAATAGCCTTCATTCCATTGTATATGCCTGCTTTTTACTAGGGCTTTTTTGGCCCCCCCAAGCGGCATTTTACAGAGTCAGCTTATTGCTCCCAACAATCTTGGGTCCTCAATTTACCTACCCTGAGAGGATGGAAGGCTGAGTCAACCTTGAGCCTGGTGGGATTCGAGCCTGCACCAATTGCAGGCAGCTGGAATTAAGTGCTGGGCGTTTAACAGCCTGCACCACCAAGGCTCTTTTTTATGTTAGAACCTAATCTAAATAAAAAATATCAATACTTAATGCTCCATATTATAACTGCTGCTAGAATATCCTTCGCTCAAAACTGGAAACAGGCTATGATCCCCAAAGAAATCGCAATAATTAATAAGATATATGAATGCACCAAGATGGACAGATTGATGATACTATTGAAAAATAAGGAAGAAGGGGAATACTATAAGACATGGGATGTTTGGTACGAATGGATAAGAAAGAGATGCAAAGGTGTCAAATGATAATGTATGAGAAACTATTAAGTAATAAGGTTCCTGTGTAAATAAATGTATATATGTATAAATGTATATAAGTATAAAATGCTTAGAATGCTAGAGATGGATAACACAGTAATAGAGAATACTTACAAATGTAAACACTGTTATAGTAACATTGTAAAATGTGGAAATTTGTTTTTAATTGTCAAAACGTTGAATAAACAAATGTATTTTTAAAAAAGAAATATAATTTTATGACATTTTATTCTATTTTACATATTTATGTATTAAATTATTGTATTTTATCCTATAACTATTGTATTTTATCCTACACTCATTTTAAATTGTTTGTTTGAAATTTTATTGGTAATATGTGTTTGAACCTGGCTAATATATATTAGAGAGGGGAGGCAGAAAGAGAAAGAGACACAGAGAGAGAGATGAGAGAGAGGGGGAGAGAGTTGAGGAGAGGGGGAGAAAGAGATGAGAGGGGGAAGAGAGAAAGAGAAACAGAGAGAAAGAGAGAGATGAGAGAAGGAGAGATGAGAAAGGGGGAGAAAGAGAGGCAGAAAGAGAGAGATGAGAGAGAGGCAGAAAGACAGAAAGAGAGAGAGATGAGAAGGGGGAAAGAGAAAGAAAGAGATGAGAGAGAGGGAAAAAGAGAAAGAGAGATGAGAGAGATGAGAGAGAGGGAGAGATGAGAGAGGGTGAGAAAGAGAGAGATGATGGGGAGAAAGAGAGAGAAAGAGATGAGAGAGAGATAAGAGAGAGAGATGGAGAAAGAGATGAGAGAGAGAGAGGAAAAGACAGAGAGAGAGAGATGAGAGGCGGGAGAGAGAGAGAGAGACACAGAGAGGTGTGTGTGTGAGAGAGACAGACAGACAGATACCTGTTTCCCAGAGAAAAGAAAATATTGGGAGCCACAAAAAGATGTGGCTGGGGAGGGATGTCATGGGACTGGGTTGGAGTGACGTCGAGTTGGCCACACATACCCAGGTTTTGTGGTTCCCAGTGTTTTCTTTTCTGTGGGAAACGGGTCCAAATGGCTCTTTGAGTATTTAAAGTTGCAGACCCCTGTCCTAGAAGATAAGCTAAGGATCCAAAAAGATCTCGACAGACTTGAACAATGGACTGTATCTTATAAAATGAAATTTAATTTAGAGAAAAACAAAGGAAAAACCAAAGGTACAAGTACAGATGAGGTAAAATCTGGCTCAAAAACAGTAAGTGTGACAGAGATTTTATCGTAAGTGTGACAGAGATTGTCCTAGTTGATGATCACTTAAATATGAACCAGCAGTGTGCAGCAGCAGCTAAAATAACCTAATGCAATCCTTCTTTGTACGAACAGAAGCATAGAATCAAGATCATGTAAAGTACTGCTTTATAAAACTTCAGTAAGATCACACCTGGAATACTGCATCCAGTTTTGGTCACACATTACATAAAAGATTTTGAGGCTTTGGAAAAAATGCAGAGCAACTAAGATGACTAAGGGCCTGGAGACTAAAACATATGAAGAATGGTTGCAAGAATTGGATATGGCTAGTCCAGAGGAAAGAAGACCTAGGGGTGATGTGGTAGCACTGTTCTAGTATTTGAGGAGTTGCCATAAACTCCTTAACTTATTTTCCATAGTACCAGAAGGCCAGAAAAGTAACAATGGATGGAAGCTAATCAAGGAGAGAAGCAAGCTAGAATTAAGGAGAAACTTCCTAACAATGAAGTGGAACAGCTTATCTTCAAAAGTTGTGGGTGCTTCATCACTGGAGGTTTTTAAGAAGGGACTGGAGAGCCACTTGTCCGACATAGTATAGGTTTTCCTGCTTGAGCAGGGGGATGGACTGGAAGACCTCTAAGGCCCTTCCAACTCTATTCTGTAAAGTAAAGATTGCTAAAAGGAAGAAATATAAAGTTGATTTATTTGATCAAAGTTAAAATATATGTTATCTCTAATAACTCTTAATGGACCTTTGCTAATTAGGGCTGGATGCCAGGTTTTAACGATTGTTTATGGATAACAGATGAGATATGGGAACAGAAGATCAGTTTTTATATTTTAAGAGAAGGTGATATGTAACTAAAATTGTTCATATTTGTGATGAAGGAGAAAGTCATTTATTTTTTCTGCATCTTTACTTATTTTTTCTGTCTTTTTTTTTGCAGTTTCTATTTTTCTTTTTATTATGTTTTGAAATACATTTTGAATTGTTTTTATCTTTTCATTTATAATAAAATTACTATTAAAAAAGTTGGATTCTTGTTAATATTAACAGCTTCTCAAAACAAGGATTATCTTTCCCTTGTGAATTAAACTTCCTTAACAAAAGAAAGGGAAGCAGTTTATTTTTCCTTTTTGTCACAGATTTATTGATGATGATGAGCCATAAATGGAAAAGAGGCCTTAGTTTATTCATGGAGTTTAAGCATTAATTCTGTTCAGAGAGGAGTGGCAAAGAATAATTTTTACCACTACCTATTTAATAACTGGCTAGCATTTAAAGTTCCTAGTCTTTAGCTGAATTATCATGTCATGGGAAGATCATAAGAATTACATTGAAAGGAAAAGGTCAGTAACAAACGTGGAGACCCAGATCTGTCATAAAATCAGTTCCAGCCTTCTTAATGTTGATGTAATCCTATGTTCCACAGATTCCAGATTCTTCTTCCCACACACAGCTACACCTAACTTGAATCAATCTGCCAAATTGATGGCTTTCTTCAAAGAAGATTTCAGAAGGGTTTGAGAGATATGTTTCCAATGGGACACATTATACCATACCATGGAGCCTACAAGAAAATGTGTCTTTTTTTCCCTAGCAAGTATCGTTCTCAAAAGATGCTTCCCAAAACATCAACAGAAAAAGGGAGAAGAATAAATTTGGAAATAATAGTCACTATTTGCTGAGGCACTTCTCATACACATTACCTACTGTGAAGGTCTGGAGTTAATCATTGTTTTGTAAAATCATGAAAAATGTTCTTTGTGGTTCTTCTACACTGAGAGTATCCTGGCGGAATGCTACTGACAATGTTTTGTTGGGCATATTCAGCAGTACTGAGCCAACCTGAGCAATCTGATATTAATCCTTTTTTCTTGGTGACATGACTGGCAATTGATGCTCTCAACAAGCCATTGAAACTGCAGCAATCAGGCAGCTATCAGCTAATCAGATGGTTATGGACCTGCAAGTGTTTGGCTGAAAATGGAAAGTGGGCAGAGAATAAAATGCTTTGGATAAGAGGACTGTGAGCTGAATGTAGATGTTCTGAAGTGATCTGTAAAAGATGTTTCAGCATTGTCAAGTGTTCAGCATTTGGTGTCTGTAATAGCAAGCAACTTTTCAAAAATCAACTAGTAAAAAGCTGTTGTTGTGCAGTGGATGCATATATATGGAGTCTTGTATATATATATATGGAGGTTTGTTTCTGATCATGCTAAGCACAGAAACATTTCTTGGTTATATTGTTTATTTAAAATACTTTCATAGAATATACTTCCAAAGTACAAGAGTAAAATAAACATAAAATACAATAATATGAAAAGAATAAACATATAGCAATAATAAGATGTAAAATTAGCCATCTTAATTTGGATGCATTTTCATGGTGCCTCAAATTCAGAAATGAATAAAAATATTTATTATTCATTTGCTGCTTGGAACTACTATTAGCAAGTTTTGCTTTCAATGCAACATGTGGGCTTAAAAATTTGAACCCCTCCAAATATTCAATATTTTGCAAAAAGATGACCTAAATGTTATCTGTCCTGCACAGATAACTCCGCTTTTTGGCGAAGGTTGTGGAGAGTGTGGTGGCTCAGCAGGTCCCGCTCTTCCTGGAAGAAGCGGACTACCTGGATCCGTATCAATCGGGCTTCCGACCTGGATACAGCACGGAGACGGCATTGGTCGCGCTGATGGATGATCTCTGGAGGGCCCGGGACAGGGGTTTTTCCTCTGTCCTGGTCCTATTGGACCTCTCAGCGGCTTTCGATACCATCGACCATGGTATCCTTTATGCTTGCCTCGGGGTTGGGAGTGGGGGCACTGTTCTTCAGTGGTTCTCCTCCTACCTCTCGGGGCGGTCGCAATCGGTGTTGGCGGGGGAGGTTAGGTCGACCCCAAGGGTGCTCTCTTGTGGGGTCCCTCAGGGCTCGGTCCTCTCCCCTCTTTTATTCAACATCTACATGAAGCTGCTGGGTGAGATCATCCGTGGTTTTGGGGTGAGATTCCATCAGTGCAGAGCGACACCCAGCTGTACATCTCCACCCCAAACCAGATCAGCGATGCCTCTCCCTGATGACCCGGTGTTTGGATGCGGTACGGATCTGGATGAGCAGGAACATGCTTCGACTCAACCCAGCCAAGACTGAGTGGCTGTGCATATCGGCATCTCTGCCCAATCAGGATTGTCCATCTTTGGCCATAGGGGGAGAGGTGTTGCCCTCTGTGGATAGGGCACGGAATCTGGGGGTCCTCCTGGATGTGCGGCTCCGGTTGGAGGAGCAGGTGGGGGCCATTGCCAGGGGGGCCTTTGCCCAGCTCCGTCTTGTTCGACAGCTTCGCCCTTTTTTGGACCGAGACGCCCTGCGCACGGTCACTCATGCCCTTGTCACCTCTAGACTCGACTACTGCAACGCTCTCTATCTAGGACTGCCCTTGCATACCATCCGGAGATTGCAGCTGGTGCAGAATGCAGCAGCGCGGGTGGTGATGGGAGTTACCCGGTTCTCCCATGTTACCCCCCTCCTGCGCAGTCTGCATTGGCTACAGGTTGCGCCCCAGGTGAGATTCAAGGTTTTAGTTTTGATATACAAAGTCCTATACATGACATGGGTCCTAAATATTTAAGGGAGCGTCTTCTGCCAATATCAAATACCAGCCGCCCTGTGCAAGCTCATAGGCAAGGACTCCTCGGGGTCCCGTTGGCGGGTCAATGCCGACTGGCGATTCCCCGGCAACGAGCCTACTCTTTCGCGGCCCCTGACCTCTGGAATCAACTACCCTTGGAGCTCCGTCTGGCCCCTGACCTCCACACCTTCCGCCGTGAGTTAAAGACCTGGTTATTTGACCAACCCGAGCTGTGACCCCTCTTTGGGGGGTGGGATGGACCTTTTAATTTGTTTTATCCTATTGTTTTAATATTTGGGCTTGTAATCTAGTTTAATGGTTTTTTAAGTATTTATTGTCCTGTATTTTAGTTGTGAGCCGTCCCGAGTCTTCGGAGAGGGGGCGGCATACAAGTTCAAATATAAATAAATAAATAAATAAGATGCAAGTTCTAAAACTAGATAAAGAGAAGCCAATTAAACAAATTAGTCAAAAACAATATATTTGTTCATTTATTTATTGAGGAAAATGGTTCAAAGTTATATTTACTTTATTTCATGGAAGTAGGGGAATCACTGAATATTATTGAGAAGTCTGCTAATATTACAGCATCTATTAAAGCAAATTCCAGTTTGGTACTGTGACATTAGAGCCTAACGGGAATTGGCTTTTCTATGTATATAATTTTTTAACATAAGTCTATTTATAAAGCCAACTAGTAAAGCCATTCTTAGCATGTGGATTGCATTCTATGAATCAGAGATGTGAAGGAACACTTGCTTAGTTCTTAAAAACTTTTCTCCTAATGCAGGAGAAATAAGTTTATGCTAATTTATAGGGCAGTTCAGTAATGCTAACTAAAGTTCAAGAAAGTGATTCTCAGATTTCCAAACCTTGCTTATATATATCAGAAACTGACTCCCCAAAGCTTGCCCCAGGCACAGCTGCAGATTATTAGGTTCATGGAATGTTTACTAATAAGCCTGGTCATTAGGGCAGACCTGTGATGAATGGCTTTGAGCCATGTGTCTCAGTTCCAGGTATGCTCAGACAGTTTGTGATCAGTAGCCATCGGAACAGCTGCCTTGTTAAAGGGCTCCTCTCATTGAAATCAGCTATATATCAGCCAAGTTGATATCCTGGATTATTTAGACTTCTTGTAGCTTGATGGATTGTGCCAATTGATCTCTCTCTCCTCTTCTTTCTTCCCACTCAGTGGCTTTGCCAGTCCTCACTCTTTCCACTGCACTTTCAAAATGCTGTGCAAATGTTACAACCCCTTTTTTGCATTCTCAGTCAAGTTTTAAAATTAAAAAAGGTCACTACTTTTTTCTCTACCCTTCTTTATATATTCATCCCTTTTCATGAAAGTTTGGGGAATATGTAAGAGGGACAAGGAGTAGCAACCTTATGAAATAGGCTCAGCTGACTAAGTAGAGATTAGAATAATGTAAGAATTATTCCTAAGCAGGTTTGAAATCCAGGTCTTTACTTCCTATGTGGTAATTTAGACTTTAGCTACTCTTACTTAAGACTAAATGAATGTGAAACTTGGGTTTCTTGTGTCCATTCCTTGTCTCTTTTCATTATCTACATATAAAAAGAGAAGAAACCTGGGGTAATAATTAAGAGTTGTATTTTCTAAATACATTGCAATTTTTTTCATAGAACCATTTTCCATGGTACAACAATTTTAGTAAAATATTAATTTTAGCCATTTCCTGCTTACTGTTTACTGACAAGAGTACTGAGTTTTTGCTGCCTGTTTGGATAAGTCACATCTCAGAGTTTGCTGAGTTTTGCTTTAAAATTACTGGGTTTTTCTTCCTCTGTTCAGTAGCCCAAACAAAATAATTTCATTAAATAATTATTTTAGTAATATTAAAGGTACAGATATGAAGCATTTGTGTGAGCATAGCCTACCTTGAATGACTTGGAAATTATGTGGATTTGTTTCTGCTTTGTCCCAACATTCTGATGGAATAGCAGGTTGGCCAGTCTTTCTCCAAGACCATTAGATGAATATATTTCAACACTGAAGCCCTTTTTATTGAGCCAAACACATTCCTTATTCCTGAAGTGCTGATCTGGTAAGACTTTTTCCTGGTAATATAATACCTTACTAATGATGAGTTTGATGTAACCATCAACCATTACCCTTGTGTAATTTCTGGCTGACTTTTATTCCAGTAGTTTCTGGCATTCATTTAGGTATTCATTATTAAGTTATTCTTGTAGTTATTTCTGTGTGGAGAAGCTGTGCACTTTAGTGGATGGAGCCTGGGAATGGCTTCAGCCATAAAAACAAGTTTGACAAGCTTGTTTTCTCACTTTCATCTTTCAACATTTGGGAGAAGCAAATGGCCATGTGGGAGGAAGTAAGAGGACTCTCTCTGTTTTCACTGATGAAGACACATCCTCAGCTTTAATTTATTTAACAATTTAAGTAGCACTTGACAAAACTGCAGTATTGTCACAAATGGAACATTTTTTTCTATTACATAGTCTGTGACAAAGCTGCAGAACAGTGCACAACAGAAGTTCCACAAGTAGGAAAAATAGCTGCTCTAAGGAGAAGGAATAACAACAGCAGCTGCCTTTTCTTTCAGGCATGAGGGCACAAATCAGCCTTTCTGGACAATTTCCCATCTTCCTCTGAAGGACTTTGTCTCTTCCTTCCTTTCTGACTCATTTAATAAAATGAAAAACGGACTCAGTGTTGCTTACCTCAATCCCATTCTCATTTGGAAGAAATAAAGTTTTGAATATCTTTTTAAGCTTCCTAGTTATCCCCATTTCATTTTCCCACTGCAAAGTATTAGACACAAGCTAATAATGTAATGGCGTGGAACATTCAAAAAACCAAAGCAGAACATTGAGGGCAAATACACAATGGTTTATTCAATGATTAGTAAATACTTTCAACTTTATGAGAAATAAGAACCCTGAACAAAGATTTGTATCGAGTTCAGGGCTATAAACATAAACATAAGGTTATCTCTACTGTTAGCAAAACTATAGATTTTGTAGAATGTGTTGAAGTAATTAGTTGAATGTCCCTGATTATGGAATGAATGGAACACTCAGGTTTCTCACCTTGTTAGTATGTTGTACGCAGTTCCCTTATTAGGACTGTCCCATGAAGTTTCTATTCTGTAGTTTAGATAGTATTTCAGGGGCTTTGTCTGAAAGTTGGGAGCTTCAATTTGGGTTGGAAAGGATTGGGCAACAAGGGGAGCCGGGTTTGATTTTTGTCATATCCAAAAAACAGGGAGGAAAAAATTGTAGCATCCACTTGGTTTGTCACATTTTTTCACCACAAGTAAGTGGTATTATTTTCAGAGAAGCTTATTGCTGGATATTTCTGTATGGTAGTTGCTAAAAAAGTATGTGTCACTGAGATGTGATAATTGGATGAGAGGGAGAAGATACTGACTTTATTGGGAGTTTATGATGTGCATATCCAACAGTACCAATAAGGAAGAACAAGAATTGGGAGGAAGTGTAACATTTTGAAATGCAGAAAGAGAAAGATGACAGTTTTCTATACTGCAGCCTTAAACTGCAGAAGTCCTATATGAAAATTGCAAGAAATGAAGCTGGCTTCAGAAATATTTTTTTGAATTTCACCCTTTCCTCAGCTTTGGGCACAGTGATGGCTCAATAGTCTGTCTAATTTAGTTTACTTTACTTTACTTTATTGTCATTGCACTTCGTACAACGAAATCAAACACCATCTTCAGTGCACATCATGACCATGACCATGAAAATAAACACAAACACACATCCTTCATCCTTCACACATTGAACCGGAAACCCCCGACACCACACCAACACTGCACTATACAGCAGAATTCAAAAGAGCTACTGCCCTGGGATAGAAGCTGTTTTTCAACCTATTTGTCCTTGTTTTTATTATTCTGTACAATCTGCCAGATGGTAATAGTTCAAAAAAAGGGTTCCCAGGATGAGATGGATCTTTGAGAATGTTTTGAACTTTCTTAAGGCAGTGTGAGCTATAAAGCTCTTCCAAAGAGGGGAGAGGGCAAGATCTTTTGGGCAATGACATTAACCCCCTGGAATGCTTTCCTATCTGCCACTGTGCAATTGGCAAACCATACAGAGGTGCAGTAAGTTAAAATGCTCTCTATGGTGCAGCAGTAGAAGGTCACCAGCAGTTTTTCATTCAGTTGTTGTTTTCTGAGAAGTCTCAGGTAATATAATCTCTGCTGGGCCCTGGACCAGGGCTGCAATGTGGGCACCCCAGGTAAGGTCCTCTTTTAGGGTAACACCCAGAAACTTAAAACTGGCCACTTGCTCCACTCGGTCTCCACTGATAAGCAAGGGCTGGATGTCTGATCTGTTCCTTCTATAATCCACTATAAGCTTCTTGGTCTCATTGGTATTGAGGACCAAGTTATTGTCTCCACACCACGAAAGCAACCGGTCCACCTCATCTTGGTAGGCAGACTCATCCCCCCGGAGATAAGTCCCACCACTGTTGTATCATCTACAAATATCCAGGCTATATTTGTCATGATCCTGGTTGATAGATTCACTTGCTACTTTACCCATTCTGGACAATTAAAACAATGAAGGAAAACATCACACTTTTGCTATTTTACTTCATGTTAGAGCTAAAAGACCTCCTGTCAATTAAAAAAAATAGATCCATTGTTCCACTGATCTGCTGTTCCATGAAAACAAACAAAAGAAAAAGGTTCCTTGTTTTACTGTTATTTAAGTGAGCCTGAAAGAAAAAGAAAAAAAGAACACCAGTTTTTCATCTCTATTAGATGTGTTTAAAATGGCTCTGATTGGAAAGTTCATTCCTGCCCTTAAGAATTGACCTATGCCCCCTACTTGTCCTGGGGCAAGTGGATAGTGCAGATCATCCCTGAGACTAATGAGAGAAAAACACAAAATTTGGCACTACTTTCTAAATATATGGAGTAAAGATTTAGGTAAGTTATCCCTGGAGCAAGAGTTGTATCAGGCTTGAGTGATACTAAAGAGTTAGGATCCCTGGTTGTTTGAATTAGTCTGATTCAGTCCATTTAACCAGAAAAATTGAAATCTAAAGAAATTTAATGAGGAGGGGGTTTCAAGTAGTCGAGCCCTTCCTACCTAGAGACCTGGTCATAGATGGAATTGGGCAATCACTTTATTTGCAATGCTGAAGCTTTGCAGTACTGTGTGGGCAGTTGTTTTTCATTGGTGAGATCTTGCTTTGCTCCATCTCCTACTCAGGTCAAGCCAGTCTCTCCTCCCTCCACATGGAATTTGGCTACTGTGGCATTACACTGAGATAATATTTCACTGATCTTGTATGCAACAGGCAGTGTCTTGCTGGGATATTTTTCCCCTCACGGTGACGACTATAATTTTTGGGTTGAGGAATCAGGCAAATATATTCAACATAAATTAATAATGTGAATGGTGGTCATGCACTGATTGAATTGTATGTTCCAGTATTGGGGGGAAAAGTTTTCACTGGCTTATACTGTTAAAGTTCAAGATTGGTGATGACTTTGAGTCAGTTTCAGATTTCTTTAGATGGATTGGGACATGAAAAAAGTATGTTGAAAGTATCCTGTATCTCACATACTATAGGCATACCACTTTCTTGGCATTCATCTTTTCTTTAGTTCTCCAACTATAAGATTGGTGATAGACAACTATGTAACTGATGAGCAATCTAGGGGAGTTGTTTATCCATAACTGATATATTCCTGCCATGAAACATGGACACTTGTAAATCCCAGAAGATGAGCTACAGGAAGGTCCTTAGACTAATAACTGAGTTCCTAATGTGGTTGAATAAGTGCCACTGAAAGCAATTGCAGTTTCAATGCAGCACTAAGTGTGACACAAGATTCAAACTTTGAGTATATAAGACACTAAAGTTGTATTAACAAAAAGAAAAGTTCTGATCCTGGAAAAATGGCTATGACTCCAAAGGGAGAAAAGCTATGATCTGAATGTTTCACAGGAAGAAATAGCATAGCAAGAGAATCCCAGGAAAATCTTTTGATCAGTAGCACAACATTTGATCATATTAAATGCTCAAAAATGTTTGGACTGCAGACTTTTGGAAGAAATACAAATATGCCAGTTTGGTCACAACTGGGATAGAAAAACAAGGTTTCAAATGTTTTACTCTAGTGAATTCAAACATCACCCTCCCTTTAAAATAAATTTATGTAAATTAATTAAAAGTAACAAAAATCTAGACTACCAAGGGATGCAAAAGAAACTATGATGAATTCCAAGATGTTTTTAACGATCTTTTAATTTACCTTTATAGGAAGATACTTTAGACATGGAAACTATTTTTTTTTCATGACTTCAGATTGATCAATTTGATGGATTGGAATACTTTCTAGATAGCAATTTAAAAGTCAGGAAGGCATTTGCACTTACCTGATTATTTACCTATTCATATAGATCAACTTATATTAATTTAATTAAGGGAGAGAACATTTACATTGTCCAAGCAGGTTTTTGTAGATCAAAAGTCATATTGGACAAACAGTAGAGCATGATGACAATGAAATAAATGGGTAAAAGCCATCGTGAGATACTCTATAACAAATGAAGAAAACATGGAGCAATCCCTGGGGTCCATCAGTCCATTTTGTCCTCATCCATTGGCAAAAGAACAAGAACCATCAATTGCTATTCAAGCAAAATCATCAACAAGAAAAATCAGACTGGCTCAAATTGGATAAAAATGTCCACTTTGTTTTAGCCTTGAAGAAGTGATGGCTTTCCTCTATCTTTTTACCACTCACCTTCCTTTTTTGTCCTTTTAGTTATGAATATTTTTTTTAGTTAGTGGCAGCCCTTGTCTCTTTTTCTCTCTTTTTACTGATATGAGCTGTTTTGGAGATAATATTTGTCCAGTAGAAGACAAAAATATAATATTGTCCATTTATTTACTGTATTCATATAAATCTGCAGTACAGTATTGTTCCTTTTGCAAATCAACCAGACAAAATGAAAAATATATTAAAATACAATATAAAACAATAATTTGCAATAAAATACTTTCTAGTAGAGGGAAGAATAAAAGGAGATCATTCCAGATACTTTGTATATAGATTTTGACCCAGAACATAATGTTATGTAGTTATAGAAATCACAAATTTTTAAAATGCATGTGAGAATATACATTATTCAATTTCTATGAAAATTACATTAAAAGCACAATATAAGTTTCAATTACTTTTCATAGCTTAATGCTGCAAAAGATGAAGGAATCCTACAAATATATTACATGAATGTTTTTAAACTATTCAAAGGAAGAATAATTTAAATAATAAAGGGAAGAGGCTGTCATATTCAAGAAGGTAGTACAAAAATTCTGTAAGTGAATAAACATGTGGGAGAAAAGATGCTTTCATCCAACAGATTCTGCTGCTTACTGGTACTGGTAAATAATATTAGTGGTCATTTTAATAGTCTGTACAAAAGGAATTATAGTTTCCTTATTTACTTATTTACTTATTTTCCAAAAATCAGTGGTGAAGAAAAAATATTACCATTTCTATTCCCTGGGAGACATTTTGGTTTGCATCAACCACCTTGAGCCTTCCCTCCTTTCTTCCAAAAAGTATATTTCTTCTTCCTTACCCTAAACAGCTATTTGCAATTCAATGGGCCCTTGAAAAGGAGGTGGAAAAGAAAGCTTCCCCTTTGAAATTCATCAGGAAATGGAAAACTTTAAAATACCTTATTTCAAGCAGAACAAAATCATAAAAGTAACAGGTTAATGATTTTTTGTTCAGCCTAGATATTAGAAGCTCCAGTATTGATTAGTTGGTTTCCCTTGTCGTTCTAACCTCTAGTGGAACTGATGTTTTCTTTGACAGGGAGTGTAATAAAATGTACAGTTTCCAATTTGAGAGCCCTATAAATGTCATATTGACATGCAAGTTACAAATTCTTAATGTGGCATCAGCAATAGTACCAACTTTTCCAGTGTGCCAAGAGATACTTATGTTGGTTAAAGAGCTTGACTGGCATTTATTGCTCTATTCCTCCTTTGAAAGGACAAAAAGTTCATGTTGGAACTGAAATATTTTCTTCCAAAAATATTGAGCTGACTTTAATGCTGTGTGTCTATTTTCTGCTGTCTAGGGGTTTTGGTGTTATCTTGTTTTTAAATCAAAAAGAATGAAATTCATAAAACCAACAGCAGCAACAACAAAGCAGAGTTTCTGTCCAACTTTATTTATAACAACATTTTTTAAATCTTGCTCCTAGAGTAAAATCTTCAAACTAATCACAGCTTAATATTAAAATACAATAAAATAAAAAGGGGCAGTAGACAGTTTTAGATGAAAAAGGAGAAAAATGAAATGCACTCTTAAAATTAGAGAAAGCCAAGAGAAATGAAATTAAAAAGTAAAAAAGGCAAACATTGTGTTAAAAAGAAGAACTCCCCTGCCTGGAATTTTTGTCCCCTCTAGTATTCGATTTCTGTAATCACAGACTCAAATTTCTTTATTTTCAAATTCCAAACAATTATTCGAATACACCAAACAATTTACATATTGCTTTGTTTAATTAATTAATTCAAAAATCTTAGAAAAAATCTAATATTCCCAATTTTTCTAGCCCCTTAATACATTTAAAACTTTCTTGAATTAAATTCTTATTTTGCTCTGTTGCCATTTATTTTATATTCTTTTTTTTTAAAAAAATCCTATTTTGGGATGAAATTCTATTCTCTAGGTAGTTTTTCAAACTTATTACTTTTAAGTTTAAAATAATTATAACTCCAGAAATGTTCAGAAAGTGAGATTACACAAACCCAGTTCTTTAAAGGCCTTGAGGATTTGATGGCTTTCCTTGTCTCCTGGCACTTAGGAAACTGATGGTATAACTACTGTCTGTGATCTCTTGTGAGGAGCAATTATCTGGAGCCCAAGTGGACATTTTTCCTTGCCTTGAGTGGTTCCATTCAACCAGATTTGTTGCCATTCCATTGGTCTTACTCCTATCCTTGTCCTTTTTGTAGGATCTGTGGCTGCTCAACATGGGGGCAGTGAGTAATATTGCAAAACTAATATTGCAGAGTTAGAAGCAAGAAGGTAGATGGATGCAGATTATCTTTTGAGAGATTGAGGATGGTGATAACTTGAATGTGTCCAATATATTCATGTTTCTTTAAGATAGATAAATAGATAGATAGATAGATAGATAGATAGATAGATAGATAGATAATCTTCTCTTCTTCTGCTATCAGAAACTATATTACTGGATTTGCGTAACATTGATTTTCCTGCTTGTAAGCATACACTAGAGTTTTTTTTCCTTCCCAGATAAAGATATGGCAGCTGTTTTTTCCTATGTGAGAGCACGATCCTTCTGGCCAACAACCTGAGTTCTCAGATAGGGAAGTTTTGCAGCATTATTTCTTGAGATGATTTAAAATAGAAATGCCTAACTTTGAATGTAGGATCTTCTGCATATAGAGTATTATCTGGCTGTTGAACTGTTTTCTGCTCTGTCAACTCTTTTTACTTTTCTCCGTTTTCAAAAACTAGTGAATAAATTCCAGCAAGTAGCAAAATGCACAAACTGAACACTTGAGATATTCACATGATAATTTGAATCAAGTCTTTAGAATTATGCAAACAGATGCTTGGAGCTCTGTTTTGATTAGATAGACTTGGTTTAGTGACTAGGAAGTTCATGTTAGTGCACAAATTTAAGGTGCATGGAGATTCCAGATGTCTTAATTAGATTGCTTTTGTAATTACCCACCCTTAATGGATTGTTGTGTACCCAGTGCAGCAGATACGTGAGACAGAGAGAGAGACAGAGACAGCAGAGAGAGGGGGGAGGGGAGAGGGAGGAGAGAGAAAGAAAGAGAGAGAGAGAGAGAAAGAAAGGAAGGAAGGAAGAAAGAAAGAAAGAAAGAAAGAAAGAAAGAAAGAAAGAAAGAAAGAAAGAAAGAAAGAAAAAGATGTGGCTTGTCTGAACTATATACGTGAATAGCATGGAAAATTTACTTAATACTGTACCATCTTTAGGATCTATTATCAGGATGTGACCTATTCAGTTATGCAGAAGTATGAATGTGTGTGTATATGTGTGTGTTTGTGGAAATCCTATGGGAAACTTGAAAAAACATATATGTGTGTTACTTTTTCAAGCAAATACAGTATGAACATTTGATACTGGACACATATTTGAAGGCTTAGCTTAATACAAGAAGATGACACAATAAGTTTCTATAGTCTAGATTTAATGATAAGCTTAAAGATTGAATTAATTTTTTTGTATTACATGGACTTTTTCTGTCAACTTTTTGGGGGCTGTTCACATTTAATTTATTTTAATCATGATAATATAACTTTTCTTTCTTCATGTGTAATCTCCTTTTTCTTGGTGTAACTTTTATACTTCACTATTTAAAAAGTTATTATTTAAATAAATAAATAAAACTCAGCTCTTCCTCCTAGATATCATCTGACAAATCTGAAATCTTGAATAAAGTGCTGATTTGTGAGCTTTGGCAGTTTTTCATTGTAGTAGCTATGTATCTGAATGTCTTATATTTTATAATAACTACTGATTTATTACACTGTTCTAGATTTATCATGTTATCAGGAGTAGAATAGGTAATAGGAAGAACTGTTTCAGAACCTACTTTTATTTATGCAGCCTTGTCATTTACTTACATGTTTTGAAGTAGGACTCAGAAAATAAGATCAATATTTTTATTGCCTTTTGCTGATAATATTTGCCTTTAATCAGAGTCTTTACACTCATCTACCTCCTCAACTCCTAGGATTTGATTAGATTATAGGAAAGAGATCTGAATTCAGTTTATGAGGTATATTTAAAGAGGCAAAAATGCTAGAGCCTCTGTTCAAGATTCAAGCAGGCATTTATTTAATTAACCACCCATCTTACAATAAGGTGGTACACCTACAGAGTTGGAAGGAACCTTGGAGGTCTTCTAGTCCCTGCTCAATCAGGAAACCCTATATCATAAATGGCTATCCAATCTCTTCTTAAAAACCTCCAGTGTTAGAGCACCCACAACTTCTGGAGGCAAGTTGTTCCATCCATATTAAAACAAGATTAAATTAAAATCAAGATTAAAGTCAAGGACACATGGGTTTGGTGGTGGGAGAGTAATGGGGTGTGTGGGATCTGTTTTTACTTGATCAACTTCTTCCACTTGTTCCCCCATTGAGGCCCCAAGCCAACTGGTAGAGCCAGATCTTTCGGCCTCTATGAAAAGCTAGGATGGTTGAGCCCAACCTCACATAGAGGGGGAAAGATGGTTTCAGAGGGCAGGAGCAACAGCAGAGGAGGCTGTTGGGCCCAGCCAGCTGAAATAATTGGGCTGATGAAAACCTGTAGCATAACTCCTCTGCTGGTGGAGTGGAAAGCACCAATTCCAGTGCAGTGAGATGGTCTCTCAAGTAACCTGGAACTATGCCATGAAGGGCTTTAAAGGTGATCACCAACTCCTTGAATTGCACCCAGAAGCAGATCAGTAATCAATGCAGATGACAAAGCAGTAGTTTTAGAGCTACCCCCCACAACTTCTTGAGCAGGAGATGCGAATCTAGGAGAACCCCCCACCCCAAGTTGTGGACTGGATCTGTCTGGGGCAGTGCCATTCCATCCAGAGTCAAAGATGACAAATCCTAGATCCAGGGTTCAGTCAAAGTCAGTTTGGCCCCTGACCTCCGCTCCTTCCGCCGGGACCTGAAAACTTGGTTGTTTCAACGGGCTGGCCTGGAATGACCCGGGGGGGGGGTATTTTTAACTGTATTCGGCTTGTTTATTTGTTTAATTCTTTTTTATTGTAAATTTTTCTCTGTTTTAATGTTCGCCGCCCTGAGTCCTTAGGGAGTAGGGCAGCATACAAGTCGAATAAATAAATAAATAAATAAATAAATAAATAAATAAATAAATTGTCCCCCATCCAGGCCCCCACAACCTCCAGGCACCACAAAAGGGCGGCCACAGAATCACTTCAATGCATCAATTTAGAATTTTATTAGAAAGTATATTGGCTAGAACAGGGGTCTGCAACCTGCAGCTCTGGAGCCACATGCGGCTCTTTTGGTCCTCTGCTGCAGCTCCCTATTGGCTGATCCCACCACTGGCTGGCCCCTCCCCTCCCTGTCACTCCTCTCCTGGCCTGAGAAGATAAGAGTAATGGCAGGGGATGGAGAGGTAAGAGTGATGGCAGGGGATGGAGACTCACTCCATATTCCAGAGCAAGAAGTGACTGGGTGAGAGTGAGTGACGTCGATTTGGCCACACCCACCCAGTCATCCCAGTTGTTAAATTATTGACTCCCGGTGTTTTCTTTTCTGAGGGAAATGGGTCCAAATGGCTGTGAGTGTTTAAGGTTGCAGACCCTTGGGCTAGAATATACTTGAACCATAGTATATTCTTCATGTATGGAAAGATATGAGAACAATTATTTTAGTTCCTACTGTTGAATTTCCTACATCTAATAGCAATACTGTAAGGAAAATTTACATTTTGATTTTGTCCAATTAAAAAGAGCAAACAGCTTCCTTAGGAATGCTACTTGTTTTGGTTTGTTGTTATTTTTTTTCTTGAACAAACAATCTTGGTTACAATATATCTAATAATAACATATTAACAGTCCATAGTATGGACACACATTCTTTGCCAGAGGTCAAAGACTTTTACACTACTTCACTCTACTTCAGATTGCTAAATAATTTATATACCGGGGAGATTCCCAGGGTCAGGGGCTGCTACTTCTTTCTTTCCTTGGTCAGAGGTCTCTAAGATGATGTCACTAGAAAGATAATAACAACACAGAAAATTGTTGTGTCTTTTGGGCCTGGGGATTTAATGGTAGGAAACAAAGCAAGAACTATCTGGGAGCCAGAATGTTCTTATTTCTGCCTTGAAAGCCTCCAAAGCTACCCTCCAATGACTTAAATTTAGTACCTTCAAAAAAATTGGGACATGTTTGGGCCATAAGGGTGGAAATGAAATGAAACTCTTTGCTTTCTACTATCTCAAACTTACACTAAAAAGCTACATGAATCTGTTAATGACCAGCCACTGGTGAAGAAACATAACCAGGCATGAAAATATGCTGTGAAAGCATAGCAACAACAGTAGCATTAATTAGCAAAAGATTAGTTCTCTAGTTGTGCTATTGTAGTAATTTCTTCCTGTTACAATACTTTAGAACGGAATTTCTATACTTAATTGGTACTAGATTTTATTCTTATAGTTGTATTTCACAGTTTTACATTTTGAACTAATATATTTTGGTTATAGACATAATTTAAATCCTGAATTAGAATATAGAAGACAGCTGTACATAACTAGCATGAAGGGATAAGACCAGTGGTGGTATTCAGCAGGTTCTGACCAGTTCTGAAGAACCAGTAGCAGAAATTTTGAGTAGTTCGGAGAACCAGCAAATACCACCTCTGATTGGAGATTTTACAGTATCCTTCCCCTACCACGCCCATCAAGCCACGCCCACAGAACCGGTAGTAAAAAAAATTGAATCCCACCACTGGACAAGACAGTGTGCATGTTTTATAGGATGCTTATTATCTTGGTAACAACTAGAAACAGGGACAGTTTTCTCCCTTGTGCCATCTGCTGAATACTTAATTCTCACAGTGCTGACTAATGTCTATGTGTATTTACTCATGTGGTATGGCTGGAGTATTATTATTTATCCTTCTTATTATCTTCTTTATTCCTCCTTATTGGGGTGCTGCTGCTGCTGGTGGTGGTGATGATGATGATTTTGTTGCTTTGTATGTATGCTGAGAGCTTCTGCAGCCAATACAAATTCCTTGTGGGTCTAGCAACACTTGGCCAAATAAAGAATTCAGTTCAATTTTTTCTCATTTATTTGTGGAGTACAACTTCCAAATGTAAGATTATAATATTCGTGTAGGCTTGAGCCTCACTACTCTTATTGTTGACAATTTCCTTAAGTTGTCATCCTGTTCCCCCCCAACCCGCCCATGGGAAATTTCTGACTAACTTGAGGATTTCATTTTCTTACACCAACAGGAGATGATCTAATAAATAATATTGCCTTATATATTTTGAAATCTCCCAGGAATTGATAGAAGAGAACTAAGGTTCTAATATTATTCACACATATACAGTACACACTAATCTTACAGTGCTTCCCTGTGGCAATATGTTAGAATTACATCTTTTTGATGTAAAATTGTCTCTTAAAGACTGAGATAATTTTCACCTCAAAATAAAAAAATGAAGAAAGGGAGATACTTTGAGCAGACCAGAAACAATTCTATAGGCAACATGTTCAACTTCAAACTATCCCATGAGCTAAATTAAAATAAATGCATATTCAGTTCTCATTGATGGGGAGAACTTATTCTGGGATGTACCAGTTTAATGCAATGGAGTTCTAGGAATAGATGCAGAAAACTAGCATTCAGACGTGAAGGGTAAGGTTTCCTGATATAGCCCTTTCCCTGTTCATTATGGAGCATTCAATTATATAAAACCCCACCTGCAATAAAATTGGTACAGGCCATACACAAGATTATTATCTTGATGAAAACTGGCTGTAGCAAAGAAGAAAAGAAATTTCACTCTTGTCCATCCATGTACTGACCTTTTGCTTGTCTCCTTATAACTCAGTCAGATTTCTGCCCATAAGCTCTTCCCAGTGACCATAAATATGCCAAAGGAGCCCATGGAACTACTTGATTTCCTACAGATGTGTTTTTAAAGACTTGAAGTGCAGCCCTGGTGTCAGTTTGGGAAGGCATGCCATATTTATGATGGTTCTCTGTCTCCATGCCCCCACTGTCTCTAATTGAATTCAAGTAGGTTTTTATAAGTATTTGTAGAATCCCCTTCTCTAGAAAAGCATTATTGAGGACATTTTCTAAAGCATGTAGATTTCAATAGGAGCATCAGTTGCAATATAATATTTGGAGAAAAGAAACCACTTTGATATGAATTCTATACTTGTAAATGTTGGAAATAATAAAAATAAACATACAAGCATCATGGTAATAAAACCAGACAATTAAAATATGCAAGCCATTAAAATTCAATCCTTCAAAAAAAAAAGTAAGCAAAGGAGGATGATCCTACCTAATATGAGAAATTACCAGTTTATTCTTGTTTCATATATATATTGTTAGCTTTTAGATAAGCGAGGTTATTCAATACATTATATACTCAATACGTTTTTAATGACTACTAAGGACAGGTACAAACTAACTAATATGTAGATCTTGCAAGAATCCAATATGCTTATAGCCGCCTTATACTTGATTTGCAAAATTATGAACTTCTCCCTTAATGTATATAGTATAAATGAGACCAAAACAGTATGAGGAGTAACCAATCTTTCAAAAATAGTAACTTTTCTGCTTCAGATCAAATTACCAGATAGTATCTTTATATTACCAAGCTTTTGGCTGTATTATGAAATACTTCTGGGAGATCAGGAGCACTATTCTACAGAAAGCATATAAGTATGGTTAAAACTTGGAACTAAAAATACAGGAACAGCATGGAAACAGATGTTTCTAGTTTTGAGGCAGAGGTTCATAAAATAAGCTTATTCTTCAAAATCTCTGCCCCAAAATCCATTTTTTATGTTGTCAACAAAATTTTTGTGGACACCTAAGGTCTTGTGCATGAAAATTATTTAAATATAATCCACTAATCCACAGTAAATATTAAAATGCTAAATTTTATGATTCCAGCATGCTTCATAGGCTATCTGTCATCTCTAATTCATCTAGAGTAGGGCTGTTAAACTTGCGGCCTGTGGGCGGGATGCGTCATGTGCTGGCCCCACCCCCGCCCAGTTTAGCAAAGGGGGGGCGAAATTCCCAATACATTACATGACACTACTGTGATGACGTAAGTTTGACACCCCTGATCTAGAGATTATTTTTCTCAGTAATGATTTCTATTTGTGTCACTTTTTTCCTGCTTGAAAATGGGAAATATGGTTAATAGAATCTGGCATTAACTTAATCGCAGAATTTTTATATGTTGGCAAGCTGATTTCATTGTTTCTTGAAATTACTCTAATTAAAAAAGATTTTGGAATTAGTTACAAGGTTTATTATTAATCATCGCAAAGTCAGCCAGATGTTCAGCTTGACATTTTTGTCTACCTATTGAGACCTTACCAAGGACCTGGGATGATGATGATGATGTTCTTGTGGTTGTTGTTGTTGTTGATGATGATGATGATGATGATTATTATTCTCTTTTATTCATTCATTAAACTTTATTCATGAAACTCAGTCAACTGAACATTTAAAAATTTACTTCCAAAAATTGAGTGACTTTTTTGGCATTTTATAACCCAATTCTGCAGTTATAATGGTGGCTGTGCTGTAAATTAGTTGGTTTCTTTCACGTAGTGTGCTGGATGGGATAGAAGTTAAAATGTTCATGGCAGTTATTAGATCTTTCACTCGTTTGCTATGCATTTCACAAATGGCAGGCAGTCTTTTTCTTTCTGTGTTTTCTTTGATGTGGTTTTCAATGTTTTCTTTCAGCATTTTTGCTAGATCACTTATCTCTACACTTTCAGTTGCTGCACAGGAGGATCCTCATCCTATATGTTGGTTTCTTCTGCTGGTTGGTCAGTTTGTTCAGATGTTGGAACAATTTCTTTTTTTTTAATTACATTTATATGCTGCCCTCCTCCGAAGACTCAGGGCGGCTTACAATTTTGGGGATACAACCCAGTGTGCTCAGCAATAGCCTTCATTCCATTGTATATGCCTGCTTATTACTAAGCGGCATTTTTACAAAGTCAGCTTATTGCCCCCAACAATCTTGGGTCCTCAGCTTGTTCATCATTACTTGTTGTTTTCTTTTTAGTCAATGTTTCTAGATGTTGCATTTCTGCATCTGTAAAGACTTTATTACGGATGATGAAACACCTTTGATCCATTAATCATTGTTCAGTTACATCATTTTCCAAGTGTTTTTCCTCCCACAGTTGCATCATTATATTTTGAAATCCCCTGGTTGTTGGTTCTGACTGGTAGTAACATTTGATGATTTCTCGATTTTCTTCAGTTGTCCAGGTTTTGCGCTTTTGTTCCAGTCACTTTGCAGTTGCACACCCTAGTTCCCCAGTAGTAACAACTGAGCCCTGTAGCCCATTTTTCAACAGATAAGCCATAGCATCTGCTTCAGTGAGGATATTAAGATCTCATGTTGATAGCTATGAAATATTTATCCCTGTTTCTAAAACCTTTAAAACACTTTTGTTTATTTGTTTATGTGCTTGCATCATTTTTTGAAACTGCATAATGGCAATTGTGACCTGAAAAGATTGCCAATCATTTCATGTAAGTATTAACTCTACCATCTATTCATTGACTTCGGATCACATTTCAGTATACTGCTTGTACTAGATGCTACAGAAAAATCTACAATAACAAAGTATAACATAAGTCACCCAACACTTTACTTATTTTTCCAGAGACTAATCTGGCTACTGAATTTTATATCAGGTGAACTTTTTAAACTAAACATTGAGCCTGAAAAAGCACATTGTAATAATGAAATATGTATGCCTTGTGCTTAAGGGAATGTACTTTGAGAAAGGGACATAGCATGAAACTGAGAAAGGATGTTGCTGACCATTATTTCTATATAGGAAATTAAAGAGAGATCTGGATCCAAAATATATCCAAACTATGAATCTTCTGTTTCTGGAAAAGTTAATAACATCTAGATTAGGAAGGATTCTAAGTACTTGGAATAATGACCTCTCACAATGAGTATCTAACTATTTTGTCAGTTTCAATTTTTTATGAGTCATCCAACCCATTACTGATTGCAGGATACCAGTGAAGCTAAACCATTTTCTGAAGATGTTTCAAAGAGATAGAGTGGGACTTCCAATGGCACTTCCATCGAAGACAGACTGAAGACCGTGATCGTGTGTGGCTTCGATCCATGCTTACCCTGTTGGGGGGTCCCTATGGGACCGGATCCATCAGACCCACCTCAGAGGGGTGGGGGAAGAGGGGGAGACTGCCAGCCGGGTTGTGGGGAGCTGCATCTCCCCTCCTTGGCTAGGTATACTCCCCTGGAAGACAGGGAGAAGCAGTAGTTTTAATGGCTGCCCTGAAGACAGGAAGCTGCCGGGACCTAAATGTGTGCTGGAGTGGTGAAGTGGTGAGCAGTGCATAACCAGACAAAAGAACTTGAACTTTTCTTCAATAACCCCGAGAAGCAGAACGAAAGAGCCCTTGTTTAAGAGTACGACAGCGGCGAATGGAAAATAAGAGGAAAATATAAGGTAAACAAAAATTGGATTATAAAAGAGCTACAATGAAATTAGAGACTAAATTCAGAATAATATACAGAATTTGGCATTAATTAGGCATTGGATAGAATGCTGGACTTGCCTGGGATTGATTATATTTTAAAAAGCCAATGATTGAAATGGTAGAAAATTAACGTTAATATAACTGAAAAGAGGGAAAAAAAGAACTTTGAAAAGTGGAAAGCGATATAGAGTGACATCTAATAGTTAAAGACATTTTTTCCTTTATGATTTTATGGAACACATAAAATGGTGGCTCAGGCTGTTAAATGCCTGCTCTTAAGATCCAGCTGTCTACAATTACTGTAGGCTCGAATCCCACCAGACTCAAGGTTGACTCAGCCTTCCATCCTCTCGGGGTAGGTAAATTGAGGACCCAAGATTGTTGGGGGCAATTAGCTGACCTTGTAAAAATGCCGCTTAGTAATAAGCAGGCATATACAATGGAATGAAGGCTATTGCTGAGCGCATTGGGTTGTGCTCCAAAATTGTAAGTCAGCCCTGAGTCTTCGGAGAAAGGCGGCATATAAATGTAATTAAAAAAAAATTACTGATCTTATAAATGTGTGAATGAGAAAAGATATGAAATAAAAGACTATAATATAACAAGAATCCCGGAAGCTTAAAAAAAGGAAGGAGACTGCAGTAAGGAGATAAACAAATGCACCATCTTGGAACTGTTGGGTGTTGATTGTGACAAGGAAACAGAAGGATTAATAAGGGAAATAGAGACAAATGGAGAGTCTTGGCAAGGATTACAATAAAAAACTTGGAACTTCAATAAAATAAAAAAATAACTCAATTGATTAAAAAATAGAAGAAACAAGCAAAGAATTTAAGTCAGAACTGCAAACTGTGAGAGGAATGCTAAAAGAAAGAATGGGATTATTGGATATACTGGCAGAAAAATTAATGGCGATGCAGTTCACAGAAGAACAAAGGAAATCTAGAGAGGAGGAGTTAAAGGAAGAGGAAAGCAACTCAGATGAGCATGGAGAACAAGACACATTGCCAAAAGACATAAAAGGAACTAAAATTTGGATACTGATGACACAGGTAATAAATAAAAGAGAAAACCCTCCCAAGATTAAACAAAAGAAGAAGAAATTGTACAAGAAGAAACTTCTAAAACGAGAACAGCAAAGGGCGGAGAACAAGATGGGTGACTGGCAGATGGAAAAAAAACAATATTAGAGGAAAACAGAGGGATAAAGAGGAAAGACCAGGAAAACCTAGAAAAGGGAAAGGTGGCCAAAATAAGAGAAATGACAAGGCCGAGAGATTTAGAGATAAGGGTTAGGCATAGTAAAAAAGGGGGATACCACATGGAAATGTATTTTGGTATTTTTTATTAGAAATGTAGATTGGGGAGATTTGAAGTTTAAATTTTACTGGGAATTACTAAGATTATTATATAACTATTTATGAGAAAAGCGAAGATGAGTGAGAGACATTAAGAAAGTTCTATTGTTATTAATCCTTTCTTTCTTATATATACATATTCTAAAATATGCAATTGATTATCTAAATGATATTAGGAAAACAGAGATTATGACAAACTGGGTGAAAATATGCTATTATGATTTAAAAATGTGAATTATAAACTTTATAGGTTAAAATTGGTTAAAGGGAAGCAAAAAGGGAAACTTAATTTTCTGTTTTTCCTTTCTTTGTTGTATACATGAAATAGAAAATGTAATTGATTATATAAAGGATATGAGAAAATAAAAAATATGAATTAGAAGGGATTATATTGGAATGTAAAATATTTATAATGAGGGTATCATATTATAATTAAAAGTAGGGGAATGAAAATTTATTAAAATTACGTGGGTAAATTTTGGCTAAGTGGAAACAAAGGAAAAATATGAAATGGTTATATGAATATATCGAATAAATATAAGATATATTGTAGATTGGGGGATATACCATGTGGATCCAAATATATTAATTTTACTTTATTCTTACTCTTTTTCTATTTACTGTATATCGGTCTAGAGAAAGTTAATAGATAACAATGTATAATGTAAAATAAAATAGATGGTAAGCTGAAAAGGGAAATAATAGGGGATAAAGAATTGAAAATATATGTGAGGATGAAATGATTTTGATATTGAATCAATTAATTGAAATATGAAATGAAAACTTATTTAAAGATTAGTGGAGTGGATAATAATTTGATGTGATATTAAATAAGAAAGTTGAAAATGTAATTATGACTATGTATAAATGTTGTAATCTGGAATCACGTTGCCCACGTGAAGAGATGTGTAAAAAATAAAAATAAAAACTTTTATTTAAAAAAGAGAGAGAGAGAGTAAATGCCTTCAACACATGGAAAGCATCCAGCTGTAAATCCAGTATGTTGGAAAACTTTGGAGGATGTCATATAATAGTTTCAGTCTCCAAATGACACTATCAGTGCCTATTTCTAAATTGCTCAATGAATTCTAATGGATATCATGGTGGATGGAATCGAAAATCATAAAGAAGTCAACAGGAACCAATGGAATCACACCCCAGTTTTCATTTAAATATTATCATCAAACCAGCAAAAGATATTTCAGTTATGTAACCCACTCTGAATTCAAATTGAAATGGGATAGAATAATGTTTCTTCCAAGATTATCTGCAATAGGAAGCCACTAGATTATTTCACAGTTTACTTAAACATGGAAGATTACAACTTTTTAAAAGTGGTCTAATATTTTGCCTCCTTTAAATAAGAGGGCATCTCTTTTCAGAGAAGCATTTGTAATATTAACTAAAACATTATTGATAACTGTTAAGTTTGCATGAAGAGTCAGACGCGAGGAATTCCAGCAAAAGACTTTATTAATGACAACAGCTCGAATGGACCCGTCCGGGTAAGGCTACGGCTGCTTTATAGCCGGCAGCCGAGTTAGCCAATGGGAGTGCAGGGTTTCTTCCGCACTATTTAAACCAATACCATTTGACATTTTACAAGACCAATTCAAATAAACCAATAACATTTAAACCTACATACATAACACCCCTCCCCACTAGGTTCAGTCCATACCAAACCCCAACCTATCTAATGTATTCCCTTAAATAGGTGGGGCTCTTACGTACGTGAGACCTTCGTGGTTCAGAATCTTTATTGTTCTCACCCAGTGAGAGGGGAAATGTGTCTGCTGACATTTCCCTGTTAGGACTTCCCTGAAAGAAGACCCTGTTAGACTGTTAGAATCTGGTCTCTCCTCCCAACCCATCTCCATTCCAATGTCAACACCCAAGTCTGGTAGTGATGTACAATCTTCCACTTCTAAGGATGGATCTAGGCATTGTGACAGGGTTCGGGATGGTTCCTGTCGTAATGACTCTACTTCTAAGGATGGATCTTGGCATTGTGACAGGGTTCGGGATGGTTCCTGCCAATGGCTCGTTACACAAGGGGTTGATTCCTGTTTGCTGATATTCCTCCTGTTCCTCCCCTTCCCCTAGAAGAGACATCAGGTGAGGGACCTAGAGAGAGACAGGGGCGATGTTCCTGAGTGAACCGGGATCTAAGTTGGTCAATGTGCCTGCTCCAGAGGAGGCCATCCTCTGTTTGAACCCTGTAAGAAAGAGGGCCAGTGATGTGAGTTATTTCAGCAGGAATCCACAAAGGTTCACCTGTAAGGTTCCTAGCATAGACAGAATCTCCCACACTGAAAGAACGAACTTTGGAAGTGGAATCCAGTGGTGTATTGGGTGCATAAGTGGGATGAAGTCGGTCAAGGGAAGACCTAAGTTTCCTGCCCATTAACAACTCTGCTGGGGACAAGTTAGTTGATGGGCTAGAGTGATGTGCTGAACACTAAGAAGCTTTCAAGCTTCTCAGAGATGTCCCCAGGACCCAGCTGCTGAAGTTTCTTTGGTAAAGCGCACCATACGTTCAGCCCGCCGTGGCAAGGTGCCCAGGGGCTGTAAGGGCATGTCTGATGCCCTGTTGAGCTAGAAAGGATTCAAAATGTTAGACGTGAATTGAGGGCCATTGTCAGAGACAGGACATCTGGTAACCCATGGGTTACA
This sequence comes from Naja naja, assembly GCA_009733165.1. NCBI lineage: Eukaryota > Metazoa > Chordata > Lepidosauria > Squamata > Elapidae > Naja > Naja naja. The sequence goes on along the minus strand of CM019155.1, from coordinate 107,721,255 downwards.
AAGAGCTTTTTGAGCTGCTTGATAACAGCCTCAGTAGTAGTAGAAGGAGAATAACCTCTAGCCATTTGGAGTATGCATCTACAATTACTAGAAACGCAGCCCTCTTGTAGGACCTGCAAAATCAATGTGGATTCTAGACCATGGGCCCCTAGGACATTCCCATTCCTGTGTGGGGGCGTGAGGTGGGGCAGGCCTGACTACCTGGCAATTGGGACAAGATGCAACCCAGTTTTCAACCATTTTGTCAATACCTGGCCACCATACATAACTCCTGGCCAAACCTTTCATCCTTACAATCCCAGGATGACCCTCATGTAACATTTCCAAAACTCCCTTTGCAGTTTTGCAGGAATAACCACCCTGTTACCCCACAAAATACATCCTCTTAATACAGATAATTCAGTTTGCCTGGATTTGAAAGGTTGAGCAAAGTGAGGTAGATCTTGAAGAGGCCAACCTTTCTTAATCCAGCCCATAACAGGTGCCAACACAGCATCTTTGGCAGATTCTCTGGCAATCTCAGCAGCATGGACTGGAAGCTTAGCAACGGTCTCCAGGAAAAAGGTGTGAGTCTCAAGTTCACAGTCCTCCTTGTGGTAGTGGGCAACGACTCAGTGCATCAGCATGTCCAATGTCCTTGCCAGGCCTGTGAATCAGTTTGTAGGAGTAGGCTGCAAGAAATTCAGTCCACCTCAGCATTCTTGGTGACAGGATAATAGGTGTAGGTTTGTCTCCTGCCACGATGCCAAGCAAAGGTTTGTGATCTGTAACAATGGTGAATGACCTGCCATACAGATATTCATGAAATTTCTTAACAGCTGCAACAACTGCTAAAGCCTCCTTGTCCAATTGGCTGTAGTTCCTCTCTGCTTTGGACAGCTGCAGAGTAGAATGCAATTGGGGCTTCCCGGCCATTGGGAAGCCTGTGGCTCAAAACCCTCCCACTCCAAAAGGGGATGCATCACAAGTCAGAACAACAGGTAAATTCTCAGAGAATTGAATCAACACAGCATCAGACGGATTAGTCTCTTAATACTGTTAAATGCTGACTGTTCCTTCCCAGATCCAAGCAGCCTTCTTATCAAGTAAACGATGTAAGGGTTCAGCAATAGATGCTTTGTGAGGTAGAAACATGTGATAAAAGTTAATAAGGCCAAGGAAGGCTTGCAGATCTGACTTGCAACGAGGTTTAGGGGCTTCCTTGATGCTTTAACCTTGGCATCAGTGGGTGGATGCCCTGTTTATCAATCATGTACCCCAGGAATTCAACTCTGTCTGTTTTGAGAGTGCATTTGTCTTCCTTGACTTTCAAACCTGCTTTTCTGAATCTGGTAAGGACTTCTCTGAGTCTCTTGAAGCTGAGTGTCATTTTCAGCAGAGATTAACACATCATCAAAATAAGGCACTACCCCTGGCAGTCCTTGCAACATTCTTTCCATAAGACTTTGAAAAATGCCAGGTGCCACGCTTACTCCAAATTGTAGTCTTTACATTTGAAGGCACCTCTATGAGTCACAATTGTTTGTGCCTCTGCAGTGGCATCATCAACTGTTAATTGTTGATATGCCTGAGCTAAGTCCAGTTTAGCAAATACTGTACCCCTGCCAAGGGAATGGAGCAGATGATGCACAACAGGTACAGGGTATGCTCTGCTGCAGCATGGTTAAGTGTCCCCTTGTAGTCACCACAGATTCTCACTGACCCATCAGCCTTGACTGGTGTGACTATGGGTGTTTCCCATCTGGAGTGGTCAGTAGGTTCCAAACCCTTGGGCGATGAGCTTATCTAATTGTGCATCAATTTTTCCTTTAAAGCAAATGGAACCCTCCTGGGCTTTAAACGAATTGGGGCACCTTGGGGTCTAAACTGAAAGCAATAGGGGTCCCCATACTTGCCCAGTCCTTCGCTGAAGACCTCTGGAAACTCAGACTTCAAGGACTCTTCCCAGTCAGAACTGCTCACGTGATGGATGCCAGTCACCTCGATGCCAAGTGGCTTGAACCACTCAAGTCCCAGCAAACTTGGGCGATCCTTGTCCACGATGGTCAGTGGCAAACGTTTGGTGTGGCCTTTAAACTGCACGTTGAATTCCCTCGCTCCAACTACTGGAATCTTGTTCCCTTGGTAGTCTTTGAGGGTCAGTGCTTGCTTCTGGAAATGTTTTTTCTGAATTCTTGAAAGAGTCTGTGTATAGTGTCCCATGACACCATAGATAAATAAGAGCCTGAGTCCACTTCCATGTGGCACGGTCTCCCTTCAATAAACACCTTCACATGTACTTTTCTGCTATTTAAATGTGAAGACTGACCAATGGATATTGTTTGGTGAGTTTCACTCTTGCCATTTGCTTTTGGATTTCGCCCCATTTTTCCAATTAAATTGTTGGGCTTAAAATCTTCCTCAGGAAATTTCTTCCTGAATGGTGGAGTTCTGGATGATTTGCAGACTCTGGCTATATGGCCCCGTTTCTCACAACGTAGGCAAATGGAGTCAAAGAACTTGCATTCAGTGCGGGGTGGCCCCCCACAGCCTCT